>OU342745.1:361293817-361893817 GCA_910589775.1 Avena eriantha | reverse complement strand
AGATCCGAAAGCGTTAACGAGATTAGATCTCGTGGTTGATGTAGTCGATCACTTGCCGATCTCAAGATCGTGTGGACGATCCTTTCGGCGTCGCGTTCCGGCAGCGCTTCCGCAGTCGGACAAGTGGACGATCCTTCCGGCGCCGCGTTACGGCAGCGCTTCCGCAGTCGGTCACACGTGCGGAGTCGAAGCAGACCTTCCTCTCCTCATTCCAGCGAGCAGCTGAGGTAGTAGATCTTCTCCACGGAATCCCAACAGCACAACGGCGTGGTGGTGGTGGTGGTGGTGGAGTAGAGAATTCTGCAGGGCTTCGCCTATGCCTGTGCAGAAGAAAGGAGGAGGAGAGAGGCGGCAGAGATTGGGAGTTATGGAGCAGGGCTTGGAGGGGGCGCCCCTGCGCTTCTATTTAAGGGGGGAGGGCGCCTTGGGGAGGGGGAGTCCTTGTAGGACTCCCCTTCTCTAGGGCCGGTGGATTGGGGAGGGGGGGAGGAGTCCTCCTCCCCCACGACTCCTAGTCTTGACCCACCAGGACTCCTTTGATCCCTTCCTTGGTTTTCAAGCAAACTCCAAGAAACCTTCCAGAACCTTCCGGAACATTCCGAAACCTTCTAGAACCCTCATACAAATACTCCGGAACATTTCCTAACTCAGAAAATGATCCCCAATATATGAATCTTATTCTCCGGACAATTCCGGATCTCCTCGTGATGTCCCGGATCCATTCCGAGACTCCGAACAACATTCGGTCTCCAACGCACATTCCATATCTACTTAAAACAACTTCGAACCTTAAGTGTGTCACCCTACGGTTCGTGAATATGTAGACATGACAGAGACACATCTCCTATCAATAACCATCAACGGGACCTGGAGATCCATAATGGCTCCCACATACTCAACGATGACTTCGTGATCGATTGAACCATTTACATATGAAACCAATTCCCTTTGTCACGCAATACTATACTTATCCGAGGTTTGATCATCGGCATCTCCATACCTAGTTCTACCTCGTTACCGATAAGTACTCTTTACTCGTTCCGTGATATGTCATCCCTTGTGACCTAGTCACATGCTTGCAAGCTAACTAGATGACATTCCACCGAGAGGGCCCAGAGCATATCTATCCGTCATATGGATGGACAAATCCCAATCTTGGTCCATGCGCTTCAACACATACTTTCAGAATACCTAATGACACCTTTATGACCACCCAGTTACGAAGCGGTGTTTGATGTCATCAAAGTACCCATCCGGTGATGGTGATTAACACAACCTCATGGTCGAAGGATTAGGTTACTATGCATTTAAAAGCTTACAGCAATACGAACTTCAATGACTTGATCTTATGCTACGCTTACTATGGGTGTGTGTCCATCACATCATTCTCCTAATGATATAACCTTGTTATTAATCACATCCAATGTCCATGATCAGGAAACCATGATCATCAATTAATCAACAAGCTAGTTCAACAAGAGGCTTACTAGGGACTCTCTTATGTTTACAAAACACACAAGTATTAGTGTTTCCTAATAATACAATTATAGCATGGGATGTAAACATTCATCACAAACACAAAGATATAATAATAATCACTTTTATTATTGCCTCTTGGGCATATCTCCAACACTATTAAAAGGAGCACCTTAATTGCTAGTAGTTCCCTTGAGGCCCCGCTGCAAACGGGCTGGCAGGACAAAAGATGTTGTGCAAGTTCTCATTGCGAGCACGTATGACTATATATGGAACACATGCCTAGGATTGTCTAATACTGGGATGCTTTATCTTATTTATCTGCAATTGACCTATGTTCTGATTGCTATGTGAATTGTCTTGTCCATGCAACGCCCGTCCATCCATCCCTATGCCTACCGCACTCGAATCCTACTGTTTACTGCTATTGTTACTACTGTCTTTACTTTACTACGGCTATTACTTTGCTATTCCTACTATAAAACTGTTGCTACTGATAAACTGCTGTGAGCAAGATTGTTTCCAGGTGCAGCTGAATTGACAACTCAACTGTTAAGGCTTATAAATATTCTTTGGCCCCCCTTGTGTCGAATCAATAAATTGGGTTTCACTTCCCTCGAAATACTGCGATACACCCCCTATACTTGTGGGTCATCAAGACTATTTTCTAGCGCCATTGCCGGGGAGCAGAGCTTTATTTATCAAGTTCACTTGGATTCTCTATTGTTCATTGCTATCCATCCATCATGGGTAAGTCTCGTGATGGCAAGGTTCCTATTTTACCATCCACTACAAGAAGAGGTACGGTTCTGAACACCTCTGTTGCTCTTGATTCACTGTCTGTTATGAGTAAGTTCCTTACACCACCACATACACATGCTACACACACTACTACTACTGCTGAATCTGAAACTTCTGATGCTTATGATGCTGCTTCTACTGTGCTTGATAAGAGTGGTTCATTAGGTCCTTTCCTAGATGCTACGACACTACCACACCTGTTAGTTCACCTGAGTCTAGTGAAAGTTATGATATTCAAGATGGTTATGTTGAGATGACCGATGAATTTATTAAAGAATGTAAAAACACCCATGATAGGAGCGCTGCTAAGAGTCTCCTTGAGAGGCGTACTATTAGACCCAAATTGTCTCATGTTGCTAAGTTTGCTGCTTCTCCCATAAACATTACAGATAAAGATTATGATTTCTCTCTCGATCTATCTTACATAGCTATTGTCGAGAAAGAACCTTTTTGTGGGACTAAGAATGAAAGTGTGGTAGCACATATGAATGAACTTTCTACCATGAGTGGCTTGTTTTCTGATGATATTAAGATGCGTACTTACTTTGTTGCTAAGATTTTCCCCTTTTCACTGAAAGGAGAAGCTAAAACTTGGTTTAGTAATCTACCTCCTGGATCTATTGATAGCCTTGAGTGCTTGATTAGTACTTTCCTGCAGAAATATTTTCCTCCTAGTGCTAGACATGCTATTTTGTAGGAACTTTTTGATTTTAAACAGGGAGGAAAAGAGGTATTGCCCGAATCTTGGGCAAGGTTTTGTGCTTTGATTCATGCACAAGCTGGAAGTCCATTACCTAAGAATGAGCTTCTTGATATATTTTATAATGGACTAACTGAAGAATCTAGGACATACCTAGATAGTTGTGTTGATTGTGTTTTTAGGAATAGGACTCCTAATGAAGCTGAGGAATTAATGGCTAAAATAAGCAAGAACTATGAAGATTGGACTCCTCCTGAACCAGCTATACCTAAAGTAATTGTACCTGAACCTACTATTCCGGTGCATATTCCAACATCAAAGAAGATGGGAGTTATTGAATTAAATGATGAAGTGATGAAGGAAGCTAAGAAATGTCTTAAGGAGAAGGGAATTAAAGCTGAAGATGTCAAGAATTTACCTCCTATTGAAGAATTATGTAAGCCTATTTCCTACTCATCCACTATTGAGGTACACTCTCTCCAACACTTTGATGAAGGTGATATCCCTTACTCTAAACCTCCTGATCAATGCTTAGAAGAATTCGATATCTTTATTGTTAAGCAAGATAACTTTAATAAAAGGGTGCAAAATCATCTAATGGAAAACACTAGAGCTATTGTTGAGTTGAAAGATATTGTGGAAAGAACCTCTAATGATGTTAAAATGACTGTTAAACACTTTCAAATGGTTCAAACTCTAATAGATCAACTCGTTAAAGTGCAAAACGACTTGCTAGTTAATGGTGCTAAAGAAAAACATGCTTATGAAATTAGAACTAGAAGTGGTGCTGCTACCCAGGATCCTCTATATCCTGAGGGGCATCCCAAAATAATTGAGCATGATTCTCAACAAGCTGAAAATAGTGGTTCTACTCGTAAGAAAAGGAAAAAGAAACATAAAACTGTTGTAGAACCCTCTAAACCTGCTTTAGATCCTAATAGTATATCTATCTCTGATGCTGAAACTGAAAGTGGTAATGAAGAAAATGAAGTTCCTAATGAAGAAAAAGTTGAAGAAGAACCTGAAAACCACACTAAGAATACTAAATACACCAAGGAAGATTTTATTGCTAAGAAACATGGTAGTGAAAGAGAGCCTTGGGTCCAAAAACTTATGCCTTTCCCTGATAAGAAACACAAGTCAGAGGAAGTTGAACACTATAATAAGTTTTGTGAGTGGATGAAACCTTTTTTCCTGCAAATTCCTTTGACTGATGCTATTAAATTGCCTCCTTACTCAAAGTATATGAAGGATATTGTCTCGAATAAAAGGAAGATCCTTAATGAAGAAATTTCTACTTTGCTTGCTAATTGTTCCTTCAATTGTAAGGTTCCTAAGAAACTTAGAGACCCAGGGATTCCAACTATCCCTTGCTCTATTAAGAACAGTTATGTTAGAACTGCTTTGTGTGATTTGGGAGCTGGAGTTAGTGTTATGCCTTTTTCTCTCTATAAGATGCTTCAACTAGAAAAATTAATACCAACTAATATATCTTTGCAAATGGTTGATAAATCTACCACTATTCCTGTGGGTATATGTGAGGATGTACCTGTTCAAGTGGCTCATAACTGCTTGATATTAACTGATTTTTTGTGCTTGAAATACCTGAAGATGATAATATGTCTATTATTCTTGGGAGACCTTTTCTTAATACTACAGGAGTTGTTATTAATTGTAATCAAGGAAAGGTTACTTTCAATGTTAATGACAAGGAACATACTGTCTATTTCCCCAAGAAGATTGAAAGGACTTATGGTTTGAATTCAATTGAACATGTTGAAGGCATTCAAGTTGGAGAAATATATTGTCCCATACCAAGAGAAAGATTTGAAACTATTATGATTGGGACCATTGCTATCAAGGTTGAGGTAACATAATCATTAGTGGAATACAAAGTTTTGTCTCATATGGAATTGTTTTGGTAGCAAGACTTGATCAACCTTGTTAACAAAAGGATTCCATTGAACAAAACAATGTTTTCACTATGACTATCTCCGTTTACTTCTATCCTATGCATTTTAGTTTTTGTTTTCGTTTAGTTCTCTTTTTGTTGTTAGTTGCTTGCATGTTAGAGTGTCTTAGAACTTTTGTAGTTCTAGCCTTGTTTTGTCCTTGCATCATGTTTCCAAAAAAAATCCGTCTGTCAGAAAATCATTCTTCTATGCCTGAAAATGCCCAAAAATAAAGTGTCTCGAAAAATTCCAGAAAATTCATATTAAATTTTTACGTGAAAAAAGGGGCAGAGAAGTACTTGGGAGTACCAGGGGGACCCACCAGGCAGGCACACCACCTGGTGGTGCGGCCTGCCCTAGGTGGCGCCATGCCCTGGTGTGGGCCACCCCTGGCCCCCCACTAACTCTCTCACCTGCCACTTTCTTCTCTTTCCCGAGTAAGCTCCAGTTCATTGCTCAAAACCGCGTCCTTGCTGTGCTTGCTCTCGATTTTTTCGATCTCCTTGCTCAGCCCATCTTTCTTGCTGAAATTTGGAGCATCTGTTCTCTGAATAGAAGATGAGTGAACACCACCTAAACCAACATGAGCTTTTGGGTACCTGAGGTCATGAAGGTCCACCGGGAGGAGGAAGTTTTTCCCTCCATTTACCATGCTCTGAGTTCATGAGAGCTGCAAGAATTCTACAAGTTTCCACACTTTGGTTTCTAATGCAGGGTTAGAGCACTTTTTGGAAGACGAACCTTGTCAATTTGTGAAGCTAACCATGTCTGTGGTGCAGGATTTCCAATTTAGTCACTCTTTGCCTAACCCCATGGTCCATTACAAAATTTACAATATTGATGTCAACCTTTCTCTTGATGATTTTTGTGCAGCTATTAAGGTACCTCAATGGGGATCATGTAGGAAGATTAAGGAGAGACCTGAACCACTCATGGATTTATACGCAAAAATTTGCCAAGAGAGTAGCTTCTCGAAGGAGAGTGGAAAAATCTGTAACATTCATCTTCCCTCCATTCGCTACTTTGCCTACTTTATTGCCAAGTGTGTTCTCGCTAGGAAAACTGCCAATAAGTTATCTTCGTATGATCTAGCATTTATCTCTGCTGCTCTTAAACGAGATAGGTCTTACAACTTAGGTACTTTGATAGCTTTCCGTCTTGCTGCTAACCGTGAGAAAGGTGGAATTTGTGGAGGCCTCATTGCTTCTCGTTTACTAGCATTGCATGGTTTAGTGCCTCATCATCTAGACCTACAGTTTCCCATAGAGAGGCTCGATCTTAATTCCAGGATACAGCATAAATTTGTTTCCTCGTGGGCTGGTATGAGTGAGTTATCTTATGAAATAACCTTTCTCAAAGCTGGTTGGAGAAAGAGGAAGTCCGAGCGTGTTGTTCTTTTGCCTGCACCTGTTTTGTTTAACCTTGATAACAGGGAAGGATGGTCTCTCACTGAGGAGGAGCTTGACACGTACTTGGGAGAGCTCTCCAACAGGAGCAGGACACTACAAGGGAGGTCACGGATGATTCGGTCCAGCCCTCGAACGAGAGTCTTCATATCAGCAGCCTGCTTATGATTGGGGAGCTTCTTCTTCTTCCCACGGGCCCAATTACGACCATTCTTATCAAGATCCGCGTGCTTGGAACCCCTATTCGTACATGGATTGATACCCACTTAGGCCAAAAGCCTAAGCTTGGGGGGAGGTACGCCGACACCACACTCATCTCCATATCATGTTGTGTCGGTACTTTGTATATTCATGTTTTCGTTCTCTTCTTAGTTTTTGTTCTTCTTTGCTTTTGCTTTCTAAAACACAAAAAGACCAAAAATATTTCTGTAGTTTCTCTTTGGTTTGCTTCTTCTTTTTGCCTTGGTTTGTTTTTCCTTTTTGCTTTGTTTGAACTATTTGAAAAACCCAAAAAGATTTTTGCTTTGCTTGTTTTTCCTCTTTGGTTCTTGTTTCAAAAATCAAAAACAACAAAAATATTTGTCGTTCTTCTTTGGTTTTTGTGAGTTTGCTACAGGGTTCGGCAGTCCTCAGTGGATATTGGTTTCATATTATTATTCAAGCCACACAAGTGAAGAGCAATAATGAGGATTAATGACAACTTGAGGCGTGGTAAGAGGCTGGTAACGAACTCTATTTGTTTTCATTTTTGTACATATACTCATCATTGTGGGCATGCTTAGTCCGTTCATGTAGAGTGTATGTTATCTTTGGATGCTTAGTAGTTCTTGCTTTCTTGTGATTAGCTCCAGCTCGCTAACAGTTTGTAGCATGTCTTATGAATATTTTCTTGCATTTCTCTATTCATAAATTGGTATGACACCGTGGTATCCTTCTCTGAATGTTTCATTTGATTAACTTGGCACATGCTCACGCATGCACATGACTGTAATAATCAGTTAAGCCTCGATGAATTATTTTGCCTTGAGGATCTTGAATCACTTTCATGCCATGAGTAGTCCTGTTTTGTTGCAAGCATGATAATGACAACTATTGCTCTCTTGTTTGTCGCTCCCTTACTATTGCTAGCCTTCACTTACACTGAGTATGTTTTACTCAAGTTTCCAACTCCCTAATGTTGGAGATATGCCCAAGAGGCAATAATAAAAGTGGTTATTATTATATCTTTGTGTTTATGATGAATGTTTACATCCCATGCTATAATTGTATTATAAGGAAACACTAATACATGTGTGTTTTGTAAACATAAGAGAGTCCCTAGTAAGCCTCTTGTTGAACTAGCTTGTTGATTAATTGATGATCATGGTTTCCTGATCATGGACATTAGGATGTGATTAATAACAAGGTTATATCATTAGGAGAATGATGTGATGGACACACACCCATAGTAAGCGTAGCATAAGATCAAGTCATTAAGTTCGTATTGCTGTAAGCTTTTAAATGCATAGTAACCTAATCCTTCGACCATGAGGTTGTGTTAATCACCATCACCGGATGGGTACTTTGATGACATCAAACACTGCTTCGTAACTGGGTGGTCATAAAGGTGTCATTGGGTATTCTGAAAGTATGTGTTGAAGCGCATGGACCAAGATTGGGATTTGTCCATCCATATGACGGATAGATATGCTCTGGGCCCTCTCGGTGGAATGTCATCTAGTTAGCTTGCAAGCATGTGACTGGGTCACAAGGGATGACATATCACGGAACGAGTAAAGAGTACTTATCAGTAACAAGGTAGAACTAGGTATGGAGATGCTGACGATCAAACCTCGGATAAGTATAGTATCGCGTGACAAAGGGAATTGGTTTCGTATGTGAATGGTTCAATCGATCGCGAAGTCATCGTTGAGTATGTGGGAGCCATTATGGATCTCCAGGTCCCGCTGATGGTTATTGATGGGAGATGTGTCTCTGTCATGTCTGCATATTCACGAACCGTAGGGTGACACACTTAAGGTTCGAAGTTGTTTTAAGTAGATATGGAATGTGCGTTGGAGACCGAATGTTGTTCGGAGTCTCGGAATGGATCCGAGACATCACGAGGAGATCCGGAATGGTCCGGAGAATAAGATTCATATATTGGGGATCATTTTCTAAGTTAGGAAATGTTCCGGAGTGTTTGTATGGAGATTCTATAAGGTTTCGGAATGTTCTAGAGGATTTCTTGGAGTTTGCTTGAAAACCAAGAAAGGATCAAAGGAGTCCTGGTGGGGCAAGACACGGATTCGTGGGGGAGGAGGACTCCTCCCCCCTTCCCACCGCCGACCATAGGAGGGGAGTCCTATAAGGACTCCCCCTCCCCAGGCGCGCCCCCCCTTAAATAGAAGGGCAGGGGCGCCCCCTCCTAGCCCTCTCTAACAACTCCCAATCTCTGCCGCCTCTCTCCTCCACCTTTCTTCTGCACAGGCATAGGCGAAGCCCTGCAGAATTCTCTACTCCACCACCACCACCACGCCGTCGTGCTGCTGGGATTCCGTGGAGAAGATCTACTACCTCCGCTGCTCGCTAGAACGGGGAGAGGAAGGTCTGCTTCGACTCCGCACGTGTGACCGACTGCGGAAGCGCTGCCGAAATGCGGCGCCGGAAGGATCGTCAACTTGACCGACTGCGGGAGCGCTGCCGGAACGCGACGCCGGAAGGATCGTCCACACGATCTTGAGATCGGCAAGTGATCGACTACATCAACCACGAGATCTAATCTCGTTAACGCTTTCGGATCTACGAGGGTTAGTTCCTATCTATCTCGTTGCTCATGTCTAATAGATTAGATCTTGGCTTTTATCTAGATTAGATCTGGGTTTTGTTCGTCCTTGCAGTAGAATTTTTTTGTTTTCCTTGCTACGAACCCATCACCTAAACCAAATATTTCCAAAGTGTCCACCATACCTACCCATTAGCATCATTTGCTACTTCCGTGCATATTCAATATGCCTTGTTTTCTTCCGAATAAAATGTTTGCTTGTTATGAGAAAGTTAGTTAGTAAAGCCCTCATGAACTTGATGGCACACTTTATTTTCTTGCACTTAATAAACCTGAACCATTGCGTCCTTCTTTGTTGCGTATATGCTTGCGCTTTATGAGTTGAAGTTAGGAGAACCATGTATCATGGGGACCGCTTTCAACACTTCATTGGTACCTTGTACCTAGTTGATATCATGTTCTTTTGCTTATGGATCCCCGCGGTGTGAAATAAAAGTGGAACTTGTAAGATCATGGAGTTTGTATGTATGTATGTTAGAGAAACGCCTGGGCCGCTAGCCTAAGCCATGCCTAATCATGGTGGAAACTTGCAGCATAACCATAATGAGCATTCTATGAAGCATCCTCAATAAAAATCTACGCACATAGTAAATAAAAAGATCGCCGAGATGCTCATTGTCTGCTTGCCTTGTTATTTTGATTATGGGACAGCTCCCGTGTCATGTGCAAGGGGTACCCCGTTGGTGGTTCTCTATGATACGTATATACTTACAATGACAAGAGCTTACTTGTGACTGAATTTGAGTAGCATGAGGATCGGTCTTTGTAAGTAAGGGGCATGAGACTTCGATTTATAACTTGTCAAGCATATCCTCTTAGTTGTGTCACTTTCACCTTAACCACATTAAAGATGCTTATGATAGGGGCAATGAGAGCTCAAAGCTAACGAGTACCATACTTTCAGCATTTGGAAGCCTTTCAAATTATTTAAAATCTTTTCTTGTTGAGTCTCCATACATTCTCTAAGCACTTTCTTGAGAGCATAGTTGTCATTCTTTGTGCTTGTCCCATTACTTGATTATTTGTGTTATGACTTTGGTGCTTGTATCTTTGATATCTTTACTTCTAGTCATCACTTGAACTTCAGAGGTGCCTTGACATTCATAATCAAAGGCAAGCGAGATACCACTCTATCATACCTTTTTATGAGCATTGTAATGTTGCTTATGTTTATGCTTCATGCTACTTATTATTTTTGAGTTTGAATCTCTTCATAGCTTGCAATGACTATTAAGTAGACTCAGTTGCATCCTCTTTATTATGATTTGTCTAAGTAGTTGATCACATTGCTGAGAATATTTACATCATAAGAAGCAAATGTGTTCGTGAAAGTTCTTTTATCGCACTTAGTTTTCAACTGAATTGCTTGAGGACAAGCAATAAGCTAAGCTTGGGGGAGTTGATACGTCCAAAACGTATCTACTTTCCCGAACACTTTTCCTATTGTTTCTCCTCTAAACTTGTGTGATTTGGATGCAACTAACGCGGACTGACGCTGTTTTCAGCAGAAATGCCTTGGTGTCTACATTTTGTTCAGAAAATCAACTATCAGGAAAAATCCCGGAAAATATGCCAAAAATCCTATTTCACCCGAAGACTCCAGGAGCCAGAATACGAGACGGAGAAGATCCAGGGGGTGGCCACACCACCTGGTGGCGCGGGCCAAGCCAGGCCGTGCCAGGGGGTGGTGTGGGCCCCCCAGGCACCCCCTCGGTCTCCCTCTTCGCCTATAGGTTGCCTTCTGACCTAAAAACTCGGGGGGGGGGGGGGGTCAACGTTTTTCCAGAAGGAGTTCCGCTCCGCCGCCACCACCAAATTCCACGAAACAGCACCAGAAACTCCATTCTGGCACCCTGCCGGGACGGGGAATTGGAGGAGATCATCGCCATCATCATCACCATCGATTCTCCATCGACCATCCATGTTTCCCCCATCTATGAGTGAGTAATCCCCCGCTGTAGGCTATGGGGATGGTAGGTATTGGATGAGATCGTTCATGCAATGGCATCAGATTGTTAGGGCATGGTGCCTAGTATCTTTTATTAGTGCATTATGACTTTGTTGCGACTTGTTGTGCTTAATGCTTGTCACTAGGGCCTGAGTGCCATGATTTCAGATCTGAACATGTTATTGATTCATTATGATAGTATTGTTTTTGGTCTTATCTACAAGTTGTATACACACGTTGTTGTCCGGAACCAATGGCCCCGAAGTGACAGAAATCGGGATAACCGGAGGGAATGGCTTTGATGTGAGGATCACATGTGTTCACGGAGTGTTAATGGTTTGCTTCGGTGCTCTATTAAAAGGAGCACCTTAATTGCCAGTAGTTCCCTTGAGGCCCCGCTGCAAACGGGCTGGCAGGACAAAAGATGTTGTGCAAGTTCTCATTGCAAGCACGTATGACTATATATGGAATACATGCCTAGGATTGTCTAGTACTGGGATGCTTTATATTATTTATCTGCAATTCCCCTATGTTCTGATTGCTATGTGAATTGTCTTGTCCATGCAACGCCCGTCCATCCATTCCTATACCTACCGCACTCGAATCCTACTGTTTACTGCTATTGTTACTGCTGTCTTTACTTTACTACTGCTGCTACTTTGTTATTCCTACTATAAAACTGTTGCTACTGATAAACTGCTGTGAGCAAGATTGTTTCCAAGTGCAGCTGAATTGACAACTCAGTTGTTAAGGCTTATAAATATTCTTTGGCTCCCCTTGTGTCAAATCAATAAATTGAGTTTCACTTCCCTCGGAAATACAGCGATACACCCCTATACTTGTGGGTCATCATGGCCTATCCTCTGTCATGCCATGCTTGATATTGTTTTGGCTTTATGCTTAGTATTCTTTGTTGTAGCATGACTTGTTATAAACAATTGAGATTGCTTAATGTGCCTTGGATGAATCATGCGTTGTTTTAGCATATTAAAGCATAGTATAGTGGTATTCTCTTTTGGTGCTTTATTTGGGTTGACTTGGCGTATGCTCACACCATCTTATGACTATCTCAAGTCACCATAGCCTTTATGATCCTTTAGTTTTCAACTTGTAGTATCACTTTATGCTTTGATCAATGATGTTTTGTCACTCTGCATGATTATGGCCATTATTGCTCTCTTAGTATGTCGCTCCCAGTCTTTTGCTAGCCTCCACAACCAAGTATTAGTTCCACTCATGCATCCAACTCCTTAAACCAAGTTATTCCAAAGAGTCCACCATACCTACCTACTAGCTTAAGCTATTCCAAGTATATTCATGCTTTTGTTTACCTTCCAAATTAAACTTGTTATGAGAAAACTAGTGATTAAAGCTCTCACGAACGTGATGGCACACTTTACTTTTCTTGCCCTTAATAAACTTGAACCATTGTGTCGTCTATGTTGTATATGCTTGCACTTATTTGTTGGGAATTAGCAGAACGATGCTTTCATGGGGAACGCTTTCAACATTGCACTTGGTACTTGTATCTAGTTGATATCATGCTCTTTTGTATATGGATGTCGTTGGTGTGAAATGAAAAGGGGAGCTTGTAAGTCCATGAAGTTATGTATATGTGTTAGAGAAACGCATGGGCCGCTGGTCTAATCCATGCTGACATGGTAGAAACCTGCAGCGTAACCATAATGAGCTGTCTATGAAGCATTCTTCTTATAAAAAAAGAGTCCTATATTGAGAAAAAAGAGAAAAAAAAATGATGAGATTATGAAAAGAGGAAAGAGAGAAAAAAGCACCATATTCCCATGGTAAATAAGAAGATTGCTGAGATGCTCGTTGTCTGCTTGCCTTGTCATTTTGATATGGGGATTCTTCCATATCATCGGGCAAGGGGTACCCCGTTGGCGGTTCTCTATGATACACATATATTTACGATGACAAGAACTTACCGGTGACTAAACTTGAGTAGCATGAGGAGCGGCCCTCGTATACAAGGGACATGAGATTTCTAACTTATACTTCGTCAAGCATGTACACCATAGTTTGTTCACTTTAACCTTAATCACTTCAAGATGCTTATGATAGGGGCAATGAGAGCTGAAAGCTATAAGTACCATAATTTTTGGAAGCTCTTTATGAGACTTGAGTCCCTACTTCCTTTTATGAAGGCCTTTCTTCCACCATTATATTGAGTCTCCACCTTCTACCTTTATGCACCTACTTTGAGAGCATAGTGGCAATTCTTAGTTCTTTGTGCATTGTCTCAAGACTAGTTGATTGATGCATAACTTGATATTGCTTGTTTTAAACTATTTGTATCTAGTCACTCTTATGAACTTTGAAGGTGTCCTATGCATTTATATTTGCTACTCTATGAGGGACAAGCTGAATACTATTATGCTATGTTTTCTTTATGTGAAACAAACAAACGTCTTGCAAAGCATTGTTATTCATGAATCTTTTGTTTGTGCCTTTTCATGTTGCATCATAGTTTCTTTGTCTTATTGCTCGAACTTTGTCTTTCATATTATGATTGAAGTACTATGATCCTAGCTTTGAATGTTTTACAAATACTTTGATCAATTCCTTGATGGTGCATGTCACCTCAAAAATTATTCTTTCTTTTTATCACTTACCTACTCGAGGACGAGCAGGAGTTAAGCTTGGGGATGTTGATACATTGCAAATGTATCTATATTTTTTGATGTTCCATGCTTGGTTTTATCCACTTTCTTGTGTTTTGTCCACACTTTGAAGTACTTTTCATATGATTTCTTGGACTAACCTATTAACAAGAGCCACAGTGCTAGCTGCCTATTTTCTGTTGTTTTTGGTTCCAGGAAAGTCATAAAATGAATATTCTCGGAATTGGACGGGACAAAAGCCAGAGTTCCTATTTTTCCGGAAGTCATCAGATGCCAGAATACGAGACGGAGAAGGGCTGGGGGCCGGCCACACCACCTGGCCGCGCGGCCAGGCCTGGCCCACGCCAGGGGGGTGGTCTGGCCGACCCCAGCACCCCCTCGGCCTCTCCTTCCGCCTATAAGATGCCCTCGAGACGAAAACCCTAAGTATCCGATCAAAAATCCACGAAAGAGTCTGTAGCCACCGTCATCTCCATCCCTAGATCGGGAGGGATCTGAAGCTCTTCCCGGCACCCTGCCGGAGAGGGGAATTCACCCTGGAGGCCTTCTTCATCACCATGCAAGCCTCCGGTGTGATGCGTGAGTAGTTCATCCTTGGACTACCGATCCATGTAGTAGCTAGATGGCTGGTTCTCCTCCTTTGTGCTATCATGTTTAGATCTTGTGAGCTCCGTTCATGATCAAGATCATCTATTTGTAATTTTGCATGTTGTGTTTGCGGGGATCAGATGGATATTGAGATTCTATTTCAGATTGATTATTGATTCTACCATGTCTTTGTTATTTGTGATCTTGCATGCTTTCCGTTGTTAGTAGCTATCTTGTCCAAGTAGATGCTAGCAACTCCAAGAGTTAGTATTTATGCTCGATAGTAGGTTCATGCCTCTGGTAATCTGGAGAAGTGAGAAAAATCTCTAAGGTATTAGATGTGCTGTTGCTACTAGGGAGAAACAACAATCCTTTGTTTATAGAACAATCGTATTGTTTACATTACACGCAATTCGTAAAGCAATAATTTGTTGCTTGCAACTTAATACTGGAGGGTGTTCGGATGATAACCTGAAGGTGGATTATTAGTCATAGATGAAGTTGGATGGCGGTCTATCTATAATGTTGTAATGCCCAATCAAGTTCCAAAGGAGTCAAGATGATTAGTATATGCATGTATTGCTTTCTTGATATTTGTCAATTGCCCTGCTGTAATTTGTTCATCCAGCATGTTATCTATCTTGGGGAGAGCCACCTCTAGTGAACTATGGATCCCGGTCCTTTTCTTTACATACAATCTACAAATTTTTTACTGCTTTGTGTTTACTTTCTGCAAACTATTACTTCTTTCCATTCGATACGTTTAATCCTTTGTTTTCAGCAAAACACGGTGATATTGACAACCTCATCGCAAGTTGGGGACAAAGTTCTGTGGTTGTGTTGTGCAGGTCTCCACGTTGCTATTAGAACCAGTAGTGCGCCCTGCCAAGGCTCAGCTAGCAACACCTTTGGAGTGTTTCCTTGCTCCTACTGGTTCGATTAAACCCTGGTTTCATAACTGAGGGAAACTTGTTGTTGTGCTCATCATACCTTCCTCTTGGGGTTCCCAACGAGATCTACATCAACACCGAGCTATCATAGCACTTCCCTCAAAAAGCTCAATTCCCCAAAAGAACTCAAAAAGGAACCAACAAGAAGCAATTGCAAATAATGGCAGAAATCTGTCAAAACAGATGAGCAGGTAAAGACGATTTTTTTAAAAGACCTTCTGTTGCTCAAATCGAAAAGTGTCGAACTAATGAAAGTTAGATAACAACCTGGGGCAGAAGCACAAAAATTCACGCCTCAAAAGAACGTACAGAGATTTTACACGAATTTTTACAGTGAAGCACATAAATCTGTCTCGGGACATTAACTTTCCGAATCATTACTTCTCTCTCATTAGAGGTTATTTTTGGCACAAAAAGCAAATAAAAAGGATAAGGAGCAGTTATTACTGAAGTAATAACTTCCAAGACTCATCTAAAACTTTTGGGTTATCTCCCAATAAGTACTTTTCTTTAACGCCTTTAAGTTAGGCATAAGAACTAAAAGGAAAGAATAGAGGCAAGCGGAGATAATCATGGTGAAAACATTGTTTTGTTCAATGAAATCCTTTTGTTAACAAGGTTGATCAGGTTTTGTTACCAAAACAATTTTATATGAAACAAAACTTTGTATTCCACTAATGATTATGTTACCTTAACTTTGATAGCAATGGTCCCAATCATAATAGTTTCAAATTTTTATCTTGGTATGGGACAATATATCTCTCCAACTTCAATGCCCTCAACATGTTCAATTGAATTCAAACCATAAGTCCTTTCAATCTTTTGGGAAAATAGACAGTATGGTCCTTTTCATTAACATTGAAAGTTCACCTTTCCTTGATTACAATTAATAACAGCTCCTGCAGTATTAAGAAAAGGTCTCCCAAGAATAATAGACATATTATCATCTTCAGGCATGATAGTTTGAGAGGAATGCTCACATAAGAAATATAAATTGAAGTAAAAGAGAGCATCAAGAAGCAAATTCAAAACACATTTAAGTCTAACCCACTTCCTATGCATAGGAATCTTGTATGCAACTAAATTCGCAAAGAACAAAGTGATAGGCATAGGAAGATAAAACAAGAGTAACTTCAAAACTTTCAGCACATAGAGAGGTGTTTCAATACCATGAAAACTTCTACAACCATATTTTCCTCTCTCATAATAATTTTCAATAGCCTCATGAATAAACTCGACAATATAACTATCACATAAAGCATGCTTTTCATGTTCTACAAAAACATATTTTTTATCAAGCTCAAAAATAGTGGGATTAAAACTTTCAAACCCACTTTTAACAATTCTATAAAACAACGACTGATCATTCAATATAGGACCATCGTCTAGAGC
Organism: Avena eriantha; assembly: GCA_910589775.1. Taxonomy (NCBI): domain Eukaryota; kingdom Viridiplantae; phylum Streptophyta; class Magnoliopsida; order Poales; family Poaceae; genus Avena; species Avena eriantha. The sequence continues at coordinate 361,877,138 of OU342745.1, read as the reverse complement.
TTTATCATAAATAATTTCTAAGCAAAACTCTTTAGTACCATGCATCTCAAAGTTAGGCACAAATAAAGTATTATCACAGATAACATGAGCATAACATTCATCCTCCTTTGGTAAGTATGGGGGACAATCAAATAATGTAAGGGATAAAGAGTTACTCCCATTAGAAGGTAGGCATGGGTAGCTAATCCATTCTTCCTCCTTTTGTTCATCACTCTCCTCCTCTTTTTCATCTAATGAGCTTTCAGGTTCATCAATTTCTTCTTCCATACGATCTTGCAAGGCATTACTCTCTTCCATTTGTGGAAAGCATCTATTAATATATTCAAGAATATAGCCATTTTCTTCCTTGTAATTATCAAAGCAAAATTTAAGTATATCATAAACCTCATATTTATAAGGTGAATCATCAATATTTTCAAGCAAACTAGCAAGTTCAAATGCACCCTTCCAAGCAATAAATTCCTCAATTTGTTCCACATCATAAAATTCATAATTTCCTTTAACATAAGAAGATATGGTAAAATCATCATTATACTCACATTAAAAAAGGGAGGTGTTTGTACCTCCTGCAGTAACAAGATTTATCAAAGCAATAAGTAACATTATAAGTAGAGCACACATTTATAGCAATGGTATACAATTTATCAATTTGTTCCCATAAGTGTTTCCCTTTTTGTGACAAGCGGTGTTCCTTATAATAATATTTTTGTTCTTCCGTGAACCCACCTTGCCAATAAGATTCAATTTCAAAGAAACCAACCATTGATAGAAAGCATGACAAAGCAAGACAATAACAGACCAACAAAAATAACAACTAGAGTAGGAACTAATTTTTTGTATTTTTGATAAAGAAACAAGCAAACAAGGCGGAAATAAACTAAGCTTGAACAATAGTGATTCCAAGTGGACTTGATAAATAAAGCTATGCTCCCCGGCAACGGCGCCAGAAAATAGTCTTGATGACCCACAAGTATATGGGGTGTATCGCAGTATTTTCGAGGGAAGTGAAACCCAATTTATTGATTCGACATAAGGGGAGCCAAAGAATATTTATAAGCCTTAAAAATTGAGTTGTCAATTCAGCTGCACTTGGAAACAATCTTGCTCACAGTAGTTTATCAGTAGCAATAGTTTATTAGTAGGAATAGTAAAGTAATAGAAGTAGTAAAGTAAAGACAGCAGTAACAATAGCAGTAAATAGTGGGATTCGAGTGTGGTAGGCATAGGGATGGATGGACGGGCGTTGCATGGACAAGACAATTCACATGGCAATCAGAACATAGGGCAATTGCAAATAAATAAGATAAAGCATCCAAGTACTAGATAATCCTAGGCATGTATTCCATATATAGTCATACGTGCTCGCAATGAGAACTTGCACAACATCTTTTGTCCTGCCAGCCCGTTTGTAGCGGGGCCTCAAGGGAACTACTAGCAATTAAGGTGCCTCTTTTAATAGCGCACCGGAGCAAAGCATTAACACTCCGTGAACTCATGTGATCCTCACATCAAAGCCATTCCCTCCGGTTATCCCGATTTATGTCACTTCGGGGCCATTGGTTCCGGACAACAACGTGTGTATACAACTTGCAGATAAGACCATAAACAATACTATCATAATGAATCAATAACATGTTCAGATCTGAAATCATGGCACTCGGGCCCTAGTGATAAGCATTAAGCATAACAAGTCGCAACAAAGTCATAAAGCACTAATAAAAGATACTAGGCACCATACCCTAACAATCTGATGCCATTACATGAACGATCTCATCCAATCCCTACCATCCCCATAGCCTACAGCGGGGGATTACTCACTCATAGATGGGGGTACATGGATGGTCAATGGAGAAGCGATGGTGATGATGATGGCGATGATCTCCTCCAATTCCCCGTCCCGGTAGGGTGCCAGAACAGAGTTTCTGGTGCTGTTTCATGGAATCTGGTGATGGCGGCGGAGCGGAACTCCTTCTGGAAAAACGTCAAACCCCCTTGAGTTTTTAGGTCAGAAGACATCTTATAGGCGAAGAGGAAGACCGAGGGGGTGTCTGGGGCGGCCAGACCACCCCCTGGCACGGCCAGGCCCAGCCCACGTGGCCAGGTGGTGTGGCTGGGCCCCAGCCCCACTCCGTCCCATATTCTGGCTCCGGGAGTCTTCTGGTGAAATAGGATTTTTTGGCTTTTGTCCCGTTCAATTTCAAGAATATTCATTTTCTGACTTTCCTGAAACCAAAAACAGCAGAAAACAGGCAGCTGGCACTGTGGCTCTTGTTAATAGGTTAGTCCAAGAAATCATATGAAAAGTACTCCAAAGTGTGGACAAAACATAAGAAAGTAGATAAAATCAAGCATGGAACATCAAAAATTATAGATACATTTGCAATGTATCAGTGCCCGAGGGGCCCACACCATCCCCTGGCGCGTCCTGGGCTGGCCCGCACTACTAGGTGGTGTGGCCACCTCGTGGCCCCTCTCCGTCTCGTCTTCTGGCTTCGTGAGTCTTCTAGTAAAATATTGACTTTGGCTTTTGTCCAGTCCAATTCCAAGAATATTTCTTTACGAGCTTTTCTGAAACCAAAAATAGCAGAAAACAGGCAACTGGCACTGTGGCATCTTGTTAATAGGTTAGTTCCAGAAAATGCATAAAAGTATCTCAAAATGTGAATAAAATATAAGAAAGTAGATACTAAACAAGCATGGAACATCAAAAATTATAGATACGTTTACGACCTATCAGGCTTTAGTGAATAGATTGATGGAATCCAAGGGTAGTCATCCCAAACACGGAGAGTTGATCTGTTTCCCACTCTTTTGATCAAACCCTTCTATAAAGCTTCACGACCATACAAGATGGCGTTCCATGTATGTGATGCATTCCGTTTCTGCCTTGCTGACATAAAGTCTGAACCATGATAGTATTTCCCATGAAGAACTTGCACACATAAAGAATTTGGGTTCGTGATTAATCTCCACCCCTGTTTAGCTAGCATGGCTTGGTTGAAAAGGGTGAGACCTCTAAACCCCATGCCCCCACACTCTTGGGGACTGCTAGTTTCTTCCACTTCCTCCAGTGGACTTTCCTCTCTTCTCATCTCCGCCCCACCAAAATATTGCAATGCAACTTGTAATTTTCTTGCATAGAGTTTTGGATAATTTGAAACAACTCATAGAGAATGTTGGAATTGCCTGACATACCGCTTTCACCAAGATCTCCTGTCCCGGAGAACTAAGGGTTTTTGGTGTCCAACCATTCACCAACTTCTTAATCTTTGATAGAATATGTTCAAAGTGATCATTACTTGATATCCCTAGAGCCGTCGGAAGACCAAGGTATTTTTCTACTAGTGCCTCTACCTCAATCTCCAAAGCTGCATGTACCTCATTCTTCATATCTTTTGTGGCAGTTCGCACTAAAGAAAATTGTTGATTTATATCGGTTGACCAACTGACCAGAGCCTCTTCTATATGTTTCCAATAGGTCGTACAACCTTGTTGCTTGAAACGGCGACGCTTGCGTGAAGATTAAGTAGTCATCGAAAAGAGGAGATGGGACACCCAAGGTGCATGTATGCCCACACGAACACCTCGCGATAGATACCAAGGGCCGCTGTATTTAAGGAGGCTGCTGAGTTCCTCCACACATAGGAGAAACACGTATGGAGAGATAGGGTCCCCTTGTCGAATTCCCCTTGTTGGTTTAAAGAACATGGAGAATTTCCCATTGACACGTATCGAGAACGCGACTAATTCACACATTTCATAACTAGGTTCACCCACTGTTCCGCGAAGCCTAGTTTAAGCACAATAGCCTTAATATAAATCCACTCAACCCGGTCATAAGCTTTAGCCATATCTAGCTTAATCGCACAAGCACCCGTTTTACCCTTCTTCCTCTTTAGGTAATGGATGCTTTTGTAAGCTTTCAGAATATTATGTGTAATTAATCTCCCTGGTACAAAGGCGCTCTGTTCCTCTGAAATTATTTCCTCAAGGATCGGCCATAATCTGAGAGCTAGCACTTTTGAAGCAATCTTATATAAGACATTGCACAATCCAATAGGGTGATACTGAGTTAGGTCTTCGGGTTGTTTAACCTTGGGAATTAGCACTAAGATAATACTATTAACTAATTCTGACATCTCTCCTAGTCCTCCAGCTAGAAAGGACCGGATTGTAGCACATACATCCCTTTTCAAAATATCCCAATGACATATATAGAAATCCTCCGTGAAATCATCTGGTCCTGGAGACTTGTTCGGGTGCATCATAAAAAGGGCATTTTTAATTTCCTAATTCGTAAATGCATCTAGATATTTTTTAGTGTGTAGGTTCAATCTGAATTTTCACAGTAAAAGATGTCTAGATACATTTGTTTCACAAAAGCTAAAACATCTTACATTATTATATTATGAATAGAGTGAGTACCTGTTGAGGGGAAACCTCTAGGGTGGCCCGATCTTTCACGATTCCCTTTCAAATCGAGGATAGAGTGCGGGGAGAGGAGGGGAGGATGAACACGACGAACGCACGCATGAAGAATGCGATGAACACACACACACAAAACCACGATACACACCAATAGCTCATGCCGGCGGTGACCGGTCTGGCGCAATCCCTAGGATCGACGTCGGGCGGAGGACTCTCTCTCAAACCGGCACAGCGAGATGGGAGACTCAGTGAGATCTTGACGTCTAGGCAAAGTAACACCGATTCCTAGGCCTTGTACAACGCGGAGGCACGATGCAAACTCCAAGGAGGTTTGGGGATATTGGTGCTCCTTAGTCAAGGAGCATGAGGCAAGAATTAGATAGATCCACAAAGGGGTTTCCACTAATTCCAATATCATGCCTAGGGTTTACAATGGAGGTGTGGGGCTATATATAGGCCAACCACAAGTTCAAGGGTAATTCAGGCATTAAAGTAGAGTTCTGGGCGAAGTAGAGGGGTACATGGGCCCTAGGGCCCAGCTAGGCTCACAGGCCCATCACTTGGGTCGGACAGTCCGGGTCGGCATGACCGGACAGTCCGGGATGGCCGGACACTCCGGGTGGTGTCCGGGAAGTGTCCGATTTGACCTTCTGAATGTCCATGCCAGGTTTGGGCTGGGGCAGGCGGGACACTCCGGCTAGATTCAGGCGGACACTCCGGCTCAGGCAGCTTCAGCTCAGGTGTAGCTTCTGGGCTCGTGGGTCGACGCGGCGGGGGTTCGTACCTGATGATGCACATAGTAGAGGTATGAAGTAGCACACCATCCAAGGAGGTATCAAATTGGCACGAGGAGAGGAGTGAGTTCACCTTAGCTTGTAGGAGTTTGGCTCGGGCACGAGTCATGGGTCCACTTGGGGGACTTGTTGGTGTAGATGTAGAAGCGTCCGTAGGATGGGCTGCATCAGCTCCCCCCCCCTTGGGAAAGAGTCGTCCTCGACTCTTCATGGATATCATCTTGAACATCTCCATGGTAGGGTGAGAGATCCTTGACATTGAATGTATTGCTTGCAAGGTACTTGGAGGTCGGTATGTCGATGATGTAGGCGTTGTTGTTGATTCTTTTGAGGACCTTGAAGGGACCATCTCCTCTTGGCTTGAGCTTGGAGTCACGTTCCTTGGGGAAGCGGTCCTTGCTTAGGTGTATCCACACAAGGTCACCTTCTTCAAATATCATCTCCTTCTTGTCCTTGTTTAACCTTGAAGCTTGGCGAAGGACTTGTTGTTTGATAGTAGCTCTTGTTTCGTCATGAAGCTTCTTCATAGCTTGTGCGCGCTTCTCGACGTCCATGTTCGTGCTCTCATGGAGAGGTAGTGGTAGGATGTCGAGCGTGGTGAGGGGCTAGAAACCATAGACGATCATGAATGGACTCATCTTGGTTGTTGAGTGCTTGGCTCGATTGTAGGCAAACTCGGCGTGTGAAATGCATTCCTCCCAATCCTTCAGGTTTTTCTTGATCAACACATGAAGGAGAGTTCCGAAGCTTCGGTTGACAACTTCGATTTGGCCATCAGTTTGAGGATGTGATGCGGATGAAAAGAGGAGCTTGACGCCGAGCTTGGCCATGAGGGTCTTCCACAAGTAGCTCATGAATTTGATGTCGCGGTCGGAGACGATTGTCCTTGGCACACCATGGAGACGGACGATTTCCCTGAAAAACAGATTTGCAACATGTGAAGCATCGTCGGTCTTATGACACGGTATGAAGTGTGCCATTTTGGAAAAACGATCCACAACAACAAATATAGAATCATGACCATGCTTAGATCTAGGCAATCCTAACACGAAATCCATGCTAATGTCGTACCAAGGTGTATGAGGAATAGGCAATGGCATATAAAGACCATAGGGATTAGCTTGAACACATGTCATGCATTGTTGAACGTAGCGCTCCACGTCACACTTCATCTTGGTCCAAAAGTAGTGATTGGAGAGCATGTCCAATGTCTTGTCACGGCCAAAGTGACCCATGAGGCCTCCACCATGAGATTCTTGGAGAAGCAAAAGTTGAAGCGACCACTTCGGAATGCATAGCTTGTTTTGTTTAAAAAGAAAGCCCTTATGCAGATAGAAATCATCAACTCCTTTGTCATTGGAGCACTTTGCGAAAATTGGTTCAAAGAACGGGTCAGAAGCATACGAAGATTTTATTTCCTCAAGACCCAACACGTTGATTTCAAGTCTCGTAAGAAGGCTTGTATGTTTGCGAGACAATGCATCTGCAACTACATTATCTTTGCCCTTCTTATACTTGACAATGTACGGAAAAGACTCCATGAATTCAACCCACTTAGCGTGTCTCTTGCTCAAGTTAGCTTGGCCTTTGAGATATTTCAACGACTCATGGTCGGAATGTATGATAAATTCTTTGGTCCAAAGGTAGTGTTGCCAAACTTGAAGGACACGAACTAAGGCAAAAAGCTCTTTGTCATAAATCGGGTAGTTAAGGTGAGCACCATCAAGTTTCTCGCTATGGTAGGCTATAGGACGTCCGTTTTGCATAAGGACTCCTCCAGTGCCAATACCACTAGCATCGCACTCTATCTCAAAAGTTTTTGTGAAATCTGGTAAAGCAAGGAGAGGTGCTTCGGTGAGCCTCTTTTTGAGTTCATCAAAAGATTTTTGTTGTGCTTTGCCCCACACGAAGGTGACATTCTTTTTCGTCAACTCGTTGAGAGGACAAGCAATAGTGGAAAAGTCTTTCACAAAGCGAAGATAGAAACCGGCCAACCCATGAAAACTTCGGAGTTCACTCACATTTGTTGGGATGGGACAATCTCGTATGTCCTTTACCTTGGAAACATCATCTTCAATTCCCTTCAAAGAAACGACAAATCCAAGAAAAATCAACTTGTCTTTAGCAAAAGTGCACTTGGGAAGATTAGCATAAAGCTTTTCATGTCTAAGGATTTGCAAAACTTCCTTGACATGTGTTATATGGTCCTCAAGTGATTTGTTATAAACAAGAATATCATCGAAATAGACAACAACACTTTTTCCAATGAGAGAACGCAAGATGTGATTCATAAGGCGCATGAAGGTGGATGGGACATTCGATAAACCAAAGGGCATAACCAACAATTCATAGAGACCAAGTTTAGTCTTGAAGGCGGTTTTCCACTCATCACCTTCAGCCATGCGTATTTGATGGTAACCACTACGAAGATCAATTTTCGAAAAAATAGTGGCTCCACACAACTCATCAAGCATGTCATCGAGACGTGGTATGGGATGTCGATAATGCACGGTGATAGCATTGATTGGACGGCAGTCCATGCATAACCGTAACGTATCATCCGTCTTTGGAACAAGAATCACGGGTACGACACTTGGACTAGTGCTAACTTGGATCAAACCTTTGGAGATGAGTTGGTTGATTTGACGTTCAATCTCCTTTGTCTCCTCCGGGTTCGTGCGGTAAGCGGCGCGGTTGGGAAGTGGTGCATCGGGGATGAGGTCAATGCGATGTTCTATGCCGCGAAGAGGAGGTAGTCCATGTGGAAGCTCTTCGGGGAACACATCCTTGAATTCCTGCAAAACACTCATCAAAGATGGAGGAACATTGGTTAATTCGTTAGTTCCTTGCGCTAGTCCCTTGCAAAGGAGGACATAGTGCAAGATGGATGGGTTGTTCCGAACATCTCTCATCTCACTTTTGGTGGCAAGGAGAACACTCTTAGTTTTTCCACTCGAAATTGGCTTGTGGCTCTCACTCACTATGAGGTGGTTCTCTCTCTCACCGCTCTTCTCACAAGTAGGTGTTGTGCTTTGCGCCCTCGCTAAAGCCTTTGCATTGTCCGCAATTATTTGGCTAGGAGTCATCGGTTGCAAAACACATCTTTTGTTGAGCCATTTGAATGTGTATACATTGGTGCGACCATCATGTTGAGCCGCCTTGTCAAATTGCCACGGTCGACCAAGAAGCATGTGTCAAACTATCATAGGAACCACATCACACTCCACCGTATCTTTGTAAGGACCAATGGCGAAGGAGACCGATATAGTATGCTTGATCTTCACGGACCCTTGGTCACTTAGCCATTGCACGTGGTAGGGGTGCTTGTGCGGATGGAGGGTGAGGTTGAGCTTCTCACACAACTCGGTGCTAGCAAGGTTGTGACAACTCCCTCCATCAATGATCACCTTGATAGATTTTCCATTGATGCCGGCTCGTGTTTGGAAGATATTGGAGCGTTGGTCTTCATGCTCTTGTGCTTGAGTGGTCAAGATCCTTGTGACGACAAGCGATGGACTTGCGTCATGCTCACACATGAGGAGTTCTTGATCATCTTCCACTCGTTGTCTTGCCATTGCTTCCTTGACACGGGCATCAAACTCATCTTCACTCAAGTACTCTTCATCACCATTGTCATGGATGAACAAGACTTTCTTGTTTCCACATTCGGCCGACTTGTGTCCTTTGCCTCCACACTTGTAGCATTCACCGTTGAAAGGTGTATCACTTTTTGCTTGCTTGCCACTTGGGGGCAGTTTTCCTTGAGGAAGTGTGGGCTTGAAGGAAGGCTTGGAGGTACTTGAGGAGCTTCCATTGAATGTTGTTGGTGTAGCGGTTGAAGCTTGCTTGTAGGTGAAGTACGTCTTGGGCTTGTTGTACTTGATATCCTCTTGCACTTGACGTTCAGCCTTTGTTGCAATGTGCACAAGCTCAACCATGGTGTTGTATGTTTGGAACTCGACGATGCGCTTGATTGGGTGGTTCAACCCAATAAGGAAACGTGCCATTGTTTGCTCCATGCGCTCATCAATGTTGGCGCGAACCAAGTTGAGTTCTGTTTCCTTGAAGTAATCTTCCACGGTCTTTGTCCCTTGACGAAGAGCTTGAAGGTTGTTGAAGAGGTCACGTGTGTAGTGCGCGGGGACAAACCGAGATCTCATGTGAGCCTTCATGTCATGCCAAGTTGTGATTGGCGGCTCTTGTCTTGCATCACGAGCAACTTGAACTTCTTCCCACCAAAGGTTGGCGTAATCATCAAACTCTAGCGAAGCCATGGCGACCATCTTCTCGTTGCTATAGTTGTGCATGCGGAAGATCTTGTCGACTTTGAGTGCCCACAAGAGGTATTCTTCGGGGTCATTGGATCCGGTGAACTTGGGCATTGTGAACTTGAGCTTGCCAAAAGTTTCTTCATCGTTGCGGTCATTGCGATGAGCTTGGTGAGCTTGTTGATGATCTTGTAGTTGGGTAGGTGGAACTTGGTTCTCGCGTCCTTGTTGCGCAGCTTGCTCTTGGTATTGTTGTGGAGGAGCTTGCTCTTGCTCTTGGCGTGGTTGTTGACGTGGTTGAGGCGCTTGGGCCTCATGGTGGCGAAGGTGTGGAACCTCTTGACGTGGTTGATGACGAAGAGGAGGCTCGTTCCTCGGTTGGTGATGTTGGTTAGGCACATGGGCCTCACGGCGAAGAACATGGTCATGAGCCTCTTGACGTGGTGGGCGTTGCTCAACTTGTATCACTTGACGCTCCAAGTTTTGTTGATGTGGAGGAGGCGCCTCGTGATGACCATGGTGTCGTTGTTGACGTTCATGACGTTGATGACGAGGAGGAGGATCTTGGAGAGCTTCACGTCGATGACGAGCTTGATTCTCCAAATTGGAGTCATCACTCGTTGTGTCAAGTATGTGTCGCGGTCGATGGTGGTAGACTTGCGGTTGCACTTGCGGTTGCGCTTGCGGTTCCTCTTGTGGTTGCTCTTGTTGGATCACTAGTGCCCTTGCGTGATGACGGTGTGCTTCTTGCCTTGATCGTGGCCTTGAAGAGAGGTCACCATCATAGCTTGATGTTGCGACATGCCATGGGGAAGGCACATAGTTCGAAGAGGTTCCATCTTCAACCACGGGGGCATCATTGCGTCTTGGAGCACTTGGATGTAGATCTTGTTGAAGGGGTGCATGACGACGCGAAGAACTTGAAGAGCTTGAAGCACGTGAACACGGTCTTGCCATTCCGTCGATGAGGCGTCGAAGGTTGTCATTTGTTTCGGCGACGGAGCATTGAAGCGACTCATTTTGGTGCCCGAAGTTATGATGCACTGCTTGCATTTGCCTTTCGAGGCCATCGAAGCGGTTGTCGATGTTCTTGAACTCGGCTTGTGTCTCGCCAAATTGTTCATCTTGTCGCGTCTCAAGGGCTTGGCAACGTTCACGGATCTCTTGGCAGACGATGAAGTGACTTGCGTGTGTCATGTACGGACCTTGATCTTCTTCTTGGGGAGGTGGTTGGCTCGGCTCACCGTTCCTATCCATCATGCAAAACACACAAGTATTGTATATGGAAGTGGAATATGGTGGTGTTAGCCTTGTACCTCACCTTGGGGATTGCACCAAACTAGAAACCACAAGTGAGAGCTATAAGCGTGCAACGTGCAAAGAAAACTCACACTAAAGAAAGAACTAACTCTCAAAAGCTTGTTGGTGGTAGGTTAGGATTGTGTAAAGCCAAGGAACCAACCGAAAGAAAAGGGATAGTAAAAAGTGGGTAAAATCCAACAAAACTCAAGTCAAAGGCGAAGATCAACAACTCAAAAGGGTGACAGGAACCTACGACTATGTACACACACGTGGAGAAAGTTGGGATTGACACGACTAAGAAAATGAGCAAACAAAATGTCCTAACGAAGACTAAGCTCGTTGTCGTGCCAATGCAAGGAGAGACCGTGGCTCGTTTGCAAAGAAGAAAAGTGAGCAACGGATTTGTGCACTTGCCTTGGGCGCTCTTCTTTCTCTCTTGCTTACAAGCTTTGAGACTCTCTTTGGCAATGGGAGACTATTTTTTCTTTTGCTTTTCCTTTGTATCTTTTTTTTGTTGCTCTCCCTTGATGCTACCTAGTCACACTTGATATTGCTCTTTCACTCTCACTATCCAAGGACAAATGCACAATGCTCAAACAAACACAAGATGAGCCACTCTCATGGGATAGGTACACACAAAGGAAGATGGGGGTTAACAAGGTGACACAAGTTATACCTTCTTTGATGATGAACTTGGCGTCGGTGGTGCGGGATGATGTTCGTGGTCCGTGGTGTCGATGAGCGCGGAAGTTGATGATGCGGAAGCTTGCTTGTAGTTGCTGACACGCATACGGGACACGAGCAAACAAAGGAGATTAGCCAATGCGAAAAATGAGCCAAAACTGTCGAAACTGGCGTTACAGCCGGACACTCCGGTCTGCCTGGGCCGGACACTTCGGTCAGGCCAAACACTCCGGTCGGGCCGGACACTCCGGTCGGTACGAGCCGGACACTCCGTCGCGGGTTTCCTGCTCGTGTTCTTGAGTGGAAATCCTCGCCTTCAGGCCTCAAATCCGCGAAAAACTGGCCAAATCAGGCTGGGGAAACGCAGGATAAAGCTGGACCAACTCCTTAGACAAGGTTTGGTCGGATGAAAACCACAAATAACACTCCAAATCAAGAGATCGATCCAAAGGCCAATATGGGCTGTTTTTTGGGGAATTTCGAATTTTTGGTGGATAGAAGAAAAATTTGTGGGGGAAATCGTGAGCAATGAAGCTCTTGATACCAATGTGTTGAGGGCAAACCTCTAGGGTGGCCCGATCTTTCACGATTCCCTTTCAAATCGAGGATGGAGTGCGGGGAGAGGAGGGGATGGTGAACACGACGAACGCACGCACGAAGAACGCGATGAACACACACACACAAAACCACGATACACACCAATAGCTCATGCCGGCGGTGACCGTTCCGGTGCAATCCCTAGGATCGGTGTCGGGCAGAGGACTCTCTCTCGAATCGGCACGGCGAGATGGAAGACTCGGTGAGATCTTGACGTCTAGGCAAAGGAACACCGATGCCTAGGTCTTGTACAATGCGGAGGCACGATGCGAACTCCAACGAGGTTTGGGGATATTGGTGCTCCTTAGTCAAGAAGCATGAGGCAAGAATTAGATAGATCCACAAAGGGGTTTTCACTAATTCTAATATCATGCCTAGGGTTTACAATGGAGGTGGGGGACTATATATAGGCCAACCACAAGTTCAGGGGTAATTCAGGCATTAAAGTAGAGTTCTGGGCGAAGTAGAGGGGTACATGGGCCCTAGGGCCCAGCTAGGCTCGCATGCCCATCACTTGGGCCGGACAGTCCGGGTCGGCACGACCGGACAGTCCGGGGTGGCCGGACACTCCGGTGGTGTCCGGGAAGTGTCCGATTTGACCTTTTGAATGTCCACGCCAGGTTCGGGCTGGGGCAGGCCGGACACTCCGGCTGAGCCGCGCCGGACACTCCGGCTGAATTCGGGCGGACACTCCGGCTCAGGCAGCTTCAGCTCAGGTGCATCTTCAGGGCTCGTGGGTCGATGCGGCGGGGGTTCGTACCTGATGATGCACATAGTAGAAGTATGAAGTAGCACACCATTAAAGAAAGTATCAAATTGGCACGAGGAGAGGAGTGAGTTCATCTTAGCTTATAGGAGTTTGGCTCGGACACGAGTCATGAGTCCATTTGAAGGACTTGTTGGTGTAATGTAGAAGCGTCCGCATGACGGACTGCATCAGTGCCTCGCAAGAAAAGATGCAGCACTTCAATGCGCGACCATAGATAGAAAGCAATCAAAAGCACGCACCCTCCCAAGATTTTGCCTTGTTTAATTGACACCAAACATTCCCCCGGCCCCGCTGCAGAGGTACTACGTATTAGGAGCAACTGCTAACACGAATCTATTGTTTCCTCCTTTAGCACGAGCATCCCCGTCAAATCGTGACACACAACGGCACCATATCCGGCTCGTGGATCTCATCCCTTGCCCCGGGGATTTCCTTGTTTAATCCACCGATCGGGCGCTAGTGGCATGTGGTGACATCGCACCCTTGAGATAAGCCTCCACGGCTCCACCACCGAGCCCCTGTTGCCCCCATGTTGGAACTGTGCTTTTGGGTGGGTTCTGTCGATCTCATCTCGACGACGTGACCAACCACGCAACACAAGGCAAATATACTCCAGAGATAGCAACTTATTTTAATTAGTTAAAGCTAATTAACGGGCAATCCCCGCTTATAAAAAGGCGGCCGCCGCGCTGGCCAGAGCCGCTTGACAGGCAGTCGTCGCAGGCAGGCAGGCAGGCCGGCGGGCGCGGTCGGGAGAAGTCGCGGACCGAGTCGCCGAAATCGAGCCCCAAAACACCCGTCCGATCGGTGCTCTCCCTCTTTCCCAAACGGCCATTTTCTCCCCCTTCCTCCGCGTATCGGCACGAGGCGGGGGGCGTCTCCACAAATATCCTCCTCCTGCTGCCTAGGCGTCGTCGCGGGCGGAGATCCGGGAGGAGAAAGATGGCAAAGGGCGGCGGAGGGGTGCTGCTGCCGGTTTCCGCGGAGCCGGGGAAGGGCGACGGCGAGGCCGAGCTGTTCAAGGGGTCCGCCATGACCCGCCGCGGCGCCGTCGCCGCGCTCTCCTACATGTCCTGCTCTGGTAAGTTGCCTCGATCCGCGCCTCTCGGGACTTTATGCGGTTGTGGCGTTGGGTAGAATTGGCGCGTTGTATGTGTGTATTCGTTCACGATGGTCGCTCGTTCCCTGAGTTTTTGTGAACGGGTTGCTTGCCCTGCTGATTGTGTGGTGCTCATCGTTGCTAACTCGCTTGCTTCCGTTGGCCGTTACATCCGTTGCGCAACTACTCACAGTTGGGGTTGGAGTTAGTGCTGCTTGGTTTACTTGTGTCTTGCAACTCAGCCGAGTTTCATGCACGAAACCAGTTTAGTACTGCTTGTTCATACAGATGCTATCGTGATAGGTATGCACCAGTAAAACTGGTTGTTACTACGTATTGATATTTGCGTGCTAGAGAGGCTGTGTATCTCAAAAACTGCCAGAATTCAGTGGAGCCAAACAATTGGTTTAGACTTTAGAGTAAAAAAAATCACAATGCTGGATCTGCAAAAAACAAAATGTAAGTTGATGAACTTACTTGCAGAGGTGAATGGTATTTAACTGTGATCTGTCTTTTGTATTCCATCAGAGTATGTTGTTTTTTCCTTGGCATGTTTGGGGTGGCTCGTTTTATGCTTTTTACGAATTTGGAGAGAGCATGCTGCCTGGTCTTGTCATTTAGCACTAACTAACTGCACGGTGTCTCCATTATGTGTTACTCAGGTACTTGGGGTTGGGTTAAGAGCGCTCTTTGTTTACTTGTATCTCACTACATAGCAGAATTTTAACTAGGAATCATTTTGATAGCATCTATAAGATATTCAGGATTTTCTTGTTTTGACGAAGAATTTGAATACCCTAGGCTTCAATGAGAATAACTTTTCAATGCAACACATACATCTCCCAACGAACTGAATCATTGCCCTGCATATCTTTCCAAATTGTTGTAATAGCATGGCAGGACAGAGCAAGTTCAGGCTGGCCCACGGACAACACGCGCGCACAATAAAAAAACAGAATCTGGCAAAGCCCTTGCTGTTTAGGCAGAATAAGCAAAATGATAACTGGGAATGAAAATTTCTCGATGATATTTTATTTCTCTGTCTAGTTTTCTTTTCTCTTTGGAAGCACTACAAACCAGTTTCCGCACAGGGACTTCCTGATGACATTTTTGTTTATTCTTCTTTATGTTGTAGAAGTCTGGAATTCCCTTACTGATGTTGTTTACTTTGTAATGTGCAGTTTTGTTGGTGATGTTTAACAAGGCAGCTCTTTCTTCGTATAAGTTCCCTTGCGCAAACGTCATTACACTCCTTCAGGTACTTAATTCTGTTTGAACATACTCTGGGTATTAATGCCCTCTTCTCATTCTAGTTCATATGGTTATTTTGTGTTGTAAAATCACTCAACAGAGTGCATAAACGTTGTGTGCCCGCGATCTGTCTTATCAATAGTACATAAATGCGTAGCAACTAGTTACGCAAGGACACGATATTCCAACTTTTATGGACTGTACAAATCTATGGTAGTGTCCATAATGGTAGATTTCCAAAAGAACATGTTCCTCTTCTTATTCATTTTACTTGAAGAATGTCCCTAGTCAGTCAGGGAGCTGTGGACCATTGACTCTGTTTTATTTACAGCCTCTTAAATATTGCAGTTATATAGTTACCAATGGTGTATCATGTCTTAAGTAATACTTTCTTTAACTATAGGCTCCCTTGGCTGAACTTATTATCGTATGATTTGTTTCCTCCTGTTTTCTTTTCTGACATGTAATCAACATGTGCAGATGGTGTGCTCAACATGCCTTCTTTATGTTCTGAGACGGTTAAAGATCATTTCCTTTACAAATAGTGAACCATCAGTACCTTCTGATTCACTATTCTTTGTGCCGTTCAGAATGTTGTTGCGTACTTCACCTCTTTCATTGTCTTATTTACTCTACATGGTATGCTTATTCCCTCACACGATTATAGTGCTGATCTACAAATAGGAAAATGTATAACTATTTGCTCTTAATTCTGAATGATGTTTACTTTCCATGATGGTTTGCTAAAAGCTAGCTTCAATGGAATCTATCCGTGGAGTAAATGTTCCTATGTATACAACTCTAAGGCGCACAACAGTAGTATTTACAATGATAATGGAGTATTTCTTGGCAAAGCAGAAGCACACCCCACCTATAATTGGCAGGTGAATCTCCAGACATGTTATTTTCTTTGCTTTTGTACCGTTTCAGTATATTCCATAGCAGACAAACTCAGAATTGAATACATGTGCTAGCTAGCTACTATGAGCCTCTTCTGTGCAATAATTTTTTTCCCAGCCAGTGTCCGCATGTACTTCAATTCATTACTTCTGTTTTTTGACTACCTGTTGATCGTTAAATCATCAATAGTACTATACTGTCTAGATACATTCAAATTTTTGACAAATCCGCGACATCTATTTTGAGACGGCGGGAGTAATAGAATCCCTGATGTTCTTATCGTTACCGCACCCTGCTTCTGTATTCTGGAGTTAGGATACTGTTGTAGCTTACAATATGATGGCCCGTGTTCCGGTATGCTGAAAAAATTTCAGAACCTAGTTGCGTACTGAATGTGCCATTATTCCACTTTCTGGTTGCTAACCAACTGTTTATCAGTGTGGTCTTGATTGTATTTGGAGCTTTTGTCGCTGGTGCTCGAGACTTGTCGTTTGATGCTCGTGGGTATGCCATTGTCTTCGTCGCCAATATAACTACAGCTGTTTATCTTGCTACGATAAATCGTATTGGTAATGCACCTTTCTTTTTGCCACATATTTCCAACCCTTGCATAATTTTCTAATCAGCACTTGCTTTGTTATTTAGGAAAATCGAGTGGCCTGAATAGCTTTGGCCTGATGTGGTGCAATGGTATTATCTTATTTACCTGTACCAAACTAAGATCCAACCCTATACTTCATGCGCCACAAAATTTACATAACTGGTTTATCTGGATTTCAGGACTTGTTTGTGGACCTTGTGTACTGTTCTTGACATATATTCAGGGTGATCTCAAGCAGACCATTGAATTTCCTTACCTTTATTCGCCAGGATTCCAGGTAAATGAAATTGCATAACTAATTTCTATGTTAGCTTCCTGCAGCACTCTTGGATGCACATAAGATTCTTTCAGTATAAAAGGCATGGTCATGTTCGGTTGTTTATCGACTTCGCTGGAGATGCCTGTATCACTGTCAATTTGTGGGCTAACCAGTTAGTGTTAAGGGTTGATCTCTGGCTGGCACACTAGGTTGTGAGGCATCAGTTTGTACCTTCCTATGATTTCTGCAATCACCTCATGAAGTATTGTCTCGATCCCAGATTTTAGTTTGGTTGCGCAAATATTGTTGCAGTTTAGCCAGTGACATGCTTACACTAGCTTAGGTCCTATGGCTTATGTTCACATAGTACCATCTTCTAAGCCTCTATTCTTGATACTATCATGTTTAAAAATTTATTGCTAAAGTTTTATGATTATAATAGGGTTGCTCTTCTTGCACAACATCTTAAATCTTGTGGGTTGCTGATGAATCTTACTCCTGGCTTACATCTTTACAGTATGATTAGTTCATTACAGTTAATGTTTTGACTTTTGAGGATCCTCTTAGTTACTCTTATGAGTTTATATTGTATGCTAATTTTGTAAAGCGGACTACTTTACCTTTTTCACAGCATAGCTAGTGCCTATGTGTATCAACCATTATAACATAATTCCTTTTGTAGGTGGTGTTGCTATTTTCGTGTATGCTGGCATTTCTGCTAAACTACACCATCTTCTGGAACACAATCTTGAATTCTGCACTCACACAGTCAATGTGTGGCAATTTGAAGGTATGATCTCCATCCAGTCCTTCCATGCTACTCAACATGCAAAGTACTTCGAAATATTCTTCACAATTCTATCTCTGCAGGATTTCTTTACTGTTGGACTTGGCTGGGTGCTCTTTGGCGGGCTTCCTTTTGATTTGGTGAGTTTAAGCTTGTTGCTCATCCACCATCAGCTCTTTAATCTCCTTTCCTGAATAATGACCCTTTTTTTTTTCTCTTGTGGCAGCTGAATGTCATTGGCCAAGGGCTTGGCTTCGTCGGCTCTGGCATGTACGCCTACTGCAAGATCAAAGGAAAGTAGATATTGGTGTCATCAAAGAGAAGTAGATACTGATGTTGGCAGTATGGCTTAACCGAAGTAGCGTTCATCATGCTATTTGCTCCCTGCCTATGGGAGAGAAAATTTTGTAGGTTTTTCGTGTGCGTGCATTTATGAACTTCAGTTGTCCTGGGTGGAACATGAATGAACAGCCATTAATTTGCCAAGGAGATAGAATACAACAAAGATTTCAGCATATCTGTGCCATCATCGAGTCTCTTTACTGTTGAGCTTGCACGTAGTAAAAAATAGGTGCCACAGTCACAATAATCGATCAGAAATGAGTGGCGTTTTGGCTCTGCTGCATGAACAGTAAATTCGTAAAAAATGCTTAAATACTTAATAAATCCGACTTTTTTTGCACTGTATTGTGTCCTTTATTATGTGTGCACTTTTTTTAAAGACATGTTGTATCCTATCAGAAGACTACTGTAAAAGCTATTTTGGGCAACCAAATGTATTTTTTGCATAGGTCCAAAAATGTTTTTTCTAAAAAAGTATATGTAAACATAGAACATAGACACCATCTTGAACTGGGAATACCCTTTTTTTAGGTGGGAGCACGTGCTCTTGGGAACCATCTTGAACTTCCGGAAATGACAATCTTATTCACAAAGAGGAGCACTGAGAAGGGATAACCTCAAACGGATGAAACAAGAACTACTTCCATCTCTTACGGGGGAGGTCTCACGGACGTTAGGATTCAAACATAAGCCAGCGTTTCTTTAAAACATGCATTCTCTGTTCTCACAACTACCCAATGGCATCACAATGAAGGTAAACTATTGTCTCAGCGTTGGAGAGATTCATACTCAACGTGTTTGGCTGTCATGAAATTGGAACCATCATTTTAATTGGAAATTCCAGAGAATGAATACTGTATGGTAAGTCAATTGATGTCCCCAATTCCTGACAACATTTCATTTCATAACTCTTCGTGACAGCCAAACATGATTTTTCAGCTTGAAATTTCAAATCAGATGATGGCAACACTGTCATTTCATTTATAATAAGGAATCTCTTATATCAGAATGCATGAACAGTTTGACTAATGTGTTATTCTAGCTGCAGTTTCATGGAAAACCAACAGGTGCCAAGTTTAGCCGATATTATGATGGCCAAAATAGTTTGTAATACTCTTTCAGCACGCTGTAGTATCGCACCATCATTGGTTTCAAGGAAACATAACTGCTGAACATGCAACAGCTTATTGTATAGTACAGTTGTAGTGCCTTTCAGAAGAATTTGCACCGAATTCAGAGTGGCACCAGTGGAACAAAACTTTCATAGCTTTAGAAAAGTTCAAAGGTCCTTGCAGAACAAACTTATGTCTAGAGCCTATATTTGCCGACAGAACTAAAATTTCCGAACTTAGCTCAACCCCCACACATTCTGCTTCTATCTACCACAGCCCACCTCATCCAAAATTACTCAGTTGGCTTGTCCGGGTCATCTTCCTCGGGATCTTCCTTGTCAGGATCATCCTCCTGTGGTTCTTCTTGAGGTTGTGCCTCTTCCTCTTCTTCTTCCTCATCATCATCCAGAGGATCATCAGCTGGTAATGGATGGGGCAACGGTGTTTTCATAGGGCTAAACTTTGGGAAGATATCAGGTCTCCTCCCAGGCTTAGGTTTCTCCCATTCCTACAAATGTTCAATATACACTGGGCATCAGATTCAACGATAACAGAAAATAAGAATGGTTGATGGAACATATTCTCTAAGCAATTGACTAGTACATTAACATTTTTCTCAAAAGATTTTTGCTAAATCACCCATGAAAAATATCATTCAAAAGGTAGCAAATAATATTATAGCAGGTTATAACCATGATGACTGTCGCAGCATAGCTCAGCAAGTCAGCATAACACTAAAACAGAGGCAGGAGTCATGACTCACAGATGGAACTAAAATGCAAGAAAAAATAGAAGACAACCTGAACATGATTTGACCTTCATAAGTGCCCCCTAGTCCTAACATTCTATGAATTTACCATGAACATGATCTTCCATTAAATGTACCCTAAAGGATATGTATTTGTGGTCAAAACAAGCAAGATAGCAACAAGCTCTTAGGTCAATAGGCCATATGCTTCAGAACTTGTTTATAAGAAATTAAATTACTAGCATCATGACATTAAGACCACAGCTGAAAAATGGAAAATTACTAGCATCATGACATCAAGACCACAGCTGAAAAATGGGAAGTTCCTACAGAAAATGATCTAATAGAACACCTGACTCCTCAGCAACTGTGATTGATTGATTATTTTAAACACTGTTAAGTAGAAGCAACACAACTCAAAAGACAAGCATTCAGGTAGTAGAATATTTAGCACATGTACATATTTATTTTCGGACGACTTTGATATATTCAACCTAAGTTTGCACAATAAGTAACAAATCTGCTCAGCAACCTACTAACCTAGGTGGAAACTCTTACACGCTCTAAATATGATTGTTTGAGTGCATGGAGCACCATATACAAAACAATCTCTAACGTCCTAGCCGGTATCATTCTTTAAACTCTATCAACTCAGTTCCACACCTAAAAACGCAAGAAGGATGAGACCGTCATGTCACCATGGCACTACTCCGTTCTCAAGGCAATCAATTAAGTATAACATATGTTTTCTCATTGGGAAATCTTCTTCAAATAGAACATCTAAGCCAACACTACTAAGAAATGCAAGAAGGATGGAACAAGGATATCAACATACCGCGAACCTATGTTTCCTCATAGGGATATCTTCAAACAGAACACTAAGCTAACACTCCCTAAATACTCAGGAACGACGAAACCGGGATGTCACTAGCTCGCTATCTACTAAGAACCTTTGTAATATCCAATCACTCACAACAACCTGCTCGACACGACCTACACAGCATCCACGTTGACTTCAACACCCGCCAATCTCTAAAGTCCCGTAAATCTGAGTGCCATAAGCTAAAATTACCATGAAATTCTGAACCACAGCATTCAATTCAGCATGGGGGACTAACAAAAATAACTAGGAGGAGGGGACGGGCGGTTAAGAATTACGATGGGGAAATCGAGTGGCGAGCGCCGGGTAATCTTCTCCTCGTCGGGGGCCATACACACGACAAGCGCGTCCCACCTGCGCCGCCTCCTCGACGGAACCGCCACCCGCGCGACGAAGACGCCTCCGGATGCAGAGGCGGAGGCGCCGAGAGGGCCCGGTGCCGCCACCGGCGCGGCGGCCGGGGCCAAGAGGCACCAGGCGGAGGCCATGGGGAGAGCTCAAGAGAGCTTAAAGGGTAAGGCGCTTCCGGATTAGGGCTCGCTCTCCTGGGTGGAGGCCGGAGAAGTGGAGAAGTCGGGGTGGAATTCGTGTGCTGCGCCTGGTCTGCTACCGGCGGCCGAGAGCCGTCCTGCTTCGGTTGATAAGAGTCGGCCCCGTGTGCAGCTGAGCTTGCGGGGAAATGTGCCGTGAAGTATGCGACATTTCTACGACCGGCTGAAGCCTGTAGACATATGCGCTAACAGGCCGCAGCAGTGGCCGGCCCATTTAGCGTATGGTTCAGGCTTAGGTGGCTTTCCTCCCGCCATAAGCAGGACGAGGAGAGCTCGTAGATCGTGGCTCTGCGGGCTGCGTCAGTGGGGATGAGCGGCACATCGAGGTTGCCGCGGCTCACTGCCCACCCCATCGGAAGCCGGAAAGCCGGCGGGATGGGGTAGCCGACACTCCATAGCGCCTGCGCCTCGTCGACGTGGAGTCAGAGGCGGCCAAAGCCGTTGGCCGCCGCGCCGTCGTAGCCCGCCATCGCCAAGAGAGAGGGAGAAGAAGACGATGTTTGGGGGTGGAGATGGTGGAGCTCGTCGTCGAGGTAATGCGCGTGCGGCGGCAATGGAAACCACCGCGGGTTTTTATACTCGGGAGGAGGGGGAGGCGAGCGGTGGGCATTAACGCCGCCCTGCCCCTTTGATGGGGCACGTTGGCTGCACTGCCCGCTGCCGTTCGCTGGGAAGGCTGCGGAGAGCAGCGCCATTACTCGGCCCTGATGGTGAGGAAGAACGACTCTATGTGGCTGCCATGCGGGCCAGCTTTGACCGGGCCGGTTTGGAGCGCGCGCTCTCGCCTTCTCTTCCCGCCACCCGCCCTGCCACGCCTCCATCCGACGCCCCCGCTCGCCCCCCTGTACATTGGGTTTGGCCTGGGGCCGTCGGGTAAATAACTGGGCCGCGTCGGCTGATATATTGCAAATGTATCTATAATTTTTGATATTCCATGCTTGGTTTTATCCACTTTCTTGTGTTTCGTCCACACTTTGGAGTACTTTTCATATGATTTCTTGGACTAACCTATTAACAAGAGCCACACGGTCAGCTGCCTTTTTTCTGTTGTTTTTGGTTTCAGGAAAGTCAGAAAATGAATATTCTCAGAATTGGATGGGACAAAAGCCAAAGTGCCTATTTTTCCGGAAGTCATCAGATGCCAGAATACGAGACGGAGAAGGGCTGGGGGCCGGCTACACCACCTGGCCGCGCGGCCAGGCCTGGCCCGCGCCAGGGGGTGGTCTGGCCGACCCCAGCACCCCCTCGGCCTCTCCTTCCGCCTATAAGATGCCCTCGGGACAAAAACCCTAAGTACCCGATCAAAAATCCACGAAAGTGTTTGTAGCCGTCGTCGTCTCTGTCCCTAGATCGGGAGGAATCTGAAGCTCTTCTCGGCACCATGCTGGAGAGGGGAATTCACCCTGGAGGCCTTCTTCATCACCATGCAAGCCTCCGGTGTGATGCGTGAGTAGTTCATCCTTGGACTACGAATCCATGTAGTAGCTAGATGGCTGGTTCTCCTCCTTTGTGCTATCATGTTTAGATCTTGTGAGCTACGTTCATGATCAAGATCATCTATTTGTAATTCTGCATGTTGTGTTTGCAGGGATCCGATGGATATTGAGATGTTATTTCAGATTGATTATTGATTCTATCATGTCTTTGTTATTTGTGATCTTGCATGCTTTCTGTTGTTAGTAGCTATCTCGGCCAAGTAGATGCTAGCAACTCCAAGAGTTAGTATTTATGCTCGATAGTGGCTTCATGCCTCTGGTAATCTGGTGAAGTGACAGAAATCTCTAAGGTACTAGATGTGTTGTTGCTACTAGGGAGAAAACAACAATCCTTTGTTCATAAAACAATCGTATTGTTTACATTACAACGCAATTCGTAAAGCAATAATCTGTTGCTTACAATTTAATACTGGAGGGGGTTCGGATGATAACTTGAAGGTGGATTACTAGTCATAGATGCAGTTGGATGGCGGTCTATGTATAATGTTGTAATGCCCAATCAAGTTCCAAAGGAGTCAAGATGATTAGTATATGCTTGTATGCTTTCTCGATGTTTGTCAATTGTCCCGCTGTAATTTGTTCACCCATCATGTTATCTATCTTAAGGAGAGACACCTCTAGTGAACTATGGATCCCGGTCCTTTCTTTTACATACAATCTACAAACTGTTTACTGCTTTGTGTTTACTTTCTGCAAACTATTACTTCCTTCCATTTGATACGTTTAATCCTTTGTTTTCAGCAAAACACGATGAGATTGACAACCTCATCGCAAGTTGGGGACAGAGTTCTGTGGTTGTGTTGTGCTGGTCTCCACGTTGCTACTAGCACCGGTAGTGTGCCCTGCCAAGGCTCAGTTAGCAACACCTTTCGGGTGTTTCCTTGCTCCTACTAGTTCGATTAAACCTTGGTTTTATAACTGAGGGAAACTTGTTGTTGTGCTCATCATACCTTCCTCTTGGGGTTGCCAACGAGCTCTACATCAACATTGAGCCATCACCGGCGCAAAAAAAATGGGGCACGCGGTTGGGCTCGAATTTTCGCGCCGGCGCCCCCAAAACGCTATGGGGGGCCTTTGAGGCCCCTGAGTGGAGATGCTCTAAAACGACCAAACTGGGAATAGGAGCAACTACATGCTCCAATGCCAAATCTTCCCATGCGATTAAAAAACCATTCTTTCACACGGTGGGGGAAGAAAGTGAGGGTGGAAAGAGAGAATGGATGGGGAAATGTGAGCTATTTTTATGTAAGCTATGTGATAGTAGGATCCACTATGCATGCAATTTGGAATCAGCTATGCTGTGGAGCGGTGGACATATTGCACACTAAAGCTAAATTCTGGCTTATGTCAGATTTGGCTACCAACACATTGTGGCTGCCCTTAAAAGACCCAAACCCTTGTAATAACCTTTTTTATGGTCTTCAGCCCGTAAACGAGGTTGATCAAAACCTGTAAATCGCCCGGCCTATAAAAAAAATTAAGGGCCCAACCCAGATCCAAGCCGCAACCTCTACTAGTCGGGGCTCGGAGCGCGAACAGAACCCTACCCCCTATTCTCCTTTCCATTGCACGCGAGGGAGTATTCAGTTCCAGCCTTCGCACCATCGTCGGCCCGATCTCCTCCCACAGTCTCCGGCGACTCCGCGGCTGGTTTTCGCCGCCATGGACCTATCCAGTGTGCCACCGGCCGTTGGAGACTTACCGGTGGTGCCGACATCAACCGTGGTGGATGTCCCTGTCACCGTCGCGGCCTCTGCCACGGGAGGCCCCCGACTAGCATCGACTTTGTGGCCATGATCTCCACCATCCATCTCTTGAAGAAAAGGAAGCGGGCGGGCCAGCAAGTCGTTCCTCAAGCGACGTCCACCCCGGCGGTGGCCCCCGTCGCGGTGCCGAAGCCGGCTCCTCGTGTCTGCACCAAATCTACCTCTACGGGGCCAAAGTCTGCCGCGAGGCTGAACTTGAAGAGGCTGGCATGCCGCAAAGGCCCGCCACCGCCAGCTGTGACCCCCCGCCCGTCGTTTGCTCGTCGCCTCCAGCACCTAACGCAGCCGACAACATGGTCGACAAAATGCCGGCCATGTAAGCGTCGACAAAATTTTGACATTCGTTTCGTTGTAGGAATAATGGTGAGGGCACATCAACGTTCACGGATCTCCTCAACAGTGCCGCGGTGGACATTGTGGGTCCTGAACTCCCTTCGTTCGACTTGGGCATGAACAATTATGGCGATGAGGAGGGTGACAAAGATGTGACCGAGATCAATGGGGAAGTGTTTGAAGCCAGTCAAGGCGAAGGGAAAAAGAAGCGCTCGACTAACTACACCGAGGTAAAGGATGTGCTTCTGGTTCGTGCTTGGTCGCAAGTTGGGATGGATGCGGTAACCGACACGGATCAAACCGGGAAACAATATTGGCAACACATCGAATATAGGTACTACCAACTCAAACCTAGAACTAGCGTACTAGCTGCTCTTTCCTACCGATCGCTTCAAGGCCGGTAGGACATGATCAAACCCGCTTGTTCTCGATAGACTGTGACCATGGACCAAGTGAGGTCACAACCACCAAGTAGATGCGCTGAGAGTGATTATGTGAGTACAAATGTGATATCTCACTCTTATTTGATCATGCGTTCTTTTTGATCATCATTGTTATGCTTGTGATCATGCTTTGATAGGAAAAACATGCCGAGAAGCGGTACAAGGACATGGTCGGTTCCAACAGTAGACCCTTCGCATTTAAGCATTGCTTCAACATCTTGACAAGTGGAAACCGAGGTATTAAGAGACAGCACCGAAGAAATCTGCGATGCTTAAAATGAATGACAGTGATGACGATGGAAGGAACGATGGCAAGCCAGAGGGAAACACGAAGGAAAAGGAGAGGATGAAGATAGAAGCCGAGGCATCAAGCTTGAAAGAGAACATTGATCAAATAATCAAGGCAAATGAGTCATTAACGATAAAGACATTGGAGACAATGCTCCTCATCGCCGAGAAGGAGGAGGTGAAGCTTGCCAAGTTGGAAGCTCGGCGAGAAGAAGCCAGGCGCAAGTCCTACTTACAGGAGAGGATGATCAAGCTCAAAGAATCCAAAGCATGGAAGGAGCTCATGGCCGAGGAGAAGGAGAACATGATGATGTCTACCAAGGACATGGATGAAGACCAATTGAAGTGGTGGAAGGAGACCAAGGTGGACATCAACGAGAGGAAGCAATTGTAGCGTGGTTCATCCTCTACTCTTCGAGGTGACACTCCGAGGAGTGGTGGTGTGGAGCACTCTACCGGTTTATGCTCCTTTGTGTTTTTCGTGACGATGTGCAACTTTCTGGTCATTGGCGGTGATGAACATTTGTTTTGATTTATAATGATTATGCACCGTGAAACTTGAGCTGTTCGAATTTGCGCATTGATGTACTATCGAATTGAGTTTTATGTCCAGTTTTACGGGTTTGGAATCTGCTCGGATCAATCAGTCCTCCTACTCGCAACCCGTAAAACAGATTCCGAACCACAAAATGTGTTTTTTGTGACCTGTACTCGAGTTATACGGGTTGGATATTTAAGGGGACTGCTAGTCTTGCTCTAAGAGCATCTCTACCAGACCCCTTATATGGCCTGATCCTTAAAAACAACTGCCACTATACGGTTTTAGACGAGAAAACTGCTAGAATAGACACCTCAAACGAGACCGATCCTCAATTTTTTTTAAGGTGCCCATCAAAAACATACCATCCTCCCTTACATACAGGGCTTTTGACCATGCATACAGGCCGACACGAAGCCTCCCCGTATCACTAGAAACCCTTGGCGGGAGGGACATTTAGCTCGTGCCTAGCTCGTTCCCCTCTTTCCGCCACCAACTTTCGCTGCCACCGTGCGTCGCCATTGTAAACCGATTTTGCCCTTGCCGAAGTCCACCGCCACCGACCCCTTCCTTTTCCCACCACCGGAGGGTTGTAGGTTGTCTGCCAATGGAGATCCAGCTTGTTCATCGCCGATGACCTCCACACGGTAAATTCCTCCTTCCTTCCCCTTCGGGCATGGTTTGATTGACGACGTGATTTGTGAGCAATCTCCCACTATATGCAGATGGATTTGAGTCCATGATCTGGCGGGCCGACCTGTACTCGAGTTATACGGGTTGGATATTTAAGGGGACTGCTAGTCTTGCTCTAAGAGCATCTCTACCAGACCCCTTATATGGCCTGATCCTTAAAAACAACTGCCACTATACGGTTTTAGACGAGAAAACTGCTAGAATAGACACCTCAAACGAGACCGATCCTCAATTTTTTTAAGGTGCCCATCAAAAACATACCATCCTCCCTTACATACAGGGCTTTTGACCATGCATACAGGCCGACACGAAGCCTCCCCGTATCACTAGAAACCCTTGGCGGGAGGGACATTTAGCTCGCGCCTAGCTCGTTCCCCTCTTTCCGCCACCAACTTTCGCTGCCACCGTGCGTCGCCATTGTAAACCGATTTTGCCCTTGCCGAAGTCCACCGCCACCGACCCCTTCCTTTTCCCACCACCGGAGGGTTGTAGGTTGTCTGCCAATGGAGATCCAGCTTGTTCATCGCCGATGACCTCCACACGGTAAATTCCTCCTTCCTTCCCCTTCGGGCATGGTTTGATTGACGACGTGATTTGTGAGCAATCTCCCACTATATGCAGATGGATTTGAGTCCATGCGAGCAGTTCTTGCTCGATGACTCGTCGTCGTTCGACGACTCGGATGTAGAAACCATGCTCGAGCAACACCGGCAACAACAGTTGGTTGTGCTCCTCGTCGTCAAGGAGGACGAAGATGGTAGGAGGAAGCGCTACCGAGGGTCGAAAGTAGGCCGCCTTTGCATCCCTCACAACCGCAAGCTGGGGAACGACATTCTCATGCGAGATTATTTCACCGAGGTACTAACCTATCCACCTCACATATTTCGCCGATGGTACCGAATGCGGCGATCTCTTTTTGTGAAAATAGTGCAAGCTTGTGAGGCAAACTATCGCTACTTCACCCACAGGAGAAATGCTGCCGGCCTGCTTGGGTTCAGCGTGTACCAAAAAAATATCCGCGGTAATGAGGGTGCTTGCATATGGAATTCCGGCCAATTATGCCAATGAGTCTCTCCACATAGGCGAAGATACAACTATAGAAAGTCTTCATAGATTCGCAAAGGTGATGATATGGGTTTTCGGTCCCATATATCTTCGAGCATCGAATGAGGAAGATACAATTAGGTTGATGGCCATGAACGAGAACAGAGGTTGGCCCGGCATGCTAGGAAGTATAGATTCTATGCATTGGACTTGGAAAAACTGCCCGAAGGCATGGCACAACATGTATTGTGGCAAAAGCCGTGATGCAACAATTGTACTTGAAGCCGTAGCATCCAAGGACTTGTGGATTTGGCACTTTTTTTTGGCTTGCCCGGGACTCTAAATGATATCAATGTATTGCAAAGATCTCATTTATTTGCAAAACTAGTTAGTGGTGACTCTCCTACTTGCAACTACACTATCAATGGCTTCAATTATACGAAGGGGTACTATCTTGCTGATAGTATTTACCCTCGTTGGGCCAGATTTGTTAAAACCATCTTCGATCCCTAAACTAGAAAAGAATCTGAATTTTCAAAGGCACAAGAGGCAGCCCAAAAGAATATAGAAAGAGCCTTTGGTGTTTTGCAAGCTAGGTTTGCCATTGTTCGAGGCCCTGCTCATTTTTGGGACAAGAAAACCCTCATTGACATAATGTCATGTTGTGTCATCCTTCAAAACATGATTGTTGAGGATGAGAGGGATCTGAACTTGGAGATATTATATGACAATGTTGGTAGCGTGTGAAGCCAGCAAGAAACCCATATCGTATCCAAGCATTCCTTAAGACCTACCAGGAGCTTGAAGATTCCATGACGCATGGTCAGTTGCAACATGATCTCATTGAGCACCACTAACAACTGTTTGGGAGGCGGTAGACTCCCACTTTTATTTGTTTCAACATTTCATTCAATCTTGTGTGATTCAAAACATTCTTGTATTGGATTATTGTTGTGACATTATTTGATTTGAACATTATTTGATATGAATATTATTTGATTTGAACAATTATTGTAATTTGGATTATTGTTGTAATGTACAATTAATAATTTCGGATTTTACTTCATATGTATATCTTAATTGTATGTGCAAATGAGAGATATGTGTGAAAATGATGAGAAAACATATTGTTTTAAGGATTCGGGCCATGATTCGGCGGAGCAGACACCATATATGCAGACGGCAAAAAATGAATATTCCTTTTTGAGGTTCGTATATAAGGGGTCTGTTCCACCTCGGCTGTTTCCGCGGAGAAAATCACACTTTTCTCAGCCCTTAAACGCGTTACAAGGGGCGGACGGATAAGGAGTCTGCTAGAGATGCTCTAAGAGCAAGAAATTCGCTCTTGTTAGAGGGTTCTCCCGCTTATCCTCTCCCCCTCTCGCTACAGTACTTCAAGGTCTTCTCGAGTGCGCTGGGCCAATCCAAGGCCAAACTCGCTGGTGTCACCGGTCGAGGGAGGCGGAGGAGAGGTGTCGGCACATGTAGTGTATATAATAGTAGTTATTCTCGGCGGTTTGCCAGAGTTTGGAGTAGGGCCTAGGATTTCTCCGACCAGTCCTTGGGCATCTCGAGTAGGTGCTCCGAAGGCAGTGCTATGGAGGTCAGAGCGAGCGAAAACATATCTGGGCTCGAGGATCTCCGCAATAAGGTCTTCTTGAGCGTCCTCCTATTTTACGGTGTCTTCTTGCTGTTGCTTTTCCCTCTGGCCGGCCATGGCGGCGAGGAGGGGAGAAGAGCAGTGTGTTGATGCCGAGAGTTGGAGGTGAATGGGGGTTCTCTACCAGTTTGCTGCTGGGGCACGACAGAGGCTTGTCCCTGAAGGTTCTCCTGCTTCCATGGTGGAAGAGGATGACGGCGAATCCCCTTGTTAATAAGCGCCTCCGTCCCCTTTCCGGTGGCCTCTGCGCTGCCTTCTCCCTCTCGAGCGGCCGTTGCAGCGAGGAAGAGGGAGGGGGCCGTCCTGCTGTTGCCGGATTTGGGCATCATTGTTGACTGTGCGAAGGAGCAGATTACATGGAGAATCAAGAAGGTGGGACTTCGATGCAGTTTCTGGTTGAATCGGTGTCTCCTACAACAGAGTCCAAGCGATTAAGCCATCTGACGAGCTATGCTGTTCTCGAACATGCTAATTGCTCAAGTTACTGGAGTATTGATGAGTTGGTGCTATCATGTTTTGCTGCTCCAGAAGGAATGTTCAGAATCTCTTTTTTTTTGGATGCAGTACTTGAGCCCACTTACTTCACTAAGGATCAATTGAGAAGCACTGTCCAAGGTGTCTTTGCGATCTTCATATCGCCCGGGTGTGTGCCGGAAACAGTTGAGATCGTCTCTGATGTTGCTCCTCAGATTCAGCGGTGAAGATCCCCCTATGTTGAGCTCGGTGATGCTTCTTCAATATCTATAGCTCAACAATTTGTTGATGCCATCTCGATTACTAGTTGAGCCGCTAGGTCGGTTGGCTAGGCTTTGTGAGGCCCTTGAAGAATGCAATTGCGGATTTGGCAAGTTCATGTTCTCGATAAACAACCTGATAGGCTTTAATAGTGTTCTTCTGCTTAGACTTCTTGGTTTATCAGATTCTACTTTTATATGTGAACTTGTAGGATATAAGACCGATTCGGAGCTTCAGAGTTCTTGTTGTAAGAGCTGTGTTGTACTTTATTTCTATTAATTTAAATCTCTTTAAAAAGAAGTAAGAGCAAGAATGGACCAGCAGGCTTTGCTTTGCGGGATACCTGTACGCTTACGGCAAACCAAGGCTAGGGGAACAAGGTTGTGCGGGCCGGTGCGCTAACAGATGTAACAGAGAGATCAAAACTATCGGCCCACCACTTAGCAGAGAGCAAGAACAATAGTATAGTCAGTTGGCAGTAAGCAAAGTGCCAAGTTATCTATAACTATCTATAGTCACTATGTATAATAGTTAGCTATAAAAAAATACTACGTTTGTATAATCCACATTTGACTCTCATAAATTGTCTAGAAGCACGTACCAGAGCTGGCTCTTGCATTAAAGTCTACTTACCCTCTCTCTCCTCCAACTAAGCAAAACTAGTATTTAAACTCTTATAGACACTCACCTATTGTACTGTACTTGCTATGAAGAACACAGCGCTGTCCCGTGTAGAGCATGTGCCACGTGGGGCTCATGCACGGATCAGAGTGCCTCGCATCCTCGGCGCCTGACGCGTAAGCCCGGCCTCAAGAGTCAAGCACCCTAGCTAACCACCCAGAGCTCTGCACGAATATTCAACCCTGGCTCACAGTCTTACACCATCCGTGTAGATTAAGCCGCCAATGCCCGAGCAACCACGACTAAAATACCCCGCAAGCAAACACAAACATGCAATCAACGCGTGGCCGAGACATGCATCCGTGCGCACACGGGCGCTAGCTAGCATACACACGAGACGAGACACGCAGGCGTACGTGCGTACGAGTGACTAGTGACTGCATGCATGCCAATAGCAAGTTCCATTTTAAAACGGCCGAGGCGAGGGAGGTAAACGTACGTGTTCCCTCACCGGCAGAGTAGAGTAGTCCTGTTCAACGCTGGCACAAGGAGGGATCAGTGTGGATTTACCCGGCAAGCGGCAAGCATTGCATGCGTTTCACTTTTTTACCGCTCCGTTTCGCATGGTTCCCCCAGGCGCGCGGCTTTGACGGTCAAAGCTTCGGCAGGAAGCACGGCGACCGAGCCCCCCAGGACCGGCCGGACCTGCGTGCCCTGGCGCTAAATATTCTATGGCGCGCCGCGAATACTCTACTCGCCGCCGTTGTACCGCGGCATAGAAGGGAGGGCGCCCGCGCGCGCGCGCGAGCGGCCGAGGAGGATCCCATGTAAGCTTATCGGGCGTGCATGCATGCATGCATGGGGAGCCTACACTCTGCTCCTCACGTGCACAGTGGAAAACACCAACGCTAGCTAGCCTCCCGTGTGGATGGACGCAGCACTTGCATTGCATTGCAGAGTGGCATGCAGTTGGCTCGCACAGCAAACACGCAGGGTCGGTCGACGCGGTTGGCTCTCACAGGGCACCGACCAATTTCGCACAAGTGCTAATAAATCGATCGTCGTCTGCTCTTCATAGCTCACTTTGGTGCTTGCCCGTAGTCAATGTATCATGAGTGGATACTTCCATCCTCTGATGATACCCTGATGCATGCATGGCCATAGATTCTTCTCCATGTAGATGCATACCCATGTGATTAAACAATGGTAGTAAGTAGATCTATACGTGCAATGGCAGCAAATACTGGCAATGATACCACCACACCATCTGCAGCCGTTTAGTTATATCCAAATAATGGCCAACATACACCTACAAGCAAGCAAGCTAGCTAGCTAGTTGCTGCAGGATTATTAACATCCCCCCTGTAATCATGTCCTGGTCCCTGCCTGCTTGCAAGTTGCAACGCTGCACATGATCCGGCCGCGAGAGATCGAGGTCGACGGACGGGGAGCTGGATCGATCGGGCGGCATGTTCGCAGAGACGTTTAGGGCACTCCTTCAGCGCGTGGTAGCACTGTTCTCCTCTCTCCTGTGGCTGTGGGTGTGCCCGGAAGACAAGGGGTGTGTGTCCTTGGAGAGGGCACAGCCTGCAACCCCAGCTCGTCTACTTTAGTCCCAGTCACGCCCTGACCTTTCTTTAGGGTTAACCTTTCTCGCTCTTTGGGGCTGGACGGGCGTTTTGAGATACGGAAAGGTAAGAGGCCCGGCCAACTGATGCGGGGAGGACAGTGGGTTTGGATCATTTGATTATTAGTTCCGAGGAATGATCAAGATCAGAAGATAACAGTGGAAGGAGCGCGATATAATACTGCATGTATGTTTTCGGAGTGAGATTCACACTAGATTGACACTTTCAGTTCCCAGTCGAGCTAGCATTTTCCAGAGTATAGCAAGTGTTGAACCGATCAGCCTGGTGATGTTCTTTCAAATGGTTAAATACAACAAATTCTACAGGCCTAGATTCCACGCACAACCTCAAATAATGAAGACTCCTCGACACTCTGAATTTCTGGCGTTTTGCAGCGAAATCTGCTAACTGCCAGTCCATGTCAGTTGCACAACTTGTGACAGCCAGTCCAAGCAGGTCGCACCACCAGTCCATGCATGCAATCCAGTGATTTTGCCTCGGAAGCGGAGTATTATAAGGCGAGCCAGCCTAGGCTGCCGTCCCCGGCCCAGATCGCGCGTAGCCCCTTGTGCCTATTTCTGGGTTGGAACTCGCGGAGGAAGAGGGGATGTGCACGCGCGCGCGCGCTCGGCACGACATGCCAGAGATCGATTTTCCACAGGTGTGCGTGCGATGGCGGGTTTGACCGCTCCATCTCCTAGTTTCTTTTTCCACGGGAATCTCTCTCGCTGGATTCGTCTCCGTCGGACGGGACGAACCGTCCACGCACGTAGTGCATATGCATGCATGCACACGGGCGCGTACGGTTGGCCGATCGATGGTCTTCGTATAGGATTCTTCTTGCCGCTGGATTGGGATCCAAGGACATATATGTTGGAGCCACATTTTGAGCTTATTAGGCTGGCATGTCTGGGACTTGGTCAGTAAGTCAGTTTCCTTCTAGTAACAATGTCCTGGACATCTTTATCGAAGAAACGATGTCCTGGACATACATATAGTCCGTATAGAATTGGATCATTTTTATCATCTAAAGTTCTTCAATTTAGAGTAGCTAACTTAGTTTGCTTCTTACGTATATATTCTCTCTGTTTTTCTAGGGAAAAAACGTGTCTATACTTTTTTTTACATGGTAACGTATATATACTTCATTTCGCAAAAAAAAGTATATATAGTTCAGCCAATGAATATCTATATCCAAAATTAATCAAGTGTCTTACATGGTTGTGTACAACGGCGGCGCCACAGGGGGTCGAGCCTGGTCGGCCGACCCGGCTCACCAAAACTTGCGCATGGTACCCCAGGTCGTGTGACTCATGCGTGTCGACCTGCGCGGATCGGTTAAAGTTGGACCAAAAGAAAGAGCACCACTCTCCTGAGCGACCTGCTTCGTACGTAATAATAATATTCAGCATAACTGCGAATTTCGATAGCATTTCGGCAGCATGTCAGCAAATATTATATGGATAATACAAAGGAATATCAAAGCAACAATATTTTAATGATATAGTACTTAACATATGTCAAATCTCATACGAAAACACCACAAAGTACATAGATGTCTCACAAAACATGTGGGTCCCACGTGTCTATCCATTGGATATCCATGGAGCGAAACCACTATCCATGGCCGCCCCATGAATTAGCGGATATCCGCCCCACATCCATTGGCGTAATTAGTCCTCCATACCCTTACCCGCCAGGTTGGATATCCGTGGATAAAATTGCCATCCTTAGCCCCCATGCCATCGCAGTCCGCCTGCTGCGCCGCACCTCCTTCCCTGTCGCCATGCTCCCTCCCCGTGCATCCGGTTCTCGTTCTCCCACCCGCACATAGTTGAGATGAACAACAAATTTGGTGAAACTTCTACACACCTATTACAATGTTGCATGCCTTGATCCTATAGACTCATTTAGTAGATTTGATCATGATAAGCTAGTGGAGCTTGCAAGTTTTTACTCCATTTATTTCTCTTCACATGATTGCTATCTCTTGACGGACCAGCTTAGCATGTACATTCATATGATGAAGAGAAGTGTTGATTTCTTAGCTTGTGATAGTCTTAGTGATCTTGCTATCAAGTTGGTTCAAACTAGAAAACATTTGATTTTTCCATCGGTGTATCGCCTCATTACACTTGTATTACATTACCGGTTGGAACGACATCGGTTGACAAAGTTTTCTTGATGTAGACCATCATATGATAATCATCATTGAACCACGTCATACTACTCCTACCATTACACCTAAGGTGAACTCATTCCATCTCTCGTCATCTACTAGTCCTCATTTGAATAGAATACTACTTGAGACAAACTTCAATCATCTGGCTAAGTTTACACCCATGATCATGGTGACAAGAGGAGTTGAAAAGGTTGCCCAAGGAGTCAATACCCAAAGCAAGAAGCATGGAAAACACGTAAGAAGAAGAAACGTGTAGAATCAGCGCCAACCGATGCCCACCGAATCCGCTGGTAAAAATATTGGTCCAACCGGCGACCATCGATTTCGCAACCGAAAACATCGGTGGCCACGGAATCCACAACCGCCCCCCTACCGAAATGACATACAGAAGGGTTTTGGTACCAGAACCGATGGCCAGCGACTCCACCACGGAAACATTCATTCCCCCGGCCAATCCCACCGACTTACCACCGAAATCAGCTGTCTGTGCACAGATTTGGGTTTGATGCCTCGGAATATTTCCTTTACCAACTACTTCGTCCCTAGCGTTATAAATAGCACCTAGTGGCTCAGATATAAGACTATGATGAATGGATATTGAGTTGAGTTGGCTTAGCCTCCACTTTCCCATAGGGGAGACCTCTCTTAGATCTAGATCTAGACCAAGGTTGTACAAGGCCCTCTTCATTTGAGCGATATTTCTATCTCATGATATATATTGCATTGATCTCTCCCATCAGGTCTCTATCGATTGCAATGTCTTCATGAGTAGATTCTAGCGACTCTAGACTGATCTTTTCATCATGAATCTCTACCTAGTGCTCTCTTCCACGTGGATTCTTTCAGGTTGGTGATTTGGACCAATAAGGGAAAATGAAACCGTGTGTGTTTACATGTGTTTGCACCTTTACCTTGCCTTTTGTGTTGAGTTCATCGTGTTCATCACCTTTCCACCCACTTTATCCACCAAAATCCGTGAAGACCGGGCCACTCCTAGTGGCGAACCCACAACAAAATGGTATCAACAACCTTTGGTTGCTATGGATTTGACTTTGTTCATTGTTTTACACGAAAAATTCAAAAACCCCAAGTTGTTTTTGAATCGATCTCTTGTTTTGGAAAGTTTTGAGTGGTTTTGGTCCATAAACTATTGCTTTTGTCTTGGATCTACCTCCTCTTGAAATCCCTAGCCTCAATTTGGTTAATTTCCCTTCGAATCAATAGATTGGAGTTCTTGGTGTTCTTCACGAACTAATTTTAGTTGGATTTCGGTGCTAGCGTCGGTCGCTACCAAAAATTTTGGTCCCCGTGCCGGTCAACCGAATTCATCACCAACAGAATCGGTACAGAAATTGGTGCCACCGATTCTGACGCTGAAATCAGCTTTTCAGGCCAAATTTTCTCCCTGTGTTTGGATTTTCGTTTTGGGTGCTCCTCGTCGTGATAACCGCTTCCTCAACAACAACACTCTCTACGATGTCGACATCCACACGAACTCCAAACAACTCCTAATGAGCCTCACCTTTGTGTTCATCTACGTCAACACCGAAGGTATAACATTGTGTGCCTTTGCTCACCATTCTTCCTTTGTGAGTGACTATCCTATAAGACTAGCTTGCTGAGTATTACGAGATATTTTCACTTGTGTCATACCGAGTGAGTTCTTTGTAATTGTAAGTAAACTAGTTCTTATTGGGTATTGGCACTAGCAAAAGAAGAAAGAAGAAGAAAAATAAATATTAAAAAAATATGAAGAAAAATAAAGTAGTGCCAAGTACTATATCTTATAGGTTTGAAACCGAGCTTGTGAGTAAAGAGAGTAAGAGAGTGCAAGTTTGGCCAAGTGCAAATCCGAAACTCTTTTATAATTTTTCAATCATAGCTAGCGTCTTTTCTTGAGTTTGTACGACACGAGCTTTAGTATCTGTTAGGTCACCTTGTTTATAGATCATCCCTATAGTCATGCTAGCCCCATTTTTCCTACCGTCTGAGTGTAGTTAGGTTTCCAGTAACACTTTCGATCTTCGCCTTTTTGTGTTTTGATCTTTTGGATTTCACCCACTTTTAACTCCACATTTTCATTTGGTTGGTTTCATTTGCCTATCCACTTTTCTAACCTTCCACCATAAGATGTGCTGTGTGTGTGTTTCCGGTTGACGTTTGTATTCCAACGATGAGGCATATGAATACACCTTTGTTTTTATTTCCCACCATAATACTCTTGGTCTTGTGAGAAAATGTCTAGGTCAAGCAATGCAAGCATGGGGGAGGATCCACACTTTGATGGATTCTATCATATTGGTGATTCAGGCCAACAAGGGAAACCAAAACGGTGTGTTTACATGTGTTTGTATCTTTACCTTGCCTTTTGCATTGAGTTTATCATATTCATCTCCATTCCACCCACTTTATCCGTCCAAATCTGTGAAGGCCATGAATGATTTGATGTTTTGTTATGTTGAGAAAGCAATATTTGCAATAATTGATGACAAGAAGAGTATGCTACATTTTGTTTTCCTACAAGGACTGGCGAGGTCATCTACGTCGGCATTTTTGTCTTTCGAGCATAAATATAACTTGATGGTATGATATTATATCCTCGAAAATTAGAACTATTATTATATTTGTGCTAAGTTTTACATGCATAATTTCTAACATGTTGTACGTACCTCTTGGAGTATTGAGATCATATGGTGGCACTCAGTTGATAAAACAAAGTGCTAGGAGTCCTTGTTAGTAGTTTCCAAGCCATTTTTATGTCATTTCATGTTTTGGTAGTTATTCTTCATCAGTTATGAAAACTGAATTGTTTTGGGCTATTTATTCTATTGTATAGACTTTCACTACAACACGAAGCTCGGGCCCTGACGCTTATAGACGTCGAGGCATAGCCTTAGTCTCCGCGCTCGCGTTAGTGCGGCAAAAAAGCCACCAAGGATAACTGCATCGGAGATTGTGCAACAGCGATGTTGGCACGACACAACGTGATCCACCGACCTAGCGCTTCTGCGGCGCGGCAGAGATGCGCCTCGTTACATTACTGAAGACGGTATAACTTTACTGACATTGTAACCACGAATTATTTCTCGTATTACAACGTTCAACATCATTGAAAGTTAATTACATTAACAATAACTGATTTACATTGCTACTATAAACCGATTGTGATGCGCAGTTGTTTAAGATATAAAATTCTATTTTATTTCAAAACATAAAACTCATTACATTACATTATTGCACAATTCTAACGGTCTGATTTTAAAATCTAGGACGATTAGAAAAGTGCAATAATCATTCATTTAACCTAATCACCTAACCTAATTACACTAATTTTTTCTTTGCTCTATTGACGGAGGTGGTGAAGTAGATGACGAAGGCGACGTCTACCATCTCCCCGTGAAGTGGATCTGGAAGGCCCTATCCATATTTCTCGAGGTGGATTTGCAGGGCACTGGCCACCAACTTCCCCGCGGTGGATATTCAAGGCATCGCCGCCATATTCTTCCCTGTGGATCTTTAAAGGCCTTGCCACCATCTTCTCCCCGGTGGATCTGCCCGCGGTCGATCTTCCAAGCGATAGATCTTCCGCGCAGTGGAACTGCTCACGGTTGTTCTACCCGCGGTTGATCTTCCGCGTGGTGGTACAATTGAATACAATTTCAAATCCACCATAGAGTTTTTATTACAACTAAGTATACAAAGGGGGAGACGGTGTTGATGAATATGATGATATGGAGATCGATGTGGAGCCTTTCAAGATACAAGTACCCTCTTCCTCTTGAGTGGTGGTGATGGTGGAGACCTTGAGGCGGTGGCTATGGAGGCGTGGCGGAGCGGCAGGGCTCCGCCCCTTGGGTGTGTGTGGATGGATCCTTGGCGGTTAGGGTTCCTCCACTTTAAATAGGTTGCCGGTTGCCCGCGAGGCGGTTCTGGGAGGATCCGTACCGAATATGCCCATATCCCTTTCAAAAATGTTGTTCAGCTTAACGAAACGGAACTAACGGAGGGTGGTACGGGCGAACAGTACGACCACGCCCAGACCGTACCGATGGTCGTTATGCTTGCAGATGTCTGCAGTGTTTTGTCCGCCATTTTTTCATACTAACTCCGATTGAGGTGTTCTTCGGCTTGTTGGACTTGTATGGACGAGAGATACAACACCATATTGTTGGATATTTAATATGAGATGATGCAAACATATGATTTTTTCACACCTCATATGGCTAAGTCTGATGCCTATAACTCCTCCATATTGCATCCTCTTGGTTCCTCCTGCCATCCATTAACCATAATCATCCATAACACATACACCCATGTTAAAGACAAGAAAAGTAATAAAATCCTAATAAAAACTAATAGTTATGCAAAGCTCACTGAAAAATGGAAAGAAACAGTTATCATGCATAATATGCATAGTTGTATCTAGAAGAAACATGAGATGAGTGATAATATGAGTAATTTGTATGCTTAAATATGCATCATAATTGCACTAATCATAGATCCATCTATCTCTCTCGTTACTAGCATCACTTAGATTGGATCTTGGTTCTTATCGTACTCTCATACAATTTTTTTGTTTTCCATGCTACGAAACCCATCTAAAACATGGTCGTGATACCTTAGATTGGGTCACCGATGCGATATAGGATCACAAATGAGGGAAGGAGAAGCTAGTTGCACTGCCGACATCATATGCTATGAGTGCTACCACCAACAGACGCCCGCACGACCGCCTTCCACCGACAAATCGCATGGCCGCCACTCCAGATCCACAACCCTAGCCCCCCGCCCCGCACGCGGGGCCCCTACAAGCAGAGAGTACCCCATCAACCTTTGGCAGTAGGCCTGCAACCACCACAACTCTAGATGGCGGCAGTGGCAGAAAAAGGAGCCGAACGGGAGGCACTACCGGTGGCTCTAGGGTTCACCCCTGAAAGCATGTGATAGTGCAAAGTTGTGTCCTCTATTTGTATAGATTATTTTGATCTTCATACATTTATATAAGTTCTCTATTATAATCAATCTTCTATTAGGATGCTGCCGAAAACATACTCTTTTGTTTAGTGGTATGTCTAATTGAAGATTTATGCATGGCACAAAAGATAAATATTATAACTAAAACGCTGTGGCAACTAAGGATTTTTCATTATATATATTTGTTAAGCATTTTTAGATAAAAGGGTTCCTCCGATTTCATTAACAAAGCCTCACTAGGAGTTTTTGACAACCAAACACACCAGAACTCACACCACGTTTACAATTTAAAAATGGGAAACATGAGATAAAACAAACAGAAAAAGATATAGAAGAAACAAGAGAAGGACTAAAAAAGCTTTATTACATAAGCATGACAACCCAGCCCTCCCAGCAGAAGCTGCCTCTCTAGTTTTCCCCTCCTTCATTTTCCTCCTCCTCTTTTGCCTTCTGCACAATCAGTAGTTCTCATGTTCGCCAAAGTTACCCCTCTCCTATTCTTGGTATCCATGACGCCCAAGTTTTCCTAGCATTGAGAACTTCCATTTTTTTTGCACAACAGAGGGGTCACGAAGGACCCCAGAATAGCTTTCATTAAATCCAGAGCGGTGGGTACATAATTACACATAGGACCTCGCACATTACCCAAAAAAGGTCATAGCCCTACGCAATTACAAAAAGGACCCCGGGAGAAAACATGGAAAACCAATCAAGTCCCTGTCCTTCGCCACCGATGACGAGGCTCCAACTTCGGCCACCCTTCCACCACCGGGACAAACCACTTGGCGACAAGAGAGTGCAGAATGCCAGTGCAGAGCTCGAGCAGAGGCCTCCATCTAGAGGTTGAAGAGATACAATCTTGGCGTCCAATACAACCATCGATTCGGCCACAAATCGGAGAGGCAAGCCTGGCCACCGCGAGATGAGCTCCAAAGTACTGCGGGCTTGGCATAGCAACATGTCGTCTCCCGGCCACACCACCACTTCCCCCCCCCCCCCCCCGCCACCACGGACGGCCGGAGAAGAACGGTGAGATCGTGCAGACCACCGATGCGAACCAAGCCAAATTAACCTTATGAGGGGAGCCGTCGGAATCGAAGATCACCGCTGCATTCGTCTCTGACCAAGGGATAACTGTAGCCGGGAGCCTCTTTCCTAGTTGACGCCGGATCTGGTCAGGACGACCCCGTGCCAAGCACCCACACCACCTTACGCATCCAGCAAACCCCGCGCCGTCTTCCTCCCACTCCTCGCCACCAAAGCCGGCCGAAGAGAGAAGGGTGACTCGTGGATGCCAAATCCAGAATCAATAGCACTTATTTTGAGGGCCTCCGCCCACACCACCAACCACCGGAGCTCGCTGTACCACTGCGAGGACGGCCAGCCGGCGACGTGCAGGAACCCCGGAGGGGACAGCCTAGACGGCATCTCGCCAAACGCCACAAGGGCAGACACAGAAAAACCTAGACCTAGTCCTACAACTTAGCGCAGAATACCAGTCGATCCTTTACACGTGGTTTCACTAGCAACGAACTCCACCACTGAATCCAATAGCATATTCTAAAAATCACAGCAATTGGATCATCAGTCCATTTGTTTCAAACCATGCATGCCAAATTCCTAGCCTTACAAATCCCCCAGATCACTACCGCAATCCCCACAACAATAACATTCCTTTCATTAGTCCTAAGCCGTTTTAGCCAAACCGAGTTGCAACGTTCAGCTGATGTGAATTGGAAGTTATTTGTTAAGGACTCGACGCTACGATTGCCATCTTTTTAGAATAACCAGTTTGTAGGTGAAAAAAGTTTATGGAGGTAAATTCTTTTTAGATTTGAGGTTAACATGGAGATGGGGAGGAGAAGACATGAACTAAAAGATCCATATGCCTGGGAATGCAACCGAAACCCACCTTTTCTTCAAATATTTGATTTGATTATTTGAATATACGTTTTCCTAGACCCTATCCATTTTCCCACCTTAAACTGCTTATCCTAGAGTACCAAAAACGACTGCTACCGATACTCTGTTCTCTTATAAATAGTTACCTCCCGGAGCATTTTCCCCTTTTCTCAGGTGGCCAGGATCAGGAGTTTTCTGGCCACTCTCCTGCCTCACATTGACCCAAATGTAGTGTTCTAGCTGCTTCCGAAAGAGCTACCTCAGCTTCCACCTTAACTCACCAATGCGTCCTCGGGTCTGATCAGAAAGGAACCAACTCTCACAGCTAGCTCGCGGGCTGTTGTATCGATCAGCCTCCCCAGAATGGCTTCTGGAAACAACTGGCTGGAGTTCTCCCTCTCCGGCCAAGAAGACGCACAGCCTCATCAGGATAGCTCGCCGTCCGCCGCCATGGACATCTCTGGGGCCAGCGTCTTCTATCGCCTACCAACGATGCCGACTCCCGACGCTCAGCTTGGCGGGCCAGAACATCATCCTTCATACGGGGTCATGGAGGCCTTCAATAGAAGAGCTGATGAAACCCAAGGTGAGAGGAAGAAGCTATCTCTAGCTGCATGCAATCCGACGGGCCCAACGATCTGTTGATAGCTATAGCTAGCAGCCTCGTGCGTAGGGTAGGGCCAGCCCCCGTTCATGGTTTCTTGTTATTTGATGTGGTTGCAGAGTGGAGCATGAGGGGTCTGGACTACAACGGCGGCGCCTCCGAGCTCTCAATGCTCGTCGGGTCGAGCGCCGTCGGCGGAAAGAGGGCCGATGAGGCCGAGACCGAGCCGAAGCTAGAGGACTTCCTCAGCGGCAACTCGTTCGTCTCCGAGCAAGATCAGGCCGGTGGCTTCTTGTTCCCTGGCGTCCCCATGGACAGCGGCACCAACAGCAACAGCGGGGGCAACGCCATGGAGCTCTCCATGATCAAGAGCTGGCTCCGGAACAATCAGATCCCCCAGTCGCCTCACCCGCTAACCGTGGCGGGCTCCGAGCAGCAGCCGCAACCCCACGAGGAGATCATGAGAACAGCGAGCGCGAGCAGCCTCGATGCGCTGGGGAGGAACGGCGCGGTGGCGGCGAAGGGGAGCCTGGCGCTCTCGATGAGCACGGGCTCGGGTTCGCACCTGCCGTTGGCTGAGGCAGGGGCCGGCGTTGGTGGGGGAGCTGCGGAGAGCTCCTCCTTGGAGAACAAGCGGGCGAGCGGCGCCATGGATTCGCCCGGCGGCGCAGTAGAGGCCGTGGCGAGGAAGTCCATCGACACGTTTGGGCAAAGGACATCGATATATCGAGGTGTAACAAGGTTAGAACGCTAATTAGTTTCTTCGCGCATTAACTGTTGATGATGAGACCAACCTAATGAAAAAGGTAACCAATCACAAGAGATCTCTATACATGGTAGACATGATAATGCGATCTACTATGCTTTTGAGAGCCTGTAAATTTTGTAATGCTAGTAGACTGGATTTTTGTGTGTGTGGTGCTAGACTGGAGTAATCGAACTAATTGCTCATGTGGAATAGTAAATCTATATTGCCATTTTCCATTCACCAGTACTATAGGTGGATGCGGGGAGCACAATATATAGCTCATTGACCAGGAAACACAAGGAGTGACTAGAACTAAATTACTACATCCGATCCATAACAATTGTAGCTGTTGTACTAAATCAACAACACTTATGGGAGGGAGTACTTGTTACCACCCATTTCACGTGGCTAAAAGTGTTCTTATTTTCTGGAATTGTACGCACTTTTGTAATCTAAGGCCACCAAAAGAGGAGGTGTAATTTACGTACTACAAAAATAGAAGTGACCCAAAAAACCCTTTTAGCTCATGAGCTCTAGTGAGCTCATTTCTTATTTTACTTTTGAAAACTTAATTTTTAGGTCTTGGTAAATTGTAAAAACAAATATACAAAACATTTCTAGTATGTACGTACCAAAATTGCATCAAAATATCGTTTCATACTTGATCTGCACAGAAAACACAATTCTTGGAAGCAAAATATAATGGAGTTATGGTTTGCTTTTCAAGGCAACGAATTTGTGTAGTGAAAAATACAACGTATTTATGTAGATAACATGTGTATATATCCATATAAAATCTTCGAATGTTTCTGCAAGTTAAAATGTCATTATTGAATTTTTAAAAATACTTTGTTCGCTGTAGCTTTGCCCTCATATAGACCTTTGTTTTTTTCATGATCAATATGGGATGTTTCACCTCTCCGAAGGAATGCTTTTGCTAAAGAATGACGGATACCATGAGAATTACAAATAATGTGATCTAACCACTGATACTTTTTTAACATGAAACTGCGTGTACATTTTTTAATGTGATAACTATATTACATTGGTCATGTTTATTTGTTTATTTCAGACATAGATGGACA
Source organism: Avena eriantha (assembly GCA_910589775.1). NCBI lineage: Eukaryota > Viridiplantae > Streptophyta > Magnoliopsida > Poales > Poaceae > Avena > Avena eriantha. The sequence continues at coordinate 361,833,026 of OU342745.1, read as the reverse complement.
GGGCGTTATGAAGCTCATCTTTGGGACAATAGTTGTAGAAGAGAAGGGCAGAGTCGCAAGGGTAGGCAAGGTAATGGCTATATACCCTTTAGTTTTCTCCATCCATTGCACAACCATATTACCCTCTTGCTTTGATTATTAAGCATTCTCTCGTGTTCTGCCTCAACACTCCGCCTCCACCATTTCGTCCGGAATAACATTGTATTGCCCTCGACAATTTGCAGTTTATCTGGGTATGCTTTGCGAACTCTCGACATTTTTATTTTCGTTGCACTTAACTACTATAGTTATTACACCTGGTGATTGTATTCATGAACACATAGGTGGTTATGACAAGGAGGACAAGGCAGCAAGGGCTTATGATTTGGCAGCTCTCAAGTATTGGGGCACAACAACAACAACAAATTTCCCAGTAAGCAAGTTCTACAGAAATAATACTTACTCCTAGGTGGCCCGGATTTGTAGATTCGCATGTATCTACACATGTCTAGATACACATGCATTTAGACAAATTCGAGTCATTTATTCATGGATGGAGGGAGTAAATTGTTGTTCTTTTTCTTGCATTGTTATTTCTCCTACAATACTCAAGTTGGTGTTGATTAGATATATGATTTTTAGTTATGTACATTTGCAGATAAATACATACGAAAAGGAGGTGGATGAAATGAAACATATGACCAGACAGGAATATATTGCATACCTTCGAAGGTACTAGCTAGCTGACATTCCCCATATTAAATTATCACACACTTAACTAGAATAATTCACTACCAATAAGCTAATAACTTGATTCTTGCAGAAATAGCAGTGGATTTTCTCGTGGCGCATCAAAATATCGTGGTGTAACTAGGTATGTAACTAGGTAATCTGGTTGGTCATGTTTTACAGATAAATTTATAACATAGAAATACGATTTAATGTCCGATATGTGGATATCATTATTCTTGAATTTTTTTGTATGCACCTAAGAAAAATCTATGTTAAATAGCCATCCAAATTGTTGTATGGAATTCCTAAATAAATAGCATAATTAAAATTTTAGTCACTTCTTTGTTTGATGGTGTCCAAGCCACTTCTATGAAGTTTCAATCACTCTCTGTGAAGATTCAATCACCTCTACAAAGTTCCATTTACTTTTTTGTTATCTGTTTTAATTTTTGTTTTGTAGCTATCATATATAGCTGCACTTTTTAGTACAATTCTAGTTTTTGTTTGTGTAGTTGCATATATAATCTTATATGTTTCTTGTGTGTATGTTGCAATTGCATTCTTTGTGGTATTGCACTTTTATTTTGGTCGGTTGCAGTTTTTATTTCTGCAATTGCACTCTAATGGTGGGAAATGACGGAAGCTTTCAAAATTCTAGTCACTCGCAAGTCTAGACACTCCTTTGTAATATTGTTTTGATGTTCTAATCAAGGCTGAGATTTTATCAGGCACCATCAGCATGGTAGGTGGCAAGCAAGAATAGGACGGGTTGCAGGAAACAAGGACCTCTACTTAGGCACCTTCAGTAAGTTACCCCCTCTCTCCGGTGGCGTATAAACTTAGTTAAAAGTCAACATTTTGTAACTTTGACCCATATATATTGAAGAAAATATCAACAACTATAATATTAAATAAATATATTATGAAAATATATTTTATAATGAATCTATTGATATTGATTTGGTATAACGAATCTTCATATTCTTGTATATATTCTTCGTCAAACTTTGAAAACATTAACATTTTAGTATTGATTGTCGGATATTAACCCTTTCATCGTAATCTACTACTGGTGATGGACAAATGAAGATCATTAAGACTAACATATATGACTACTCATAGTGCTATAGCTCCAAGATCTTCCATCGACTGGAGTACTTGTTTAGTCACTTTTCTTGAACCTTTCGTCTCGTAGAGCTGAAGGTTTAGATATTCTATAGATGTAGCCCTATGGGACAATAAAATAGGGATTACTGCATTAAATATGTCTCCCAAATGTACCTTTCCAAGTTTTTGTCTCAAAGTTGTCCAAAATAACGGGCATAGAGTCAAGGACCAGGCTGAAAACCCTAGTTTGGTGGCTTGAATCACATAAACCCTTATACCGTTACTACCCTGGAGGTTCTCTATGCATGCAATATGAGGTGAACCCGCCCTAGCTAGCCAGGCATGCATCCTAACCGTGCACATCCTCTCGCATGTACGTAGGCACCGAGGAGGAGGCGGCGGAGGCCTATGACATCGCCGCGATCAAGTTCCGTGGCCTCAACGCCGTCACCAACTTCGACATGAATCGCTACGACGTGAAGAGCATCCTCGAGAGCAGCACGCTGCCGACGGGCGGCGCGGCGAGGCGCCTCAAGGAGGCCGCGGAGCATCCGGAGGCCGGCGCCATGATCTGGCGGGCCGGCATGGACGGCGGCGGTGTACTCTCCCAGCTGACCAACGCCGGGATGAGCGCCTACGCCTCCTACCACCACCACCACCACCACCACCAGGGCGGCTGGCCGACCATCGCGTTCCAGCAGCCGTCGCCGCTCTCTGTGCACTACCCGTACGTCGCCCAGCCTCCCCGCGGGTGGTGCAAGCCGGAGCAGGACACGCAAAGCCTGCAGGACCTCCAGCAGCTGCACCTCGGGACCGCCGCTCACAACTTCTTACAGGCATCGTCGAGCTCTACCGTTTACAACGGTGGCGGGTACCAACAAGGCCTCGGTGGCGACGCGTTTTATATGCCGGCAAGCACCGTTGTGGCTGAACAGGGGCACAGCAGCACGGCGACCAACCAGGGAAGCACCTGCAGCTACGGGGAGGAGGAGGGGAATGAGCTCGTCGGTTACGACGCTACGGCGATGCCTAGCACCGTGGCGGACCCATACGCGGCGGCGTCAGCGGTGAGTGTGGCGAGGGCGAACGGGTACTCCTCCAACAACTGGAGCTCGCCGTTCAATGGCATGGGATGATGGTGAAGAGAGAGGGGGCGGAAGATGCTCCGGTAGCTTGCTAGTAATTGGGGGAGAGTGCTAGCTAGAGTCTTGTACTTGGACAGGTGAGTGGCACAGTCGTCAAAGTGCTGTGCAGGAGCCATGCTTTCTGGAAGCTGGTAATGGCAAGTCGGGCTAAGTAAAGCTTATCCAGACTTGCTGTTAGTTTTGGGTAGTTTCAGAAGGATCAAGTTAATCTCCATAGGACAAAAACTGATCCTGCGATGATTATAACGTCATAATTTCTGTCATTCGACTTCCATTTAGATCTAATGAGGATCATTTGTGTATTGAGTAGTCTCATTTATCACGACATCGTATATTTGTTCGACATGTTCAGGTCCTGTGCATTATATCGCCGTATGTTCGTACCGTACCATATAGGGCCCAGTTCTTTTGGGGGCTTCTCCGAGAAGCCACCCTCCCCCAGCTTCCTGGGGAAGCCAGTTCAAAAAATTGTGAGGCTTCCAAAATAGTTAAGGCTAAACAAATTTGGAACCCTCGCAAAATTTTTGAACCGGCTTCCCCAGGAAGCTGGGGTAAGGCAGCTTCTTGGAGAAGCCACCAAAAGAACTGGGCCCTACTCTTTTATCAAAAGCCAGTGAGTGCGCAAGTTTTAAACAAATCACATGCACCGGTAATGATCATGGGGTTTCAGTGTCGAATATATGATATGGTACACAACCGATTACTCGAGTCGGTTCATATAGTCGGTTTTTCTAGTTTTTTTTTCCGAAATGGGAGTGAAGCCCCGGCCTCTGCGTCAAGCGATGCACATGTCTTTATGCTTAAATTCGTTGAAATTGCACCACTTACTTTTAGGTTAGCATTTTACACGGTCGGTGGGAGTACATTCTACATAAATGATCTAAAAAAAGGAAAAATTACATCGATGTCCATATATTTAGCACAAAGGATCCTAAAATTGAGCAAAGAAAACAATCGGGTTCGGCTCCTTCTCGAGAGAGCGGCTGGTCGAGCCATACTCTTCATACTACTTCCTCTTCGATTGTTTTCAAAATATGGCCAAATCTGTCGCCATGCAAATTCTTGAATATGGGACCATCAACATAAAGTATGATGTAGAGATATGGCCTTGACCTTGTGGTCGTTCGGCTTGAAATCCCAAAAAAAATCATACTCGTTGACAACTATGCTTAATTCATTGAAATTTCACCACTTACTTTTAGGTTAGCATTTTACACGGTCGGTGGGAGTACATTCTACATCAAGGACCTAAAACAGGAAATTACATCGAGATCCATACATTTAGCACAAAGGACCCTAAAATTGAGCAAGCAAAACAGTCGGGTTCGGCTCCTTCTCGAGAGAGTAGCTGATCGATTCACACTCTTCATATTACTTCATCTTCGATTGTTTTCAAAATATGGCTAAATTTGTTGGTATGCAAATTCTTGAATACGAGATCATCAACATAAGGTATGATATAGATATGGCCTTGACATTGGTCGTTCGTCTTGAAATACAAGAATGGTTCATATACTCGTTGACAACTAAGCTTAAATTCATTTAAATTTCACCACTTACTTTTAGGTTAGAACTTTACATAGTCGCTCGGATTATATTTTACATCAAGGACCTCAAAAAAGCAAAAAATACATTGAGATCCATACATTTAGCATAAAGGACCCAAAAAGGAAAAATTCTAGTTCGGTTCCTTCTCGAGACATCAGCCGATCTGAGCCAAACTCTTGATACTACTTCCTCTTCGATTGTTTTCAAAACATGGCCAGATCTGTTTCCCTGGAAATTCTCAGGCATGGGATCATCATCATATAAAGTATGATGTTGATATGGCCTTGACCTTGGTAGTTTGGCTTGAAATCCAAGAATGTTCATACTCGTTGAGAAGTAAGCTTAAAATAATCGTCTAAATTTCACAACTTACACTTTTAGACCTAAAAGGGGGAAAATTACATCGAGGTCCATACATTTAGCACAAAGGATCCTAAAATTCTTGGATACTCAATCATTAGAATATAGTATGATGTAGAGATATGGCCTTGACCTCGAGGTCTCATTCGGCTTGAAATCCAATAATTTTTCATACTCGTTGACAACTATGCTTAAATTCGTTGAAATTTCACCACTTACTTTTAGGTTAGCATTTTACATGGTCAGTGGGAGTACATTCTACATCAAGGACCTAAAAAAGGGAAATTACATCGAGATCCATACATTTAGCACAAAGGACCCTAAAATTGAGCAAGCAAAACAGACGGGTTCGGCTCCTTCTCGAGAGAGTAGCTGATCGAGCCACACTCTTCATACTACTTCATCTTTGATTGTTTTCAAAATATGGCCAAATTTGTTGGTATGCAAATTCTGAATACGAGATCATCAACATAAAGTATGATATAGATATGGCCTTGACCTTGGTCGTTCGTCTTGAAATATAAGAATGGTTCATATACTCGTTGACAACTAAGCTTAAATTCATTTAAATTTCACCACTTACTTTTAGGTTAGAACTTTACATAGTCGCTCGGATTACATTTTACATCAAGGACCTCAAAAAAGCAAAAAATACATTGAGATCCATACATTTAGCATAAAGGACCCAAAAAGGAAAAATTCTAGTTCGGTTCCTTCTCGAGACATCAGCCGATCTGAGCCAAACTCTTGATACTACTTCCTCTTCGATTGTTTTCAAAACATGGCCAGATCTGTTGCCCTGGAAATTCTCAGGCATGGGATCATCATCATATAAAGTATGATGTTGATATGGCCTTGACCTTGGTAGTTTGGCTTGAAATCCAAGAATGTTCATACTCGTTGAGAAGTAAGCTTAAAATAATCGTCTAAATTTCACAACTTACACTTTTAGACCTAAAAGGGGGAAAATTACATCGAGGTCCATACATTTAGCACAAAGGACCCTAAAATTCTTGGATACTCGATCATCAGAATATAATATGATGTAGAGATATGGCCTTGACCTCGTGGTCTCATTCGACTTGAAATCCAAGAATTTTTCATACTCGTTGACAACTAAGCTTAAATTCATTTAAATTTCACCATCACTTTTAGGTTAGGATTTTACACGGTCGATCGGAGTACATTTTACATCAGGGACCTCAAAAAAGAAAAAATTACATCGAGGTCCATACATTTAGCATAAGGACCCTAAAAGGAATTTTTTTTGGTTCGGCTCCTTCTCGAGAGATCAGCTGATCTAAGCCAAACTCTTGATACTACTTCCACTTTGCTTGTTTTCAAAACATGGCCAGATCTATTGCCATGCAAATTCTGTGACATGGGATCATCAGAATATAAAGTATGATGGTGATATGGCCTTGACCTTGGTCTTTCAGCTTGAAATCCAAGAATGTTCATCCTCGTTGACAAGTAAGCTTAAAATAATCGTCTAAATTTTACCACTTACACTTTTAGACCTAAAAAGGGGGAAAATTACATCGAGGTCCATACATTTAGCACAAAGGACCCTAAATTTAAGCAAGGAAAATAGTTGGGTTCGGCTCCTTCTCAAGGGAGTAGCTGATTGAGCCATACTCTTCATACTACTTCATCTTCGGTTGTTTTCAAAATATAGCCAAAATTGTTGGTATGCAAATTCTTGAATATGGTATCATCAGCATAAAGTATGATATAGATATGTCCTTGACCTTGGTCGTTCGTCTTGAAATACAAGAATGGTTCATACTCATTGACAACGAAGCTTAAATTCGTTTAAATTTCCCCACTTACTTTAAGGTTAGAACTTTACACGGTCAATCGGACTACATTTTACATCAGGGACGTCAAAAAAGCAAAAATTACATCGAGGTCCATACATTTAGCATAAAGGACCCTAAAAGGAAAAAATTCTAGTTTGGTTCCTTCTCGAGACATCAGTAGATCTGAGACAAACTCTTGATACTACTTCATATTCGATTGTTTTCAAGACATGGCCAGATCTATTGCCATGCAAATTCTCTAACATGGGATCATCATCATATGAAGTATGATGTTGAAATGGCCTTGACCTTGGTCGTTCGGCTTGAAACCCAAGATGTTCATACTCGTTGACAAGTAAGCTTAAAATAATCGTCTAAATTTCACCAATTACACTTTTAGACCTAAAAGGGGGGAAATTACATCGAGGTCCATACATTTAGCACAAAGGACACTAAAATTCTTGGATACTTGATCATCAAAAGAAAGTATGATGTAGAGATATGGCCTTGACCTCGTGGTCTCGTTCGGCTTGAAATCTAGGAATTTTTCATACTCGTTGACAACTAAGCTTAAATTCATTTAAATTTCACCACTTACTTTTAGGTTAGCACTTTACACGGTTGGTGGGAGTACATTCTACATCAAGGACCTAAAAAGGGAAAATGACATCGAGATTCATACATTTAGCACAAAGGACCCTAAAATTGAGAAAAGAAAATAGTCGGGTTTGGCTCCTTCTCGAGAGAGTAGTTGATCGAGCCATACTCTTCATACTACTTCCTCTTCAATTGTTTTCAAAATATGGCCGAATCTATCGCCAGGCAAATTCTTGGATATGTGGATCATTGGCATAAAGTATGATGTAGATATCTGGCCTTGACCTTGTGGTTGTTCGGCTTGAAATCCAAGAATTTTTCATACTCATTGACAACTAAGCTTAAATTCGTTTAAATTTCACCACTTACTTTTAGGTTAGAATTTTACATGGCCGGAGTACATTTTACATCAAGGACCTCAAAAGGGGGAAAATTAAATCGAGGTCCATACATTTAGCACAAAGGACCCTAAATTAACCAAGGAAAACATCCGGGTTTGGCTCCTTCTAAAGAGAGTAGCTGATCGAGCCATACTCTTCATACTAGTTCATCTTCAATTATTTTTAAAATATGGCCAAATTTGTCGGCATGCAAATTCTTGGATATGGGATCTTGACCTTTGTCGTTCATCTTGAAATCCCAGAATGGTTCATACTCATTGACAACAAGATTAAATTCATTGAAATTTCACCAATTACTTTTAGGTTAGATTTTGACACGGTTGGTCGGAGTATATTTTACATCACGGACCTGAAAATGCAAAAAATACATCGAGGTCCATACATTTACCATAAAGCTCCCTAAAATGAAAATTTTCTGGTTCGGCTCCTTCTCGAGAGATCAGCTGATCTGAGAGAAAAACTCTACATACTACTTCCTCTTTGATTATTTTCAAAATATGGCCAAATTTGTCACCATGCAAATTCTCTTATATGGGATCATCAACATAAAGTATGATGTTGATATGGCCTTGACCTTGGCTGTTCGACTTGAAATCTAATAATGGTCATACTCGTTGACAAGTAAGCTAAAATCGTTGAAATTTTACCACTTACAATTTTAGGTTAGAATTTTACACGGGCGTTGAAGTAAATTTTACGTCAAGGACCTAAAAAGGGAAAATTACATCAAGGTCCATACATTTAGCACAAAGGACCCTAAAATTAAGCAAGGAAAACTTCTGGTTCGGTGTCAACACCCGGATTTTAATCCCAGATGCCTATTACGCCATACATCGCAATCTCAGGATTACCATTTTTGCGAGACATAACAGATTGGATATCACAGTACATCATCCATTACAAACCATAATAAGGTCTTACACAAATAAAGGATCTCATGATCCAGTCTTAGTACAACAAGCAGCAGAATAAATAATAAGCGTAGCGGTGGGGTCCATCTTCAGTGTCACAGGCAATGCTGACGATGGGAGATAGTCCTAGTTGTCGTAGTCGTCCTGCTGTCCTTCTTTTGGATAGTCCTCTTCATAGTCTGGCCACGGGAATAACCAGGGACAAAGCCATGAGTACTCTTTAAGTACTCGCAAACTATCACTAACAAGTAAGGTAGTTCTAGTAGGAATGCTAAACTCTAAGAGGCCATTTGGTATCCATCATTCGGGCCTGGAATCCTGAAATTCATTTTGCAATTCTATTCCTATGTTGTTTGGTTGGCACGGAATTGGGCTGTCATTTCATTTGGCAAATCCGTCAAAATATCCCCATGTGTAAACCTAATTCCTATCTCAGACCTGTCATTTGCAAATTCCGGTGGCAACCAAACATGTGGATGTTTTTGGAATCATAATATAAATGAAATGAATCCATGTATTCATTTCATTTCTACTAAATGAAATGAATACCTGGGTGCCAAACGACCTCTAAGTTTATTTGCAAGGTTAACTTTGAAAACTAAGATGAGTTCAGAAGTAAAGAAAGATAAAATAAAGTTCTAGAATCACTTAAGTGGGAAACTAGTTTTCATGTTCACAACCCTGTTGTGGTCAAGTCAAAGTCACCATTCATTTCATAAGTCATTTTGAAAACATCTGACGACGGAACAGTATGGCCACTCCAACTGTCCATGACCGTGGATGCGGATATTCAAATAGTTTGACACTCTGCAGAGGTGGTACACTTTCACCACAAAATTCAATACATCCATCAGGGATAACCCTGAATCATCATACTTAGTATGCGGATAACCAATCATAACCTTTCAATTACACACTCTAGTATAGGAACCTCTCCTATGAGCTTGGCCTCCCAGCCATGGCCATCTGCCATCCTAGGCACTGCATAGGTGGACAACATCGAGAGGTAGCCTCAGCTAAGACCTCTCCCGCGAGGGAACCCATACTAATGCATTTAAACTTCTGGCTAAGCCTTACCCAATTTAGGTATTGTGGTTGTACGGTAAATTGGAATGGTATCGCATCCGAACCCAACCATCAGTTTTTATAAAGGGCTTAGGCTCATGCCTCAACATTTTCATCATCATAAACCATTTGTGTTTCTCAACACATGTCAAAACATCTCAATAGAATGACTCATCATTCCAAGGTTTTCTTAATCATTTTCACCAAGTATTCCCATCTAAAGTGATCAAGTTTTATGATTAGCACTAGCTACTAAGGTTAAGAGTGTTCACTAAAGAGGGAGGCTAATATCAATCTCATGCCATAGAATGACATCTAAGTCTAACTAGATAGGCCAAGTTTTATACTCTTTATGCTATCTATAAATAAAGTAAAGAACTTTGGTAAAGTAAAAGAAGATAAAGCTTGCAAGTAAAACTTGGGATTGGTATAATCAAAAGGGTATAACCAAAGCATTCTTAAGGCATCTTGCTTAGGCCATCTTGTATAATTCTAGCTTGCCAATAATAGCTTGCCTTGATTGGTGCAGTGGTTGAAATTCTCCTCGTCTTCTTTGGGGTAGAACTCCTCCTCCTCGTAGACTTGGTCGGTACTATCGTCTATAGATACATACGGGGTACACAATCACCAAATAATACTTAACTAGTCTAATTAACACAGTAAGGAACACACTTGATGATCTAGCATCATCACAATCATCACAAGATTTAATGAACTAGTTTTATTTATTTTATTTGAGAAAAGTAATTTCTACTCATTGAAATTAATGAAGATTTAATATTCTCCAATTAAAATATGGGATCAGGTGGACACATGTCATCACCATATATTCTAATACATGGGGATGTGATTTAAAGTATTGGTCACATTTTATAAAGTTTAAGTTTATTATTTACTCAATTTAAGGTGACTAGAAATGCCCTAATAGCTTTCTTTTGGTACTAGTCCAAAGTCACTGCATACAAACCTAAATATTTTTACATATTCAGATAGGTATCATCAAATGTGATTTTTGAGAGTTGGAATCAACCCAAAAGCTATTATGGTTGATTTTTGAAAAATGTTTGAATGTGGAAAAGTCTGTGTCTTGTTATTTTTGCTATAGATTATCTCTAACTCCAAATGACTTAAATCCAATAGGCTTGGATAGATATTTTTATTATATTTGTAACAAAATTTGAATCATGCATTTTGGTTAAGTGGATATCTCTGAATTGATTTTCAAAGAAGTGGACAGAATCTAGTTTAGTTCTAAATAGAAAAACATATATTTGAATCTGTGGGCTAGAGCGCGAACTCTAACGAGCCGGCCCAGTGACGCTCAGCGGTGCAGAGGGAAATTGACAAGGGGGTCTCGCATGTCATCGACGCATCTAACACGAAGCGGTACGCGGAATATTAGCCATGCTATTAGAACAAGGATCAATGGTTGTGGTTCATCATCGATGACGAACAGGTCGCCGGCGAGAATGAACCCTAGCGGCTCGGTGGGGGTGCATTGGGGCTTACCAGGGCTCCAGCTAGGCTCGGTGGTGGGGGCGATCGAACTGGTGGACGACGGCGGTGCTAGGCGTGGTCGCGGCGGCTCCTGGGCAGTCGCAATCAATGGCCTCCTTTCTCCTCTGTTGCGGCGAGCTCCGGCATAATTCTGGCGACTGAGGGCTCGAGTGGCTCCGGGGAGAAGTGTGGATGGTCAGTGGCGAGAGGGGAGGTGAGTGGTGTGCAGAATGAGGCTAGGGTGGCCTCCTGTTATAGGCTCGACGACAAGACAGCACGACGTGGCCAGGCGATGGTGGCGACATGGCTACGGGCTGCTAGAGGTGTGGTTGCAAGCGGCGATCGATGCGCATTCTCCTGGCGATCCTCTACGGCGTAAAGGCATGGCTAGGGGCGGTGGCATCCGGTTGGGCGCGGCTCGTGCTCTGCGCGACAGAGGCGGCGTTTGACGCGGCTCACGGTGGCAGCGGGTCAATCGGTGGCAAAAGGGCATGTTCGGGCGGCTGCTGGGGTCAAGGCGGAGCGGCGCGCGTGGTCTGCGGTCGAGGGGCGGCGTGTGCACGCTTGTCAGGCGTGGCGCTCTGGCGCGGGCTCGGCATGGCGCAAACAAGGTGGGCATGGCGCTCTGTGGGTGGTCCAGTGCCTGGCAATGCTCGGGGAAGGGACATGGGGTGGCGGTGTGGTCTCGCCTACCTCCTAGGCACGGCGGAAGAGGGCGGGGCGGTCTGCTTGGAGCTGTCCATGCTCGACCGGCGAGCATGGCCTTGGGGTGGCTCGGCGCTGCTGCTAAAGGCTAAGAGGTAGCTCCTTGATGGCATGGTTGGAACTAGGGGAGACAAGGGGAGTGAATTGAGGCCTTAGTGGCACTTGATCACTGTCTAGAACGATAATAGTTAGGCAGTTAATTCTGTGCTCACTAAGTGTTCGACACAATGGCCACAAGAGAATTTTATTTGAATTTTGATAAGATTTTTGGTGGGTGCTTTGATCTTATGCTTGGTAGTCTATGGTTGCTTGGGATTGTCAAGGTGAACTCATTTGAGTGGTTTTTGAAAAAGTGGGATCTATGCATATGTAATGGATTCCATTTTCAAATGTCATTTAAAATTAGTGGTTAAATGTTTTTGTAAGATTTTAAAGTGGTTCTTGGTAGATCTTTACTTGTACTAGCAAGGGGTGAAAAGAGTTGAGAATGTTTCTGTTTGAAAATGATTTCTAGGAACACCTAAAGTGGCCTGGTGGATTAAAATGGTGAAAATGACCATTTGGATTATTTAATCTTATTTGATTTCTTTTTCTTTGGATTTTGTTTTTGAATGATCTAGATGATGTGGCATTCACCCTTGAATCATTTTACAACCATTAGAACAACAAACATGGCATTTCCAAACAATGCTATATTAATGCAAACACACATGCATTCCTAATTATTTTAATGATAAAAAGTTTTTGTTAACCCTAACTTGGGTGATTTGGATCTTGATGACCTTGTCCTTAAACAGAATCTTGTCCCGAGATTTAAGAAAAATTAGGAACTAAAGAGATCTAGAAACTCAGTCCTAATATAATCTTCTCGCTCCCAAGTAGCTTCTTCGGTATGGTTGCTCCATTGAATCTTGAGAAATTTGATACTCCGGGTCCTGGTGGTTCTGAAGGCTTCTTCCAAGATACGGATGGGCACTTCGCAATACGTCAAATCCTTGTTGATATCAATGGCTCGGTGATCGATGTTCTTGAACACTTTGGTCTTCTCTGGTACTTCTAGGCACTTGCTAAGTAACGAGATATGGAACACATTATGGATGGCTGACATCTCCTCTGGCAGTTCCAATTGATACGATACTTCTCCTCGGTGATTCAGAATCTTGAAAGGTCCAATATATCTAGGGGCTAACTTTCCATTCATACTAAAACGTTGCGTTCCCTTCAACAGCGACACTTTGAGATACACAAAATCTCCGACGTTGAAAGATAGGTCTCTACGTCTCATGTCAGCATAACTCTTCTGTCTGGATTGGGCGGTCTTGAGGTGCTCACGGACTTTGTGAACCTTTTCTTCGGCTTCTCGTAGGATGTCGGGTCCGAAAATCTGACTCTCTCCTACTTGCGACCAATTCAAAGGGGTACGACACTTTCTTCCATATAAGAACTCAAATGGGGCCATTTGCAAACTGGCTTGATAACTGTTGTTGTATGAAAACTCTGCAAAAGGCAAACAATCTTCCCATTTTGATCCATACTCAAGCACACAAGCTCTCAACATATCTTCTAAGATTTGGTTGACTCTTTCCGTTTGTCCATCAGTCCGCGGGTGATAAGTTGTGATGAAATTCAACTTGGTTCCTAATCCTTCTTGGACTTGCTGCCAAAATCTTGAGGTAAATTGGGTTCCTCGATCCGACACTATGGTCTTGGGGGTTCCATGCAAACTGACAATTCTAGCAATGCACAACTCTACTAGCTTCGAACTCTGGTAGGTAGTCTTGACAGGTATAAAATGGGCTACCTTGGACAGTCTATCCACTATGACCCAGATAGAGTCATTTCCCCTACTAGAAGTAGGCAAACCGGTGATAAAGTCCATTCCGACGGAATCCCATTTCCATTCCAGAATCTGCAATGGTTGCAACAATCCTGCGGGTCTCTGATGTTCCGCTTTGACTCTTTGACATATATCACACTTGGCGATGTAGCTTCCGATTTCTCTCTTCATCTTGTGCCACCAAAATTGCTCCTTCAAATCCTGATACATCTTTGTCCCTCTAGGGTGGATAGAATAAAGAGTATCATGATCTTCTTGCATGATAACGTGCTTTAGCTCTGAATCTGCTAGCACACAGATACGTCCTTTGTACCACAAAACTCCTTCTTTGCCTTCGGTGAATCCATGTACCTTTCCTGTACCAATACGGCGTTTGATTCCGTCTATACTTGCATTTCCCTTCCGGGCTTCCTTGATCTGACTAATCAAAGTAGGTTGAAGTTCGATGCTAGCTAAAAATCCTTTGCTAACCAGCTCAGTTCTAAACTGCTCCAACTCTTCATGCAAACTTGGCTGAGTTTCTTTGATCATGGTGTTTAATCTACACGGCAATCTGCTAAGAGCATCTGCTACCACATTGGCTTTGCCGGGGTGATAGTGAATGTCAAGGTCATAATCCTTGATTAACTCTATCCATCTCCTTTGCCTCATATTCAGCTCCTTCTGAGTGAAAATGTACTTCAAGCTCTTGTGATCTGAATAAATCTCACAGCGGTTTCCCATAAGGTAATGACGCCATGTCTTCGAGGCTAAAACTACAACTGCTAGTTCAAGATCATGGGTAGGGTAGTTTTCCTCATGCTGCTTCAGTTGTCTTGACAAATATGCTATGACTTTGCCTTCTTGCATCAACACACATCTGAGACCAATCTTGGATGCATCACAATACATATCAAATGGTATCTTGATATCTGGCATAATCAAGATTGGGGCTGAAATCAATCTTTTCTTGAGCTCTTAAAAGCTTGCTTCACATTTGTCTGTCCATTCAAACTTCTTATCTTTCTTCAACAATTGGGTCATTGGTCTTGCAATGCTCGAAAATCCTTCAACAAACTTGCGGTAGTATCCCGCTAATCCGAGAAATGCACGGACTTGGGTTTGAGTGGTTGGGGCTTTCCATGCTTCAACATCCCTAATCATGGCGGGATCAACATCGACTCCTCCTACTGACACAATATGTCCGAGGAACCCTACTTCTTTCCGCCAAAATTCACATTTGCTGAACTTGGCATACAACTGATGCTCTCTTAGGGTTTCACGAATGGTTCTCAGATAATGCTCATGGTCTTCTTCTGACTTGGAGTAGATAAGAATATCGTCGATACAAACAACGACAAACTTATCCAGAAAGTTCATAAAGATCTTATTCATGAGATTAATGAAATAAGCGGGGGCATTGGTTAATCCAAAAGACATGACCGTATACTCATATAATCCATATCTGGTGGAAAGGCGGTCTTTGGAATATCCGTTGCACGAATCTTGAGTTGGTGATAACCAGCTCTAAGATCAATCTTAGAAAACAGTCTGGCACCAGTCAACTGATCAAATAGATCCTCTATCTTGGGCAGTGGGTACTTGTTCTTGATGGTGACGTCATTCAGCTTCCGGTAATCTGTGCACAAACGGTTACCTCCATCCTTCTTGTCTACAAACAAAACAGGCGATCTCCATGGCGATGCGCTTGGTTGAATCAAGCCTTTCTCCAGCATAGCATCAAGTTGCTTCTTCAGCTCCACTAACTCTGATGGGTTCATGCTATAAGGTCTCTGAGCTATGGGTCCAGTTCTAGGAATTAGTTCAATAATGAACTCGATATCCCGATCCGGGGGCATACCGGGCAATTCATCTTGGAATACGTCGGGGTATTCACAGACTACTCTGACTTGGTCTATGGTGGGTAGGGCTAGACTCTTGTTGCACTTGACTGATGGGGTAGGGTTTTAGATATATGCTCTACTGACACTCAAGAGCTACTAGTCATGGTGATGGCTTTCTTAGCACAATCGATCAATCCTTTATGTTTCGACATCCATTCCTACTACTACTTCCAAACCTTTGGTTCCAAGTACTATTAGATTAGCATAAATATCTATGCCATGGATTCTGGTAGGCATAGCCTTGCAAAATTTTCTAGCTTTGGTGGTTGAACCAGGTATTTGAACTATCATGACATGCTTCAAATTGGTTGGGTGAATCTTACTAGTGCATGCAAATTCTTCTGTAACAAACGAGTGCGATGCTCCAGAATCAAACAACACTCTTGCTAATACTGAGTTAATAGAAAACATACCCAACACGACATCTGGCGCTTCCTAGGCTTCTTCAGCATTCATGTGGAACAGACGGCCATTGCGGTTGAGCGAATTCCCTGGGGCAAACCTTCTTCTGGGTTGAACACGGCACTGCTGCTGAGCTAGGGCATTCACATTGGCAGTGGCTGCAAGCTTCTTGGGACACTCCTTGGAGTAGTGAACCTTCACTCCACATTCAAAGCAAGTGATCTGAGACTTGTCTTTGGCTGCAACAGGCACGACATTGCTTCCAGTCCTTGGGGCAGTATTGTTGTTGTTGTTGTTGGACTTGGGCGGTGCACGGTTGAAGTTGTTGGAGTTGCCGGGGTTGTTGTGATTTCCTCCAGACTTCAATTTTCCTTCGCTACGATTGGGGTAGCTTGGACGAGACATTGGGGGTCTATTGGTCCTTGGGGCATATCCTGCAGACTAATACATTGCAAATGTATCTATAATTTTTGATGTTCCATGCTTGGTTTTATCCACTTTCTTGTGTTTTGTCCACACTTTGGAGTACTTTTCATATGATTTCTTGGACTATCCTATTAACAAGAGCCACAGTGCCAGCTGCCTGTTTTCTGCTGTTTTTGGTTCCAGGAAAGTCAGAAAATGAATATTCTCGGAATTGGACGGGACAAAAGCCAAAGTGCCTATTTTTCCGGAAGTCATCAGATGCCAGAATATAAGATGGAGAAGGGCTGGGGGCCGGCCACACCACCTGGCCGCACGGCCAGGCCTGGCCCGCGCCGGGGGGTGGTCTGGCCGACCCCAGCACCCCCTCGGCATCTCCTTCCGCCTATAAGATGCCCTCGGGACAAAAACCCTAAGTACCCGATCAAAATTCCACGAAAGAGTTTGTAGCCACCGTCATCTCCATCCCTAGATCGGCAGGGATCTAAAGCTCTTCCCGGCACCCTACCGCAGAGGGGAATTCACCCTCGAGGCCTTCTTCATCATCATGCAAGCCTCCGGTGTGATGCGTGAGTAGTTCATCTCTGGACTACGGATCCATGTAGTAGCTAGATGGCTGGTTCTCCTCCTTTGTGCTTTCATGTCTAGATCTTGTGAGCTCCGTTCATGATCAAGATCATCTATTTGTAATTCTGCATGTTGTGTTTGCGGGGATCCGATGGATATTGAGATGCTATTTCAGATTGATTATTGATTATATCATGTCTTTCTTATTTGTGATCTTGCATACTTTCCGTTGTTAGTAGCTATCTTGGCCAAGTAGATGCTAGCAACTCCAAGAGTTAGTATTTATGCTCGATAGTGGGTTCATGCCTCTGGTAATCTGGGGAAGTGACAGAAATCTCTAAGGTACTAGATGTGTTGTTTCTACTAGGGAGAAAACAACAATCCTTTGTTCATAGAACAATCATATTGTTTACTTTACACGCAATTCGTCAAGCAATAATCTGTTGCTTGCAACTTAATACTGGAGGGGGGTCGGATGATAACCTGAAGGTGGATTATTAGTCATAGATGAAGTTGGATGGCGGTCTATGTATAATATTGTAATGCCCAATCAAGTTCCAAAGGAGTCAAGATGATTAGTATATGCATGTATTGCTTTCTCGATGTTTGTCAATTGCCCCGCTGTAATTTGTTCACCCAGCATGTTATTTATCTTAAGGAGAGCCACCTCTAGTGAACTATGGATCCCGGTCCTTTCTTTTACATACAATCTACAAACTATTTACTGCCTTGTGTTTACTTTCTGCAAACTTTAATTCCTTCCATTCGATACGTTTAATCCTTTGTTTTCAGCAAAACCGGTGAGATTGACAACCTCATCGCAAGTTGGGGACAAAGTTCTGTGGTTGTGTTGTGTAGGTCTCCATGTTGCTACTAGCACCGGTAGTGCGCCCTACCAAGGCTCAGCTAGCAACACCTTTGGGGTGTTTCCTTGCTCCTACTGGTTCGATTAAACCTTGGTTTCATAACTAAGGGAAACTTGCTGCTGTGCTCATCATACCTTCCTCTTGGGGTTCCCAACGAGCTCTACATCAACACTGAGCCATCAAGCATTTTTCTGGTGCTGTTGCCGGGGAGTCAAGGACATCTTCACAAGGGGAGTCCCTCATAACCAATCTCTTTACTTTGTTGTTTTTGTTTTGCTTAGTTTCTTTTTGCTTTGTTTGCTTGTTTCTTTATCAAAAACAGAAAAATAAATTAGTTCTACTTGTTTGCTTTCTTATTTGAAAACCCAAAAAAATGACTACTCTTGAAAACACTAAGTTGTGTGACTTCACTAGCACCAACAACAATGATTTTATGAGCACACATATTGCTCCACCTGTGCCTGAAGATACTTTCTTTGAGATAAAACCTGCTTTACTCAATCTTGTTATGAGAGAACAATTTTCTGGTATTGGTAGTGAAGATGTTGCTGCCCATCTAAATAACTTTGTTGAACTTTGTGAGATGCAAAAGCATAGGGATGTAGATGGTGATATTATTAAGCTGAAATTGTTTCCTTTCTCTTTGAGAGGAAAAGCTAAAGAATGGTTGAATTCCTTAACTAGGAATAGTATTGATTCTTGGACTAAGTGCAAATATGCTTTCATTGGAAAATACTATCCTCCTGCTAAGATTATATCTATGAGAAGTGAAATAATGAAGTTTAAACAATCTGATAATGAGCATGTTGCTCAAGATTGGGAAAGAATGAAATCTTTGGTAAAGGACTGACTGCTTGGATGATCATCCAAACTTTTTATGCAGGATTGAACTATTCTTCAAGGAACCTATTGGATTATGCTGCTAGAGGTACCTTTATGATCATTACTTTGGGTGCTGCAACAAAACTTCTGGAAAATATGATGGTTAATTATTCTGAATGGCGTACTGAGAGAGCTCCACAAGGTAGGAAGGTAAATTCTGTTGAGGAAACTTCCTCCTTGAGTGATAAGATTGATGTTATTATGTCTATGCTTGTTAATGGGAAAGCCCACATTGATCCAAATAATGTCCCTTTAGCTTCTTTGGTTGCTCAAGAAGAGCAAGTTGATGTGAACCTCGTAAGAAATAACAATTTTGGCAACAATGCTTATGGTAATAACAATTATAGGCCCTACCCTCCTAATAATACTTATGGCTATAATGGTAAACCTGGATTACCTAGTGAAGGAAGAATTTTATAAGTTGAAAGAGCCACTAAAAACTTCATGCAAATGCAATATGAGCAAAATAAACTATTCACTAAAACTATGGAGGAACAATCTACCAATTTTAAGAACATTAGCCATCAACTTGAGAGTCTAAATAGGGAAATTCCTAGTTTACAATTGAAACTCTGTAATGCTAAAAGAAATATATCATCTTTGTCTGAAGCTCAATCCTCTTTGATCAATAAAATGGCTGCTAAACCTGAAACTAATGATAATCCCTTTGCAGTTACTAATGCCATACAAGTAAGAATTGATGAAAATGTTAGACTATTAGCTGAATTACATGCTAAGTGGGAGAGAGAAGATGAAATTGCTAGAAACATTAGTGTTTCTACTATTACCACCACTAGTGTTGAGGCTAGTAATAGTTCTACTACTTTAGATGATAAATTTGATTTTGATCTTGATGGGTGTAATATCTTTGAAGTTATTAAGTTCCTACAAAAGCTTGCTAAAAGTTCTAAAGCTAGTGCTATGAACATGGCCTTTACAAAACACATTACTGATGCTCTCATAAAGATTAAAGAAGAAAAGATGAAACATAAAGCTTCTATTCCTATAAAACAAGAAGATGGTTGGGAACCCATCATTAATATGAAAGTGAATGACTTTGATTTCAAAGCTTTATGTGATCTTGATAGTAGTGTTTCTATTATGCCTAGAAGGATTTATGATATGCTTGATTTGCCTCCACTTGAAGATTGTTATTTGAATGTCCCACTTGATGATAATGCTAAAAAGAAACTCATGGGGAGTCTTAATGATGTTCTTATTATGGTTAACAATGCCTATGTCCCCGTTGATTTCTATGTTTTGGATGTTGAATGCAATGCTTCTTGTCCTATTACTTTGGGAAGACCTTTTCTTAGAACTGTTGGTGCCATTATTGATATGAAAGAAGGCACCATTAAATATCAACTCTCACTCAATAAAGGTATAGAACACTTCCTTAAGAAGAGAGAGAATATTTCTTTTGCCTCTCCTATGAAAACAAAATTTAGTTTTAATGCTTCTTCATTTGAGAACACTTGATTCTTTTTCTTGCTTCTTATGCCTAACTTAAAGGCGTTAAAGAAAAGTACTTATTGGGAGATAACCCAAAAGTTTTAGATGAGTCTTGGCAGTTATTCCTTCAGTAATAACCGCTTCTTATCCTTTTTATTTGCTTTTTGTGCCAAGAGTAACCTCTAATGAGAGACAAGTAATGATTGGGAAAGTTGCTGTCCCAAAACAGAGTTCTGTGCTTCACCATAAAAATTCTTGTAAAATCTCTGAATGTCTTTTTGAGGCGTGATTTTTTTTGCTTCTACCCGAGTTTGTTATCTAACTTTCGTTAGTTCAACACTTTTTGATTTGAGCAACAGAAGGTCTTCGAAATTTTTTGTCTTTACCTGCTAGTCTGGTTTGACAGATTTCTGCCATTTTCCGCATTTGCTTCTTGTTGGTTCCTTTTTGAGTTATTTTGGGGAATTGAGCTTTTTGAGGGAAGTGATACAGTAGCTAGTATTCTAATGGAAGTTTATTGGTGTTGGAAATAAACTTTAAGACTTATTATCTTGAGTACACTAATGTTGCTAATAAAGATTGTGTGAAGTTTTGTATGAAGGAAAAATTTCAGGTGTATGAAAGGAATGAGTAATGAGATGAAGGACAGACTAAAGCTCAAGCTTGGGGATGCCACGCGTGTCACCCCAAGAAATATATAAGAAGTAGAAGCGTCAAAGCTTGGGGATTCCCAAGGCATCCCCTTCTTCATCAATAAAAATCTCAGGTTTCTTCCAAACGCTTCATTTTTATTGTTTCATGCACAGTTGTGTTGTTCTTGGAGCGTCTTCTTTTTCGTTTTAGTTTTGGTTTTTAGTTTGCTTGGTTTTCTTAGTTTGCTGAATAATTTTTTTGGACCCCCTCTTTCATGCTTTGGTTTGCAAATAGTTTAGTTTGGTTTTGTTGTGGTGGTGTCACGACAGATGCCATGGAGAGGCTAAAGGTGGGGCCAATATGCACTAGAGGAATCTAGGGAGGGATAGTGTGGTGATTCCACACACGGATGCTTTGTATTCTCAATGTTCAATGTGTTTACATATGCTCCTTGAGCTGTATTGGGGAGAGGAGGAAGAAGAAGCTCTCTTACTCTCACCACTACTTTCACCCAAAGAACAAACTACTCAATCGCCAACCCCTTCTACAGAGACCCTAGCACTCCTTATATAGGGGAGGCTAGGTTCCCAGTTAGGGCATACGTGGAGGCATATTCTAGGGAATATGCCTCTCCCAAAATAGCAAAACCGACCGGGTCTCCTTTTGCCGTCGTAAGCCATGTAGAGGCTACGTAAGCCTCTACGGCGCCAGCATCCGCCGACAGAGGCCGCGTCACCTTTGTCGGCCACACCTCGCTGGTCCCTCCCTCTGTTCGCTTCGCTCACGCTTCAGTGTACAAAGGTCACCTTTTGACCAGCGAGATACCTTCCTTCTCTTTCAAGCCTGGTATAACCCGGCCCCGTGGGTACCTGCATACAAGTTACAAATAGCCTGCCGGCGTACGACATACGTCGGCCGGGACTCAGTTAGGTGGACCTCCTCTGGTCCGGGTTACTCCATAAGTCGGCCTGCCTTGAGGTGACTCGGCCAACCCTCGCTTTAACCTTGCCATACCTCGGCTAACTCGGCCTTTATACCCCGGCGTGACCCTACCCGGGGGTATCCCCCAACATTAGTCCCCGAAGCTGGTGCGGTCTTAGCAACTTCAGCTGCTAAGGCCACGACAGGTTCAATCTTTTTGCTCCCTTTTCTGAGTTACTCTGTAGCTCGGATCCCGCGGCGTAGTATTCCCTTGGCACATTCCGAGTTATCACTCGCTGGCCGGGCTACCCTTCAGCTTTCGGGTTATCCGTCCTTCTCTCGTACGCTTCCCCACATCCTACGTGGAGGGTAATCATGATCCTGCCTCATTTTAAGAACCTGCGCCAGTTACTGTTCTTATTGTCAAGAGTTACTATTGCAAACGTCGCATCGTGGCCGCCTCCTCGTTAAGTGCATCACCACGTCGCATCATGGGATCCCATGTTTCCTGTGGCCCTTCCTGTGGCTCGGATCTGATTGGTTGATCCGGTTGATACACGGCCACACCGTGTGGCCTTGATGCACAACACGATCCCACTACCCACCGCTGGGGCATGGTTAAATAGGGATGGGGGCGCGCCCATTGGGTGTTTTCCCCTTCTCGCGCCCCTTAGCCACATTGCTTCTTCTTCCTCCTCGCGACAGCGCCGCCACCACCGCTTATGCTCCATAGTGCCACCACCGCACCTTGTTTCCTCTCATTTCCTTGCGATGGCCTCACTGCCGCCCCCGCGCTGCATCAACGTCACGGCGCTGCGCCAATCTAAACCACTGCCTCCCACGTCTGGACGGGCCGACGAGGATAATGACCTTGAGATGACCGAGGAGGAGCTCGCCATCGTCGAAGAAGAGATGGAGGAGGAGGAGGAAACCCTGGAGCACGGAGCCTGGGCAGGTTCTTGGGTGTGCCAAGACGATTTGGACTGACTCTACCGCACCCGCCGCATTCCCGAGGGGGTGATTTCTCATCTTGCCTCCGAGGAGCTCGCTCCCTCACCTAATCCTGGTGAGTTTGTGGTCTTCCTCTCTCACTTCCAGAGTGGCTTCGGCCTGCCAGTGAGTGATTTCTTCCATGATTTCATCAATATATACGAACTCCAACCTCACCATCTTCCGGCGAATGCCATTACATCCCTTTCTTCCTTCGCTTCCGCCATAGAAGGATACCTCGGCCTGTGGCCCACCAAAGATCTCTGAATCCGGTTCTTCGGTCTGCGAAGGAACGTTGTTCCGGATAAGCTGCGTGCCCCGGAGGACAAGCACCTGACCCAATGTGGTGCGGCCTCTATCTCACCTCGGAAGCAATCTATCTTTCCCTAGGTCACGGGGCTTGAATCTTGCAAGGGCTGGGCCCGGAACTTCTTCTATGTGAGGAATGGTACGGATGAGGATCTGATCCGGCTGCGCCCCTTTGCGATGGGTCCTCCTAATCCGGATCTGCATCCCTTGAAGATAGTGTGCCTGTGCCTGATATGATGCTACATTTTCTCGAACAAGCAGGGCAACATCAGGCCAAGCTCAATAAGAAGGACGAAGAGCTTGCCAAACTCCGAGCCAAGGATGATGAACTTGCCCAGCTCAAAGCAGAGATGAAAAAACTCAAAGAGCTCCACAAGACTGAGATGGAAAAGGCTGGCCAAGACTTCATTAAAGAGCGATAACGTCTTAACCTTCAACTTGCCAAAGATCAAGAATTGCTGAAGGAGGCCGACGTCAAGCTTGACTCGGCAAATGTTGAACTCGAGCAGCTCCGGAAGAGGTGTGGTGATTGCACCAAAGAGCTGATCCGGATCCATAGCCATATTTCTCGTAAGCTCTTTTCCTCCCGCCGACATGTATTTCTCCGGGCTAAACTCCTTTGCTTATTTCACTTGCTTTGCTTTTAGGCAAATTCCCAGAGGGCGATGCCATTGCGGCTACTGCAGTTGCCAAGTTCCGCCGGCAGAGGGGTACCCCAACTGATCCTGGCTCTGAACCCATTCCTTATGACATGGAGGATCTGCTAGGAAGCCTATCCGCCCGGATTGAAATTGTGAAGAACTATGGTTCGGATCTCCTGGATGCAGCCGTCCGGATCTTTCGTGCCCTGTGGCCTGATGAGGATGCTCCGGAAGGATCCACTGCTTTGATCAACAAGCTGGACTGCGAGACCCAGCTCGACCTCTGTAGGGAATCCGCCGCTCGTGCTGGAGCTGATACTGTCCTCCATTTTGTGCTTACTTGGTATGAAAAGCTGGACTTGAAGCTCCTCGAGCGCTTGCGCACCGGTTCCAAGTGGTCAAGCGATCCGGATTGGGTTGCTCGGCGCAAGGCTTGTGCCCACAACCTCATCCAGTTCGCCCCTGTCCACCAGTGGAACGAAGGACCAAGCTTCCTCGGCGCTGTTGACGACGAATATGTTGAAGATGATCCGGGCGACGAGGAAGAGGAAGAAGCCTCGGATCTAGAAGATAACGAAGATGATGACGATACTGAAGCCGGAGTTCAACCTGCTGGCGACGAGTTACCTCCTCCTCCTGCTGCTGCTCCTTGAGCATAAAAACCACTTTGAAATTTATCTGATCCCCGGTATGCCGGGTGCATATGTATTAAGCATACTAATTAAGTTTTGCTACTAAGTTGTTCACACCAGATTTAGCTTGGGCGTAGTCCTCGAGTTTCATTTTCTTGTTTCTTCTATTTTATGGCTCGGCTCGTGTCTACCTTGATTCGGTTTTATGACTTACGAGTTCGAGCTTCAAAAATTGACTTAACAATACTTGGAAACTTTAGGAATAGCTCAAAATAATCCAGCATAGTAAAGGTAAAATAAACATAGGGTTAGTCCGAACAATAAATGTCGGCTCGATTACATTCCTTTCCTTAGTCGTTTTTCGTGTACTACGCATTTCCAAACTTGTTCTCTTGCTCGCCATGAAGCCAATTCTTGTTGGACAGCAGCAAGTCGAAGAATTGAGTTTTTTGTGCTCACACATTACTAATCTGGCTTAGGTAGAAGCAACTTAAGCTAGCCGACATAAAAATAAATAACAAACAAAGAAGACAATAAATATTACTAAGGCAGTCCCCGAGTTACTGCTCGAGGTGCCAAGATTTGATTGATAAACTCATTGCCAGCATACATACCGACATATGAGAAACTCTGATACACACACTTCTTTGTTAAGTGTAGAATGGGCGAAGTAGGGCTACATTCCATGGACGCTTAGATTCCTCGCCAGACCTGTCCGCTTTGTTCTTCTCCTGTGGTTGTGCATCAATGAGATAATAAGAGTCATTGTACAATGCTTTGCTCACAATGAATGGCCCTTCCCATGGGGGGGATAACTTATGCATGCCAGCAGTACGTTGTACCAGTCAGAGTACCAGGTCACCTTACCAGAAGACTCGGGGGTTTACTTTCTGGCTATGATTGCGTTGGAGATTTTGCTGATATATGGCGGATCTAGACAATGCCAATTCTCTCGCTTCTTCCAGTAGATCAACATCATTTTGCCGAGCTTCTCGCACTTCGGCTTCTGTGTATTGGGTGACCCTAGGAGAATCATGCTCTATGTCGGCTGGTAATACAGCTTCTGCCCCATATACCAGAAAGAATGGCGTATAGCCTGTTGATCGATTCGGAGTTGTTTTCAAACTCCACAATACCGCTGGTAGTTCTTCTATCCAGCACCCTGCTGATCTTTGCAGCGGCTCAATGAGCCGGGGTTTTATCCCGGATAAAACTAATCCGTTGGATCTTTCCACTTGTCCGTTTGATGCGGGGTGGGCTACTGAAGCAACGTCTAGCCGGATCTTTTTATCCCGGCAGAATCGTGCAAATGCTCCTTCAGCAAAATTGGTGCCGTTATCTGTTATGATACTGTGAGGATAGCCATATCTTAGGATGATATCTTTGAGGAATGTCACAGTTGTAGCTCCATCACATTTTCTTATCAGTTTTACTTCAATCCATTTCATAAACTTATCAACCATAACCAGAATATGGGTCATGTTTCCTCTTGCCGGCTTGAATGGGCCAACCATATCCAAACACCATACGGCAAATGGCCAGGTAATTGGTATGGTCTTGAGCTCCGACATTGGCATGTGTGTCTTGGTAGCGTACCTCTGCCAACCATTGCATTTTCTTACTAGATCCTCTGCTTGCTCCAAGGCACTTGGCCAGTAAAACCCATGCCGGAAAGCTTTTGCTACTAAGGCTCTGGATGAGGCGTGATGCCCACATTCCCATTGATCTATATCTCGAAGGATGTCAAGCCCTTCTTACGGATCAACACACCGTTGCAGGACATTCGTGACACTCCTCTTGTATAGCTCGGCATTGATAATCGTGTATGCCTTCACGCGCCTTTGAATTTGCCTTGAAGGCACTTCTTCATTGGGCAAAGATCCATCCTTCAGGAACTGGAATATGTGCAGTGCCCAAGCTGGTATAGCTCGCACCGGAAACACATCCTCGTCAATTTCTATTTGGTCCACCGACATAACCTCCGCTGGGTCAAGCTGCACAGTCCTCGGGTCCTGCGAAGCAGTCCCTAGGTTTCATGAACCACTTCCCATATCAATGTCCATGGGCGCAGCTTCTGACTCCGGATTTGCCGGGATATAGATTGACTCGGATTTTGGGGATGGCCTGATAGATGGCTTTCTGAGGTGCGCTAGTGCTACACCCGGTGGAATCGCTTGTCGGGTTGACCCGAGTTTTGACAGTACGTCAGCAACCTCGTTTTCCAGCCGGGGTACATGGTGAAACTCACATCCTTCGAAGTATCCTGATATCTTCTGCACATGAAATCTGTATAATGCCATGTTTGCATCTAAAGCATACCATTGCCCTGAAACTTGCTGAACCACTAAATCCGAGTCTCCGAAGCACTGGATCCGACGTATTCCAATTTCTTTTGCTACTTTGAGTCCTTGCACAAGTGCTTCATATTCTGGAACATTGTTTGATGCTGCGAAATGGATCTGCAACACATATTTCAGCTGGTCTTTCTTGGGAGAGGTAAGCACAACTCCGGCGCCTAACCCGGTTTTTGTTTTTGATCCGTCAAAATG
Source organism: Avena eriantha (assembly GCA_910589775.1). Taxonomy (NCBI): domain Eukaryota; kingdom Viridiplantae; phylum Streptophyta; class Magnoliopsida; order Poales; family Poaceae; genus Avena; species Avena eriantha. Next base: position 361,806,190 of record OU342745.1, on the reverse strand, counting down.
CATTCTCCAGTAATTCGGATCTGGTAACGGTGGTTCATATTGCATCTCGGCCCAATCTACGAAAAAGTCGGCCACTGCTTGAGACTTGATCGCATCTCTTATGTCGAATTGTGGAGCATAAGGGGCTAGCTCAATTGCCCATTTTGCAATCCGGCCGCTTGCATCCTTGTTGCTCATTATCTCAGATATGGGGGCTTCACATATCACTTTGATGGGGTGCTCTTCAAAATAATGCTTTAGCTTCTTTGCCACCATATACACACCATATGCCATCTTCTGATAGTGAGGATAGTTTTGCTTTGATGCCGACAATACCTCGCTCAGGTAATAGACTGGCCTTTGCACTGACTTACCCTTCTCATCGCGCTCTACCACAATTACTTCACTTACAACCCGGTTAGTTGCGGCTATATAGAGCAACATTGGCTCTTTTGATAGTGGAGAGGCTAACACTAGTGTAGTAGCTAGCATTTTCTTTAACTCGATGAAGGCTTCATTGGCCTGCGGCGTCCATATGAACTTATCCGATTTTTTCATTAGCTGATAGAGAGGCAGTGCCTTTTCTCCCAACCGACATACAAACCGACTTAAGGATGCTAGGCAACCAGTGAATTTCTGGACATCTTTAAGACACTTCGGTAGTTCCATTCGCTCTATGGCTCGGATTTAAGTTGGGTTAGCTTAGATACCTCGAATAGAGACAAGAAATCCGAGTAATTTTCCAGCCGGGACACCGAAGGTACACTTCTCCGGGTTAAGCTTCATTCGGAACCTCCTTAGGTTTGCGAATGTTTGCCTAATATCATCAAGGAGCGTTTCGCTTTCCTTGGTTTTTATAACCACATCGTCAACATACACTTGCACATTTCGACCAATTTGATCGTGTAAACATTTTTGCATACATCTTTGGTACGTTGCCCCTGCATTACGTAAACCAAAAGGCATGGTGTGATAGCAATAAGCCCCGTACGGGGTGATAAATGCAGTCTTTATTTGATCATTCGGGTTTAGAGTTATCTGGTGGAAACCAGAATATGCGTCTATGAACGACAATAACTCACACACAGCAGTAGAATCTATGACTTGATCTATCCTTGGTAGTGGGAATGGATCTTTTGGGCACGCCTTATTCAGGTTCGTGTAATAGATGCACATACGCCAAACCACTGCCACATTCGGGTCATCTTTCTTCTTTTCCACCAGCACCGGATTGGATAACCAATCTGGGTAAAGCACTTCCATGATGAACACGGCTGCAAGGAGCCAAGCTATCTCATCTCCAATGACTTTTCTCCTATCTTCGGCAAAGCAGCGGAGAGGTTGCTTCACCGGCTTTGCTCCGGGTCTCACATTTAAAGAGTGCTCGGCCAACTCCCTCGGAACGCATTGCAAGTCCTGCATGGACCAAGCAAATATATCCTAATTCTCACGGAGGAAGTTGACAAGCTCGCTTTCCTATTTCTCATTTAACCCGGCACCAATTGTTACAGTGCGCTCTGGGAACATGTCATCAACAGGTACCTTCTTTGTATCCTTTGTTGCTTGAAATGAGACACTTCCATGCGGGTTACTCAGCGCCGACATATACTGCTGTGCGGACTGAGCCAATACCGCTACTTCCTGGATCTTCCTTTTCTCCTGCGCAATCACGAGTGACTCGGCCAGGTTAGACCCGGCTGAAGCACACTCAATAGAATGTCGGAAATCCCCAGCTATGGTAATTACTCCATTTGGCCCAGGCAACTTCATTTTCAAGTAACTGATGTGCGTACTTGCCATGAATTTGTTCAGGGCTGGCCTACCGAGTAACGCGTGATATGCGCTTTCTAAGTTCACAACCTCAAACTCCAAATTCTCAGTTCGGCAGTTATCTCTTGTGCCGAATAACACATCAACCCGGACTTTTCCAATGGGTTCACAGGAAATACCTGGCACAATGCCATGGAAAGTTGTCCTTGTAGCTTGGAGCATGTTCTCCAAGATACCCAACTTGCGCATTATATCCACGTACATGATATTGATGTTACTGCCATTGTCGATCAGCACCTTAGAAAATCTCACATTGATATTTGGCCCGATGAACGTTGGGTCCAGCACCAATGCGAACCAGGGCTCGGCATGAGCTTGGGATCGTCCTTGATACTCCAGGTAATTTCTTGATCTGACCAAGGCATATACCTTGTCACTGCCAGCATAACCGCATTCACTTCCATATGTCGGCGTTGCAAGCTCTTTCTATGTGTTTCCTCCGTGGTAAACACACAGTAACTTTGGTGATGCTCTCTATATTCATTTCTGCCCTCATTGCCGGGATATCTTTGATCTGGCTGATGCTAGTTTTCCACTTGATGTACTGCATCCCTTCTCTCATGATTCTCATACCTCGGCGGAGGTGGTGGCAACATTAACTGTTGCGTATATGCCCCGGAGAGCAGTTGCTGCCTAGGTAACTCCTGCCGAGGTTGATCGTTCCGAGGTGCATGAGCATTCCCCAAAACACTTTGCTCTATCTTCCTCATCCACTTACATTGCTAGGTCATATGACCCGCTGGGTTACTCAGATTTGGCGTGTGAAATTTGCACGGCTGATCCAGCATTGCCTCATACGTGTACCTCGGCCGGTCTTTCTTTTCTTGCCACTGTCTCTTTTGCTCGGGAGTCCAAGTTTTCTTGCCATCATTTCTCGGAGTCCACTGTTGCCCTCCAGTTTTCTGACGCTGATTACTCCCTGCTCCGGGTTGATCCTGATTTACAACAGCAACTTGTTGCGAACCGTACCTGTAATCCGGTCTATCATCTCTTCTCTTACCCCGGTAATCATTTCGCCAGGATGACCCGGCTCCGTCTCGCTGGTAGTACTCCTCATTTGACTCGTTTGACACTAACCGTGGCTGAGTTGGATCACCCAAAGCATACGAATCTGCAATCTGGATTGTCTCTGCCAGTGTAGTTGGCATATCCCTTTGTAACCTTTGCCACAACATGCTTGCATATCTACAGCCTTGTGCAAACCAAGCTATGGCCTGAGACTCAATCACGCCCTCACATGAGTTTCTCACGTTGCACCAGTGAGTTAGAAACTCCCGGTCAGTTTCATTTGGTCTCTGTCTGCACATTGCTATGGTCTGTGGCCTATTCGGCCTCTGATACGTGCTTGAGAAGTTACTGACGAACATTTCTTCAAAGTCTAGCCAGCAGTTGATACTACCGGGTGGTAAATTGTTTAACCATGCCCTCGCTGGCCCTTCCAGCATCTGAGGTACGTATCTCACTGCCCATCTAAAGTTGCCTATTGCAATTTTCACTGTTGTTGCGTAGTTGATTAACCAATCCTCCGGCTTGGTGCTGCCGTCATATGTTTTCGTGCCTCTAGGTAACTGGAAGTTAGGTACCGGAGGTTCTTTCATGATCCAGGGCCCAAAGCATGCTGGACCCAGAGGACCTTGCCCCTCAATTAGCTCCGACCTATAGAGCCGATCCAGCTTCAACCCGACGTCATCAGGCAGCAAGTTCCTGCTTCCCAACCTTGATCCGATCACATGATGTTTCGGACTATGGTATCCCGCATTCACCATTTCCGAATCACCGTCGTTGTATCTGTCTTGCTCTTGTTGAGCACAATGTTGCCGCATACCTTGGGCGGCATTCTTCTCTTGCCGAGGTACACTCCACTGCTGCTGCTGCAAAGGTGGGTTTTGCCCTGCACCCGCCGAGTTACGTTGTCCGGCATTGCCGTTTCCTGCGTTTCTCTGACCGGCATTGCCTTGGTCGCGGTTACCTTGGCCAGCTTCACCTCGGCTGACACTTTGCTGATCCTCATTTCCTTGTACTGCCTTTCCTTTCCCTACCCTTGCTGGGTCATACGGGACTACCTGTTTGTTTCTCCTTCCCGAGGTTACCACCTCCTCTCTTCTAGGGCCATCATGTGGGGATGATGCAGCTCCAGCGGATTTCTCCGGGTTACCCACTGTCGAGTAAACGGCCTTGGAAGCCCCAGCTCTTTCCGGGTTAGCCCTGAGCAACTCTTCATTATGTCTGTTAGCGATCCGAACTAACTCGTTGACCCTATCCTGCTATCTTTGGTGGGATTCACCCGTCAAACCTTCTAGTTCGGATGCAGCTGCATCTGCTGCTCTGAGGTTCTTTGCCAGGGTGTTGTACTTCGGCAGCCCCATGGACAAAACGTTCTCTGATTCCTCAACTCTAGTGTCACCCTCTTTGTTCATTTCACTGATGAGGTTTCTCCCTTTTACTTTTACAACATCTACCTTATTTGCTCTTGCGTACTCGTGCAACGTCATGTTCAACGACTGCTGAGCCGCGGCTATCTTTTTCGCACCCTCTAGTATTTTTTGCCTAGTTTCCTCTAACTCGGCATGTGCCTGAGCCGGATCTATCATAGGTGCTATGGGGCTTGCCAAGCTATCTATCGCCTGCTGCAGCACGTTTTCTGGCCTCTCTAGCGGAGGACCTCTACTTTTCCTCGGTGCCTTGGGTGTTACCTCTGGATCTGGTGTCGGATCCTTGCTCGTGCCAACGTCAGGCGCTGTCATCATCACCTCAGCACGGTCAGGGGAGCGAGCGATACGCACATCGTGAGTCGCGCTAAGGGGTGGCTCGCCTCCCTCGATGACGTGCCGTGTGTGAACGCAAGACACATCGATGCCGACGTAGATCCTATGGGCGCCAAGCTTGATGAAGAACCCATTGCGCGGTGGAGGTCGCATGCCGAAGCAACCAGCATTGTCGCTGACGTAGTCCAGCACTCCAAAGCGCTGAACGAGTCCAGAGACGATGCACTCGCCGTTGCCGATGATGCTTCCCGTCCGGATCTTCACTTCTGCTAGCGCTGCTAGCCCCACGGTGGGCGCCAACTGTCGTGGTGGTGTCATGGCAGATGCCTTGGAAAGGCTAAAGGTGGGGCCAATATGCACTAGAGGAATCCACGGAGGGATAGTGTGGTGATTCCACACACGGATGCTTTGTATTCTCAATGTTCACTGTGTTTCCATATGCTCCTTGAGCTGTATTGGGGAGAGGAGGAAGAAGGAGCTCTCTTACTCTCACCACTACTTTCACCCAAAGAACAAACTACCCAATCGCCAACCCCTTCTACAGAGGCCCTAGCACCTCTTATATAGGGGAGGCTAGGTTCCCAGTTAGGGCATACGTGGAGGCATATTCCAGGGAATATGCCTCTCCCAAAATAGCAAACCGACCGGGTCTCCTTTTGCCGTTGTAAGCAATGCAGAGGCTACGTAAGCCTCTGCGGCGCCAGCGTCAGCCGACATAGGCCGCGTCACATTTTTCGGCCACGCCTCGCTGGTCCCTCCCTCTGTTCGCTTCGCTCACGCTTCAGTGCATAGAGGTCACCTTTTGACTAGCAAGATACCTTCCTTCTCTTGCAAGCCTGGTATAACCCATCGCCTTGGGTACCTGCATACAAGTTACAAATAGCCTGCCGACGTACGACATACGTCGGCCGGGACTCAGTTAGGTGGACCTCCTTCGGTCCGGGTTACTCCGTAAGTCGGCCTGCCTTGAGGCGACTCGGCCAACACTCGCTTTAACCTTGCCATACCTCGGCTAACTCGGCCTTTATACCCCCAGCGTGACCCTACCCGGGGGTATCCCCCCAACAGGTTTGGAAAAGAGTAGGAAAGTTCATGCTTATGTGGTAAAAAGAGCTCGTTTTTGACTGTGGCCCATGCTCTATCATGCCATGCTTGATATTGTTTTGGATTTATTCTTAGTATTCTTTGCTGTAGCATGACTTGTTATACACAATTGAGATTGCTTAATGTTCCTTGGGTGAATCATGCATTGTTTTACATATTAAAGCATAGTATAGTGGTATTCTCCTTTGATGCTTTATTTGGGTTGACTTGGCGCATGCTCACACAATGTTATGACTATCCCAAGTCACCATAGCCTTGATGATCCTTTAGTTTTCAACTTGTAGTATCACTTTATGCTTTGATCAATGATGTTTTGTCGCTCTGCATGATTATGGCCATTATTGCTCTCTTAGTTTGTTGCTCCCAGTCTTTTGCTAGCCTCCACAACCAAGTATGAGTTCCACTCATGCATCCAACTCCCTAAACCAAGTTATTCCAAAGAGTCGACCATACCAACCTACTAGCTTATGCTATTCCAAGTATATTCATGCTTTTGTTTACCTTCCAAATTAAACTTGTTATGAGAAAACTAGTGATTAAATCTCTCACGAACTTGATGGCACAATTTACTTTTCTTGCCCTTAATAAACTTGAACTATTGTGTCGTTTATGTTGTATATGCTTGCACTTATTTGTTCGGAATTAGCAGAACCATGCTGTCATGGGGAACGCTTTCAACATTGCACTTGGTACTTGTACCTAGTTGATATCATGCTCTTTTGTATATGGATGCCGTCGGTGTGAAATGAAAGGGGAGCTTGTAAGTCCATGGAGTTATGTATATGTTTTAGAGAAACGCTTGGGCCGCTGGTCTAATCCATGCTGACATGGTGGAAACCTGCAGCGTAACCATAATGAGCTGTCTATGAAGCATTCTTCTTATAAAAGAGTCCTATATTGAGAAAAAAGATAAAAAGGAAAAAATATTATGAAAAGAGGAAAGAGAGAAAAAAACACCATATTCCCATGGTAAATAAGAAGATTGCTGAGATGCTCGTTGTCTGCTTGCCTTGTCATTTTGATATGGGGATTCTTCCGTATCATCGGGCAAGGGGTACCCTGTTGGCAGTTCTCTATGATACACATGTACTTACGATGACAAGAACTTATTGGTGACTAAACTTGAGTAGCATGAGGAGCGACCCTCGTATACAAGGGACATGCGATTTCTAACTTATACTTCGTCAAGCATGTACACCATAGTTTGTTCACTTTAACCTTAATCACTTCAAGATGCTTATGATAGGGGCAATGAGAGCTGAAAGCTATAAGTACCATAATTTTTGGAAGCTCTTTATGAGACTTGAATCCCTACTTCCTTTTATGAATGCCCTTCTTCCACCATTATATTGAGTCTCCACCTTCTACCTTTATGCACCTACTTTGAGAGCATAGTGGCTATTCTTAGTTCTATGTGCATTGTCCCAAGACTAGTTGATTGATGCATAATTTGATATTGCTTGTTTTAAACTATTTGTATCTAGTCACTCTTATGAACTTTGAAGGTGTCCTATGCATTTATATTTGCTACTCTATGAGGGACAAGCTGAATACTATTATGCTATGTTTTCTCTATGTGAAACAAACAAACGTCTTGCAAAGCATTGTTGTTCATGAATCTTTTGTTTGTGCCTTTTCATGTTGCATCATAGTTTCTTTGTCTTATTGCTAGAACTTTGTCTTTCATGTTATGATTGAAGTACTATGATCCCAGCTTGGAATGTTTTACAAATACTTTGATCAAGTCTTTGATGGTGCATGTCACCTCAAAAATTATTCTTTATTTTTATCACTTACCTACTCGAGGACGAGCAGGAGTTAAGCTTGGGGATGTTGATACATTGCAAATGTATCTATAATTTTTGATGTTCCATGCTTGGTTTTATCCACTTTCTTGTGTTTTGTCCACACTTTGGAGTACTTTTTCATATGATTTCTTGGACTAACCTATTAACAAGAGCCACAGTGCCAGCTGCCTGTTTTCTGCTGTTTTTGGTTCCACGAAAGTCAGAAAATGAATATTCTCGGAATTGGACGGGACAAATGCCAAAGTGCCTATTTTTCCAGAAGTCATCAGATGCCAGAATACGAGACGGAGAAGGGCTGGGGGCCGGCCACACCACCTGGCCGCGTGGCCAGGCCTGGCCCGCGCCAAGGGGTGGTCTGGCCGACCCCAGCACCCCCTCGGCCTCTCCTTCCGCCTATAAGATGCCCTCGGGATGAAAACCCTAAGTACCCGATCAAGATTCCACGAAAGAGTCTGTAGCCGCCGTCATCTCCATCCCTAGATCGGGAGGGATCTAAAGCTCTTCCCGACACCCTGCCGGAGAGGGGAATTCACCCTGGAGGCCTTCTTCATCATCATGCAAGCCTCCGGTGTGATGCGTGAGTAGTTCATCTCTGGACTACGGATCCATGTAGTAGCTAGATGGCTGGTTCTCCTCCTTTGTGCTTTCATGTCTAGATCTTGTGAGCTCCGTTCATGATCTAGATCATCTATTTGTAATTCTGCATGTTGTGTTTGCGGGGATCCGATGGATATTGAGATGCTATTTCAGATTGATTATTGATTATATCATGTCTTTGTTATTTTTGATCTTGCATGCTTTCCGTTGTTAGTAGCTATCTTGTCCAAGTAGATGCTAGCAACTCCAAGAGTTAGTATTTATTCTCGATAGTGGGTTCATGCCTCTGGTAATCTGGGGAAGTGACAGAAATCTCTAAGGTACTAGATGTGCTATTGCTACTAGGGAGAAAACAACAATCCTTTGTTCATAGAACACTCGTATTGTTTACTTTACACGCAATTCGTAAAGCAATAATCTGTTGCAAGCAACTTAATACTGGAGGGGGTTCGGATGATAACCTGAAGGTGGATTATTAGTCATAGATGCAGTTGGATGGCGGTCTATTTATAATGTTGTAATTCCCAATCAAGTTCCAAAGGAGTCAAGATGATTAGTATATGCATGTATTGCTTTCTTGATGTTTGTCAATTGCCCCGCTATAATTTGTTCACCTAGCATGTTATCTATCTTAAGGAGAGCCACCTCTAGTGAACTATGGATCCCGGTCCTTTATTTTACATACAATCTACAAACTATTTACTGCCTTGTGTTTACTTTCTGCAAACTTTTACTTCCTTCCATTCGATACGTTTAATCCTTTGTTTTCAGCAAAACCGGTGAGATTGACAACCTCATCGCAAGTTGGGGACAAAGTTCTGTGGTTGTATTGTGCATGTCTCCATGTTTCTACTAGCACCGGTAGTGCGCCATGCCAAGGCTCAGCTAGCAACATCTTTGGGATGTTTCCTTGCTCCTACTAGTTCGATTAAACCTTGGTTTCATAACTGAGGGAAATTTGCTGATGTGCTCATCATACCTTCCTCTTGGGGTTCCCAACGAGCTCTACATCAACACTGAGCCATCACAGATGGGTTGGGGCGATACTTCTGGTGAATGTTGGATCCACTCAAGTGCATCATTCTGCGCTTGCGGTTGTCGTTGGCTTGGTTGATCTTTCCTTCCATCTGGATGGCAGCGTTGACTAGCTCTTTGATATCTTCAAAACGGATGTTGATTAACACCGTTTGCATCTCATCATGCAATCCATTCAGGAATCTCTCCTTCTTATTGGCTTTAGTGTTGATCTCATCAGGTGCATACCTAGCGAGGGATAGAAATCTATCACGGTACTCTACTAAAGTCATCATGCCCTGCTTCAGTTCTCGGAACTCATCTCTCATTCTAGTGACTAAACCTTGTGACACATGGGTGTGGCTAAACTTGGTCTTGAAAGCTTCCCACGTCATCACTTGCCCGTGGTTCATAGTACGGGTGCTATTCCACCAGGCTCTTGTATCTCCTGCCAGATAGTGGGTGGCAAACAGTACTTGCTCATTTGCGTCAACTACTGCTACTTCTAGGTTATTCTCTATGGTTTGCAACCAATCATCTGCATCTAGTGGGTCTTCAGACTTGCTAAAGATAGGGGGATTGGTATTCTAAAAGTTCTTGAGTTTGGATCCATGATGATCCTGATTTCCTTGGCCTTGATTATTGTGGGCCATCTGAGCGATCTGCTGTAGGGTAGCTAGGTTGTCTTGGCGCTTTGCTCTACTAGCTTCATGTTCGGAAACTAGCATCTAAAGAATCTGCAGCATCGGGTCTTGCGATGAGCTGCTTCCTCCAGGGTTTCCACGAGTCATCTGAAGATTGAGATAGATAAACGGGTAAGAGGGAAAGTTCTAAGGTTCATGGTTTTGTTTTCAAAAGCTAAAACTTTGATTTTGACTCAGGTTTTGCAAACTAACAACTTCCTCTCATTCATTCATTCAAGCAAACCACACGATACAAACGCACACAACCACAACAACAAGAAAACAAATGGTTTTAAGAACCATTCTGTGAGCTAAGATACAATGGGACCGATACTTCTCACTCCTATGACAGTGCTCTAGTGCATCTACTCATCATCGATGAAGTCGGAGTCATCATCATCGGTGTAGAAGTCCATGGCATCATCCTCCAGGTAGTCATCATCATTGCTGAGGTACGAGTGAAGATCACCCTGGATGTCTTCACCTTCTCCCTCTTCTTCTTTGGCTGCAAGCTGAGCTTCTTGCTCCTTGATGGTCTTCTCGAGGTCGGCCACCTTATTGTGAAGACGGGCGATGGTGCGATCCTTCTTTGCGCATTGACGATGAAGTGATTGACAATCCTTGACGAGCAGGGCGAAGGTCTGAGCCTTCTGGGCGACAATGGCAAGGTTGTGGTTGGCGTACTCTCGAGCATTGTCCAATTCCTTTTGCCTATCGTACAGTAGGAAATCAAGGTTCTCCACTTGGCGTCTCATCTCTGGGTGACTTGGCATCTCCAACAGCATTCCCATCAAATCACGCCTTGCATAGTGCGCAAAGCGAGTTCCCTAGATCAAGTTGATGTTCTGTCCGCAAAGACGGGCGAGAGCTTCATGCATTGCCCTGGCTAATCCATCTAGCCAGTTGTTTTCTCTCACGGTGAATTGAATCTTCTCGGATAGAGGTGCTTCCATCTTGCCTCGAAGATCAGCAACTATCAGCCATTGTAAATCTCCTCCTGGGTGGTCATTGAGTTGAGCTCCGAAGAATTCTGGATGCGGTCGCTCCAGGTACTCAGACAGTGCATCAAGATCCCTCTCGAAGATCAGTTGGCCTCCATTTCCCAACTGGAAGAACTTGCAGTATTGAAATTCCATCTATAAGAATTTAGGATGAGTAAGTTAGTGAAGTGATCAAGTGTGTCAAATTTTATGTAGTAATGTAAGAATTTTTGAGGAACATGAATTTTTTTGAGAGAATCTCAAGGATAAGAGGGGAAATAGGTTTTTATAAATACTCACTTTCTTTGTTTTTGAAACTAAGTTTTTGTTCGGACGTCCATTCTAACTAGGGTCTCCTATGGTCAGGATGGCTCTGATACCAACTTGTCAACACCCGGATTTTTGATCCCAGATGCCTGTTATGCCATACATCGCAATCCCAGGATTACCATTTTTGCGAGACATAACAGATTGGATATCATAGTACATCATCCATTACAAACCGTAATAAGGTCTTACACGAATAAAGGATCTCATGATCCAGTCTTAGTACAACAAGCAGCGGAATAAATAATAAGCGTAGCAGTGGGGTCCATCTTCAGTGTCACAGGCAATGCTGACGATGGGAGATAGTCCTAGTTGTTGTAGCCATCCTGCTGTCCTTCTTCTGGATAGTCCTCTTCATAGTCTGGCCATGGGAATAGCCAGGGACAAAGCCATGAGTACTCTTTAAGTACTCGCAAACTATCACTAACAGATAAGGTAGTTCTAGTAGGAATGCTAAACTATAAGTTTATTTGCAAGGTTAAGTTTGAAAACTGAGCTGAGTTCAGAAGTAAAGAAAGATAAAATAAAGATCTAGAATCACTTAAGTGGGAAGCTAGTTTTCATGTTCACAACCCTGTTGTGGTCAAGTCAAAGTCACCCTTCATTTCATAAGTCATTTTGAAAACATCTGACGACGGAACAATATGGCCACTCCAACTGTCCATGACCGCGGACGTGGCTATTCAAATAGTTTGACACTCTGCAAAGAATTCTGCAGAGTGGTGGTGGTGGTGGAGTAGAGAATTCGGCAGGGCTTCGCCTAAGCCTGAGCAGAAGGAAGGAGGAGGAGAGAGGCGGCTAGGGGAAAGAGTGGAGGGGTAAGGAGGGGTGGCGCCTCCACCCCTCTATATATAGAGGGAGGGGTGCGACCTAGGGTTCCCACCCCTAGGCCCACCCCTTAGGGCCGGCGCACAAGGGAGCTTGGGGGGAGAGTCCTTCCCCCCCCAAGTTTCCTCTTTAAATTTCCCTTTATCCTTTTATCCTTTCTGGGTTTTCAAGTAAACTCCAAAAATCTTCTAGAACCTTCCGGAACATTCCGAAACCTTCTAGAATCCCCATATAAATACTCCGAAACATTTCCTAACTTAGAAAATGATCTCCATTATATGAATCTTATTCTCCGGACAATTCCGGATCTCCTCGTGATGTCCCGGATCCAATCCGAGACTCCGAACAACATTCGGTCTCCAACGCACATTCCATATCTACTTAAAACAACTTCGAACCTTAAGCGTGTCACCCTACGGTTCGTGAATATGCAGACATGATGGAGACACCTCTCCGATCAATAACCATCAGCGGGATCTGGAGATCCATAATGGCTCCCACATACTCAACGATGACTTCGTGATCGATAGAACCATTAACATACGAAACCAATTCCTTTTGTCACGCGATACTATACTTATCCGAGGTTTGATCGTCGGTATCTCCATACCTAGTTCTACCTCGTTACTGATAAGTACTCTTTACTCGTTCCATGTTATGTCATCCCTTGTGACCCAGTCACATGCTTGCAAGCTAACTAGATGACATTCCACCGAGAGGGCCCAGAGGATATCTATCCGTCATATGGATGGACAAATCCCAATCTTGGTCCATGCGCTTCAACACATACTTTCAGAATACCCAATGGCACCTTTATAACCACCCAGTTACGAAGCGGCGTTTGATGTCATCAAAGTACCCATTCGGTGATGGTGATTAACACAACCTCATGGTCAAAGGATTAGGTTACTATGCATTTAAAAGCTTATAGCAATACAAACTTAATGACCTGATCTTATGCTACGCTTACTATGGGTGTGTGTCCATCACATCATTCTCCTAATGATATAACCTTGTTATTAATCACATCCAATGTCCATGATCAGGAAACCATGATCATCAATTAATCAACAAGCTAGTTCAACAAGAGGCTTACTAGGGACTCTTTTATGTTTACAAAACACACATGTATTAGTGTTTCCTAATAATACAATTATAGCATGGGATGTAAACATTCATCATAAACACAAAGATATAATAATAACCACTTTTATTATTGCCTCTTGGGCATATCTCCAACAGTCTCCCACTTGCACTAGAGTCAATAATCTAGATTACATGGTAATATACCTAACACCCATGGCGTTCTGGTGTTGTTCATGCTTTGCCCTAGGGAGAGGTTTAGTCAACGGATCTACCACATTCAGATCAGTGTGTACTTTGCAAATCTTTATGTCACCATCTCGGACATACTCGCGGATAGCGTGGAAACGCAGCTTGATGTGCTTCAGCTTGCTATGTGACCTTCGCTCCTGTGCATTAGCTATGGCACCTGTGTTGTCCTAGTAGATGGCCATCGGGTCCAACGCACTGGGAACCACGCCAAGTTCAGTAATGAATTCCTTCATCCATATGGCTTCTTGTGCAGCCTCCGAAGCAGCTATGTATTCCGATTCAGTTGAAGATTTCGCCACAACACTTTGCTTGGCACTCCTCCAGCTCACTGCAGCACCATTCAAAATAAATATGTATCCCGACTGTGACTTCGAGTCATCCGGATCGGTGTTCCAACTAGCATCGGTGTAACCGTTTACAAAAAGCTGTTCATCACCTCCATAAGAAAGAACCATATCCTTAGTCCTATTTAGGTACTTTAGGATATTCTTGACCGCTGTCCAGTGCTCCATTCCAGGATCACTTTGATATCTGCTAGTCAAACTAACAGCATGTGCTATATCCGGTCTTGTACACAGCATGGCATACATGATAGAACCTATGGCCGAGGCATAGGGAATATTATTCATCTTCTCTCTATCTTTTGCCGTAGCTGGACTTTGAGTCTTACTCAAGGTCTTACCTGACAACATGGGCACGAATCCTTTCTTGCTCTCTTCCATTCTAAACTTCTTTAGAACTTTGTCCAAGTATGTACTTTGTGAAAGCGCTATTAGGCGTCTTGATCTATCTCTATAAATCTTGATGCCTAGAATATATGCCGCTTCGCCAAGATCCTTCATTGAAAAACTATTATTCAAATAGGCTTTGACACTATTAAGAAGCTCTATATCATTCCCAATCAATAATATGTCATCTACATATAGTACTAGGAATGCTACAGAGCTCCCACTCACTTTCTTGTAAATACAAGCTTCTCCATAAGTTTGTATAAATCCAAAGTTTTTGATTACTTTATCAAAACGTTGATTCCAACTCCGGGATGCTTGCTTCAGTCCATAAATGGAGCGCTGAAGTTTGCATACCTTGTCAGCATCTTTAGGATCGACAAAACCCTTGGGTTGTACCATATACAACTCTTCCTCAATGTCAGCATTAAGGAACGCCGTTTTGACATCCATCTGCCAAATCTCATAATCGAAATGTGCAGGAATTGCTAACAAAATCCTCACAGACTTTAGCTTCGATACCGGTGAGAATGTCTCATCATAGTCAACTCCCTGAATTTGTCAGAACCCTTTAGCGACAAGTCGAGCTTTATAGACGGTAACATTACCATCAGTATCTGTTTTTCTCTTGAAAATCCATTTGTTCTCGACAGCCTTACGGCCATCCGGTAAGTCCACCAAAGTCCACACTTGGTTTTCGTACATGGATCCCATTTCGGATTTCATGGCTTCTAGCCATTTGTCAAAATCTGGGCTCACCATAGCTTCTTCATACGTCACAGGGTCATCAGCGTTGTCCACCAACATGACGTTCAAGGCAGAGTCATACCAATCAGGAGTGGTACGAACCCTAGTTGACCTGCGAGGTTCAGCAGTAACTTCATTCGAAGTTTCATGATCACCATCATTAGCTTCCTCTCCAATTGGTGCAGGCGGCACAAAAACATCTTCCGGTGCTGCGCTACTCTCAAATCCGAGAGAAGGTTCAATAACCTCATCGAGTTCTACTTTCCTTCCAGTCACTTCCTTCGAGAGAAACTCCTTCTCAAGAAAGGATCCATTCTTGGCAACGAAAACTTTGCCTTTGGATCTATGATAGAAGGTATACCCAATTGTTTCTTTAGGGTATCCTATGAAGACGCATTTCTCCGCTTTGGGTTCAAGCTTATCAGGTTGTAACTTCTTTACATATGCTTCGCAACCCCAAACTTTAAGGAACGACAACTTAGGTTTCTTACCAAACCACAATTCGTACGGTGTCGTTTCAACAGATTTAGATGGTGCCCTATTTAAAGTGAATGCGGCTGTCTCTAATGCATAGCCCCAAAACGATAGCGGTAAATCTGTAAGAGACATCATAGACCGAACCATATCTAAGAGAGTTCGATTACGACGTTCGGACACACCATTACGCTGTGGTGTTCCCGGCGGTGTCAACTGCGAAAGTATTCCACATTTCTTTAAATGCATGCCAAACTCATAACTTAGATATTCACCTCCGTGGTCAGAACGCAGAAATTTAATCTTCTTATTACGATGATTTTCCACTTCACTTTGAAATTCCTTAAACTTCTCGAAAGTTTCGGACTTATGTTTCATAAAGTAGACATACCCATATCTACTTAAGTCATCCGTGAAAGTGAGAACATAACGATATCCACTACGCGATGCTACACTCATTGGACTGCACACATCGGTATGTATTATTTCCAATAAGTCTGTAGCTCGCTCCATTGTACCAGAGAATGGAGTCTTAGTCATTTTTCCCATTAGACATGCTTCGCATCTTTCAAGTGATTCAAAATCAAGTGATTCAAGAAGTCCATCAGAATGGAGTTTCTTCATACGCTTCACTCCAATGTGACCAAGACGACAGTGCCACATGTATGTAGAATTATCATTCAATTTTATTCGTTTAGCATCTATGTTGTGAACATGTGTATCACTACTATCGAGATTCAATAAGAATAAACCATTAATCTCAGGTGCATTACCATAAAAGATATTACTCATATAAATCAAACAACCTTTATTCTCAGACTTAAAAGAGTAACCGTCTCGCAATAAACAAGATCCAGATATAATGTTCATGCTTAACGCAGGCACCAACTAACAATTATTCAAATTTAAAACTAATCCCGAAGGTAGATGTAGAGGGAGCGTGCCGACGGCAATCACATCAACCTTGGAGCCATTTCCAACGCGCATCGTCACCTCGTCTCTCGCTAGTCTTCGTTTATTCCGCAGCTCCTGTTTCGAGTTACAAATATGAGCAACCGAACCAGTATCAAATACCCAGGCACTACTACGATTACTAGTAAGATACACATCAATAACATATATATCAAATATACCTTTCTTCTTGATGTTGCCATTCTTCAGATCTGCCAGGTACTTGGGGCAGTTACGCTTCCAGTGACCAGCACCCTTGCAGTAGAAGCATTCAGTTTTAGGCTTGGGACCAGCCTTGGGCTTCTTAGCAGGTGCGACAGCTTTCTTGCCGTCCTTCTTGAAGTTGCCCTTGTTCTTAGGCTTGCCCTGTCTCTTGAAATTGGTGGTCTTATTGACCATCAACACTTGGTGCTCCTTCTTGATCTCCACTTTAGCAGTTTTCAGCATGGACGATAGTTCAGGCAACGTCTTGTTCATGCAATGCATATTGTAGTTCATCACAAAGTTCTTATAACTTGGTGGCAGTGATTGGAGGAGACGGTGAATCCCTAACTCATTAGGAATCGATATCCCCAACTCTTGGAGCTTGTTTGCATACCCAGACATGGTGAGCACGTGCTCGCTAACGGAGCTACCCTCTTCCATCTTACAGTTAAAGAACTTTTCGGAGGCCTCATAGCTCTCCATGGCCGCGTGAGTCTCAAAAATCAGCCTGAGCTCCTTAATGATCTCGAACGGGTCATGGTGCTCAAAGCGCTTCTGAAGCTCCGCTTCTAAACCGTACAGGATGGCACACTGAACTGTGGAGTAATGTTTTTTCCGAGTGGCGTAAACATTCTTTACGTCATCGGTGGCATCTTCTGCAGGTGGGTCACCTAGCGGTGCTTTGAGCACATAGGTCAACTGACCAGCCCTGAGGACGATCTTCAGTCCACGGAACCAGTCCGTGAAATTGCTTCCATTGTTCTTAAGCTTTTCTTTCTCTAGGAACGCATTGAAATTGATGGAGGGGGTCGCCATAATCTACAACAAATTTGCAAGTAGTTTAGACTAAGTTTATGATAAATTGAGTTCAAATTTAATTCTTAAATTAACTAGGTGAAGTCCCACTCAAAACAACATCCCTCACATTGTCTTAGTGATTACACGAACCAAGTCCACTACACCAAGTCCGATCTTCACGAGAGAAGATGTAGTTTCATCGGCGAACAATCTTCATGTTCATCATATCATTTATATGACTCATGCTCTACCTTTTGGTATTCCGTGTTCCGAGACCATGTCTGTACATGCTAGGCTCGTCAAGATAACCTTAGTTTCCGCATGTGCAAATCTGGCTTGCACCCGTTGTATGCACACATAGAATCTATCACATCCGATCATCATGAGATGCTTCGAAACGACGAGTCTTAGTGGAATCCCAGCAGCACGACGGCGTGGTGGTGGTGGTGGAGTAGAGAATTCTGCAGGGCTTCTCCTAAGCCTGAGCAGAAGGAAGGAGGAGGAGAGAGGCGGCTAGGGGAAAGAGTGGAGGGGTAAGGAGGGGTGGCGCCTCCACCCCTCTATATATAGAGGGAGGGGTGCGGCCTAGGGTTCCCACCCCTAGGCCCACCCCTTAGGGCCGGCACATAAGGGAGCTTGGGGGGAGAGTCCTTCCCCCCCAAGTTTCCTCTTTAAATTTCCCTTTATCCTTTCTTGGTTTTCAAGTAAACTCCAAAAATCTTCTAGAACCTTCCAGAACATTCCGAATTCTTCTAGAATCCCCATATAAATACTCCGAAACATTTTCTAACTTAGAAAATGATCTCCATTATATGAATCTTATTCTCCGGACAATTCCGGATCTCCTCATGATGTCCCGGATCCAATCCGAGACTCCGAACAACATTGGGTCTCCAACGCACATTCCATATCTACTTAAAACAACTTCGAACCTTAAGTGTGTCACCCTACGGTTCGTGAATATGCAGACATGATGGAGACACCTCTCCGATCAATAACCATCAGCGGGATCTGGAGATCCATAATGGCTCCCACATACTCAACGATGACTTCGTGATCGATAGAACCATTAACATACGAAACCAATTCCTTTTGTCACGCGATACTATACTTATCCGAGGTTTGATCGTCGGTATCTCCATACCTAGTTCTACCTTGTTATTGAGAAGTACTCTTTACTCGTTCCATGTTATGTCATCCCTTGTGACCCAGTCACATGCTTGCAAGCTAACTAGATGACATTCCACCGAGAGGGCCCAGAGGATATCTATCCGTCATATGGATGGACAAATCCCAATCTTGGTCCATGCGCTTCAACACATACTTTCAGAATACCCAATGACACCTTTATAACCACCCAGTTACGAAGCGGCGTTTGATGTCATCAAAGTACCCATCCGGTGATGGTGATTAACACAACCTCATGGTTGAAGGATTAGGTTACTATGCATTTAAAAGCTTATAGCAATACGAACTTAATGACCTGATCTTATGCTACGCTTACTATGGGTGTGTGTCCATCACATCATTCTCCTAATGATATAACCTTGTTATTAATCACATCCAATGTCCATGATCAGGAAACCATGATCATCAATTAATCAACAAGCTAGTTCAACAAGAGGCTTACTAGGGACTCTTTTATGTTTACAAAACACACATGTATTAGTGTTTCCTAATAATACAATTATAGCATGGGATGTAAACATTCATCATAAACACAAAGATATAATAATAACCACTTTTATTATTGCCTCTTGGGCATATCTCCAACAAAGACATGGATGAAGGATCCGGAGAAAACTCTCCCAAAGCATAAGACAACATGGATCTCTAAGATGATCCCGAGAAGCAAATGGCCGAAAGTACCGATCAAAGTTTGACTCTGGGAAACGGCCCCAAAGCCATCTTTGCTACCGGCGCTGCTAAGAAGGCAAAGAAGAAGAACAAGAAGAACAAGAACCCGGCAAAATATCTTTCGGCAGAGGAAGTGATTGCCGAGGAATACGAGGAAGACTCGGATGGAGCACTTATCCCAGACGAGCCAAAAGAAGAATCGGTGGATGGACACGTGATCACTAATGGTGCGCGTAAACTCATCGATGCTGCATTAACCACACCTATCCCTACAGCTCCAGAACTTACCGCTGAAGAACTGGATGAAAGGGCCCAGGCCCTAGAAGCGCGTCGTCAAGTACTCCTGGATGAAGCCAGAAACATCGAGGAGGAAAAGAAACACATGGAAACTGCGGAGAATTACATCTCTCGGCAGCATCAGAAGACCCAGAAATGCCACATACATGACGATCAATTCCCAGAAGTACACAAGGTTCTCTTTGAAGGAGACCCAAGGATGCCTCGTCTCGACAGCAAGGGAGATCTAGTGTATCCAACACTGGTACAGAACACTGTCACGGCTCGAGATATCCTATCAAACAATCCAGGCCCAGAACAGGTTCGATTGGGCATCAAGCTACTCACCAAAGGTCTGGAACAACAAAGGGCCGCGAAATCCGGAAGCAGAAAACTGGTCTCGAAATCCGACCAATGTCGCACGGACCCGGCTAGGAATGACATAAGGCCCCAACGTGCTCCGGAACAGCATTACCATTCCGACCATCGTGAAGATAACTATTCAAGAACTGGATCTTCACGACAGCATCACGGACCTGCACATGACTGGCGCAACATCGCTCCAGCTGCTGAGCAAGAGGCGATTGCTGCACTGTATCCAAGGAACCCTCCCCGACGAGAGTCGAATGATCGTAGGGGAGAAGATAAAGAGAAACATCGGGAGGAGGACCGTCAAAGAATGCCACCTCCTAGACCTACAAACCGTCCGGCTGAGCCCCACCATGGTGGGAGTGACGGACGAAGAAATGACAGAAACCATGCCGAGACAAGCCGGCAGGGGGCTCGTCGCAATGAAGACCCTCCCCGGAACCAGAATAATGACGCTCCGGGCGGAGGCTGACGATCAGCTGGAAACAATCCAGCTGCCCCACCCTCTCCACCAAGTATCCATCACCACGGCTCTCAAGGAGGCCAAGGAGGACATCGTGGCGGAGGAGGTGGTTGTAGAAGCCGAAGTCTGGCTCCAAGGCACCGCAGCCATAGTCGTCACTCAGGACGACGATCTTTGTCTCCATGTGATGCGTGACACCGGATTAACTCCAACATAGAGGCGTGGTGCTATGAAAATGATGATATATACGTGGGCCCAAAATGCTTCATACCACGCATAAGAGCCACAAAATTCCCGAAAGGATTCGCTATCTCAAGAGACATTCAGGCCTACGACGGTATAGCTGGGCCAGATACTTGGCTCCAGGATTTTTTCCAGGCTTTTTGTATCGCCAAAGGCGGAAATAGCTTGGTCGCAACCTGATATCTCCCACACATGTTGCGGAATACGGCACGATCATGGCTCAATGAACTTCTAGAGAACACCATGCACAACTGGTATGACATGCAAAGCGCATCCTTTCGGAATTTCGAAGGCACATCCCGGAGGCCCTGTACGGTCGGAGACCTACATCGTTGCACCCAGAAAGCCGGAGAAACTTGCCGGGATTATCTCGGATGATGGATCGACACCAAGAACTCCTGTGAAGGATTAAATGACCAAACTACGATTGAAGCTTTCATTGCAGGACTCCCAATTGGTTTACTATGTCATCGCTTGAAGTGCGACAAGGTCACTAATTTGGGAGAGATGATAGAAACAGCGAGCAAGTATGCAGATGATGACGACGACAGAGGGATTGCTGAACGCCCTAGTTGTGCCACAGTCGGCAAAACAACCAAAGCAACAAGCTCAAAAGCGCAAGAACACCTCGGAAGAAAAGCCCAACACAGAAACAACAGTGGTTACTGCTACTTTCGGGTCTGGAGGACGAGGAGGACGTGGCAGTGGCCGTGGACACGGTTGTGGGACATCAAGAGTTCAAGGTAGAGGAGACCAGCAACCTAGAAAAACCTACTCTTGGGCCGACATTGCCAATAACCCATGTGTGCATCACCTCGACGCCAATGGGGGCTCATCTCACAAAAACGCCGAGTGTTGTTTTAATGACGACATCAAGAAAGATGACACCACTGGCTACAGGGCTAAGCGGAAGAAGGGAAAGAAGAATCCCGAAAAAGATAAAGAGACCAAGGAAGATTCCGACATGGAGGAAGCTGATGCTTCAAATCCCAAGCCGAAAGGGAAGAAAACCTTCCCCACAAAGAAAGACACATACGTCACCTTCCTCGGATCTCAACTAGCTAATGTCAAAAAAGCAGTTTTGCATGAGCAGAACGTGATAGTTCCGGCTGTCCCTCAGTACTTGGACTGGTCGGAAGTTGTAATCACATTTGACCACGCTGATCATCCGCCTAAGTTGCACATGCAAGGAAAATACGCCTTAGTCGTCAATCCACTTATTGATGGCTATGGTTTCTCCAAGACTCTCATGGACGGTGGTAGTAGCATCAATATTCTGTATGTGGAAATGCTACGGCGGATGCGAATCTCGGAGACCCAGCTAAATCACAGCTATGTGATCTTTCATGGAGTTGTCCTAGGAAGACAAGCAAATTCCCTGGGAGAGATCACTTTGGATGTTACCTTTGGAACTCCAAAGAACTATCGGACAGAAGCACTTTCCTTCGAAGTGGTCCTGTTCAAGAGCGCGTACCACGCTATATTTGGATGACTGGCTTATTGGGCTTTTATGGCTGATACATTGCAAATGTATCTATAATTTTTGATGTTCCATGCTTGGTTTTATCCACTTTCTTGTGTTTTGTCCACACTTTGGAGTACTTTTCATATGATTTCTTGGACTATCCTATTAACAAGAGCCACAGTGCCAGCTGCCTGTTTTCTGCTGTTTTTGGTTCCAGGAAAGTCAGAAAATGAATATTCTCAGAATTGGACGGGACAAAAGCCAAAGTGCCTATTTTTCCGGAAGTCATCAGATGCCAGAATACGAGAAGGAGAGGGGCCAGGGGGCCACCACACCACCTGGCCGCGCGGCCCAGCCTGGCCCGTGCCAGGGGGTGGTGTGGCCGCCTCCGGCACCCCCTCGGCCTCCCGTTCCGACTATAAGATGCCCTCAGGACAAAAACCATAAGGACCCGATCAAAAATCCACGAAAGAGTTCGTAGCCGCCGTCATCTCCATCCCTAGACCGGGAGGGATCTGAAGCTCTTCCCGACACCCTGCCGGAGAGGGGAATTCACCCTGGAGGCCTTCTTCATCACCATGCAAGCCTCTGGTGTGATGCGTGAGTAGTTCATCCTTCGACTACGGATCCATGTAGTATCTAGATGGCTGGTTCTCCTCCTTTGTGCTTTCATGTTTAGATCTTGTGAGCTCCATTCATGATCAAGATCATCTATTTGTAATTCTGCATGTTGTGTTTTCGGGGATTCGATAGATATTGAGATGCTATTTCAGATTGATTATTGATTCTATCACGTCTTTGTTATTTGTGATCTTGCATGCTTTCTGTTGTTAGTAGCTATCTTGGCCAAGTAGATGCTAGCAACTCCAAGAGTTAGTATTTATGCTCGATAGTGGGTTCATGCCTCTGGTAATCTAGGGAAGTGACAGAAATCTCTAAGGTACTAGTGTGCTGTTGCTACTAGGGAGAAAACAGCAATCCTTTGTTCATAGAATAATCGTATTGTTTACTTTACACGCAATTCGTAAAGCAATAATGTGTTGCTTGCAACTTAATACTAGAGGGGTTCTGATGATAACCTGAAGGTGGATTATTAGTCTTAGATGCAGTTGGATGGCGGTCTATGTATAATGTTGTAATGCCCAATCAAGTTCCAAAGGAGTCAAGATGATTAGTATATGCATGTATTGCTTTCTCGATGTTTGTCAATTGCCCCGCTATAATTTGTTCACCCATCATGTTATCTATCTTAAGGAGAGCCACCTCTAGTGAACTATGGATCTCTGTCCTTGTCTTTTACATACAATCTACAATCTTTTACTGCTTTGTGTTTACTTTCTGCAAACTTTTACTTCTTTCCATTCGATACGTTTAATCCTTTGTTTTCCGCAAAACACGGTGAGATTGACAAGCTCATCGCAAGTTGGGGACAAAGTTCTGTGGTTGTGTTGTGCAGGTCTCCACGTTGCTGCTGGCACCGGTAGTGCGCCCTGCCATCGTTCAGCTAGCTACACCTTTGGGGTGTTTCCTTGCTCCTACTAGTTTGATTAAACCTTGGTTTCATACTGAGGGAAACTTGTTGTTGTGCTCATCATACCTTCCTCTTGGGGTTCCCAACGAGCTCTACATCAACATCGCACCAGCACTTTTCTGGCGCCATACACAGAGCCATCAAGCATTTTTCTAGCGCCGTTGCCGGGGAGTCAAGGACATCTTCACAAGGGGAGTCCCTCATAACCAATCTCTTTACTTTGTTATTTTTGTTTTTCTTAGTTTCTTTTTTTTGTTTGCTTGTTTCTTTATCGAAAACACACACAAAATTAGTTTTACTAGGTTGCTTTCTTATTTGAAAACCCAAAAAATGACTACTCTTGAAAACACTAAGTTGTCTGATTTCACTAGCACCAACAACAATGATTTTATGAGCACACCTATTGCTCCACCTGTGCTTGAAGATACTTTCTTTGACATAAAACCTGCTTTACTCAATCTTGTTATGAGAGAACAATTTTCTGGTATTGGTAATGAAGATGCTGCTTCCCATCTAAATAACTTTGTTGAACTTTGTGAGATGCAAAAGCATAGGGATATAGATGGTGATATTATTAAGCTGAAATTGTTTCATTTCTCTTTGAGAGGAAAAGCTAAAGAATGGTTGAATTCCTTAACTAGGAATAGTATTGATTCTTGGACTAAGTGCAAAGATGCTTTCATTGGAAAATACTATCCTCCTGCTAAGATTATATCTATGAGAAGTGAAATAATGAAGTTTAAACAACTTGATAATGAGCATGTTGCTCAATCTTGGGAAAGAATGAAATCTTTGGAAAAGAATTGTCCCACTCATGGACTGACTGCTTGGATGATCATCCAAACTTTTTATGCAGGATTACTATTCTTCAAAGAACCTATTGGATTCTGCTGCTGGGGGTACCTTTATGACCATCACTTTGGGTGCTGCAACAAAACTTTTGGACAATATGATGGTTAATTATTCTGAATGGCATACTGAGACAGCTCCACAAGGTAAGAAGGTAAATTCTGTTGGGGAAACCTCCTCCTTGAGTGATAAGATTGATATTATTATGTCCATGCTAGTTAATGGTAAAGCCCATATTGATCCAAATAATGTTCCTTTGGCTTCTTTGGTTGCTCAAGAAGAGCAAGTTGATGTGAACTTCACAAGAAATAATAATTTTGGCAACAATGCTTATGGTAATAACAATTATAGGCCTTACCCTCCTAGTAATACTTATGGTTATAATGGTAAACCTGGATTACCTAGTGAAGGAAGAATTTTATAAGTTGAAAGAGCCACTAAAAACTTCATGCAAATGCAATATGAGCAAAATAAACTATTCACTAAAACTATGGAGGAACAATCTACCATTTTGAAGAACATTAGCCATCAACTTGAGACTCTAAATAGGGAACTCTCTAACGCTGAAAGGAATATATCATCTTTGTCTGAAGCTCAATCTTCATTAATTAATAAAATGGCAGCTAAACCTAAAACTAATGATAATACCTTTGCAGCTAAGAATTGATGAAAATGTTAGACTATTAGCTGAATTACATGCTAAGTGGGAAAGGGAAGATGAATATGCTAGAAACATTAGTGTTTCTACTATTACCACCACTAGTGTTGAGGCTAGTAATAGTTCTACTACTTTAGATGATAAATTTGATTTTGATATTGATGGTTGCAACATCTCTGAAGTTATTAAGTTCCTACAAAAGCTTGCTAAAAGTCCTAATGCTAGTGCAATGAACATGGCCTTTACAAAACACATTACTGATGCTCTCATAAATATTAAAGAACAAAAGATGAAACATAAAGCTTCTATTCGTATAAAACAAGAAGATGGTTGGGAACCCATCATTAAAATGAAAGTGAATGACTTTGATTTCAAAGCTTTATGTGATCTTGATAGTAGTGTTTCTATTATGCCTAGAAGGATTTATGATATGCTTGATTTGCCTCCTCTTGAAGATTGTTATTTGAATGTCCCACTTGATGACAATGCTAAAAAGAAACTCATGGGGAGTCTTAATGATGTTCTTATTATGGTTAACAATGCCTATGTTTCTGTTTATTTCTATGTTTTGGATGTTGAATACAATGCTTCTTGTCATATTACTTTGGGAAGACCTTTTCTTTGAACTGTTGGTGCCATTATTGATATGAAAGAAGGCACCATTAAATATCAACTCCCATTCAAGAAAGGTATAGAACACTTCCCTAACAATAGAGAGAAGATTTCTTTTGATTCTCCTATGAAAACAAAATTTGGTCTTAATGCTTCTTCATTTGAGAACACTTGATTCTTTTCTTGCTTCTTATGCCTAACTTGAAGGCGTTAAAGAAAAGTACTTATTGGGAGATAACCCAAAAGTTTTAGATGAGTCTTGGAAGTTATTACCTCTGTAATAACCGCTCCTTATCCTTTTTATTTTCTTTTTGTGCCATGAGTAACCTCTAATGAGAGAGCAGTAATGATTGGGGAAGTTGCTGTCCCGAAACAGATTTATGTGCTTCACCGTAAAACTTCGTGTAAAATCTCTGAACATCCTTTTGAGGCGTGAACTTTTGTGCTTCTGCCCCAGGTTGTTATCTAACTTTCGTTAGTTCAACACTTTTTGATTTGAGCAACAGAAGGTCTTCGAAAAAATTCGTCTTTACCTGCTGGTCTGTTTTGACAGATTTCTGCCATTTTCTGGATTTGCTTCTTGTTCGTTCCTTTTTGAGTTATTTTGGGGAATTGAGCTTTTTGAGGGAAGTTCTACAGTATCTAATGTTCTAATGGAAGTTTATTTGGTGTTAGAACTAAACCTTAAGACTTATTATCTTGAGTGCACTAATGTTGCTAATAAGATTGTGTGAAGTTTTGTATGAAGGAA
Source organism: Avena eriantha (assembly GCA_910589775.1). Taxonomy (NCBI): domain Eukaryota; kingdom Viridiplantae; phylum Streptophyta; class Magnoliopsida; order Poales; family Poaceae; genus Avena; species Avena eriantha. Next base: position 361,779,964 of record OU342745.1, on the reverse strand, counting down.
AAATTGCAGGTGTATGGAAGGAATGAGCAATGAGATGAAGGATGGACTAAAGCTCAAGCTTGGGGATCCCACGCGTGTCACCCCAAGAAATATCCAAGAAGTACAAGCGTCAAAGCTTGGGGATGCCCAAGGCATCCCCTTCTTCATCAATAAAAATCCCAGGTTTCTTCCAAACGCTTCATTTTTATTGTTTCATGCACAGTTGTGTTTTTTCTTGGAGCGTCTTCTTTTTCGTTTTTGTTTTGGTTTTTCGTTTTCTTTTATTTTCTTAGTTTTCTGAATAAATTGGTTGGACCCCCTCTTTCATACATTGGTTTGCAAATAGTTTGGTTTGGTTTGGAAAAGAGTAGGAAAGTTCATGCTTATGTGGTAAAAAGAGCTCGTTTTTGACAGTGGCCTATGCTCTATCATGCCATGCTTCATATTGTTTTGGCTTTATTCTTAGTATTCTTTGTTGTAGCATGACATGTTATAAACAATTGAGATTGCTTAATGTGCCTTGGATGAATCATGCGTTGTTTTAGCATATTAAAGCATAGTATAGTGGTATTCTCCTTTGATGCTTTATTTGGGTTGACTTGGCGCATGCTCACACCATGTTATGACTATCTCAAGTCACCATAGCCTTTATGATACTTTAGTTTTCAACTTGTAGTATCACTTTATGCTTTGATCAATGATGTTTTGTCGCTCTGCATGATTATGGCCATTATTGCTCTCTTAGTTTGTCGCCCCCAGTCTTTTGCTAGCCTCCACAACAAAGTATGAGTTCCACTCATGCATCCAACTCCCTAAACCAAGTTATTCCAAAGAGTCCACCATACCTACCTACTAGCTTATGCTATTCCAAGTATATTCATGCTTTTGTTTACCTTCCAAATTAAAATTGTTATGAGAAAACTAGTGATTAAAGCTCTCACGAATTTGATGGCACACTTTACTTTTCTTGCCCTTAATAAACTTGAACCATTGTGTCGTCTATGTTGTATATGCTTGCACTTATTTGTTGGGAATTAGCAGAACCATGCTTTCATGGGGAACGCTTTCAACATTGCACTTTGTACTTGTACCTAGTTGATATCATGCTCTTTTGTATATGGATGTCGTCGGTGTGAAATGAAAGGGGAGCTTGTAAGTCCATGGAGTTATGTATATGTGTTAGAGAAACGCCTGGGCCGCTGGTCTAATCCATGCTGACATGATGGAAACCTGCAGCATAACCATAATGAGTTGTCTATGAAGCATTCTTCTTATAAAAAAAGATTCCTATATTGAGATAAAAGAGAAAAGAGAAAAAAGGGATTATGAAAAGAGGAAAGATAGAAAAAAGCACCATATTCCCATGGTAAATAAGAAGATTGCTGATATGCTCGTTGTCTGCTTGCCTTGTCATTTTGATATGGGGATTCTTCTGTAGCATCGGGCAAGGGGTACCCCGTTGGCGGTTCTCTATGATACACATATACTTACAATGACAAGAACTTACCGGTGACTAAACTTCAGTAGCATGAGGAGCGACCCTCGTATACAAGGGACATGAGATTTCTAACTTATACTTCGTCAAGCATGTACACCATAGTTTGTTCACTTTAACCTTAATCACTTCGATAAGCTGAAGGTGGATTATTAGTCATAGATGCAGTTGGATGGCGGTCTATGTATAATGTTGTAATGCCCAATCAAGTTCCAAAGGAGTCAAGATGATTAGTATATGCATGTATTGCTTTCTCGATGTTTGTCAATTGCCCCACTGTAATTTGTTCACCCAGCATGTTATCTATCTTAAGGAGAGCCACCTCTAGTGAACTATGGATCGCGGTCCTTATCTTTTACATACAATCTACAATCTTTTACTGCTTTGTGTTTACTTTCTGCAAACTTTTACTTCTTTCCATTCGATACGTTTAATACTTTGTTTTCTGCAAAACACAGTGAGATTGACAACCTCATCTCAAGTTGGGGACAAAGTTCTGTGGTTGTGTTGTGTGCAGGTCTCCACGTTGCTGCTGGCACCGGTAGTGCGCCCTGCCATCGTTCAGCTAGCTACACCTTTAGGGTGTTTCCTTGCTCCTACTGGTTCAATTAAACCTTGGTTTCATACGGAGGGAAACTTGTTGCTGTGCTCATCATACCCTCCTCTTGGGGTTCCCAACGAGCTCTACATCAACATCGCACCAGCACTTTTTTGGCGCCATACACAGAGCCATCAATAGTCCTCTTCATAGTCTGGCCACGGTAATAGCCAGGGACAAAGCCATGAGTACTCTTTAAGTAATCGCAAACTATCACTAAAAAGTAAGGTAATTCTAGTAGGAATGCTATACTCTAAGTTTATTTGCAAGGTTAAGTTTGAAAACTAAGCTGAGTTCAGAAATAAAGAAAGATAAAATAAAGTTCTAGAATCACTTACGTGGGAAACTAGTTTTCACGTTCACAACCCTGTTGTGGTCAAGTCAAAGTCACCATTCATTTCATAAGTCATTTTGAAAACATCTGACGACAGAATAGTATGGACACTCCAACTGTCCATGACCGCGGACGCAGCTATTCGAATAGTTTGACCCTCTGCAGAGCTGGTACACTTTCACCACAAAATTCGATACATCCGTTAGGGATAACCCTGAATCATCATACTTAGTATGCGGATAATCAATCATAACCTTTCAATTACACACTCTAGTATAGGCACCTCTCCTATGAGCTTGGCCTCCCAGCCATGGCCATCTGCCATCGTGGGCACTGCATAGGTGGACAACATCAAGAGGTAGCCTCAGCTCAGACCTCTCCCGCAAGGGAACCCATACTAATGCATATAAACTTCCGGCTAAGCCTTACCCAATTCAGGTATTGTGGTTGTACGGTAATTTGGAATGGTATCGCATCCGAACCCATCCATCAGTTTTTATAAAGGGCTAAGGCTCATGCCTCAACATTTTCATCATCATAAACCATTTGTGTTTCTCAACACATGTCAAAACATCTCAATAGAATGACTCATCATTCCAAGGTTTTCTTAATCATTTTCTCCAAGTATTCCCATCTAAAGTGATCAAGTTTTATGATTAGCACTAGATACTAAGGTGAAGAGTGTTCACTATAGAGGGAGGCTAATATCAATCTCATGCCATAGAATGACATCTAAGTCTAAATAGATAGGCCAAGTTTTATACTCTTTATGCTATCTATGAATAAAGTAAAGAACTTTGGTAAAGTAAAAGAAAGTAAAGCTTGCAAGTAAAACTTGGGATGGGCATAAATCAAAATGGTATAACCAAAGCATGCTGAAAGCATTTTATTAGGTTATCAAGCTTGTAAGTGTTAGCTTGCAAGTATTAGCTTGCCAATATTAGCTTGCCTTGATTGGTGTAGTGGTTGAAAATATCCTCGTCTTCTTCGGGGTAGAACTCCTCCTCCTCCTCGTAGACTTGGTCGATACTATCGTCTATAAATACATACGGGGTACAGAATCACCAAACAATACTTAACTAGTATAATTAACACACTAAGGCACACACTTGATGATCTAGCATCATCGCAATCATCACAAGATTTAATGAACTAGTTTTATTTATTTTATTTGAGAAAAGTAATTTCTACTCATTGAAATTAATGAAGATTTAATATTCTCCAATTAAAATATGGGATCATGTGGACACATGTCATCACCACATATTCTAATACATGGGAATGTGATTTAAAGTATTGGTCAATTTAAGGTGACTAGAAATGCCCTAATATCATTCTTTTGGTCCTAGTCCAAAGTCACTGCATACAAACCTAAATATTTTTACATATTCAGATAGGTATCATCAAATGTGAGTTTTGAGAGTTGGAATCAACCAAAAAGCTATTATGGTTGATTTTTGAAAAATGTTTGAATGTGGAAAAGTCTCTATCTTGTTATTTTTGCTATAGATTATCTCTAACTCCAAATGACTTGAATCCAATAGGCCTGGATAGATATTTTTATTATCTTTCTAAAAAAATTGAATCATGCATTTTGGTTAAGTGGATCTCTCTGAATTGATTTTCAAACAAGTGGACATAATCTAGTTTAATTCTAAATAAAAAACCTATATTTGAATCTGTGGGCTAGCACGGGAACTCTAACGGGCTGGCCCAGTGACGCTCAGCGACGCAGAGGGTAACTGACAAGGGGGTCCCGCATGTCAGTGGCACATCTAACGTGAAGCGGTACGGAGCAATATTAGTCGTGCGATTAGAACATGGATCAATGACTGTGGTTCATCGTCGATGACGAATAGGTCATCAGCGAGAACGAACCCTAGCGGCTCAGTGGGGGTGCATTGGGGCTTACCAAGGCTCCATCTAGGCTCGGCGGTGGGGGCGATCGAACTGGTGGACAACGGCAGTGCTAGGCGTGGTCGCGGCGGCTTCTGGGGCAGTCACAATCAATGGCCCCCTTTCTCCTCTGCTGCGACGAACTCCGGCAAAATTCTGGCGACTGAGGGCTTGAGTGGCTCCGGGGAAAGTGTGGGATGGTCAGTGCCATGAGGGGAGGTGAGTGGTGTGCAGAATGAGGCTGGGGGTGGCCTCTACTTATAGTCCAATGAAGCGACCGAACGGGATGGGCGGGCGTCTCCGACAAGGGCGGTACAACGTGCTATCATAGTGGCTGATGGTAGGGTATGGTGCGCGGTCTGCTGGCGGTCCTCTACAACGTAATGGCGCGGCTAGGGGGGTGACAATTGGTCATGCACGGCTCGTGCTCTACGCGGCAGAGACGATGTTCGACGCGGCCACGGTGGCAGCGGGTCAATCGGCGACAAAAGGGCATGTTCGGGCGGCTGCTGGGGTCAAGGCGGAGCGGCGCGTGCGGGCTATGGTCGACGGGCGGCCTGTGCATGCTTGTCGGGCGCGGCACTCTGGCGCGGGCTCTGCATGGCGTAGACACGGTGGGCGTGACGCTCTGTGGGTGGTCCAGTGCCTAGCAATGCTCGGGGAAGGGACAGGGGTGGTGGTGTGGTCTCGCCTACCTCCTAGGCACGGCGGAAGAGGGCGGGGCGGTCTGCTTGGAGCTGTCCATGCTCGACCGGCGAGCATGGCCTTGGGGTGGCTCGGCGCTGCTGCTAAAGGCTAAGAGGTAGCTCCTTGATGGCATGGTTGGAACTAGGGGAGACAAGGGGAGTGAATTGAGGCCTTAGTGGCACTTGATCACTGTCTAGAACGATAATAGTTAGGCAGTTAATTCTGTGCTCACTAAGTGTTCAACACAATGGCCACAAGAGAATTTTATTTGAATTTTGATAAGATTTTTGGTGGGTGCTTTGATCTTATGCTTGGTAGTCTATGGTTGCTTGGGATTGTCAAGGTGAACTCATTTGAGTGGTTTTTAAAAAAGTGGGATCTATGCATATGTAATGGATTCCATTTTCAAATGTCATTTAAAATTAGTGGTTAAATGTTTTTGTAAGATTAGAAAGTGGGCCTTGGTAGATCTTTACTTGTACTAGCAAGGGGTGAAAAGAGTTGAGAATTTTTCTGTTTGAAAATGACTTCTAGGAACACCTAAAGTGGCCTAGTTATTTAAATGGTCAAAATGACCATTTGGTCTTTTTATTCTTATTTGATTTCTTTTTCTTTGGATTTTGTTTTTTAATGGTCTAGATGATGTGTCATTCACCTTTAAACCATTTCACAACATATAGATCATGCAAACATGGCATTTCCAAACAATGCTAAATTAATGCAAACACACATGCATTCCTAATTATTTTAATGACAAAAAGTTTTTGTTAACCCTAACTTGGGTGATTTGGATCTTGATAACCTTGATTAAAGGTTTGGGATGTTACAAACCTTCCCTCCTTAAACAGAATTTTTTCTCGAGATTTAAGAAAAACTAGGAACTAAAGAAATCTGGAAACTCAGTCCTAATATAATCTTCTCGCTCCCAAGTAGCTTCTTCTTCGGTGTGGTTGCTCCATTGAATCTTGAGAAATTTGATACTCTAGGTCTTGGTGGTTCTGAAGGCCTCTTCCAAGATACGGATGTGCACTTCGCGATACGTCAAATCCTTGTTGATATCAATGGCTTGGTGATCGATGTTCTTGAACACTTCGGTCTTCTCCAGCACTTCTAGACACTTGCAAAGTAACGAGATATGGAACACATTATGGATGGATGACATCTCCTCTAGTAGTTCCAATTGATACGATACTTCTCCTCGGCGATTTAGAATCCTGAAAGGTCCAATATATCTGGGGGCTAACTTTCCTTTCAGACTAAAATGTTGTGTTCCCTTCAACGGCGACACTTTGAGATACACAAAATATCTGACGTTGAAAGTCAGGTCTCTACGTCTCTTGTCAGCATAACTCTTATGTCTGGATTGGGCGGTCTTGAGGTGCTCACGGACTTTGTGAACCTTTTCTTCGGCTTATCGTAGGATGTCGGGTATGAAAATTTGACTCTCTCCTACTTGCGACCAATTCAAAGGGGTACGACACTTTCTTCCGTTTAAGAACTCAAATGACGCCATTTGCAAATTGGCTTCATAACTGTTGTTGTATGAAAACTCTGCGAAAGGCATACAATCTTCCCATTTTGATCCATACTCAAGCACACAAGCTCTCAACATATCTTCTAAGATTTGGTTGACTCTTTCCGTTTGTCCATCGGTCTGCGGGTGATACGTTGTGCTGAAATTCAACTTGGTTCCTAATCCTTCTTGGACTTTCTAACAAAATCTTGAGGTAAATTGGGTTCCTCGATCCGACACTATGGTCTTGGGGGTTCCATGCAAACTGACTATTCTAGCAATGTACAACTCTGCTAGCTTCGAACTCTGGTAGGTAGTCTTGGCAGGTATAAAATGGGCTACCTTGGACAGTCTATCCACTATGACCCAGATAGAGTCATTTCCCCTACTAGAAGTAGGCAAACCGGTGATAAAGTCCATTCCAACGGAATCCCATTTCCATTCCAGAATCTGCAACGGTTGCAACAATCCTACGGGTATCTGATGTTCTGCTTTGACTCTCTGACATATATCACACTTGGCGATGTAGCTTCCGATTTCTCTCTTCATCTTGTGGCACCAAAATTGCTCCTTCAAATCCTGATACATCTTTGTCCCTCCAAGGTGATATAATAAAGAGTATCATGAGCTTCCTGCATGATAACTTGCTTCAGCTCTGAATCTGTTGGCACACAGATACGTCCTTTGTACCACAAAACTCCTTCTTCGTCTTCGGTGAATCTAGGTACCTTTCCTATACCAATACGACGTTTGATTCCGTCGATACTTGCATTTCCCTTCTGGGCTTCCTTCATTTGGCTAATCAAATTGGGTTGAAGTGCAATGCTAGCTAAAAATCCTTTGCTAACCAGCTCAGTTCTGAACTTCTCCAACTCTTCATGCAAACTTGGCTGAGTTTCTTTGATCATGGTATTTAATCTACACGACAATCTGCTAAGAGCATCTGCTACAACATTGGCTTTGCCGGGGTGATAGTGAATGTCAAGGTCATCATCCTTGATTAACTCTATCCATCTCCTTTGCCTCATATTCAGCTCCTTCTGAGTGAAAATGTACTTCAAGCTCTTGTGATCTGAATAAATCTCACAGCGGTTTCCCATAAGGTAATGACGCCATGTCTTCAAGGCTAAAACTACACCTATGTAGCATCCCATCTATCTAACATCTGTAATGCTACATGGTCTAATAATAAAATGCTACTTCCTACATATAATTGTTGCATCATAATTATATCATGCTCATGTCATCATGCCACATTTCATTTGAGCATCATATAAAACCCTTTTTCATTTGGCTCTTATCTCATATGCACTATTAATTGTATTTGCCTCTTGATATCTTGTATTTGGTTCTTGATAAATGCTTGATGCCCAAGTTGAGTTGGGGCATATCTTTTATTAACTCCACCACCTTTCTTGTCACCACCCCATAATTCCACCATCCAACTACATGTGAGCTTTGAATCTCTTTTGGGTTTACCTCTAGCTCATATGTGTTGGGATGGATCCACTTACAATTCCATATGCTTCCATATATGCATCTTGATGTTTTCACATTATTAATATGTGGAGAGCCACATGGCCACCTTTGCATGCTTTGCGAATGGAACCCCTTGTCAAACTTCCATAGGGATTATTTTGAATGTATGCTCATGTTGGGATATTTTTGAGGCTATTAAGCGTCTAGTGGAACATACACACTAGCAAGACCAAATTATATTCAAATATGGGCATCCTCCATCTACTCCACATGGAACATTCCCCTTTTCTTTTGGCTTGGCCTAGATCCATAATTTGGAATGCATGTGAATAAATGCCATGAGACTTTATTATTGTTTTAACAAAAATAAACATGGCATTTATTGCTATGCATGGGCCATGCACGTCACCACCATCTTGTTCTCCTTTGGTTTTCTTTGTTTTGATTGGATCTTTTATTTTGTGAGCTCCCCTTTTCTCTCTCAAACCTCCTCATCTGGATCTTTGTTGTCCTTGCCATGTGCATCAAGCCTAACCCCTCTCCTTATCCATCATCCCATCCATGCATGATCATGTGAGATCATATCCAAAAACCCATCTCTATCTCTCTCCTTCTTTTTCCATCACCTTGTGTTTAACCAAATCCACTCACCTCACCATCTCTTTTCACCTTGTTGGATCTTGTTAGATCATAACCGTAAAACCCTAAGTCTCTACCACCCTACCCCTAACCACCTTAACCTCACCATGCCGAGCACCCCCCTAGCTGCTCTCTCTCTCTGCCAGCCAGGGACCCACCCCATCTACCCCATCCACTCCTCCTAACCCTAGCCGATGCCCAACCCTAGCTCCATGCCACCCTGAGCCTCCCCTCGGTTTTTCTCTCTCTCTCTCTCGCTTCAAACCGGCCCCACACACGAGCCAGCCCTCCCTGACCCGCCCTGGCCCCAGCTGCAGCCCCTCGCCCCTGTCGAGCCTGGCCGAGCACGTGCTTGAGAGGAGAAAAGGTGGCCGAAGCCACCTTTTCCTCCACTGCGCCTCCCACGGCACCCCCTCTCCCCCGTACATATCTACCTCCTCTCCTGGCCTTGCGCCGCAGCCCCATCCCCTCCTGCTTCCATCTCTTCCACCCCCGGCGACCATCATCGGTTCCACCACCATCCCCTTGATCTAGGCGGCGGGCGTGTTGCGCGAGGTGTCGAGGAAGGCCACGTGGATCCCGGCGTCGCCCATGTGAACGGCGTCGAGGAGGAGACCGTCATGTGCCTGCTGCACGCCGACGACACCGACGAAACCCTAGCCGCAGAGCGCCTGCGTCTCCGGCGATCGGCTGCGCTCCTCTCCGTTCCACCACCACCATCAGCCTTGCAGTGAGCCCCCGTTTCCCCCTGACAACCTCTCGGCCCTCTTTGCTTGCTGTACTCGCCGGATCAACGGTCGAACGCTCTCTGTGCATAGGGTTCACGTGCGACTTCCTGTTGTGCGCCGTAGAAGATTCACCTCGTCCGCGTAGCAGATCCTCTCACCAACCCCTCCTAGCCACTTTGGTCGTCGCCGCCTGCGCGCGAGTGATCGATCGTGAGTTCGATCCCCCGCAGCGACGCGTGGTGCGTGCCGACAGTTTCGTCAGACAAGTGCCAGGAAGAAAAACAGTAGATGTTGGCAATCTTGCAAATACCCCCAAACCTTTTTCCTCAACCCGCAATCCACCAGGTCCCACCTATCAGCGTCTCTAGGCGTTTTACAAAAAGGGACCCGGGGTTCCAAATCCTCAACCCGTGCTCCCTATCCACGCCACGTGTCTGCGCCTGGTTCGCGAGCCCGCGCGTGGCCCCGCACACCACCGACCCCACCTGTCAACTTCACGGGCTGGATAACGCCGCGGTAAGAAAAGTTCTGCCGTGCAGTTTTTCGCCAGCTCAGCTCGGTCCCACCTGTCTGTGACTCGGGTTAAGTTTCTCTGGGTACAAAAAGTTTATTCGTTTTTCTGTTTAATAAAAACAATTTCAGAAAATGTTTAATATGATTTTAAATCCAGAGATTAATAACTTTTAATTGGTAATTCCAAATTTGACAAATAATATATGTTTCCGAATCAAAAAAATGTTAGGAATTCAAATATGCTATTCAAAATATTATTTGAGCACTTTAAATTTTCGAGATAATTAAAATTGCAATAAAATGCCTTTTCTCAATTAATTAATAACTTTAGTTCTATAACTCCAAATCGGACAAATAATATGTCTAAATCGATCAGCGCGACGACCCCGTTCTAACTATGCATTCCATGTTCTGAATTGCAGCATGCACCATATAAATATTAAGTGGACAGCAAGTGTTATGGGAGCAAAACATGGCTAAAACTTAATAAAATGCCTTATTCTTGTACCCCACACCTCACCCATGCCATGCTACATTATTTCCATGTAAATTGTGCATCATTCATCATGGCATGCTTGTTTTCTTGTCGCATTTTATTCATATGCTTGCGTACTTTATTTATATTATTCTTGTGTGTTTGGTTCTTCTCGAATAGACGCCGAGCAGGGGAATTATCAGGAATCACAGGAGTTCTACCCAGATCCATCTCTCGCTTCAACTGAGCTACCAGGAAAGCACTACCACATGCTTGCATACATATAGTACCTATTGCCTCTATCTTATTCTTGCATCATTGAGTTGCGATTGCATTAAATGGAATCCCAAGTACTGCATAGCATTTACTTTTTAAACCCCACCGAAGCTTGTTCCTCCATCCCATGAGCCATTACTACAGGAGTTGTTTGAGCCATGCGAGTCGTAGAACAACATGTGTAGGGTATGTGAGTGTCTGATGGATAACGAGGTACCTAAACAACTTAACCTGAGTAGTAATGGGATAACTAATGAAAGAGGCAGCGGTGGGCAATATCTGTTATTTGGTTTTTCATGCTCACTTGTGTCCCGTAGGACCCCGAGTACTTGATTCCTGTTCCTTGATTATTCGCAATATCCACATCCGGGAGGCCGTGGATCCCCCTGAGCTAGAGCTTGATTCATTTCTATTTCTTGGGGCCACAAAGTAGTTTGGGGCTTTGTTACTATCCTGTACTTATGCCATGCTTTACTGTTTTATTTAAGATTGTGCGAGGAGCACCTGTACTGTTTAGGATTGCGGAGTGTTTTCGCGGTATCGACAAGCCCAGTCACACTTTCAGGTTCCCAGTCGTTTACAGCCATTGGCGCAAACCTTGGGTCCGTCTCGGAGCCGGCCAACTTCGTTGCGGGTAGCTTAATGGGGTGGCCCCCTGAAATATTTCTGAATCCTGTGATCGCTTCGAGGTTGATCGAGTGTGTTTTGCTATTTGTGCACCCCTGCAGGGTAAATCTTTCTGAAAGCCGTGTCCACGATTATGGACGACTTGGAGCACAGTTTCTCGATCATAGACAAGTATAACTAAAGTACCGCTTTTAATATGACTAAATACCTGGATAGTAAATAGTGCAATACTCATGGAATGGTTAATAAAACTGCCAACGGATGGGTTGTTCGTCCGCTTTCTCGTTGGTAAGCGAGAAGGAGGATGGATATGTTACTTTACACTGTTATAACTGCTGTTTCTAATTAACGGACATCCATCTATCATTGGTTAGGCGGATGGTTAGCGAGTATCTATAGACTTGTTAGTTATTATCTTTTGCTACAATTGTGTCACCCCAGGTATATGTCCCCTTTAGAGGCATAAAGACTTGCTGAGTACCCCTAGGGTCTCACACGATAATTTGTTTGATTCAGATGAACAGGTGTATTCGCAAGATGGATACTGGGTGGAGGAGACAGATGATGTTGGCAACGATTATTCGGTGTAGAGATTCCGGGGATGGGGATCCGCGAGATCTGTGGGCGGGATGTGTTTATTTATGTGGCATGTTATGCCGATTTGCTTCTTATCCGTACTCGGATCTTGTTTTCCGCTTCCGCATGATACTCTGATGGGTGATGTATGAGGAGCTATCCTAAACTATTATCTCTATCTAGGATATTTGGATCTTGCCGTATGGCGTTGCAATATTTCTATTCCTTTTAGATGGAATGGCTCTGAGAACTATTGTATGGTAGCTTGCATACATACTCACTTGTGTATGTATTTGATCTCTTCGCCTATTGCCTACGCCGCTCGCTCTTGTCCCGATGTATTGGAAGTGGTTAGGACGGCCGACGGGTCTACATGTGGGTGGCCCCTGGGCCCTCGCTGTACTATTTTAACTACTTCCGGTTCATCCAGGCTTGAATTTAGAGTGTAGGGTCCGAGGTTGTTACAATTGGTATCAGAGCCATCCCGCCCTTCAGGGTCTCAGCCAAATGGTCATTGTTAGTCTAGCAAATATTTTTGGTAGCTATGTATACTAGGGAAAAACAAAACGTGAGAGTAGGACTGCTTCCATTTTTCTTCTTACCCACCCACCCACCCTTACTATCTTGTAGGTGCTTTTAACTTTGTTGATATTTTAATATCATCTTAGTAATTTGTATCCTTTAATCTTGGTTAATTCCATTTTGGTACTATTTTGGATTATCATTATTCTCCATTATGGTACTGACTGGATTTTTATATCAATCAGAGGATGGCACCACCACGCCGTTCTGAGGAGGACATACCACCTGAACTGGGGGCTGCATTGGCAAGTATTGCTAATTCCTTGGGAACAATGCAGCAGAACCAACAGCGTTTTGAAGAAAGTGTCAGGAGGAATGAGTTTGTTCCGCTACCTCCACCTCCCAAGCGAGGAGACATCAAAAGCTTTCTAAAGTTCAACCCGCGCCACTTTGAGGTGTCTGATCAGCCACTAGACGCTGATGATTGGCTGCGTGAGATGTCAAGGTTGCTGATGACTGCTGATGTTCCAGAGCAAGAATGGGTAAAATGTGCCACTCACCTTTTGAAGGGAGACGCAGCTCTGTGGTGGGAGAATTACCTGAAGGCAAACCACTCTGGTTTTCAGCCTACTTGGGAGCAGTTCACTAGGGCTTTCAAAGAGCAATACCTGTCAGAAATTGTCATGGAAAGGATGAAGGAAGTGTTTCTCAACCTCAAGCAGGGCAATGACAATGTCAATACCTATATCAGAAACTTCATGAACCTTTCTCGGTATGGTGGCGATGATATCTCTGATGACAAGAAGAAGCAAAAGAGGTTCAAGCAAGGGCTCAATGCATCTATCAAATATGCAATCACTCATGCAAGGCCGGGGTATTTTCTGGAACTCCAACATACAGCTCTACAGGAGGAAGCAAGTAGGCAAGTGTTTGAGGAGTCCAAGAAACACAGCCGGGACGCAGCAAGCTCTTCAGCTATGACAGCTCCTTCTAAGCGCCGTGTGTGGGTTCCTAATACCGCACCATCGCTCCCGGCTCCACCAAGACCGCCAAGCTACGTGGAAAGGCCACCAAACTCCTTCACCGCAGCTCCTAGGGGCTACAACCACAACTACCCTGGAGCGCCTGGCGGAGTCCCTGGCTACGCTGCTCCACGTCCACCTGGTGCCTGTTACACCTGTGGGAACACTGGGCATCAACACTGGAGTTGTCCCATGAACAACAAAGCTCTTCCACCACCACCTCCAAGACCTGCGGCAAGTCCTTCTATTGTTCGTGCACCTCCACCTCGGGCTCTCAACATCAACACCAAGCCCGGGTCTACGGTTGCTCGTGCCAGCTGTGTCAACATCGCTCAAGCTGAGCATGCACCTGGAGTTGTGATGGGTATGCTTCCTGTTAACTCAGTTCCTGCACGAGTTTTGTTTGATTCTGGTGCATCGCATTCTTTTATCTCTACAAGTTTTGCTATGAGAATGGGTTATCTATGGATCCTCTCCCTAAACGGTTAATGGTCCTTTCTCCTGGAGCAACAATGGCATCTTCCAAAATCAGCCATGGCAATCAAATTGAGATTGGGGGTTCTTCGTTCCCGGCTTCCTTAATTATTCTAGGAAATTCTGACATTGATGTTATCTTGGGCATGGATTGGTTAACATCAAATGCAGCTGTGATTGATTGTGCTGAACGCTCGGTTTCTCTGAAAATCCCTGAAGGCCATATAGTCTATTCTCCAAGTCTGACTCCTGCTATTCAGCTTTTCTCTTTGGCGGCTCTGAATGATGATGCTATGGAAGCTATTCAGAGTGTTCCGGTGGTCTGTGAGTTCGCAGATGTTTTTCCTGAAGAGTTATCGGGTATGCCTCCTGATCGAGAGGTCGAGTTTGTGATTGAGCTTGAACCTAGAACCGCTCCTATCTCCAAGCGGCCTTATAAAATGGGTCCTGCTGAATTGGCTGAACTCAAATGTCAGCTTGATGAACAAGAGAAGTTGGGTTTTATTCAGCACAGTACTTCTTCTTGGGATAGCCCAACTATCTTTGTGAAGAAGCGAGACAAGACTAATAGACTTTGTGTTGACTATCGGGCTCTCAATGCTAAAACCATCAAGAATAAATATCTCCTTCCACGGATTAATTAGCTAGCTTGAGCTGTGGTATTCTCTAAGCTTGACTTGAGAAGTGGATATCATCAAATCGAGATTTGCAAACAAGATATTCCCAAAATAGCTTTCACCACCCACTATGGCCTGTATGAGTACATGGTCATGTCTTTTGGTCTCACCAACGCACCTTCCACATTCTCGAGGCTTATGAACTCGGTTTTCATGGAGTATCTTGATAAGTTCGCTGTGGTCTATCTAGATGACATCCTAGTCTATTCTAAGTCAAAGCAAGAACATGAAAACACCTTCGGTGTGTCCTAAACAAGCTTCGTGAGAACCGCCTGTATGCAAAGTTCTCCAAGTGTGAGTTCTGGCTGCCTGAAGTCACCTATCTAGGTCACGTCATCTCTGCCAAGGGCATTGCCGTCAACCCAGAAACTGTTCGGACAATTGTTGACTGGCTTCCACCCAAAAATGTCAAAGAAGTCCGGAATTTTCTTGGTTTGGCTAGTTACTGTCGTCGCTTCGTTCAGAACTTCTCGAAGATTTCGAAGCCTCTTACCGATCTCCTCAAGAAAGGCAAGAAATACCTTTGGTCTCCTGCATGTCAAGCAAGCTTTGAAACACTCAAAGAGAAGCTCACTTCCACACCAGTCTTGATTCCTCCAGATACATCAAAGCCTTTCTAGATATTCTGCGACTCTTCCTTGCAAGGATTGGGTGCGGTCCTTATGCAAGAAAAACAAGTTGTTGCTTATGCCTCTCGACAGTTGAAGACGCATGAGATCAACTATCCTACACATGACCTCGAACTCACAGCAGTTGTCTTTGCTTTGAAAGTATGGAGGCACTACTTGCTTGGCAACCGTTGTGAGATCTTTTCTGATCACAAGAGTCTGAAGTATATCTTCACACAACCAGATCTCAACCTTCGTCAGAGGAGGTGGATTGAAGCAATTAATGATTTCGATCTCACAATCAACTATACTTCAGGCAAAGCTAATGTCATGGACGATGCTCTCAGCCGAAAATCTTATGTCAACAACCTCATGGTGGAAGAACAACAACCTCTCTTGTGCAAGGAATTCCGCCAACTCAACCTCGAAATTGTGGATCAAGGGTATCTTCTGAATCTTCTGGCAAACCCTCTCTTGGAAAAAAAGATTCGTGCTAGTCAGCGAGGTGATGCTTACGCCAAAAACATCATCTCCAACATTCAGCTGCCGAGATATGAGTCCTTCCACGTCGATGATCAAGGAGCTCTATTCTTTGAACACCGGATGTTTGTTCCAAATGACCCGGGTTTGAGAGGGCAAGTTCTTAAGGAGGCGCATGATTCTGTTCTTTCTATCCACCCTGGCAGCACTAAGATGTACATGGACTTGAAAACACAATATTGGTGGCCTGGGTTGAAACAATGTTGTGCCAAGTATGTCTCGGAGTGTGATGTCTGCCGCAGAGTTAAAGCTGTCCATCAGAAACCTTCCGGTCTTCTACAGCCATTGAAGCCTCTGGAATGGAAATGGGAGAAAGTAGAGATGGACTTCATAACTGGTTTTCCAAGGTCGTAGAAGGGCAATAATGCAATCTTTGTTGTCATCGACAGGCTCTCTAAAGTGGCTCACTTCTTTCCCGTCAAGGAAACAATTTCTGCAATTCAGTTGGCCGAGCTCTATATCAACATAATTGTTTCTCTGTATGGGGTTCCCCTTGAGATCAGTTCAGACCGTGGAAGCATCTTCACTTCCAAGTTCTGGGGAAATTTTCAAAATGCTTTGGGAACAAAGTTGAACTTCAGCACAGCTTACCATCCTCAGTCGCAAGGACAAGTTGAAAGGATCAATCCGATTCTAGAAGAATGCTCCGTGCTTGCGTTATCTCTTTCGGCATGAAGTGGGAAGAATGCCTTCCTTATGCTGAATTCTTTTACAAAAACAGCTTCCAGAAGAGTCTAAAGATGGCACCATTTGAGGTTCTCTATGGCCGCAAATGCAGAACTCCGATTGGTTGGTCAGGCGCAGGTGAAAGAACATTGTTTGGCCCCGACATTGTAACTCAAGCGAAGGAGAGGGTTCACATTATTCTTGAAAACCTGAAGGTTGCTCAAAGTCGCCAGGAGAGCAACTATGACAGAAAGCACACGGACATGGAGTATGTCCCTGGTGATCTCGTTTACCATCGTGTCACTCCCATGAGAGGCATGCACCGGTTTGGTATCAAAGGAAAGCTGGCTCCTAGATACATCGGTCCTTTCAAAGTTCGTGGAAGAAGAGGAGAAGTTGCTTATGCTCTTGAGCTCCCTGAAAAACTCAAGGTCCATGATGTTTTCCATATCTCTCAACTCAAGAAGTGCTTCAAGGATCCTGGCAGGACCGTGGACCATGAACTCATCAATATCCAAGAAGATCTGTCTTACAAGAACATCCCATAAAAATCCTAGAAGTCGCAGAAAGAAGGACTCGCAACAAGTCCATCAAGTTCTGCAAGGTGCAGTGGTCGCACCATTCCGTTGATGAAGCCACTTGGGAACGCGAGGATGAGCTCCGTGCCAAGTATCCTACCCTCTTCGTGTCTTCTTCTGTTGGAGATATGCCCAACAGGCAATAATAAAGTGGTTATTATTATATCTTTGTGTTTATGATGAATGTTTACATCCCATGCTATAATTGTATTATTAGGAAACACTAATACTTGTGTGTTTTGTAAACATAAAAGAGTCCCTAGTAAGCCTCTTGTTAAACTAGCTTGTTGATTAATGGATGATCATGGTTTCCTGATCATGGACATTGGATGTCGTTAATAACAAGATCATATCATTAGGACAATGATGTGATGGACACACACCCGTAGTAAACATAGCATAAGATCAAGTCATTAAGTTCGTTTGCTATAAGTTTTAAAATACATAGTAACCTAATCCTTCGACCATGAGGTTATGTTAATCACCATCACCGGATGGGTACTTTGATGACATCAAACACCGCTTCATAACTGGGTGGTCATAAAGGTGTCATTGGGTATTCTGAAAGTATGTGTTGAAGCGCATGGACCAAGATTGGGATTTGTCCATCCATATGACGGATAGATATGCTCTGGGCCCTCTCGGTGGAATGTCATCTAGTTAGCTTGCAAGCATGTGACTGGGTCACAAGGGATGACATATCACGGAACGAGTAAAGAGTACTTATCAGTAACGAGGTAGAACTAGGTATGGAGATACCGACGATCAAACCTCGGATAAGTATAGTATCGCGTGACAAAGGAATTGGTTTTGTATGTAAATGGTTCTATCGATCACGAAGTCATCGTTGAGTATGTGGGAGCCATTATGGATCTCCAGGTCCCGCTGATGGTTATTGATAGGAGATGTGTCTCTGTCATGTCTACATATTCACGAACCGTAGGGTGACACACTTAAGGTTCAAAGTTGTTTTAAGTAGATATGGAATGTGCGTTGGAGACCGAATGTTGTTCGGAGTCTCGGATTGGATCTGGGACATCACGAGGAGATCCGGAATTGTCCGGAGAATAAGATGCATATATTGGGGATCATTTTCTGAGTTAGGAAATGTTCGGGAGTATTTGTATGAGGATTCTAGAAGGTTCCGGAATGTTCCGGAAGGTTCTGGAAGATTTCTTGGAGTTTGCTTGAAAACCAAGAAAGGGATCAAGGAGTCCTGGTGGGGCAAAACAAGGAGTCGTGAGGGAGGAGGACTCCTCCCCCCTTCCCCAATCCGCCGGCCATAGGAGGGAGGGGAGTCCTACAATGACTCCCCCTCCCATGGCGCCCCCCCTTTAAATAGAGGGGTGGGGGCGCCACCTCCAAGCCCTACTACACAACTCCAAATCTCCGCCGCCTCTCTCCTCCTCCTTTCTTCTGCACAGGCATAGGCGAAGCCCTGCAGAATTCTCTACTCCACCACCACCACCACGCCGTCGTGCTGTTGGGATTCCGTGGAGAAGATCTACTACCTCCGCTGCTCGCTGGAACGAGGAGAGGAAGGTCTGCTTCGACTCCGCACGTGTGACCGACTGCGGAAGCGCTGCCGGAACGCGGCGCCGGAAGGATCGTCCACACGATCTTGAGATCGGCAAGTGATCGACTACATCAACCACGAGATCTAATCTCGTAACGCTTTCGAATCTACGAGGGTTAATACATATCTATCTCGTTGCACATGTCTAATAGATTAGATCTTGGCTTTTATCTAGATTAGATCTAGGTTTTGTTCGTTGTTGCGGTAGAAAATTTTTGTTTTCCATGCTACGAACCCATCAGTGGTATCAGAGCCGTATCTTTGCGTAGATCTGTTGCACGAGTAGAACACAATGGGTTTGTGGGCGTTGGTGCTCGTGCCGTCTTTTGCTTTGTGTACTTTGCATCTTGCGGCATGGTGGGATGAAGCGGCTCAGGCTAACCTTACATGTCATCGCACATGAGACTTGCTCCACGCTTGACGTGTAACTTGCTTTGCACAAGTGGCTTTGCGGGTGTCTGTCTCTCCCACCATAATATAGATCCAATCTACACTTTGCACTTGATAGTACTTGTATCAACGTTGTGGTTCATGTTCGTAGGTAAGATCCGTTCTTATTCGAAAGCCCCAAGCCACGTAAAACATGCAAAGAATATTAGAGGCGTCTAACTCGTTTTTGCAGGGGTTTTGTGATGTGATATGGCCATTATGTGATTGTGATTATATTTGATGTATGCAATGGTCCTTATTGTAATATGGCAACCGGCAGGAGCCTAATGGTTGTCTTCAATTCTATTAAGACCTGCGTGTCTATTCATCTTGTAATAGCTTTGTTCGAAGTAGTTGTAATAGTTGCTAGTGATGATGGACAACCATGAAGCGGCGCCACGGACCTTGACGCCACGCTGGTGATGATGGAGATCATGTCCATGCTTTGGAGATGGAGATCAAAGGCACAAGAAGAAAGGCCATATCATATCACATATTATGAATTGCCTGTGATGTTAATCCTTTATGCATCTTGTATTGCTTAGATCGCGACGGTAGCATTATAAGATGATCCCTCTCACTAAATATCAAGTAATAAAGTGTTCGTCCTTAGTTGGCACCGTTTCTAAGACTCGTCGTTTCGAAGCATCTCGTGATGATCGGGTGTGATAGACTCTACGTGTGCATACAACGGGTGCAAGCCAGATTTGCACATGCGGAAACTAAGGTTAACCTTGACGAGCCTAGCATGTACAGACATGGTCTCGGAACACGGAATACCGAAAGGTAAAGCATGAGTCATATGGATGATATGATGAACATGTTGATTGTTCGCCTTTAAAGCTACATCATCTCACGTGATGATCGGACTTGGTGTAGTGGATTTGGTTCGTGTAATCACTAAAACAACTCGAGGGATGTTGTTTTGAGTGGGAGTTCATTTGTAATTTGGATTAGTCGAACTCAATTTATCATAAACACAATCAAAGTGAATTTGCATAGTTTGTTGTAGTCATTGGCATCCGTTCACCACCTTACGCTTAGTTATTGTTGAGATAGTGGAACTATAGAAATTCTGGATATTTACTTTACGAACTGGTATCGTATTGTTTTGAATGTCAATTTAAAGTTTATAAGTCCTATTGCAAACTTTCAGCAAACTCTATTTACTCCACGAAGTTTAATAAGTAGTATTAAATCAAGAGTAAGAATTCCAATGTTAGTATCTAAAGTATCATGTTTGCCTCCATGATTCTTGATACTCATTTTTAATATCAAGTTTATCTAAGAGCTGAAAGCAATGTTTCAGAAACCATCATGTGTGAAAGGTATTGCGATATCTAAAACAGTGTGTTGGTTACAACATGATAGAGTATACGTCCTCATATTTGATGAGAATTTGTGAAGGTTGGAGACGCTAGTCGTCCTAATCCTCCAAAAGGTTTTGAAAAAGAAACATTATACTCGCAATTCACCTTTATAAGCTATAGCAGCTTGATCATGAAAGTTGTCATGATAAGGATGAATAGAAGATGTAAGTAAAATGTTTACTACACTAAAAGATTACTAAAGAATGGAATTTTGAAAGAATGCCAAACATTTGATGAAGGTGATCCACTTCAAAGTGCAAGTCCAAAGGTATTGGTATTTGACTATACACACTTTGTACTATGTGTCATGTGAATGACATCACTATTGATGTTGATAGATTCTTTTAAAAGAAAAGGAATTGCTGAAAGAAAATCTATAAAATATTTGGCAGAAAATAAAAGGTTGGAGATGTCCAACTTAGGCATATAGAAGATATACATGTTATGGTTGTATTCCTTGCTTGTTAAACAATGTGGTTCTCCGGTATTGGATACCAAATTGGTTGGTATGAAGTGTCATACAGGACAACACAATTCATGAACTGCAATGGCCTAAGTAACTAGCAAGAGAATATGTGATGATGTTCATCGAAAACAAACAAAGGGTTGTTGTGTTGCTCGTTAACATCAAGGCTTGCCTTCAAGATTTGTTTCAATAATTGTTATTTTGATCAGGTATTATGACGACAAAAGGTTGTTCAAATAATTACCGTATTCCATAATAGATGGATGATATACAAGTCTGGTTGGAGAAATAACGACCATAAAACTAATGCTAAAATGTCGCAAGACAAATGATTGAAAGATCACTTGCGAAATGACATCGCCGTTTAAATTATATTGAAAGGATATACGAAGAAACTCCATATTGATGGATTTTTGGAGTCTTTGATTTGGATCAAATGACGCTTGTAATACTTTCCTGGAGATAATTAAAACTCCGTTCGTAGGCCAAAAGAGGAACGCACGACTAACTGATTGGAATTTGTACATATTGATGTATATAGTCCATTATGTGTGGTCGTGGGCGATGGATTTCAACTTCATATGCTTTCTCCGAAGATTTGAGTGAGTATATGTATATACTTACTCAATAAGGAAGAAGTATGAAACATTTGAAAAAAATTTCAAAGACTTTCAAGATGAAGTGGAAAATCATTGTAACAAGAAAATAAAAGAGTTGATGATTGGATCATAAAGAAAGATGTTTGAGTTACAAGTTTAGCAAAACACCTAAGATTTGAGGAATCGTTCCATGGATTTGCATTTCCCAAAACACCATAGGAATATGAAGTGTTCGAGATATGTAATGAAACCTTGTTTTACATGGTAAGATCAAAGGTGTCATTTATAAAACTGCCATTATATTTTAAAGATTAAAGCTTTAGTGACTACCGCTTTTACACTGAAAAGAGCTCCATCGTGATCCGTTGAAATGACACCATATGAGTTATGGTTTGGGATAAAACCCGAATTGTCTTTTCTTAAATTTTGGTATGCTATGCATAAGTAAAATGTTTACAACCAAAGTCGGATAAGCACGTCTTTGTAGGTTATTCCAAAGAATTTGTTGGGAATTTCTCCATAACGCCAAGGACAAAAGAGTTTGTCGCTTGGAACGTCAAGTTTCTTGAGAAGGAATTTTTCGTGAAAAGTTAAGTGGGAGGACAATAGAACTTTGATAAGGTTGTTGAACCTTAGCTATATGTGCTCAGTAGCGCAGGCCGGAAAGTGTCCCGGTGGCGGCCACAATGCTCATGGCTCTCGTGATTACAAAAGGTGTGATCTCGGAGATTAGAGTTCCTATAGAACCGTGTGGGTCGGTAAGAATCAAATAGTAAGATTTGATAAGCAAGTCGTTATTGTTTTGACAATGATGAATCGACTACATGCAAAGAAGCGATGATGGGCCCTGACTCCATAAAATGACTAGAAGTCATGGAATCCGTGATAGTATCCATACACGAGAAATCAAGTTTCTGAACTTTGAAGACCCTCAGGAAAGGCGTGAAGCCTATCGGTTGTGTTTGGATCTATAAATAAATAGACATGGATGCTTCAAATATAGGAAATAGTCGACATGTCGAAAGAGTTTACGACAATGTTCAAGGAATTGACTATGATAAGATTTGATCTTTCATAGCGATATTTAGTCTGGACGGATTAATGTAGCAACCACTACATATATTTTGGTATATGGTAGTTGAACAAACAAAACAAGTTCTTCTAATAGAATGGTTACCTAGGACGTGTACATGACACGATCCAAAGGGTTTTGTTAAATTAAAAGGATGCTAAAAGAGTATGCAAAACTTCAATGGTTGAAGTGAGCATCGCGGAGTTGGAATCTTCACCGTGATGAAACCGTTAAAAGGTTTAATTTCATCAGAGACGATGAAGATGTTTGCATTTTGCAAGAAATTAAGTGGGAGCGCTAAGACATATTTCTAATACATTATGTGAAAGACATATTGTTGATTAGAAATGATGTATCTTTTATTGACACAGGTTAAGAATTTCATTTCGATGAAAGACTTAGGCATAACCCAAGAATTAGGCATCAATGTCTATATGAATAGATTGAGGCGCTAATATGGTTTTGCCAAATGTACATAGATGAGATGTTGAATGAGTTCAATATGGAAACAATAAGAAAGTTTCTTGACGCACGGAAAGGACTAAATCAAGATTCAAGTGTGTTGACATGAGATTCAAGTGTTTTGACACTTGGTGAAATCACAAGAATATTTTGATCAATCATTCTTTGAGATGTACACATCCAGATATGTCCTATGCTCTAAATGTTGTGAGCATATACCAGAATGATTCATAAGATGATCATTGGACAATAGTAAAGATATTCTTATGAGCTATGGAAGAACTAAGAATATATCATGTATAAGTGACAAATAGTTAAAGGTAGTTCGTTGTAAAGTGTTACATTGATACTAGTTTTGTCACAAGATACAAATTAAATTTATCTCAATTTAGACTATGGGTGGCACAATATAATGGAAAGGATGTTCCATGATGGATTTGGATGAGTTCCAAAGTTGAGATATTGTGACGGATACTACAACAAAAGGCTAAGTATATAACTGCTATAGTAGCAGCAAAGGAGGGCATTTGTGTTAAGTAGGTTGTTATCAAACTAGGCGTGGTTCATAGCGGGATAATACTATGAAGATACATTGTACGACAATTGTATCAACATGATTTAATCCCAAGGAACTAAAGGTCTCACCAAAGGACCAAATTTATACAATGCCATCTCATTGGAGAATGAGTAATGTGTAGAGACGCAAAGACATGCAAATACACACGGACCTAGAAGTGTCAGATCCGAAGATTATGTTTACCACTAGCAATAGTGTCTATACAACACCAGAAAGCCATAGGTATTGAATGCACAAATTTTTAACTAGATTATTGACTCTAGTGCAAGTGGGAGACTGTTGGAGATATGCCCAAGAGGCAATAATAAAGTGGTTATTATTATATCTTTGTGTTTATGATGAATGTTTACATCCCATGCTATAATTGTATTATTAGGAAACACTAATACTTGTGTGTTTTGTAAACATAAAAGAGTCCCTAGTAAGCCTCTTGTTAAACTAGCTTGTTGATTAATGGATGATCATGGTTTCCTGATCATGGACATTGGATGTCGTTAATAACAAGATCATATCATTAGGAGAATGATGTGATGGACACACACCCGTAGTAAGCATAGCATAAGATCAAGTCATTAAGTTCGTTTGCTATAAGTTTTAAAATACGTAGTAACCTAATCCTTCGACCATGAGGTTATGTTAATCACCATCACCGGATGGGTACTTTGATGACATCAAACACCGCTTCGTAACTGGGTGGTCATAAAGGTGTCATTGGGTATTCTGAAAGTATGTGTTGAAGCGCATGGACCAAGATTGGGATTTGTCCATCCATATGACAGATAGATATGCTCTGGGCCCTCTCGGTGGAATGTCATCTAGTTAGCTTGCAAGCATGTGACTGGGTCACAAGGGATGACATATCACGGAACGAGTAAAGAGTACTTGTCAGTAACGAGGTAGAACTAGGTATGGAGATACCGACAATCAAACCTCGGATAAGTATATTATCGCGTGACAAAGGAATTGGTTTCGTATGTAAATGGTTCTATCGATCACGAAGTCATCGTTGAGTATGTGGGAGCCATTATGGATCTCCAGGTCCCGTTGATGGTTATTGATAGGAGATGTGTCTCTGTCATGTCTACATATTCACGAACCGTAGGGTGACACACTTAAGGTTCGAAGTTGTTTTAAGTAGATATGGAATGTGCGTTGGAGACCGAATGTTGTTCGGAGTCTCGGATTGGATCCGGGACATCACGTGGAGATCCGGAATTGTCCGGAGAATAAGATTCATATATTGGGGATCATTTTCTGAGTTAGGAAATGTTCCGGAGTATTTGTATGAGGATTCTAGAAGGTTTCGGAATGTTCCGGAAGGTTCTAGAAGATTTCTTGGAGTTTGCTTGAAAACCAAGAAAGGGATCAAGGAGTCCTGGTGGGGCAAGACAAGGAGTCGTGGGGGAGGAGGACTCCTCCCCCCTTCCCCAATCCGCCGGCCATAGGAGGGAGGGGAGTCCTACAAGGACTCCCCCTCCCATGGCGCCTCGCCCCTTTAAATAGAGGGGTGGGGGCGCCACCTCCAAGCCCTACTACACAACTCCAAATCTCCGCCGCCTCTCTCCTCCTCCTTTCTTCTGCACAGGCATAGGCGAAGCCCTGCAGAATTCTCTACTCCACCACCACCACCACGCCGTCGTGCTGTTGGGATTCCGTGGAGAAGATCTACTACCTCCGCTGCTCGCTGGAACGAGGAGAGGAAGGTCTGCTTCGACTCCGCACGGGTGACCGACTGCGGAAGCGCTACCGGAACGCGGCGCCGGAAGGATCGTCCACACGATCTTGAGATCGGCAAGTGATCGACTACATCAACCACGGGATCTAATCTCGTAACGCTTTCGAATCTACGAGGGTTAGTACATATCTATCTCGTTGCACATGTCTAATAGATTAGATCTTGGCTTTTATCTAGATTAGATCTGGGTTTTGTTCGTTCTTGCGGTAGAAATTTTTTGTTTTCCATGCTACGAACCCATCATCTTCTTCTTCCTAGAATCTCAAGGCGAGATTCCTGTTTAGTGGGGGAGAGTTGTAGCATCCCATCTATCTAACATCTGTAATGCTACATGGTCTAATAATAAAATGCTACTTCCTACATATAATTGTTGCATCATAATTATATCATGCTCATGTCATCATGCCACATTTCATTTGAGCATCATATAAAACCCTTTTTCATTTGGCTCTTATCTCATATGCACTATTAATTGTATTTGCCTCTTGATATCTTGTATTTGGTTCTTGATAAATGCTTGATGCCCAAGTTGAGTTGGGGCATATCTTTTATTAACTCCACCACCTTTCTTGTCACCACCCCATAATTCCACCATCCAACTACATGTGAGCTTTGAATCTCTTTTGGGTTTACCTCTAGCTCATATGTGTTGGGATGGATCCACTTACAATTCCATATGCTTCCATATATGCATCTTGATGTTTTCACATTATTAATATGTGGAGAGCCACATGGCCACCTTTGCATGCTTTGCGAATGGAACCCCTTGTCAAACTTCCATAGGGATTATTTTGAATGTATGCTCATGTTGGGATATTTTTGAGGCTATTAAGCGTCTAGTGGAACATACACACTAGCAAGACCAAATTATATTCAAATATGGGCATCCTCCATCTACTCCACATGGAACATTCCCCTTTTCTTTTGGCTTGGCCTAGATCCATAATTTGGAATGCATGTGAATAAATGCCATGAGACTTTATTATTGTTTTAACAAAAATAAACATGGCATTTATTGCTATGCATGGGCCATGCAAGTCACCACCATCTTGTTCTCCTTTGGTTTTCTTTGTTTTGATTGGATCTTTTATTTTGTGAGCTCCCCTTTTCTCTCTCAAACCTCCTCATCTGGATCTTTGTTGTCCTTGCCATGTGCATCAAGCCTAACCCCTCTCCTTATCCATCATCCCATCCATGCATGATCATGTGAGATCATATCCAAAAACCCATCTCTATCTCTCTCCTTCTTTTTCCATCACCTTGTGTTTAACTAAATCCACTCACCTCACCATCTCTTTTCACCTTGTTGGATCTTGTTAGATCATAACCCTAAAACCCTAAGTCTCTACCACCCTACCCCTAACCACCTTAACCTCACCATGCCGAGCACCCCCCTAGCTTCTCTCTCTCTCTCTCTCTCTCTCTCTCTCTCTCTCTCTCTCTCTGCCAGCCAGGGACCCACCCCATCTACCCCATCCACTCCTCTTAACCCTAGCCGTGCCCAACCCTAGCTCCATGCCACCCCGAGCCTCCCCTGGGTTTTTCTCTCTCTCTCGCTACAAACCAGCCCCACACACGAGCCAGCCCTCCCTGACCTCGCCCTGGCCCCAGCTGCAGCCCCTCGCCCCTACCGAGCCTGGCCGAGCACGTGCTCGAGAGGAGAAAAGGTGGCCGAAGCCACCTTTTCCTCCACTGCGCCTCCCACGGCACCCCCTCTCCCCCGTCCATATCTACCTCCTCTCCTGGCCTTGCGCCGCAGCCCCATCCCCTCCTGCTTCCATCTCTTCCACCCCGGCGACCACCGTCGGTTCCACCACCATCCCCTTGATCTAGGCGGTGGGCGTGTTGCGCGAGGGTGTCGAGGAAGGCCACGTGGATCCCGGCATCGCCCATGTGAACAGCGTCGAGGAGGAGACCGTCATGTGCCTGCTGCACGCCGACGACACCGACGAAACCCTAGCCGCAGAGCGCCTGCGTCCCCGGCGATCGGCTGCGCTCCTCTCCGTTCCACCACCACTATCAGCCTCGCAGTGAGCCCCCGATTCCCCCTGACAACCTCTCGGCCCTCTTTGCTTCCTGTACTCGCCGGATCAACGGTCGAACGCTCTCTGTGCATAGCGTTCACGTGCGACTGCCTGCTGTGCGCCGTAGAAGATTCACCTCGTCCGCGTAGCAGATCCTCTCACCAACCCCTCCTAGCCGCTTTGGTCGTCGCCGCCTGCGCGCGAGCGATCGATCGCGAGTTCAATCCCCCGCAGCGACGCGCGGTGCACGCCGTCAGTTTCGTCAGACAAGTGCCAGGAAGAAAAACAGTAGATGTTGGCAATCTTGCAAATACCCCCCAAACCTTTTTCCTCAACCCGCAATCCACCAGGTCCCACCTGTCAGCGTCTCTAGGCGTTTTACAAAAAGGGACCCGGGGTTCCAAATCCTCAACCCGTGCTCCCTATCCGCGCCACGTGTCTGCGCCTGGTTCGCGAGCCCGCGCGTGGCCCCGCACACCACCGACCCCACCTGTCAACTTCACGGGCTGGATAACGCCGCGGTAAGAAAAGTTCTGCCGTGCAGTTTTTCGCCAGCTCAGCTCGGTCCACCTGTCTGTGACTCGGGTTAAGTTTCTCTGGGTACAAAAAGTTTATTCGTTTTTCTGTTTAATAAAAACAATTTTAGAAAATGTTTAATATGATTTTAAATCCAGAGATTAATAACTTTTAATTGGTAATTCCAAATTTGACAAATAATATATGTTTCCGAATCAAAAAAATGTGAGGAATTCAAATATGCTATTCAAAATATTATTTGAGCACTTTAAATTTTCGAGATAATTAAAATTGCAATAAAATGCCTTTTCTCAATTAATTAATAACTTTAGTTCTATAACTCCAAATCGGACAAATAATATGTCTAAATCGATCAGCGCGACGACCCCGTTCTAACTATGCATTCCATGTTCTGAATTGCAGCATGCACCATATAAATATTAAGTGGACAGCAAGTGTTATGGGAGCAAAACATGGCTAAAACTTAATAAAATGCCTTATTCTTGTACCCCACACCTCACCCATGCCATGCTACATTATTTCCATGTAAATTGTGCATCATTCATCATGGCATGCTTGTTTGCTTGTCGCATTTTATTCATATGCTTGCGTACTTTATTTATATTATCCTTGTGTGTTTGGTTCTTCTCGAATAGACGCCGAGCAGGGGAATTATCAGGAATCACAGGAGTTCTACCCAGATCCATCTCTCGCTTCAACTGAGCTACCAGGAAAGCACTACCACATGCTTGCATACATATAGTACCTATTGCCTCTATCTTATTCTTGCATCATTGAGTTGCGATTGCATTAAATGGAATCCCAAGTACTGCATAGCATTTACTTTTTAAACCCCACCGAAGCTTGTTCCTCCATCCCATGAGCCATTACTACAGGAGTTGTTTGAGCCATGCGAGTCATAGAACAACATGTGTAGGGTATGTGAGTGTCTGATGGATAACGAGGTACCTAAACAACTTAACCTGAGTAGTAATGGGATAACTAATGAAAGAGGCAGCGGTGGGCAATATCTGTTATTTGTTTTTTCATGCTCACTTGTGTCCCGTAGGACCCCGAGTACTTGATTCCTGTTCCTTGACTATTCGCAGTATCCACATCCGGGAGGCCGTGGATCCCCCTGAGCTAGATCTTGATTCATTTCTATTTCTTGGGGCCACAAAGTAGTTTGGGGCTTTGTTACTATCCTGTACTTATGCCATGCTTTACTGTTTATTTAAGATTGTGCGAGGAGCACCTGTACTATTTAGGATTGCGGAGTGTTTTCGCGGTATCGACAAGCCCAGTCACACTTTCAGGTTCCCAGTCGTTTACAGCCATTGGCGCAAACCTTGGGTCCGTCTCGGAGCCGGCCAACTTCGTTGCGGGTAACTTAATGGGGTGGCCCCCTGAAATATTTCTGAATGTGTCGTGAATGCCTTGGTGGGTTTTGATTTGGTTTTTCCGAGGTTGATCGAGTGTGTGTTGCTATTTGTGCACCCTTGCAGGGTAAATCTTTCTGAAAGTCGTGTCCGCGGTTATGGACAACTTGGAGCACAATTTCTCGATCATAGACAAGTATAACTAAAGTACCACTTTTAATCTGACTAAATACATGGATAGTAAATAGTGCAATACTCATGGAATGGTTAATAAAACTGCCAACGGATGGGTTGTTCGTCCGCTTTCTCGTTGGTAAGCGAGAAGGAGGATGGATCTGTTACTTTACACTGTTATAACTGATGTTTCTAATTAACGGACATCCGTCTATCATTGGTTAGGCGGATGGTTAGCGAGTATCTATAGACTTGTTAGTTATTATCTTTTGCTGCAATTGCGTCACCCTAGGTATATGTCCCCTTTAGAGGCATAAAGACTTGCTGAGTACCCCTAGGGTCTCACACGATAATTTGTTTGATTCAGATGAACAGGTGTATCGCAAGATGGATATTGGGTGGAGGAGACAGATGATGTTGGGAACGATCATTCGGTGTAGAGATTCCGGGGACGGGGATCTGCGAGATCTATGGGCAGGATGTGTTTATTTATGTGGCATCTTATGCCGATTTGCTTCTTATCCGTATTCGGATCTTGTTTTCTGCTTCCGCCTGATACTCTGATGGTTGATGTATGAGGAGTTATCCTAAACTATTATCTCTATCTAGGATATTTGGATCTTGCCGTATGGCGTTGCAATATTTCTATTTCTTTTAGATGGAATGGCTCTGAGAACTATTGTATGGTAGCTTGCATACATACTCACTTGTGTATGTATTTTATCTCTTCGCCTGTTGCCTACGCCGCTCCCTCTTGTCCCGATTTATTGGAAGTGGTTAGGACGGCCGACGGGTCTACACGTGGGTGGCCCCTGGGCCCCCGCTGTACTATTTTAACAACTTCCGGTTCATCCAGGCTTGAACTTAGAGCGTAGGGTCCGAGGTTGTTACAAGCTACTAGTTCAAGATCATGGGTAGGGTAGTTTTGCTCATGCTGCTTCAGTTGTCTTGACAAATATGCTATGACTTTGCCTTCTTGCATCAACACACATCCGAGACCAATCTTGGATGCATCACAATACACATCAAACGGCTTCTTGATATCTGGCATAATCAAGATTGGGGCTGAAATCAATCTTTTCTTAAGCTCTTGAAAGCTTGCTTCACATTTGTCTGTCCATTCAAACTTCTTATCTTTCTTCAACAATTGGGTCATCGGTCTTGCGATGCTCGAAAATCCTTCAACAAACTTGCGGTAGCATCCCGCTAATCCGAGAAATGCATGGACTTGGGTTTGAGTGGTTGGGGCTTTCCATGCTTCAACATCCCTGATCTTGGCGAGATCAACAGCGACTCCTCCTGCCGACACAATATGTCCGAGGAATCCTACTTCTTTCAGCCAAAATTCACATTTTCTGAACTTGGCATACAACTGATGCTCTCTCAGGGTTTCAAGGATGGTACTCAGATGTTTCTCATGGTCTTCTTCTGACTTGGAGTAGATAAGAATATCGTCGATAAAAGCAATGACAAAATTATCCAGAAAGTTCATAAAGATCTTATTCATGAGATTCATGAAATAAGCGGGGGCATTGGTTAATCCAAAAGACATGACCGTATACTCATACAATCCATATCTGGTGGTAAAGGCGGTCTTTGGAATATCCATTGCACAAATCTTGAGTTGGTGATAACCAGTTCTAAGATTAATCATAGAAAACACTCTGGCACCAGTTAACTGATCAAATAGATCCTCTATCTTGGGCAGTGGGTACTTGTTCTTGATGGTGACATCATTCAGCTTCCGGTAATCTGTGCACAAACGGTTACCTCCATCCTTCTTGTCGACAAACAAAATAGGCGATCTCCATGGAGATGTCCTTGGTTGAATCAAGCCTTTCTCCAGCATAGCATCAAGTTGCTTATTCAGCTCCACTAACTCTGATGGGTTCATGCTACAAGGTCTCTGAGCTATGGGTCCAGTTCCAGGAATTAGTTCAATAATGAACTCGATATCCTGATCCGAGGGCATACAGGGCAATTCATCTAGGAATACGTGGGGGTATTCACGGACTACTCTGACTTGGTCTATGGTGGGTAGGGCTAGACTCATGTTGCACTTGAACTGACGGGACAGGATTTCAGATATATGCTCTACTGACACTCCAAAGCTACTAGTCATGGTGATGGCTTTCTTAGCACAGTCGATCAATCCTTTATGTTTCGACATCCAATCCATTCCTAGTACTACTTCCAAACCTTTGGTTCCAAGTACTATTAGATTAGCATAAAAATCTATCCCATGGATTCTGATAGGCACAGCCTTGCAAATTTTTCTAGCTTTGGTGGTTGAAACAGGTATTTGAACTATCATGACATGCTTCAAATTGGTTGGGTGAATCTTACTAGTGCATGCAAATTCTTCTGTAACAAACGAGTGCGATGCTCCAGAATCAAACAACACTCTTGCTAATACTGAGTTAACAGAAAACATACCCAGCACGACATCTGGTGCTTCCTCGGCTTCTTCAACATTCATGTGGAACAGACGGTCGTTGCGGTTGAGCAAATTCCCTCGGGCAAACCTTCTTCCGGGTTGAAGACGGCGCTGTTGCTGAGCTGGGGCATTCACATTGGCAGTGACTGCAAGCTTCTTGGGACACTCGTTGGAGTAGTGACCCTTCACTCCACATTCAAAGCAAGTGATCTGTGACTTGGTTTTGGCTGCAACAGGCATGGCATTGCTTCTAGTCCTTGGGGCAGTATTGCTGTTGTTGTTGTTGGACTTGGGCGGTGCACGGTTGAAGTTGTTGGATTTGCCGGGGTTGTTGTGATTTCCTCCAGACTTCAAGTTTCCTCTGCTACGATTGGGGTAGCTTGGACGAGACATTGGGGGTTTATTGGTCCTTGGGGCATATCCTTCAGACGGGTTGGGGCGATACTTCTGGTGACTGTTGGATCCACTCTGGTGCATCATTCTGCGATTGCGGTTGTCATTGGCTTGGTTGATCTTCCCTTCCATCTAGATGGCAGAGTTGACTATCTCTTCGAGATCATCAAAACAGATGTCGATTAACACCGTTTGCATATCATCATGCAATCCATTCAGGAATCTCTCCTTCTTCTTGGCTTCAGTATTGATCTTGTCCGGTGCATATCTTGCGAGAGACAGAAATCTGTCACGGTACTCTACTATAGTCATCATGCCCTGCTTCAGTTCTCGGAACTCATCTCTCATTCTAGTGACTAAACCTTGCGGCACATGGGTGCGGCTAAACTTGGTCTTGAAAGCTTCCCACGTCATCACTTGACAGTGGTTCATGGTACGGGTGCTATTCCACCAGGCTCTTGCATCTCCTGCCAGATAGTGGGTGGCAAACAGTACTTGCTCACTTGCATCAGCTCCTGCTACTTCTAGGTTATTCTACATGGTTTGCAACCAATCATCTGCATCTAGTGGGTCTTCAGACTTGCTAAAGATGGGAGGATTGGTATTCTGAAAGTTCTTGAGTTTGGATCCATGATGATCCTGATTTCCTTGGCCTTGATTATTGTGGGCCATCTGAGAGATCTTCTTCAGGGTAGCAAGGTTGGCTTGGCGCTCTGCTCTACTAGCTTCACGGTCAGAAACTAGCATCTGAAGAATCTGCAGCATCGGGTCCTGCGATGAGCTGCTTCCTCTGGGGTTTTCACGAGTCATCTGTAGATTGAGATAGATAAAGGGATAAGAGGGAAAGTTCTAAGGTTCATGGTTTTGTTTTCAAAAGCTAAAACTTTGAGTTTGACTCAGTTTTGCAAACTAACAACTTCCTCTCATTCATTCATTCAAGCAAGGCACATTATACAAACGCACACACACCACAACAACAGGAAACCATATGGTTTTAAGAACCATTCTGTGAGCTAAGATACAATGGAACCGATACTTCTCACTCCTATGATAGTGCTCTAGTGCCTCTACTCATCATCGATGAAGTCGGAGTCATCATCATCGGTGTAGAAGTCCAAGGCATCATCCTCCAGGTAGTCATCATCATTGCTAAGGTACGAGTGAAGATCACCCTGGATGTCTTCACCTTCTCCCTCTTCTTCTTTGGCTGCAAGCTGAGATTCTTGCACATTGATGGTCTTCTCGAGGTCGGCCACCTTCTTGCGAAGACGGGTTATATGTCCATAACGTATCTATAATTTTTGATGGTTTCATGCTAATAATATGTTTTGGACACTCCTTTTTGTATAAAGTTTATGATTTATTTGGACTAACCTACTAATAGTTGCAAAAGTGCACAATGTTCTTGTTTTACATTTTGATGTGTAGGAATTACCAAGAATACAAGTGGAAACCTTGTTGGAATCAAATTGGGATTTTCCACAAATCTGTCTCAGAACTCTTTTTGAAGATGGTCACGTTTCGGGTCGAAGACGGCGTCAAACGGAAAACTCTTCAACTTTAATGTTGTTGGAAATTTTGTGACAAACGATCTGAACATAAAATATAGCTGATTCTGAGTCCAGACGGGTCTTTCAGGCCCGATTTACTACAGTCCAAGATGGGGTGACGGGAATCCGAGAAGCTATATAAAGGGAGGAAACCTAATTAGCCCAGGGCATCTCCACCCACGAATTTGCAGACACCAAAGTCACGTTTTTGCCTCCCCCATGGATCCCATCTCCATGGGGAAGGCTCCCAAGAAGCCATGAAGGAAGGGGCTAAGGGGCGGTGCTCCCCCATGATACCGGCGGCAGGGAAGGAGTCCCCTGCGCTGTCGCCGCCGCCCTCTTCACCATCTTCACCACCATCTCCATCACCTAATCCTCCTAGTATGCAGTGGTTCATCCTCCCACACACCTCTGTATCGTCCTATGTAAACATGGTGTTTGATGATATAAGTTATAATCCTATGATCTATGTCATGTTTGTGTAGTTTCTTTGTTCTTAGATTGAATGGTTGAACGTCTTTGGTTCATTAGAGTTGTATGTTGATATGGTACAGTCCTTTGGTGTCCATTATATTTGTGCGCGCATGGATTAAACATCATAGGGTTTGTAGTATGTGTAAAAGGAAGGGGGAGTTCTGCCGGAGTGATAGAAACCTGAGGATGCGAACCGGAATATTGCACGTATGGGAGTAAGAGGACCATTAAACTTAAGGCTATGGTTGGAGAAACCTTAATGCATTGATTAGTACTTACAGATATTTGCTAACAATCCAATGATATAGTACATGTAATTCCAAGTAGTGAAGCTCATGTATATTTAGCCTCTCCCACATAGAAAACTGCATCGAAGACAATGAACCGGATCTATTCGCTATTTAAACTTGGACAAAGCCACCAAAATTACCACCACTATTCCACACTCATGGTTCTGTTAGTTTAGTGTATTTTATTGCTGCATCAACTAGCTTTACTTTCTTGTTATTTATTATCATGCAAAGCTATCTCTATTACTCGTATTGTTGCTCTAGTTTTATTTTCTAGATAATGCAAACATTTAGTGTGCGTAGAGTTGTATCAGTGGTTAACAGAACTTGAGAGAATATTTATCCAACCTTTAGCTCCTCGTTGGGTTCGACACTCTTACTTATCGAAAAGGCTACACACGATCCCCTATACTTGTGGGCTATCAAGACCTTTTCTGGGGCCGTTGCCGGGGAGCAATAGCGTGTGGGTGAATATTCTTGTGTGCACTTGTTTGCTTTATTTCTAAGTAGGTTTTACTTTCAGTTTTAAGTTGTTCTCTATCTTAGTATGGATAGGGAATGCGAATTACAAAAAAATTAGTTATACTTGTTACCTAAAAACGTTTTCAAAAAGGAAAGTGATTGGAAAGATTAGTAATGGTTAAGTGGGGGTCGACCTTGAACACTTGTGTTCATGCCCATGAAACTAAAACAAATCTTTCCATGGAATATTTTCAGTTAAAAACTTGTAGGAATGCATGAAGCTTTGAAAAAGAAAGATATTTCTGGTATTGTTCTTAATGCTTATTCATTCGAAAATACTTGAATCTTGCTCCTATGCCTAACTTAAAGGCGTTAAAGAAAGTACTTATTGGGAGATAACCCAAAAGTTTTAGATCGGTCTTGGAAGTTATTAGCTCTGTAATAACCGCTACTTATCCTTTTTATTTGCTTTTTGTGCCAAGAGTAACCTCTAATGAGAGAGCAGTAATGCTTGGGAAATTTGCTGTCCCGAAATAGATTTTTGTGCTTCTCTATAAAAATTCCTGTAAAATCTATGTTCATCGGTTTGAGCTGTGATTTTTTGTGCTTCTTCCCCAGGCTGTTATATAACTTTCTTTAGTTCAACATATTTCGATTTGAGCAATAGAAGGTCTGCGAAAAAATTGGTCTTTGCCTGCTGGTCTGTTTTGACAGATTTCTACCATTATTTGCATTTGCTTCTTGTTGATTCCTTTTTGGGTTCTTTTTGGGGAATTGATCTTTTTTAGGGAAGTGATACAGTATCTTGTGTTTTAAAGGAAGTTTTATTGGTGTTGGAACTGAACCCAAAGACTTATTATCTTGAGTGCACTAATGTTTCTAATAAAGATTGTGTGAAGTTTTGTATGAAGGAAAAATTTCAGGTCTATGGAAAGAGTGATGTAATGAGATAAAGAATGGACTAAAGCTCAAGCTTGGGGATACCATGTGTGTCACCCCAAGAAATATCCAAGAAGTACAAGCGTCAAAGCTTGGGGATGCCCAAGGCATCCCCTTCTTCATTAATAAAAATCTCAGGTTTCTTCCAAACACTTCATTTCTATTGTTTCATGCACAGTTGTGTTGTTCTTGGAGCATATTCATTTTCGTTTTCGTTTGCTTGGTTTTCTTAGTTTGCTTGAATAAATTGGTTGGACCCCCTCTTTCATACATTAGTTTTCAAATAAGTGTGGTTTGGATTGGAAAAGAGTAGGAAAAGTTCATGCTTAAGTGGTAAAAGGAGCTCGTTTTTGATAGTGGCCTATGCTTCGTCATGTCATGCTTGATATTGCTTTGGCTTTATGCTTAGTGATTTTTGTTGTAGCATGACATGTTATAAACAATTGAGATTGCTTAATGTGCCTTGAAAGAATCATGCGTTATTTTAGCATATTAAAGCATAGTATTGTGGTATTCTCCCTTGATAGTTTATTTGGGTTGACTTGGCGCATGCTCACACCATGTTATGACTATCCCAAGTCACCATAGCCTTTATGATCGTTTAGTTTTCGACTTGTAATATCACGTTATGCTTAAATTAATGATGTTTAGTCGCTTTGCATGATTATGGCTATTATTGCTCTTTTAGTTGGTTGCTCCCAGTCTTTTGCTAGCCTCCATAACCAAGTATGAGTTCCACTCATGCATTCAACTCCAAATAAAACCAAGTTATCTCAAAGAGTCCACCATACCTACCTATTAGCATTTTCTATTCCAAGTATATTCATGCTTTTATCTACCTTCCGAATTAAACTTGTTATGTGAAAATTAATTAAAGCTCGCATGAACTTGATGGCACACTTTATTTTCTTGCACTTAATAAACTTGAACCATTGTGTCCATATTTGTTGCGTATATGCTTGCTCTTTATAAGTTGAAGTTAGCAGAACCATGTATCATGGGGAACACTTTCAACATTGCACTTATATTCCATTGATATCATGATTCTTTTGCTTATGGATCCCGACAGTGTGAAATAAAAGGAGAACTTGTAAGATCATGGAGTTTGTATATGTGTTAGAGAAACGCCTAGGCCGCTAGCCCAAGCCATGCCTAACCATGGTGGAAACTTGCATCATAACCATAATGAGCACTCTATGAAGCATCCTCAATAAAAACCTATGCAAATAGCAAATAAAAACATCACTGAGATGCTCATTGTCTGCTTGCCTTGTCATTTTGATTATGGGATAGCTCATGTATCATGTGCAAGGGTATCCCGTTGGCGGTTCTCTATGATACATATCTACTTACAATGACAAGAGCTTACTTGTGACTGAAATTGAGTAGCATGAGGTTCGGTACTCGTAAGTAAGGGGCATGAGATTTCAACTTATAACTTGTCAAGCATATCCTCTTAGTTGTGTCACTTTAACCTTAATCACCTAAAGATGCTTATGATAGGGGCAATGAGAGCTGAAAGCTAGTAAGTATCATAATTTTTGGGAGCTCTTTATGAGACTTGTATAGAGTACCTTAATCCCATCTATCAATGCTTTTACAATAATGCTAATCAAGATTGTGTTGTCTGCATGTCACCTCAAAAATTATATTATTTTGATCGTTTACCTACTCGAGGACGAGCAGGAACTAAGCTTGGGGATGTTGATACGTCCATAACTTATCTATAATTTTTGATGGTTTCATGCTAATAATAGGATTTTGACACTCCTTTTTGTATAAAGACGGTGTCAAATGAAAAACTCTTCAGCTACAACATTGTTGGAAATTTCACGACAAACGTTCTGGACATAAAATTTAGCTGATTCCGAGTCCAGACGGGCCTTTTAGGCCTAATTTATTGCAGCCCAAGATGGGGTGACGGGAATCCGAGAAGCTATATAAAGGGAGAAACCTAATTCGCCCAGCGCATCTCCACCCACGAATTTGCATCCACCAAAGCCACTTTTTTCCCTCCCACATGGATCACATCACCATAGGGAAGGGCTCCCAAGAAGCCATGAAGGAAGGGGGCTAAGGGGCGGTGCTCCCCCATGATACCGGCGGTGGGGAAGGAGTCCCCCGCGCCGGCGCCGCCGCCTCCCTCTTCACCATCTTCACCGCCATCTCCATCACCTAATCCTCCTAGTATGAAGTGGTTCATCCTCCCACACACCTCTGTACCATCCTATGTAAACATGGTGTTTGATGCTATAAGTTATAATCCTATGATCTATGTCATGTTTGTGTAGTTTCTTTGTTCTTAGATTGAATGGCTGAACGTCTTTGGTTCATTAGAGTTGTATGTTGATATGGTGCAGTCCTTTGGTGTCCATTATATTTGTGCGCGCATGGATTAAACATCATAGGGTTTGTAGTATGTGTAAAAGGAAAGGGGAGTTCTGCCGGAGTGACAGAAACCTGAGGACGCGAACCGGAACATTGCACGTATGGGAGTAAGAGGTACATTAAAATTAAGGCTATGGTTGGGGAAACCTTAATGCATTGATTAGTACTTACGGATGTTTTCTAATAATCCAATCATATAGTACATGTAATTCCAAGTAGTGAAGCTCATGTATATTTAGCCTCTCCCGCATAGAAAACTGTATCGAAGACAATGAACCGGATCTATTCGCTATTTAAACTTGGACAAAGCCACCACAATTACCACCACTATTCCACACTCATGGTTCAGTTAGTTTAGTGTATTTTATTGCTGCAGCAGCTAGCTTTACTTTCTTGTTATTTATTATCATGCAAAGCTATCTATATTACTCGTATTGTTGCTCTAGTTTTATTTCCTAGATAATGCAAACGTTTAGTGTGCGTAGAGTTGTATTAGTGGTTGATAGAACTTGAGAGAATATTTCTCCTACCTTTAGCTCCTCGTTGGGTTCGACACTCTTACTTATCGAAAAGGCTACACACGATCCCCTATACTTGTGGGTTAACAACGGGTGAGGGTGCAATCCTTCTTTGCGCGTTTACGACGAAGTGATTGACGATCCTTGACGAGCAGGGCGAAGGTATGAGGCTTCTAGGCGGCAATGGAAGGTTGTGGTTGGCGTACTCTCAAGCATTGTCCAATTCCTTTTGCCTATCGTACAGTAGGAAATCAAGGTTCTCCACTTGGCGTCTCATCTCTGGGTGACTTGGCATCTCCAACAGCATTCCCATCAAATCACGCCTTGCATAGTGCGCAAAGCGAGTTCCCTAGATCAAGTTGATGTTCTGTCCGCAAAGACGGGCGAGAGCTTCATGCATTGCCCTGGCTAATCCATCTAGCCAGTTGTTTTCTCTCACGGTGAATTGAATCTTCTCGGATAGAGGTGCTTCCATCTTGCCTCGAAGATCAGCAACTATCAGCCATTGTAAATCTCCTCCTGGGTGGTCATTGAGTTGAGCTCCGAAGAATTCTGGATGCGGTCGCTCCAGGTACTCAGACAGTGCATCAAGATCCCTCTCGAAGATCAGTTGGCCTCCATTTCCCAACTGGAAGAACTTGCAGTATTGAAATTCCATCTATAAGAATTTAGGATGAGTAAGTTAGTGAAGTGATCAAGTGTGTCAAATTTTATGTAGTAATGTAAGAATTTTTGAGGAACATGAATTTTTTTGAGAGAATCTCAAGGATAAGAGGGGAAATAGGTTTTTATAAATACTCACTTTCTTTGTTTTTGAAACTAAGTTTTTGTTCGGACGTCCATTCTAACTAGGGTCTCCTATGGTCAGGATGGCTCTGATACCAACTTGTCAACACCCGGATTTTTGATCCCAGATGCCTGTTATGCCATACATCGCAATCCCAGGATTACCATTTTTGCGAGACATAACAGATTGGATATCATAGTACATCATCCATTACAAACCGTAATAAGGTCTTACACGAATAAAGGATCTCATGATCCAGTCTTAGTACAACAAGCAGCGGAATAAATAATAAGCGTAGCAGTGGGGTCCATCTTCAGTGTCACAGGCAATGCTGACGATGGGAGATAGTCCTAGTTGTTGTAGCCATCCTGCTGTCCTTCTTCTGGATAGTCCTCTTCATAGTCTGGCCATGGGAATAGCCAGGGACAAAGCCATGAGTACTCTTTAAGTACTCGCAAACTATCACTAACAGATAAGGTAGTTCTAGTAGGAATGCTAAACTCTAAGTTTATTTGCAAGGTTAAGTTTGAAAACTGAGCTGAGTTCAGAAGTAAAGAAAGATAAAATAAAGATCTAGAATCACTTAAGTGGGAAGCTAGTTTTCATGTTCACAACCCTGTTGTGGTCAAGTCAAAGTCACCATTCATTTCATAAGTCATTTTGAAAACATATGATGACGGAACAGTATGGCCACTCCAACTGTCCATGACCACGGACACGGCTATTCGAATAGTTTGACACTCTGCAGAGGTGGTGCACTTTCACCACAAAATTCGATACATCCGTTAGGGATAACCCTGAATCGTCATACTTAGTATGCGGATAATCAATCATAACCTTTCAATTACACACTCTAGTATAGGAACCTCTCCTATGAGCTTGGCCTCCCAGCCATGGCCATCTGACATCCTGGGCACTGCATAAGTGGACAACAACGAGAGGTAGCCTCAGCTCAGGCGTCTCCCGCGAGGGAACCCTTACTAATGCATATAAACTTCCGGCTAAGCCTTACCCAATTCAGGTATTGTGATTGTACGGTAATTTGGAATGGTATCGCATCCGAACCCAACCATCAGTTTTTATAAAGGGCTAAGGCTCATGCCTCAACATTTTCATCATCATAAACCATTTGTGTTTCTCAACACATGTCAAAACATCTCAATAGAATGACTCATTATTCCAAGGTTTTCTTAATCATTTTCACAAAGTATTCCCATCTAAAGTGATCAAGTTTTATGATTAGCACTAGCTACTAAGGTTAAGAGTGTTCACTAAAGAGGGAGGCTAATATCAATCTCATGCCATAGAATGACATCCAAGTCTAACTAGATAGGCCAAGTTTTATACTCTTTATGCTATCTATAAATAAAGTAAAGAACTTTGGTAAAGTAAAAGAAAGTAAAGCTTGCAAGTAAAACTTGGGATGGGCATAAATCAAAATGGTATAACCAAAGCATGCTGAAAGCATTAGCTTAGGTTATCAAGCTTGCAATTGTTAGCTTGCATTGTTAAAGATGGCTTGCAAGTATTAGCTTGCCAATAATAGCTTGCCTTGATTGGTGTAGTGCTTGAAATTCTCCTTGTCTTCTTTGGGGTATAACTCCTCCTCCTCGTAGACTTGGTCGGTACTATCGTATATAAATACATACGGGGTACACTATCACCAAACAATATTTAACTAGTCTAATTAACACACTAAGGCACACACTTGATGATCTAGCATCATCACAAGCATCACAAGATTTAATGAACTAGTTTTATTTATTTTATTTGATAAAAGTAATTTCTACTCATTGAAATTAATGAAGATTTAATATTCTCCAATTAAAATATGGGATCATGTGGACACATGTCATCACCACACATTCTAATACATGGGAATGTGATTTAAAGTATTGGTCATATTTTATAAAGTTTAAGTTATTTATTTACTCAATTTAAGGTGACTAGAAATGCCCTAATAGCATTCTTTTGGTACTAGTCCAAATTCACTGCATACAAACCTAAATATTTATACATATTCAGATAGGTATCATCAAATGTGATTTTTGAGAGTTGGAATCAACCCAAAAGCTATTATCGTTGATTTTTGAAAAATGTTTGAATGTGGAAAAGTCTCTGTCTTGTTATTTTTGCTATAGATTATGTCTGACTCCAAATGACTTAAATCCAGCGGGTTTGGATAGATATTATTATTATTTTTG
Source organism: Avena eriantha (assembly GCA_910589775.1). Taxonomy (NCBI): domain Eukaryota; kingdom Viridiplantae; phylum Streptophyta; class Magnoliopsida; order Poales; family Poaceae; genus Avena; species Avena eriantha. Next base: position 361,738,241 of record OU342745.1, on the reverse strand, counting down.
TAACAAAATTTGAATCATGCATTTTGGTTAAGTGGATCTCTCTGAATTGATTTTCAAACAAGTGGACATAATCTAGTTTAATTCTAAATAGAAAAACCTATATTTGAATATGTGGGATAGCGCGGGAACTCTAACAGGCCGGCCCAGTGTCGCTCAGCGGCATAGAGGACAACTTACAAGGGGGTCCCGCATGTCAGCGGCGCATCTAACGCGAAGCGGTACGAGGCAATATTAGTCGTGCGATTAGAACAGGGATCAATGGCTTTGGTTCATCATCCACGACGAACAGGTCGTCGGCGAGAACGAACCCTAGCGGCTCAGTGGGGGTGCATTGGGGCTTACCAGGGCTCCAGCTAGGCTCGGCGGTAGGGGCGATCGAATTGGTAGATGACGGCGGTGCTAGGCATGGTCGCGGCGGCTCCTAGGGCAGTCGCAATCAACGACACCCTTTCTCCTCTGCTGCGGCGAGCTCCGGCAAAATTCTGGCGACTGAGGGCTCGAGTGGCTCTGGGGAGAAGTGTGGGATGGGAAGTGGCGAGAGGGGAGGTGAGTGGTGTGCAGAATGAGGCTGGGGGTGGCCTCTACTTATAGTCCAACGAAGCGACCGAACGGGATGGGCGGGCGTCTCCAGCGAGGGCGGTACATCGTGTTATCGTCGTGGCTGATGGTAGGGGACGGTGCGTGGTCTGCTGGCGGTCCTCTACGGCGTAATGGCGTGGCTAGGGATGGTGGCAATTGGTCGGGTGCGGCTCGTGCTCTGCGCGGCAGAGACGGCGTTCGACGCGGCTCACGGTGGTAGCGGGTCAATCGACGGCAAAAGGGCATGTCCGGGCAACTGCTGGGGTCAAGGCGGAGCGGCACGCGCGGGCTCTGGTCGAGGGGCGGCATGTGCACGCTTGTCAGGCGTGGCACTCTGGCGCGGGCTTGGCATGGTGCAGACACGGTGGACGCGGCGTTCTGTGGGTGGTCTAGTGCCTAGCAATGCTCGGGGAAGGGATAGGGGCGGCGGTGTGTGGTCTCGCCTACCTCCTAGGCACGACGGAAGAGGGCGAGGCGGTCTACTTGGAGCTGTCCATGCTCGACCAGCGAGCATGGCCTCGGGGTGGCTCGGCACTACTGCTAGAGGCTAAGAGGTACCTAACTGATGGCATGGTTGGAACTAGAGGAGACAAGGGGAGTGGATTGAGGCCTTAGTGGCACTTGATCACTGCTCTAGAATAGTAATAGTTAGGCAGTTAATTATGTGCTCACTAAGTGTTCGACACAATGGCCGCAAGAGAATTTTATTTGAATTTTGAGAAGATTTTTGGTGGGTGCTTTGATCTTATGCTTGGTAGTCTGTGGTTGCTTGGGATTGTTAAGTTGAACTCATTTGAGTGGTTTTTGAAAAAGTGGGATCTATGCATATGTAATAGATTCCATTTTCAAATGTCATTTAAAATTAGTGGTTAGATGTTTTTGTAAGTTTTTAAAGTGGGCCTTGGTAGATCTTTACTTGTACTAGCAAGGGGTGAAAAGAGTTGAGAATGTTTCTGTTTGAAAATGACTTCTAGGAACACCTAAAGTGGCCTAGTGGATTAAAATGGTCAAAAGGACCATTTGGTCTTTTTATTCTTATTTGATTTCTTTTTCTTTGGATTTTGTTTTTAAATGGTCTAGATGATGTGTCATTCACCTTTAAACCATTTCACACACATATAGATCAAGCAAACATGGCATTTCCAAACAATTCTATATTAATGCAAACACACATGCATTCCTAATATTTTAATGATAAAAAGTTTTTGTTAACCCTAACTTGGGTGATTTGGATCTTGATAACCTTGATTAAAGTTTTGGGATGTTACAATCAAGTTGTGCCATCACGACCCATTGCCAGTTGAACTCTTGGATGAGTAGACAATGGTATCCCATCAACATCTGTTGTGATGACTTTGGCGGCAGGGGGTTGCCCTGTAGGGCTTCCATGCATCACGCCCACTCAGCGTTGTTGAGGTGGATCTCCTGCCGCCTCGTCTGATTGTTGACGGGTTTGCCCTGATTAAAAGGGTTGGGCGGTTGTGGTTGTTTGCTATTGACGGGGCTGATGGTGGGGACTCGATTGGTAGTCCCGTTGTTGGTGGGTCAGCCATTGGCGGTGTCCCTTTGATTGCTCCGTCACCACTATTGATGATGGCGCACATGTAGTGGTTTGGTAAGACACTACTCCCGCAACTCTCAGATCTAGAGGTGTAGGCACCATCTTCTGACATGAAGTAACACAGATCGGACTTGCAACTGTTGTTGCTATCCTTATCATAGGCCGGTGCTGAGGCGTTGAGCTCGCTCAGGGTGCCAATCTATGGTGGGAACCATGAGGCAGGAGCAATCGAAGGAGCTTATGGGTGATCGGGAAAGTGAAGCGTGTCGATCTGATCGACCTGAAAGCGTAGGATTCTGATCGTCATGTCAGTTCTGTCGCCCACGGACTCGAAGTTCGGGCGAGCCACCAGTGAGTGGACGGTGAAGTCGAAGGCGCCAAAGAGGAGGCGATTGTCCGCTGCAACAAAGTTGTAGATCACGGTTGATGGGGCTGAGGAAGCCGCAACATCACTGCTCCCATTTCCCATAGACGGCGATAATTGACGGGGGGTTAACTCTTCAATGCCCATTGTTGATGGACTTAGGTTAAAGGGATTGGGGAGTGCTGGAGGCGTCGATCAGCTAGCAAACAAGCACATAGGGAGACATGCGGTTTACCTAGGTTCAGGCCTCGAATAGGACCCTACTCCTGCCTATCTTCTCTTTGATTATCGAGGAGTCGAAATTTACAGGGGTGCGCAGATGTAATCTGGCGAGGTGTATGCTAGGGTTGTGGATGTCCTCCTCGCTGCCCCCTCTTAGCCTTTATATAGGGAGGCTAGGTCTCGGGATAGCAGGCCAAGTCGGTTACAGATTTGGGTTTTTACCCTTTTTGAAATTTTATCTATTACTTATCGTGTCCTTTAAGGAGTCACCTTCCTTCGAACCTGGGCCACCCGAATCCTTTTTGGACCTTGATTGCACCATGGGCTCCTCTTGGGCTGGACCATATAGGCTAAACACGAGTACCCATAGGGTATACCCATGTCAGATAGGGTTAGATATAGGAGCTTTCCCCGTCCTTTCCCCAACTCAATTGTGCCTGACCCGACTCCTCCCCACTCAATCCGCCACCACAATCACCTTCGGTGCCTCCCCACCACTCGTACGCAGATGTGGTAGCGATGCGCCACCCGCTAATCCCCCGCCCTGGCACCCCACGACGCTGCCCCACCTCTCACCATCAGCACCCGTGTGTGGCCTAAGTTATTGACCACCGCCCAGACGTGGGGATGTACGTGCACCCGGGGAGACGCTCTCCTCCCTGGTCGGCGCCTCACCCATACCATCCCGTCGAGTTCCCCTCCTCGCCAGCAGCACCATGGAGGGAGCTCGCCCAGCCACCGCTCCCCGCAACGTAACCTGTCGGCCTCGGTGCTCTAGCAGGAGGAGGAGCTGCGCCACCTGGCTCTGACCAACCATGATCGTGGTCAGGGAGAGAGGAGGCCAGCAGTGACCTAGGCCAATGCCCTGTCATGGCGGGATGGGTGCCCTCCGCGGGGTAACCTCTCCCCTCCTCCCTAACAGGATGAGCAAGTGGAGTCCGCAGCAGTGCCGAAGAAGAAGAAAAAGGAAAGCAAGCAAGAAGAAGAAGGCAGTGTCTCCATCTACCGGTCCTTGTGGGGTTGGGACCGCGACTTCCTCGTGTCCCGTCCTTCTTCTAGGTCATTCTCTTCTGAGGGTGCCCAGTCATGGGTGCGAGAGTGTGGAGTACCTAGGACACACGATGGATGGTTTTTTCTTCATCGACATGGAATGGGTCTTGATAACGCTTCCAGAGACCCTCTATAACATCACGTAAATTGGAGAGACTCGAAAATGGCTAGAACATAGATATGTGCATTGCATCCATGCATGGAAAATTTGAGAGAACAAAAACATGATAGAACTTGTCAAAGTGATTGAAGTTCCACTTGAGTTGATGATTTAAGACTAGTTCATCATGCTGAGTGTTAAAAACTTTGAAATAATCTTTAGTAAACTTCTATGTTAGGAAGGGTAGATGTAGAACTCGTGAATTAAAGTGAACCAACACACAATACATTCTTAAGAAGCAAGTAAAACCTGATGCTTAACTCATATTCTCTACACCTCATTTAACACATGACCTTTCCACCAAAATAGGATCAAATACATTCTTAACTCATCTTATCTTATTCTATCCTATCTTAAACATCATTTATTCTACCAAATCTTGATCCTCCAAATCTATTCTTCTTGATCAAAGACATTCCTCCTTATCTAAATCTAAAGCCACTTAAAAGGATCTCTTAACACCTTATATAGAATTATGGAATACCACAGGGTCTAAAGTGCATAATATCCAAGAAATTCTTAATCAAATCATAACTTAATAAATATATGGAATCTGATAAACAAAATTCATTTGCATTGCATCAAATAGATCCAACTACTAGAATCAAATCAACCATGAGTGTTTTGCAACTCAAAGAATCATGCCTTGATAAGATCAAATCATCTACATTGCTCAATTAATTATGATGGAGGCATACAGTTATCAATTTAATTTGCAAATTAAGTTTTCACTTGAGATGCAAATCATCCCATATATCCAATTCATCCCAAGGCCCATCTACTGACAAATGTCACTTGCCATGATCCAAAATAAATCTTTCTTTATGCCACATAGGAAACTTGGCTTTCAAGTTCCTTCTAGTACAAGGAACCTTGGACACCAAGGTATCTCACGAGAGTTTGACACCTAGTAGCCTTGTCATCCATGCAAGTGACGAGTCACCTCATGAGGTGTCATCCTACCATGAAGGGGGATGAATCTACACATAAAGACAAACTACAAGGATAGTTACACAGTCATCAAAGCAAGTGTCACCCATGAAAACTAGTGAGGTGCCACCATCCTATGCATCCTATGACACTATAAAAAGCCATGCACCCAATACCCCAAGCCTCACAACTCACCATCCTATCTTGGACCAAACACACACACACACTCACTTTAGAGGGAGATCTAGAGGGAGCAAAGAAGCAAGAACTTTAAGAACATGAAGAACAAGGAGGAGGAGCATCTATAGATCTTCAACAAGCAAACTTAGGAATCTACAAATGTTTTAGTCTAGTATCTAGGATCAAATATTAGTAGATTAGTGGATAGACAGAATTATTAGTGAGAGATTAGGAGAATGATTATGCATAGTTATCAAGAAAATCTAGACAACAACAAAATGCTGTCCAGGAATGCATCTTTCTATCATCTACACATTCCCTAGGAACCCCAATTCATTTTCTAGATCATATATTTGATCTAGATACCATATAGAACTAGATGCTCTTGTGATCATGAAGAACATCAAGAACACATCTATGAACACTTACAACCACTCACTCAGATTTATTAGTAGTGAATCCACTAAAAACACTTATCAAATTCATTATAAGTATCTTAACTCAAATTTGAGTGACACACGATCTTATGAAGTACTTTAAAAAAAAGAATCCATTTAAGATTTCTCAAATGGAAAACCCTAGTGGTTATTATGCATCATCCTCTCAAGAAATGATTGTAGAAATCCTCTTAAATTGTTCCAAGAAAATTTAGAGAGAAAATAATGAGACATAGAATCATTGAGAGTCCAAAATAATCATTTTGGACAAGAAATTCATTTGAAGGTTTCAACTATTTCTTCTCATATGAAAATTGTTTCTTAAATCGGAAAGAAATCATTACCATTATATTTTATAGATGTGATACAAAACCTTGAGAATATTTTTATCGATCAAAATAGTAAGGAAATAGTTTTGATTATCTAAAATATTTTCTAAGGAAAATTCCTTTGAAATGGTTAAGTTAAATTTGAATACCACATATTATTATGTAAGAAAGAAATAAACTAAAATCCATTTCCTAAAATTATTTTGAGAGATGACAAATACATCTCTGTCCTACTCATAACCATTCAAATGTTTGAATTATTCAAACACATTTAAATCTATGAAAATGATGAAGTCAATTAAGAATATCACATATTGCTATGTGAGAAAATAATGACTTCAAAATCATTCTCTAAAAATATTTTTGGATATACCAAAATATATATTTGTGGTTGATGGCTCTGAGTATGGCGCCCAGAAAAGTGATGGTGCGTGGTTGATGTAGAGCTCGTTAGGAACCCCAAGAGGAAGGTATGATGAGCACAGCAGCAAGTTTCCCTCGGTTATGAAACCAAGGTTTAATCGAACCAGTAGGAGCAAGGAAACACCCCAAAGGTGTTACTATCTGAGCTTTGGCAGGGCGCACTACCGGTGCTAGTAGCAACGTGGAGACCTACACAACACAACCACAGAACTTTGTCCCCAACTTGCGATGAGGTTGTCAATCTCACCGTGTTTTGCTGAAAACAAAGGATTAAACGTATCGAATGGAAAGAAGTAAAAGTTTGCAGAAAGTAAACACAAAGCAGTAAAAGATTGTAGATTGAATGTAAAAGACAAGGACCGGGATCCATAGTTCACTAGAGGTGGCTCTACTTAGATAGATAACATGTTGGGTGAACAAATTACAGCGGGGCAATTGACAAACATCGAGAAAGCAATACATGCATATACTAATCATCTTGACTCCTTTGGAACTTGATTGGGCATTACAACATTATACATAGACCGCCATCCAACTGCATCTATGACTAATAATCCACCTTCAGGTTATCATCTGAACCCCCTCCAGTATTAAGTTGCAAGCAACAGATTATTGCTTTACGAATTGCGTGTAAAGTAAACAATACGATTTTTCTATGAACAAAGGATTTTTGTTTTCTCCCTAGTAGCAATAGCACATCTAGTACCTTAGAGATTTCTGTCACTTCCCCAGATTACCAGAGGCATGAACCCACTATCGAGCATAAATACTAACTCTTGGAGTTGCTAGCATCTATTTGGCCAAGATAGCTACTAACGACGGAAAGCATGCAAGATCACAAAGAACAAAGACATGATAGAATCAATAATCAATCTGAAATAGCATCTCAATATCCATCGGATCCCCGCAAACAAAACATGCAGAATTACAAATAGATGATCTTGATCATGAATGGAGCTTGCAAGATCTAGACATGAAAGCACAAAGGAGGAGAACCAGCCATCTAGCTACTACATGGATCCGTAGTCCAAGGATGAACTACTCACGCATCACACCGGAGGCTTGCATTTTGATGAAGAAGGCCTCCAGGGTGAATTCCCCTCTCCGGCAGAGTACTTAGGGTTTACGACCCGAGGGCATCTTATAGTCGGAAGGGGAGGCCGAGGGGGTGCCTGTGCTGGCCACACTACCCCCTGGCACGGGCCAGGCCTAGCCGCGTGGCCAGGTGGTGTGGCCGCCCTCTGGCCCCTCTCCGTCTCGTACTCTGGCACTTGATGACATCCGGAAAAATAGGCATTTTGGCTTTTGTCCCGTCCAATTCCGAGAATATTCATTTTCTGACTTTCCTGCAACCAAAAACAGCAGAAAACGTGCAGTTGGCACTGTGGCTCTTGTTAATAGGTTAGTCCAAGAAATCATATGAAAAGTACTCCAAAGTTGGAACAAAACACAAGAAAGTGGATAAAACCAAGCATGGAACATAAAAAATTATAGATACATTTGCAATGTATCAACATCCCCAAGCTTAACTCCTGGTCGTCCTCGAGTAGGTAAGTGATAAAAAGAAAGAATAATTTTTGAGGTGACATGCACCATCAAATACTTGATCAAAGTATTTGTAAAACATTTAAAGCTGGGATCATAGTACTTCAATCATAACATGAAAGATAAAGTTCTAGCAATAAGCAAAGAAACTATGATGCAACATGAAAAGGCACAAACAAAAGATTCATGAATAACAATGCTTTGCAAGACGTTTGTTTGTTTCACATAAAGAAAACATAGCATAATAGTATTCAGCTTGTCCCTCAATAGAGTAGAAAATATAAATGCATAGGACACCTTCAAAGTTCATAAGAGTGACTAGATACGATAGTTTAAAACAAGCAATAACAAGTTATGCATCAATCAACTAGTCTTGGGACAATGCACATAGAACTAAGAATGGCCACTGTGCTCTCAAAGTAGGTGAATAAAGATAGAAGGTGGAGACTGAATATAATGGTGGAAGAAAGGCCTTTATAAAAGGAAGTAGGGATTCAAGTCACATAAAGAGCTTCCAAAAATTATGGTACTTATAGCTTTCAGCTCTCATTGCCCCTATCATAAGCATCTTGAAGTGATTAAGGTTAAAGTGAACAAACTATGGTGTACATGCTTGACGAAGTATAAGTCAGAAATCTCATGTCCCTTGTATACAAGGGCCGCTCCTCATGCTACTCAAGTTTAGTCACCGGTAAGTTCTTCTCATTGTAAGTACATGTGTATCATTGAGAACCGCCAACGGGGTACCCCTTGCCCGATGATACGGAAGAATCCCCATATCAAAATGACAAGGCAAGCAGACAACGAGCATCTCAGCAATCTTCTTATTTACCATGGGAATATGGTGCTTTTTTCTCTCTTTCCTCTTTTCATAATCTCTTTTTTTTCTCTTTCTCTTTTTTCTCAATATAGGACTCTTTTTTATAAGAAGAATGCTTCATAGACAGCTCATTATGGTTATGCTGCAGGTTTCCACCATGTCAGCATGGATTAGACCAGCGGCCCAGGCGTTTCTCTAACACATATACATAACTCCATGGACTTACAAGCTCACCTTTCATTTCACACCGACGACATCCATATACAAAAGAGCATGATATCAACTAGGTACAAGTACCAAGTGCAATGTTGAAAGCGTTCCCCATGAAAGCATGGTTCTGCTAATTCCGAACAAATAAGTGTAAGCATATACAACATAGAAGACACAATGGTTCAAGTTTATTAAGGGCAAGAAAAGTAAAGTGTGCCATCAAGTTCGTGAGAGCTTTAATCACTAGTTTTCTCATAACAAGTTTAATTTGGAAGGTAAACAAAAGCATGAATATACTTGGAATAGCATAAGCTAGTAGGTAGGTATGGTGGACTCTTTGGAATAACTTGGTTTAGGGAGTTGGATGCATGAGTGGAACTCATACTTGGTGGTGGAGGCTAGCAAAAGACTGGGAGCGACAAACTAAGAGAGCAATAATGGCCATAATCATACAGAGCGACAAAACATCATTGACCAAAGCATAAAGTGACACTACAAGTTGAAAACTAAAGGATCACAAAGGCTATGGTGACTTGAGATAGTCATAACATGGTGTGAGCATGCGCCAAGTCAACCCAAATAAAGCATCAAAGGAGAATACCACTATACTATGCTTTAATATGCTAAAACAATGCATGATTCATCCAAGGCACATTAAGAAATCTCAGTTGTTTATAACAAGTCATGCTACAGCAAAGAATACTAAGCAAAAGGCTAAAACAATATCAAGCATGGCATGACAAAGCATAGGCCATAGTCAAAAACAAGCTCTTTTTACCACATAAGCATGAACTTTCCTACTCTTTTCCAATCCAAACCAAACTATTTGCAAACCAATGTATGAAAGAGGGGGTCCAACCAATTTATTCAGAAAACTAAACAAACCAAGCAAACTAAAAACCAAAACTAAAGCAAAAAAGAAGACGCTCCAAGAACAACACAACTGTGCATGAAACAATAAAAATGAAGCGTTTGGAAGAACCTGGAATTTTTATTGATGAAGAAGGGGATGCCTTGGGCATCCCCAAGCTTTGACGCTTGTACTTCTTGGATATTTCTTGGGGTGACACGCATGGCATCCCCAAGCTTGAGCTTTAGTCTATCCTTCATCTCATTACTCATTCCTTCCATACACCTGAAATTTTTCCTTCATACAAAACTTCACACAATCTTTATTAGCAACATTAGTGCACTCGAGATAAAAGGTCTTAAGGTTCAGTTCTAACACCAAATAAACTTACATTAGAAAACTAGCTACTATAGCACTTCCCTCAAAAAGCTCAATTCCCCAAAAGAACTCAAAAAGGAACCAACAAGAAGCAAATGCAGAAAATGGCAGAAATTTGTCAAAACAGACCAGCAGGTAAAGACGAATTTTTTCGAAGACCTTCTGTTGCTCAAATCAAAAAGAGTTGAACTAACAAAAGTTAGATAAGAACCTGGGGCAGAAGCACAAAATTCACGTCTCAAATAGACGTTCAGAGATTTTACATGAATGTTTACGGTGAAGCATAGAAATCTGTTTCGAGACAGCAACTTTCCCAATCATTACTTCTCTCTCATTAGAGGTTACTCTTGGCACAAAAAGCAAATAAAAAGGATAAGGAGAGGTTATTACAGAGGTAATAACTTCCAAGACTCATCTAAAACTTTTGGGTTATCTCCCAATAAGTACTTTTCTTTAACGCCTTTAAATTAGGCATAAGAAGCAAGAAAAAGAATCAAGTGTTCTCAAATTAAGAAGTATTAAGACCAAATTTTGTTTTCATAGGAGAAGCAAAAGAAATATTTTCTCTCTTTTTGGGGAAGTGTTATATACCTTTCTTGAGTGGGAGTTGATATTTAATGGTGCCTTCTTTCATGTCAATGATGGCACCAACAGTTCTAAGAAAAGGTCTTCCCAAAGTAATAGGACAAGAAGCATTGCATTCAACATCCAAAACATAGAAATCAACGGGGACATAAGCATTGTTAACCATAATAATAACATAATTAAGACTCCCCATGAGTTTCTTTTTAGCATTATCATCAAGTGGGATATTCAAATAACAATCTTCAAGTGGAGGCAAATCAAGCATATCATAAATCCTTCTAGGCATAATAGAAACACTACTATCAAGATCAGATTAAGCTTTGAAATTAAAGTCATTCACTTTCATATTAATGATGGGTCCCCAACCATCTTCTTGTTTTATAGGAATAGAAGCTTTATATTTCATCTTTTCTTCTTTAATCTTTATGAGAGCATCGGTAATGTGTTTTGTAAAAGCCATGTTCATAGCACTAGCATTAGGACTTTTAGCAAGCTTTTGTAGGAACTTAATAACTTCAGAGATGTTGCAACCATCAAGATCAAAATCAAAATTATCATCTAAAGTAGTAGAACTATTACTAGCCTCAACACTAGTGGTGGTAATAGTAGAAACACTAATGTTTCTAGCAATTTCATCTTCTCTTTCCCACTTAGCATGTAATTCAGCTAATAGTCTAACATTTTCATCAATTCTTACTTGTATGGCATTAGTAGCTGCAAAGGGATTATCATTAGTTTCAGGTTTAGCAGCCATTTTATTCAAAGAAGATTGAGCTTCAGCCAAAGATGTTATATTTCTTTCAGCATTAGAGAGTTTTTCCTCAATAGTTTTATTGAAAGCAGTTTGTTTGCTAATAAACTCTTTAAGCATAACTTCAAGTTCAGAGGAAGCACTCTTATTATTGTTGTAAGAATTTCCATAAGCATTACCATTGTTGGGAGGATATGGCTTATAATTGTTGTTACCAAAATTGTTCCTATAAGCATTATTACCATAAGCATTGTTGCCAAAATTGGTATTTCTTATGAAGTTCACATCAACTTGCTCTTCTTGTGCAACCAAAGAGGCTAAAGGAACATTATTTGGATCAATATGGGCTTTCCCATTAACAAGCATAGACATAATAATATCAATCTTATCACTCAAGGAGGAGGTTTCCTCAACAGAATTTACCTTCTTACCTTGTGGAGCTCTCTCAGTATGCCATTCAGAATAATTAACCATCATATTGTCCAGAAGTTTTGTTGCACCACCCAAAGTAATGGTCATAAAGGTACCTCCAGCAGCAGAGTCCAATAGGTTCCTTGAAGAATAGTTCAATCCTGCATAAAAACTTTGGATGATCATCCAAGCAGTTAGTCCATGAGTGGGGCAATTCTTTACCAAAGATTTCATTCTTTCCCAAGCTTGAGCAACATGCTCATTATCAAGTTGTTTAAACTTCATTATTTCACTTCTCATGGATATAATCTTAGCAGGAGGATAGTATTTTCCAATAAAAGCATCTTTGCACTTAGTCCAAGAATCAATACTATTCCTAGTTAAGGAATTCAACCATTCTTTAGCTTTTCCTCTCAAAGAGAAAGAAAACAATTTCAGCTTAATAATATCACCATCTATATCCCTATGCTTTTGCATCTCACAAAGTTCAACAAAGTTATTTAGATGGGAAGCAGCATCTTCATTACCAATAACAGAAAATTGTTCTCTCATAACAAGATTGAGTAAAACAGGATTTATCTCAAAGAAAGTATCTTCAGGCACAGGTGGAGCAATACGTGTGCTCATAAAATCATTGTTGTTGGTGCTAGTGAAGTCACACAACTTAGTGTTTTCAAGAGTAGTCATTTTTGCGGTTTTCAAATAAGAAAGCAAATAAGTAGAACTAATTTTTTGTGTGTTTTTGATAAAGAAACAAGCAAACAAAGCAAAAAAAAACTAAGCAAAACAAAAACAACAAAGTAAAGAGATTGGTTATGAGGGACTCCCCTTGTGAAGATGTCCTTGACTCCCCGGCAACGGTGCCAGAAACATGCTTGATGGCTCTGAGTATGGTGCCCAGAAAAGTGCTGGAGCGTGGTTGATGTAGAGCTCGTTGGGAACCCCAAGAGGAAGGTATGATGAGCACAGCAGCAAGTTTCCCTCAGTTATGAAACCAAGGTTTAATCGAACCAGTAGGAGCAAGGAAACACCCCAAAGGTGTTACAACCTGAGCTTTGGCAGGGCGCACTACCGGTGCTAGTAGAAACGTGGAGACCTGCACAACACAACCACAGAACTTTGTCCCCAACTTGTGATGAGGTTGTCAATCTCTCCGTGTTTTGCTGAAAACAAAGGATTAAACGTATCAAATGGAAAGAAGTAAAAGTTTGAAGAAAGTAAACACAAAGCAGTAAAAGATTGTAGATTTAATGTAAAAGACAAGGACTGGGATCCATAGTTCACTAGAGGTGGCTCTCCTTAGATAGATAATATGCTGGGTGAACAAATTACAGCGGGGCAATTGACAAACATCGAGAAAGCAATACATGCATATACTAATCATCTTGACTCCTTTGGAACTTGTTTGGGCATTACAACATTATACATAGACCGCCATCCAACTTCATCTATGACTAATAATCCACCTTCAGGTTATCATCCGAACCCCCTCCAGTATTAAGTTGCAAGCAACAGATTATTTCTTTACGAATTGCGTGTAAAGTAAACAATACGATTGTTCTATGAACAAAGGATTATTGTTTTCTCCCTAGTAGCAACAACACATCTAGTACCTTAGAGATTTCAGTCACTTCCCCAGATTACCAGAGGCATGAACCCACTATCGAGCATAAATACTAACTCTCGGAGTTGCTAGCATCTACTTGGCCAAGATAGCTACTAACAACGGAAAGCATGCAAGATCACAAATAACAAAGACATGATAGAATCAATAATCAATCTGAAATAGCATCTCAATATCCATCGAATCCCCGCAAACACAACATGCAGAATTACAAATAGATGATCTTGATCATGAAGGAGCTCACAAGATCTAGACATGAAAGCACAAAGGAGGAGAACCAGCCATCTAGCTACTACATGGATCCGTAGTCCAAGGATGAACTACTCACGCATCACACCGGAGGCTTGCATGGTGATGAAGAAGGCTTCCAGGGTGAATTCCCCTCTCCGGCAGGGTGCTGGGAAGAGCTTCAGATTCCTCCCGATCTAGGGCTGGAGATGACGGAGGGTACAGACTCTTTCGTGGATTTTTGATCGGGTACTTAGGGTTTACGTCAAGAGGGCATCTTATAGTCGGAAGGAGAGGCCGAGGGGGTGCCTGGGCTGGCCACACCACCCCCTGGCACGAGCCAGGCCTGGCTGCGCGGCCTGGTGGTGTGGCCGCCCTCTGGCCCCTCTCCGTCTCGTATTCTGGCACTTGATGACATCCGGAAAAATATGCACTTTGGCTTTTGTCCCGTCCAATTCCGAAAATATCAATTTTCTGACTTTCCTGGAACCAAAAACAGCAGAAAACAGGCAGCTGGCACTGTGGCTCTTGTTAATAGGTTAGTCCAAGAAATCATATGAAAAGTACTCCAAAGTTGGAACAAAACACAACAAAGTGCATAAAACCAAGCATGGAACATCAAAAATTATAGATACATTTGCAATGTATCAGTGGCATCCACAAGGATCAACACATTTGAAGTATTCAAACTCATTTTCAAGCTAAAGCCAAAACTCTAAACAGAATTCAAATATGAAATTGAAAACAAAATTTAGAAATGAAAAAGGAAAAAAGAAAAAAGAGAAAAAAAACATACCTGGACTACAACCCACTCACCTGGCCTAACACCCAGCCCAACTAGTAGCCCAACAGCCAACTGGTAAAAGTTTTCCCGCATTCGCAAATAAACCCAGCACCTCGAGGGGGTTTTCTACAAAGCACGATATAACCGCCTCTTTCCCTGTCTTCGTCCCCGACACTGGCGCATGTCGCTATCGACTTACCACAATGGTTGTGTAGACTCCACGTGACTGAACCTGCCTCGGACGACTATAATAGTCCCCTCAACCACCCTGGACCCTCACAATTCACATTCTCCCCCTCTTGGGATCTCACGCAAGAGCTCTAGCGAAACCCTAAAAATGAGCACGCCAAAGACGAATGCGAGAGAGCGCCTGCTCCATCGCCACAAAGCGTTGCCGCTGCAGTGAGTCCCTAATCGAGATTTGACCGATGCTCGGTTGCTAGAATGGCTTGAGGCGAGCGAATCATGTCCTTCTTCTCCGACGAGCTTTACCGGAATCCACGACATAATCAACCTCTAAGGCTATAATTGGACTACAAGGACAGGGTAGCGACCCCCTACGTGAGTTAGAGTATCTCTAGAGCCCATTAGATCATTGTAGAATAGACGGTAGAGTAGCTTTGGCGTTTATCGGAGTAGCGCCACCATAGTAGGTGGTGGGCGCCATGGATTCTGATGACCCCTTTGACGTAGAAGTAGTTCGTAATCTTTGTCAGGCTCACATGGTTCAAACGCAACCACTCGCTCATCCTAGGAAGGGCTATAGCCTAGAGTTCGTCTAGCTCCGGTGAGGCACCACCGTAGATGCTCGTCGTTGTCGATGATCCCTTGATCCCTTTTGACTATGTCCTAGCACATTTTTATTGCCTTGATCTTCCGTGTCAAATGGTACCAGGCTTGCATTCTGAAGTTCCATAAACCAGTGACACCATCGCTCGCCGTTGTTCGGTCAATGAGTCACTAGCGAGGGCGGGACCCTCTCGCCAGATTTTACTTGGTTGTTGCCGCGTGGCAACTGATGTGGTCTCGACCCCACCTGTCATTCTCTATGGCTAGATCCTTTCAAGTGAAAAATGTTTCAGGTGACAACATGTCACGTGGATCCACTGGATAGTGACTCACCCTGTCCACTTGTATGAAAACATTATCCACTCAGAAAATTTCACAAAATGATTAAATATTAGAAAAATCATAACTAATTTACCCCTAACTCAGAAAATACAAATAATATACTAAAATGTTCATAAAAATAAGATCTATCTAAATAAAACAATAATATAATCACCTTGTGTAGAAGAAAATAAAATTTATTTATAAAACCTTCCCATATACTTTAATAAAACACTTTTAAAATGAAATACAAATGACATTATTAACACTTTAAAAATGGAATGAACTAAACCTTATCTTCAATTATACTAGAGTGAATTATGAATATAATAATTTAAAAAACAACCCTTCGAGGAATAATTCAGAAAATTGAGAAAAGCTTAGAAAATAATATTTCTCACCTAGAAATACTTTGATAAAATTTATCTTCAAATTTAAAATACTTGGTTAAAATTTTCTTAAATAAAAAAAGAATTGTAAGTGACATGCTCTCATTAAATAAAATGAAATAACCTTTACTTTAATATTTTTAGTAACAAGAAAAAGGTGATGGTAAAATAAAATCAACCCAGATGTTTTACCTTTAACCCATAGTTGTAATGAGTAAAAGAAAATGAATATTGAGAAGATCTCGTAAGAGAATGTCTTCAAAAGTTAATCTTTTTGCTAAAAAGAAAGTAAGTAAATTGTACTGTTTCCAAAAATGATTAAACCACAAGATAAAATGCCTAAGTAAGATTGTATTGCTAACTTCAAATAAACATGCCATGGCTTATCCCAAACAAATGAGTTATAGAACTTCTATTAAGATCATTAAATGCCTAAACCTACTTTATTGGGTGAAGTAAACTTAAACCTAAATCAAATCATTAAGAAATCACAAACCAAATACTAATACAACATGTGAATGAAATGAACGGGTAATTAGTATCGAGGAATTAGAACACTCGCATTTCATATATTATGCATCCCTAGAATATTGATATCTTTAAACATTAGTCCTTACCAGACCAATGATGCTACACTTCCAAATGGATCTATGACGATAGAAGATGTTGATTGCAAAACCTGCAATCAGAAGGCAAGTTCATCCTTGCACAATCCTTGTGAGACCAGACTTGCATACCCTTTTTGCAAGTGTAGTCTTACATGTCCTTTGAATTATTCTACAAAAACCTTCTCAAAACTCTATCACCTACATTAAAAGAAAAATACACTTTTACAAATGAAATGAAATGTGAATTGGTGGATAATGGAATCATGGATTGGACTACATGGTTTGGAAGCCGTGTGGTGGAGATTCCATTGTACTAGGAAATTTCGGACTTAAAAACCAATATAGTCAGTGATTCAAAAGCGCCCTATAAACCCTCCTAACAACAGATCCTAGAATGGGATGGGCAAGTCAGCTGGACCTTCTTCCTTTCGTTTGTCCTCATATGCTTAGTTGGGTTGTTGCTCCTTGCGGGGAATAGCAATGGGTGAGATCCCGTGACATCCATATCTTGTGCTTTAAGATAACGATTGAGTGTATTAGAAGCGATGGTAATTGGAGGTAGGTTTATTGACCAAAACCCGTTACAAAGGGTGTGCAGCAGCGTTGTGGAGAGGGTAGTGATTGGCTAGTTTTAGACTAGGCCTCATACCTATGGAAGTGTGAATGGGGATATACTCCTGGCTCTGCAACAAGGCTAAAAATGTTTGTGGGTAAAGTAGTGCACCTCGCGAGAGTGTATAAACGTGTCATGATACTCCCTATCCTAGGAAAGGATTACGATTGTAGCGTGGAAAGGAACTCCATAAAGTTCTCACAACCCGTGATGACTAACAAATGTAGAATTTTATAAAATAAAACTTATCTTTTCTAAAAACCTAATTTCGAAAACCTACATGAGCGTAGGATGTCTGGTCCATGGTTGTATATAGTGCATCAAACAACCACATAGTTAGAACTTACTGAGTACACTCGTACTCAATATATCCTCCTTAAACCGTTACAAAGTCAATGACATGACTACAAACGTGATACTAGAAGACCTGGGAAGGCGTCTACGAAAAGCCGACGTTAGTTCAACGGATTCAAAGGAGTTAGTACTACAAAGTAGTGATATCAAAGATCAAGTTAAACATAGATGGGATCCAATTCCCTTGAATATAAACCATACCAATAGAAGTTGCTACTAGAGCAAATATACCATCTTTAGACAACAAGTTAGTTCTCCCTAGTTCTAGAGATAGATCTAGTCTAGACTAGTTTGTCATTTGCCTATTCTGGTTCTTGGTTTGAATAAGAACTTACTTAGCAAGCTCATTGTGTCTTGGAAGTTCCAAGGATCTTCTATGTAGATTTGTGATATGAATAACATAGTTATACCTTACATCTTTGGTGTTTTTGTTGTACTACTCTGGTAGCCGTAATATTCATGGAACGGTGTTATGTGAGTGTTATGCCAATGACTTGCGTTCTACAACATGCAGTGGAGCGCACAGTCACCACAACTTGGTATCAGAGCATACGCTTCGACCCTAGGAATTAAACCCTTTAATGGAGACATGTAGGTTGGATAGTAACTATAGGAACCCACCTTATCTAAACTAATTCTTTCTTGTGACTTGTGATGGATATTCACTTGAGAATAATTCTCTCACATTCAAAAGTCAATTTTCTTACCTTATCTTTCTTAGAGATAGTTCTTACCTAACTAGGTATAGTAAATTCAAAAACCATGTTATATTTACTAATTGGAGGCACCGTACGAGGCTCCACGTTAATCCTAGAAAACCATCATCAAATAACCTTAGGATCTCTGCCTCACGGTCCAAATTAAATAAGGAGTCGTACAGTTTTCTATGCACATGTTCGGAGTCTTACATGTGTCCCGTAAGAAGAAAAAAAAGTTGAAACAGAATACCATATCGCAACTTTTAAACCTCCATAAAGCTATCAGATAAACCGATCTCATGGAAGTTAGTCTTCATCACCAAATTCTTTCTAAGCCATCACGTCACCTGCCAGTAGCATTATTTACCACGATTTGATTCAATGATGCATGACACACGAAAGGGTGTTATTCTTTCCAAGCTACTACCATGCCGCCGGTGATTTTGATCAGCCATGGATCTAATGCATGTCACAGATGGGAGATGGTCTTGGCCAGCTACAGGACGTATATGAGTGTCTCAAGAAAAGTGTTTGATTTTCACTTTGAGCATATATATGCTAGAAATTAGATCAGATCTCCTCTAGGTGTATGGATCTGTGCAAACTGCAAATCTATTAACCCTAGATTTATCATCGCCATGTGATTCTACCTAGGAGCTCAGTGGACGTTTTACTGGACGATGGCGAGGAAATTCCGATGAATTATCCGCTTCCTTGCATCGTCATGGATACAGCAGGTTTACATGCAAGCACTCATCAATTAAATGCAGGTTTCTGCATGGGGTTACAAGATAAAATTTACCATAACCAATTGATTATTGAGGTCTATTTGGTATCCCTCATCAGATGTATCATATCTACAACCAAAGCATGGATCGGGTATCTTCATCTCTGTTTCTATTTATTGTGCCTCCTCACGATCTATATTGACTTGTAACATGCGTGTTGATTTTTCTTTTTTCCTTGCTCCCTCTACGTCCAAATATTTATATACTATCATGGGAAGATAAAATAATTTCAAGTTAAATTATTTAGATATCACCGGCATCCATGCATCATGTTGCATGCAATGGATCTCAGATATGTGTGAAATCAAATATTGCAATGTGCAGTATTGCGGGGAGGAGTATTAGGAAGCCATAGGTCATAGATTGAGTTTGTATAGAAGATGAAATCTAAATGCTGAAAGTTTGATGTAAAGCCATATTTTGATTTGTGTGCCAAAAGTTAAACAAGTGAAATATTTTCCATTCTTTTGGCAGCGAAAAATATGTAAGACACAAATGTTTCATGTAATTTTAGTTCATCTACGTTTGTCTATATAAGTTCTTCTGAAATATTGAACTATATTTTATTGATGCAATGTTGTATTATCTACTTAAAAGTATGCAAGTTATAAATATAGATGAGGCCTGACAGTGGTAACGATGGTGAACTGCAAATGAAATAAAAATAAAAAATTTATCATGTACCAGAAGCATTTTCTATGTTTCATTAGTAGAACTAAAATATCCATATTATCAACAATATTTAGGGTAATCTAGCCATCTATTTTTGTGGATGTAAGTCTAAATGGTAGAGACCGACGAATCTAATTTACCACCTGTTCTTTTCTTTACTCTACGGATTCACACTCATGACTACATAAACTTATCATTGTGGGTGACTAAAGGTTACAAAATCCCGAACTACCCGTGGTCGTGCTCTTTTTTTATTCCTTCCATATAATTTCCTGTATAAATGTTACACCAACAATTCCATTGACGGTGGTTGACGTCGCGTGGGTAAACAAAGAGATCGAGCCAAATGAGATTCAATTTCCTCACAATCTATAAGCTCATATGTTCTACTTATCACAGTCAGCTTAATTTGGTCCATCATTGGAGTTTCCATCACTCATATGATCCGGCTTAAAATGTGATGATTGACACTATAAATTATAGATTTATCTGCTAGGTCTATCACCAGAATCAAATGTTTACACAAAAACCAGTGGAAGATCCTCTTACAATTAGAAGGATTACTGGTGGTGGCCACCGTTCTCCGATAGAAAACAAACATCCGCCATGAGATACATCAAGAAGCGGATCCTAATATCATCCATAGGTTATTGTTCGGCTATGTCTATGCTAAATACAAAAACCAATAAGGTTCTTTTGTTCATCTTTAAAATTTCTTAGAATGAAACTATGGGATGTTTAATATTTAGCAGGGAAGAGTTTACTTAAAAATGGACCAGAAATCTTTACATGGCATTGTAGTTGGGCATGCATGTATATTTTATTGCCAGTCTTACGGTAAAAAATGTCACGAGAAGATGCAAAGTGCAATGTTCTTGCTGAATCTGTTAAGCATATATATTATGTTATTTATTTTACGACTATTAGTACATGATCCAAACATTTTTCTTGAATATATTAAATCATAAATAATGTTCTACAACGACTTTGAACTAATGAGAAAAAGGGTTATGAAAAATATGTGAAGGAACATCCATCATTTTTATTAAACATAGATTCAACATTGGCGAGCTACATCCCGTTGATTCGACACACGATCTATTAGCAAAAAAAATCTATTTTTTATAAAAAATGTTTATGAATAAACAATAACAATGTAGTTTAATTGTGTTAGTTTGTTGATAAGTTCAGACAAGTTCTTAAGTAGAGTAATAGAGTTCGGTTTACTTAAAATGACGAGACCTCTCAATAAATTCATGTTGGCTTTTGCATTGTACTAACATGTTTGGATGTTTTTTCATAACTTTTTAATGATGGTACAAACATTCAAAATAATCAAACTATTTCCATGTAAATTGTAGTAAATGCTCTAAATACTAGCCCGTGTGAACGCACGGGTTGATGACTAGTTCTATCCTAACCCATATACCAAAGTAGAATACCCACAAGCTAGTATTGAAGTGGTGTTGTTTTGCTAAGAGAAGCCATACATACTAGTGGAACCTTATACAATCCAGTCATGGTAAATACCATGCAAGCCCAAATACATTACATTCAAGAGAAGCGGATCATGGAAGTTCCACTTGAGAATCTTATGTGACGGAGTAGAACTTAGTAGAGAGGCAATGATAGTATGGTGAGAAAAAGAGTGATCATGGTGAGCTTAACTCTTAAGCCATGGTGATGAAGTCAAATATGACAATTCTACCGTAAAGGAGAAGTGTAGAAGTATAGTATAGAACACTTAGGATATATAGGAGTTATAAGAGCCTTACTTATTCTAAGTAAGGAGGTAGCAGTAGTAAATTAGTGGAACTCTTGAGAGACTATATGAGTTTAGTCTTAGGTAGACTCAGGATATATAGGTCAAGGGAAGTTATTGACAATAAATAGTAATTTTTGGATCACTTTGTCTAAAATTATCCGGTTGCAAATGGATAATTGGGGTAAGTCTAGAGGCAGAGTGTAGTATAATATATATACATGGTTATAGAATTGTATATAGCTATATAATAAAGGATATATAGATTGAAGAATATAGAATCAAGGTCTTGGTACACGATATGTATTACTCAAAGTACCATTTACAAAGGCTTTTGATACATGTGTGTTCTATACATTATTTGAATTTTCTTGAATTCTATTTGAATCTTTGACTAGATCCATTCATGAAGTATGAACTGGTGTGCAAATGCATGTTGCAACATCTAGTTCTATCTTAATGTTATTGATCTAGAGGGAAGGAAATGCATGTTAGAAATGAGTTACGAGTAGTATAGCATTGGAGACTCAATAAAAGACGGAAGCCATTGGTGTAACTACAAAGGAAGGAATCAATTCCAACCCCAAAAATAGCCATGGACGAAGCAAGTCTTTTTAAGCTATAGGAAGTAAGAAGGAAATGAACCATGGTCAAACTTGGGAAGAGAAGTACGAAATACCATTCGTATGTTGATTGTGTTCATAACTACATGATGGTAGAAACATAGACTCGTGTCATCTAGATAAGAAGTCAATATCTAGATAGATATTAGGAAAACTGTAGCGAAACTTATGTTCTGGAAAGAACCGTGAACATAAGGAAGTAGAAGTAGTAGAACAAAAAGACCTTAAAACTCTCGAGAGCATTCACGAGAATGAATCCATTTGTTTCACGACCTTTTGAAGGAAGTGGTTATAACAACCAAACCGTAGTGGTGAAGTACAAGGATTGCCAATAGTTCTGGGAATAACCTAGAATGGTGTGTGCAATTAAGTCAAAACGTTGGT
The DNA here is from genome assembly GCA_910589775.1 of Avena eriantha. Classification (NCBI taxonomy): domain Eukaryota; kingdom Viridiplantae; phylum Streptophyta; class Magnoliopsida; order Poales; family Poaceae; genus Avena; species Avena eriantha. Next base: position 361,715,819 of record OU342745.1, on the reverse strand, counting down.
AGAAGATGTCAGAGTATTGAAAGAAGACAACAATATGGTATCACATGGATGGATAAATAAAGTAGTATGGGACTAAAGTTATGATGTCAAAACTAACACCTTGATAGACTTTTCATCCAGAAAGTCTACCAACCTAGACGGTAGTATGTCTGACCAACGCAATAATTAGATTGAAATCAAATATTCTTACAATGGCTAGCGAATCACAAGGAGATCTCAAGTACAAGATAATGGCTATGGCTATGGAGTGGATGGAGGATGGAGAGGATGAACTATGGTGGTGGATCTCCTTCGATGGTGTTTTGATGCAATCTCAGAATGGTGGCTCTCTACACGATGAATGGAGCCTCAAAATATATAGGCATCTTCACAAAACCTGCAGTGTTTAACCTAACGGAGTCATCACCGCATATTATGGGCAGGCCTTACGGGTGGGCCTTTCCCGTACTGTAGGTCACTACGCTTGCAGACAACACTAATTTGTCCCTAATTAACTTGGCTCAATAGAAAACGTGATAATCTTCAATGAATGCTCTTGATTTCGCCTTAAAAGTGTGATTTCCTGTAAAACACAAATTTAAAACAAGGATTGCACATCTTTGCAATAATTACTTGACTTAAAATGTGCAAAGATGTGCAATCCTTGTTTTTAATTACTTAACTTAAAATGCGATTTAAACGCGGAGAAAGATGACTATTTTTATAGCCAGCGATGCCCACTAGGAGATGAACCACGTTCTCTCGATGGTCTGGGTCTGCTTACTTGGGATCTCGGATGAGGCCAAGACATATGAGATCATTCAGAACATCTCCCAGACCTTTGGTAAGTTCCTGAAGGTTGACGAGGCCTCCCTCGACAGCCTAGGGGCCGTCCAGATGAAGATCATGTGCTCAGATCCGAGTGTGTTCCCCATTACCCCCCATGCTTCTACTTCGACTCGGAGGGAAGGGACCTCATCGTTGAGCTGGACGAGGAGGGCTCCCACCCATGCTCTGGGTCCCCTCCTCCTCCACTGATGACATGCAAGTATAGGGGGTGTATCGTAGTATTTTCGATAAGCAAGAGTGTCGAACCCAACGAGGAGCAGAAAGTGTTGACGAGTGGCTTGGATCCAGAATTCTCTGTAAATACTTAGCAAAAAGATTTTTAGGGTTTTTTTGATAATGCAGATAAATAAAGTGCGAGTAAATAAAAGACAATGATAATAATTGCAGAAAGTAGCCCAATCCTTTCTTTAGCAAAGGACAAGCCGGTTGTATTACTTAAGATAACCAAATGTTCTCGAGGACACATGGGAATGCTGTCAAGTGCTTTCGCTTCATATAGATGATTAGTCTTCTTTGGTTGGATAAGTGTGGTGTGGGTGAACCTATGCTAATGTAATGCCCTTCCTAGGACTAATACATACTTGTGATTATACCGTTTGCAAGCATCCGCAACTACAAGAAAGTAATTAAGATAAAAACCTAACCACAGCCTTAAACTTTGAGATCCTACACTTCCTTGTGCAAAGGTTTTCTAACGGGGGTTCAGGTTTCTATCACTCCGGGAACCCCGCGATTAGTAGCCAAATACACAATGCATTCCCCTAGGCCCTTAAAGGTGAAGTATCATGTAGCTGACGTTCACATGACACCACTAGAAGAATAACACTACAACTTAAATGACAAACCATTGAATCTTTCTCAACACAATTCCACTAATAACAAGATGACTTCTCCCATGTCCTCAAGAACTAAACGAACTACTCACAAGACATCATATGGATCAAGATCAGAGATGAAATAATGACAAGTAACAATCTGAACATGAATGATAATTCAATGGTTCCACTCAATAGCATCAACTACAACAAGTAATCAACACCGGTAAAGTTTCCCCTAAGAACTATGCAAGATTTAACCCAATTGTTACAGCGGTATGGAGTGGTGATGATGGTGCTGGTGGAGATGATGGTGGTGGTGATGATGATGATCCCGATGAAGTCCAGCTCGATGACGGTGTTGATGGCGATGATCTCCCCTCTCCGGGAAGGAATTTTCCTAGCAGATTACTGCCTGCCAGAGAACTCTTTCTCTCTGTAGTTTTCCGCCCCGCAGAGGCGGCGGAATCTTTCTGTGGTCGCTCCCCAAGTCTTAGGGTTTCGAGGGGGTTATATGAGTCAAAGGGTGATGCCAGAGGTGGTCCAGGGTGGCCACACCACCTAGCGGCGTGGCCAAGGCTGGCCCGTGCCAGGGGGTGGTGTGGGCCCCTATTGCCCATCTCCACTTCCCCTTCTGGCTTCCTTCGTCTTCTGGAAAAATACCGATCTTCGCCAATTTTGCCTCCAAACAGTGCCTTTTCCATCAGAATCCTGTCTTTAGTGGTCCATCCTCCAAAAGTCATCAACCATGCAAAAATAGATGAAATAACATAAGTATCTTCTCTTAATATTAAATATATCAATGAATAACAGTCAATTATGATATAGAATAGTGATGCAAAATGGACGTATCAACTCGCCCCAAGCTTAGACCTCGCTTGTCCTCAAGCAAAAACTAAGCTCAATAAACATGACCATAGGTTTATGGAGTGAGGTGTTAATAAAGAGAATACGGACAAGAAGCATCACATTCATTAATACACAAATCATAATAGAAAACAACTCACTATTATATAACTTAACTTGCAATAAGTAAAGGAAACACAATAAAGATACACAAAGTAAATCATAATTGGTAATGGCAAACTTTGCTCTAGGTCAAAGAATAGTTAACAATTTGCAGGAGTTCAAACATAATGAGGTTTTGAATGATAGCTTTCAAAGTAATATTCACTAAGATAAGAGTAGTGTGCAAAACAAGGAACATAAGAAACATGATCGAATATATCATCATATGAATGATTGAATCACAACAACTCAAATACTTGCTTGAGATAGAAAGTAATAGGTTTACTGACTCAACTAAAAAGTAAAAGATAGGCCCTTCGCAGAGGGAAGCAGGGATTTCAAGTTTCATAAAGAGCTTCCAAAAATTATGGTACTTATTATCTTTCAGCTCTCATTGCCCCTATCATAAGCATCTTGAGGTGATTAACATTAAAGTGACACAAATATAAGTATATACTTGACAAGTTATAAGTTGAAAACCTCATGCCTCGTGCTTACGAGTACCGAACCTCATGCTACTCAACTTTAGTTACGAGTAAGTTCTTGTCATTGTAAATACATGGGTATCATAGAGAACCGCCAACGGGGTACCCCTTGCCCCATGATACAGGAGCTATCCATACCAAAATGACAAGCCAACAGACAATGAGCATCTCAGCGATCTTTTTATTTGCTATTTGCATAGATTTTTATTAAGGATGCTTCACAGATTGCTCACTATGGATATGTTGCAAGTTTCCACCATGATTAGGCATGGCTTAGGCTAGCTGCCAAGGCGTTTCTCTAACACATATACAAACTCCATGAGCTCAGAAGCTCCCCTTTTATTTCAGACTGCCGGGATCCATACGTAAAAGATCATGATATCAACTAAATAAGTGCAACATTGAAAGTGTTCCCCATGGTAGCATGGTTCTGCTAATTCACAACTTATAAAGCGCAAGCATATACGCAACATAGATGGACACAATGGTTCAAGTTTATTAAGTGCAAGAAGGTAAAGTGTTCCATGAAGTTTGTGAGAGCTTTAATCACTAATTTTCACATAACAAGTTTAATTTGGAAGGTAGATAAAAACATGAATTTACTTGGAATAGCAATAATGCTAATAGGAAGATATGATGAACACAAATGGCATAGGTTTTAGTTTAAGGATTGGATGCACGAGAAGCATTCCCTCTCAGTACAGGTTTTTGGCTAGCAAGGCTGGGTAGCAAGCAATAAGAGTTGAAGGAAACAAACAAACATACAAGTGATACAAACAAACATGCAATCTTACTTGGAAGCACAAAAGATCTTAATTAGAGAATACTAAGCTTATGAGCCAAACAAGAAAGAAAGATGATAGAATTATATTTCTAAAAGTACTTTTCTCTTTTCCATTCAATTCTTGAATAGAATTGCTATTGACCAGAGCCAGGTTTGCCAAAACCAACTAAATTTACTTAATGATCCCAAAGTGATACCCATACTACAACAAGATCAATCATATAACAGAAATTTGCAAACTAAAATAAGATGTGCAAAAAGTAAATGATAGAACTTCTCATTAATATTCCATAGCGGTAACTCACACCAAGGGATACATAGATAACTAGCTAGAGGGGAGATACTTCCATAATGCAAACCATCCTATATGATAACTTCTCTATTCATGATATGACTCTTCTGAAAAGATAAAAAGATAAAAGATAGTGATGTGATACCGTGGCACTCCCCCAAGCTTGGACCAAACCAAGGGGATGCCAAAACCTGATGACGAATTACTCCTTCGGTGGTGGTGGTGTTCTCTCGATGAGATTTTCAATCAATTCCCTCAAGTCCTCAATCTCGAAGGTGAGAGTACGAATCAACTTTGAATTGTGCTCAATGCGAATTGTGCTCAATGCGGTTCATGATCATGTCAGGCTGTGAATCCTAGCTCTTGCAATTCTTCCCCACTCTTCCTCCTTGAAGTATTCTTTTCCTGCATGGTTAGAACGAGGCATATCTATTGTGGTGGTGTCACGGCAGATGCCATGGATAGGCTAAAGGTGGGGACAATATGCACTAGAGGAATCCAGGGAGGGATAGTGTGGTGATTCCACACACATTTGCTTTGTATTCAATAGGTTTCCAAGGTTACAAGTGCTCCTTGAGCTGTATTGGGGAGAGGAGGAAGAAGGAACTCTCTTACTCTCACCCCTAGCTAGCTCCCAGGAACCAAGAACTAACCAAGTAAAACTCAACTCACTAGAGATCAACCAAGTAAAGACCAACCCTTTCTACAGAGGCCCTAGCCCTCCTTATACAGGGGTGGCTAGGTCTCCAATTAGGGCATACGTGGAGGCATATTCCAGGGAATATGCCTCTTCCAAAAATAGTAAACCGACCGGGTCACTTTTCCCCATCGTCAGCCATGCAGAGGCTACGTGAGCCTCTACGGCGCCAGCGTCATCCGACACAGGCAACGTCACCCTTGTCGGCCACGCCTCGGTGGTCCTAGCCTCTGTCCGCTTCGCTCACGCTCTGCGTATAGTGACCTCCTTTTGACCAGCGAGATACCTTCCTTCTCTTGCAAGCCTGATATAACCCGGATCATGCCTGGTTAATCCGGCCACACTTGTACCTGCATACAAGTTTGATACATCCAGCCGACATACGGCATATGTTGGTCGGGACTCAGTTAGGTGGACATCCTCCAGTCCGGGATACCCCGTGAGGTGACTCGGCCAGCACTTGCTTTGACCTTGCCGTACCTCGGCTAACTCGGCCTTTATACCCCGGCGTGACCCTACCTGGGGGTATCCCCCCAACATTAGTCCCCGAAGCTGGTGCGGTCTTAGCGGCCTCAGCCGCTAAGGCCACAGCAGGTTCAATTTTACCGAGCCTTTTGCTCCCTTTTCCGAGTTATCTCATAGTCCAGATTCCATAGGCTAACTATCCCTTGGCACCTTCCGAGTTTTCACTCGCTGGCCGGGTCATCCTTTGGTTATCCGGGTTATTCTTCCTTCTCTCGTACGCTATCCCACGTGGATGGTAATCATGATTTTGCCTCATTTTAAGGGCATGCGCCAGTAACTACCGCAGTAATGTCAGGTGTTATTGTTGCACACGTCACATCGTGTCTGTCTCCTCGTTAACTGTATCATAACGTCATGTCGTGGGATCCGCTGCGCCCTGTGGCCCTTCCTGTGGCTCGTTGCTGATTGGATGATCCGGATTGTACACGGCCACACCGTGTGGCCCTTCCGCACCGCACGATCCCACTACCCCGTTGGGGCATGGTTAAATAGGGGAGGGGCGCGCCCCTTGGGACTTTTCCCCATTCTCACGCCCCTCTGCCTCTTCTTCTTCTTCTTTATCCCAGCGACAGCGCCGCCGCCGCCGCACTTGCTTAGCAGCACCGCCGCCATACCGTTCCTCGCGCACCAGCGTCGCCGCCACCCCCGTGCATCTCCACCGCCACGGGTCTGCGCCAGTCTAAGGCACTACCCCCCACCGCCGATAGGGCCAGTGAGGACAGCGACTTGGACATGACAGAAGAAGACCTCACCATCACGGAACAGGAGATGGAGGAGGATGCGGAGAACGCCGAGCGCGGCGCCTGGGCTGGGTCCTGGGTATGCCAGGATGACCTCGACTGGCTCTACCGCATGCGCCATATCCCGGAGGGCGTCGTTGCCCGCCTCGCCGCCGAGGAGCTTGCTCCCTCACCCAATCCGGGTGAGTTTGTAGTATTTCTCTCCCACTTCCAGCGTGGGTTTGGCCTCCCCGTCAGTGACTTCTGCCACGATTGGCTCAACACCTATGAGCTTCAACCGCATCACCTTCCGACGAATGCCATCACTTCCCTTTCTGCCTTTGCTTCCACCATAGAGGGCTACGCCGGATTGTGGCCCACTAAGGAGCTCTGGATCTGTTTTTTTGGTCTGCGCTGAAACGTGATTCCGAATAAGGAGCTTGACCCGGAGGACAAGCAACTCACGCAGTTCGGCGCTGCCTCTATTTCTCCTCGGAAACAGTCTGTCTTTCCCTGAGTCACCAAGATTAATTCTTGCAAGGGTTGGGCCCGAACCTTCTTTATGTTAGAAATAGCATGAAGGAAGATCTGATCCGGCTGTGCCCCTATGCTCCGGGTCCTCCTAATCCGGATCTGTGGGACCAGATCTCCAAGAAACCCACAGTCCTGGCAAACCAAGTTAACAAACGGTTCTAGGAGCTGAAAGATGCCAAGATGCGCAACGAGGATGTGATGATCACTTTCGTTCGCAATCGGATCTTCCCTCTCCAGAAACGCACACACAAGCTGTGCCATACGAGCTGGTGCCTTGACCCCAACCGGACTTCCTCCTTTGAGCTGAGCAACACCGAGATATATCGCCTGGTCAAGGCCCTCTTCACCACTGACAAGAACTTCTCCGCTTATTAGGAGTGGGGAGTTGAACACTTCTGCCGAGACAGGCTTCCTCCCGTGGTAATTCTCGTGTTCCAATTTCTTTCCAAGTTATATTGTATGTCGGAGTATGTTGCTTATTTGATCTTCTTGTATTTCTCTCTCAGCTGTTTCTTCAGCAAACACTCGAAGATGGCGCCGAGCCTTCATAGAAATGGGAGAAGGATCGAGATGCCCCAGACGAGGAGGAGCCGAATCAGGAAATGTTCCTGCCACTCCCTGACGCGATCAAGCGACATACCGGTAAATTCTCTTCCATTAGAGATTGGCCTGACGATGAAGATGATTCCGACGTTGAGGTGATGGAAGCATTTGACGTTGTCCCCTTTCTTACGCCTATCCGGCATTAGCTAACCCGGGTGGGTAGATTCATGAAGACCCTCCTCTCGCCACGGGCGAGCCTGTCCCAGTTGTGCCCAAGAAAAGGGGAGCTGCTTCTGCTTCTTCCGGACCTTCCAAACCAACGAAGAGACGAAAGAAGTCCACGGACAAAGCTGCCACCAAGCCTACGACCAAGGCCATAACCCAGAGAGCTCGCAAGCCCAAGGAGCCTGTGACCTCTGATGAGTAAGTCATTTCTTCCTTATCCAATTTTCTACTTCGTGCCTTTCTTCTGTTGTAACTTATTGTTCGTTGTTTGATTTGGCACGGCTGCGGTGGAGGTTCCTCAGAGAGGATCCGGCATCGCCTCGCCGCTCTGACATAGCCCTTCTCCCCCTCATGGCGATGATTCTCGCCTGCTGAGCCCCATTCAAGAGGGTTCAGCGGCTGCTTCGGGTTCTAGCCCACCTCGTCAAGAGGAGGGCAACCTCGGAACAGGGGGGAGTGGTTATGCCAAGGCTGCGGTTGCTCCCTGCTCTTCTTCGGCTTAGCCGCAACCAGCCACCACCGAGGTTCCTTCAGCACCCCCGCCAAGATCAACATCAGCACCAGCACCAGCGCCCGCAGCACCAACTCTTTCTGCCTCGTCTGAGTCTTCCAAGACTCGGCGAAAAGATACATCCAACACCAAGGCTATCACCAAGTCTACGCCTAAGGCTGTGCCCAAGGGCCAATCCGCAGCCCAAACCTCAACTTCTCAGCAGCAGCCCAAGGGCAAGAAAGCTTCTAACACTGCCAGGGCAGCAACTATCGAGGCTGGATAGCGCACGCTCATGTCCATGCTTCCGCAGAAGACCCCACCAAAGAAAGACATCTCTGCCAGGTCAGCTGATGCACAACTTGTCTTGCACACCAGCCCTGCTGTTGCACAATTTGAGAGAAGGGAGGCCCACGCCAAGGGTTTGGTCGCGCCCCACATGCTTAGCGGAGAACGCTATCCTCTGGCCTTGATCGAGTTTGTTAACAACTGGAACAAGGCGGAGTTCGTCCATAACGACAATCTCTGGAGAAATTTGGGCCTGCAGAGTTTGCTGCACATATGAACACAGCCGCCAAGGCTATAAACCTGTACTAGTGCTTAGTTATATAACCATTAGTCCCCGAGCCTCTGGGGGAGTAACTTGTTACTCGGCCGGATGCTCCTTAGAGAATTAGTGTAGCTCCTTAATAACTTCGAATATGCACACACCTAGAGCCGGGTTAAGTTCCACTTGGCCCGGATTTTGTACACTTCGAATATGCACACACCTAGAGCCGGGTTAAGTTCCACTTAGCCCAGATTTTGTACACTTCGAATATGCATACACCTAGAGTCGGGTTAAGTTCCAGTTGGCCTGGATTTTATATGCTTCGAATATGGATATGACTAAGCTACTCTTGCTCTTTTCAGGTGACTACCAATCGCCGGAGCACTGAGTTTTAGCATCTCTTGGACACACATAAGGTGTTGCGCTCGAAGCATTCTACGCTCCTCTCTGAGTTTGAGAAACGGGGTAAGTTTTCTCCTTGGCTTTTTTCCACCTTACTTTGTTTTTCCCACCGTACTAATTCATCATTCGGATTGCACAGCTGGAGTGGAAGCTGAGAACACCCTCATGCAGAAGAACTCGGACCAGATAAAAGGTAAGTCCATTCCGCTTAGTCTTCTTCTGCGCCCTCTCTCCTTTTCATCCTGGCTTGGCAGATATTCATACCTCGGCTTTGCCAGGTCAAAAAATATTTCAGCATCTCTTAAAGATAGTGTGCACGTGCCTGATGTGATGTTGTATTTTCTCGAACAAGCAGGACAGCATCAGGCCGAACTCAAGAAGAAGGATGATGAGCTTGCCCTCCTCCAGACCAAGGATGATGAGATTGCCAAGCTCAAGGCAGAAATGAAGAAGCTCAAGGTTCTCCACAAATCCGAGATGGATAAAGCTGGCCAAGACTTTACTGAAGAGCGAGAATGCCTCAACCTCCAAATTGCCAAGGACCAAGAACTGCTGAAGGAGGCCGACATTAAGCTTGAGTCGGCAAATGCTGAACTTGTGCAGCTCCGGAAGAGGCGTGACAACTGTACCACGGAGCTGACCCGGATCCACAGCCATATTTCTCGTAAGTTCTTTTTCTTCTGCCGACATGAATCTCTCCGGGTCAACCTCCTTCACTTTTTTCACTTGTCTTGTTTTTCCAGACAAATTTCCGGAGGGTGATGCCATTGCATCCAGTGCCGTTACCAAGTTCCGCAAGCAGAGAGGTACTCCATCTGGTCCTGGCACCATTCCTCTTGATCTAGACGATCTGGTAGTCAGCTTGTCCTCTCGAGTTGAAATCATGAAGAACTACGGCAAGGATATCCTAAGCGCAGCAGTCTGGGTCTTCAATGCCCTTTGGCCTGGTGAAGCCACTCCGGAGAGTCCCGCTGATCTAATCAACAAGTTAATGGAGTGCGAGACCCAGCTTGGCCTCTGGAGGGAATCCGCCGGACGTGCCGGAGCTGAAACCGTTCTCCACTACGTGCTCACATGGTATGAGAAAAATAAATCTCGATCTTCTCGAGCGCATGCGCACCGGATCAAGGTGGTCCAATGACCCGGATCGGATAGCTTGACGCAAAGCTTGCGCCCACAACCTCATTCAGTATGCCCCATCCATCAATGGAATGAAGGACCAAGCTTCCTTGATGTTGTGGACGATGATTATGTCGAAGATGGTTCGGGCGAAGATGATGAGGGTGAAGCCTCAGACGTCGAGGAAGATGAAGATAATTTTGAAGCCGAGGCCGGAGTTCCACCTGCTGGTGCCCAGTTACCTCCTCCTACTGCTCCTTGATAACAAACACTTTGAATATTATCAGATCCCCGGTATGCCGGCTGCAAATGTACTAAGCACAATGATCATATTTTGCTACTAAGTTGCTCGTGCCGGATTAACTTGGGCATAGTCCCCGAGTTTCATTTTCTTGTTTCTCCAATTTCTTGGCTCGGCTCGTGTCTACCTTGGTTCAGTTTTATGACTTACGAGTCCGAGTTTCAAAAATTGACTTAACAATACTTAAAAACTTTTAGGACTAGCTCAAAATAATTCAACATAGAAAAAATAAGGTAAGCATAAGGTTAGTCCAAATAACAAATGTCAGCTCGATTATGCTCTTTTCCTTAGTCGTTTTCTGTGTGCTACGCAATTCCAAACTTGTTCTCTTGCTTGCCATGAAGCCAAATCTTGTTGGACAGCAGCAAGTCGAAGAGTTAGTTTTTTGGTGCTCACACACTACTAATCCGGCTTAGGCAGAAGCAACTTAAACCAGCTAACATAAAAAATTATAACAAGTACAGAAGACAACAAATATTATTAAGGCAGTCCCCGAGTTACTGCTCGAGGTGCCACCATTTCATTGATAAGCTCATTGGCGGCATACATACCGACGTATGAGAGACTCGGATACACACACTTCTTTGCTAAGTGTAGAACGGACGAAGTAGAGCTACATTCCATGGACACTTAGATTCCTTGCCGGACCTGTCCGCTTTGTTCTTCTCCTATGGTTTTGCATCGATAAGATAATAAGAGTCGTTGTGCAATGCTTTGCTCACAATGAATGGCCCTTCCCATGGGGGGATAACTTGTGCATGCCAGCAGTACGTTGTACTAACCGGAGTACCAGATCACCTTCCCGGAAAATTCGGGGGTTTACTTTCCGGCTATGATAGTGTCGGAGATTTTGCTGATATATGGCGGATCTGGACAATGCCAATTCTCTCGCTTCTTCCAGCAGATCAACATCATTTTGCCGGGCTTCTTGTATTTCGGCTTCTGTGTATTGGGTGACCCTAGGCGAATCATGCTTTATGTCGGCTGGTAATACAGCTTCTGCCCCATATACCAGAAAGAATGGCGTATAGCCTGTTGATCGATTCAGAGTTGTTCTTAAACTCCATAGTACCGCTGGTAGTTCTTCTATCCAACACCCCGCTGATCTTTGCAGCGGCTCAATGAGCCGGGGTTTTATCCCGGATAATACTAATCCGTTGGATCTCTCCACTTGTCCGTTCGATGCGGGGTGGGCTACCGAGGCAACGTCTAGCCAGATCTTCTTATCCTGGTAGAATCGCGCAAATGCTCCTTTAGCAAAATTTGTGCCATTATCTATTATGATACTGTGAGGATAACTGTATCTCAAGATGATATCTTTGAGGAATGTCATGGCGGTAGCTCCATCACATTTTATTATTGGCTTCACCTCAATCCATTTAGTAAACTTGTCAACCATGACCAAGATGTGGGTCATGTTCCCTCTTGCCGGTTTAACGGGCCAACCATATCCAAACACCATACGGCAAATGGCCAGGTAATTGGCATGGTCGTGAGCTCCGACATTGGCATATGTGTCTTGGTAGCATACCTTTGACAACCATTGCACTTTCTTACCAGATTCTCTGCTTGTTCCAAGGCACTTGGCCAGTAAAACCCATGACAGAAAGCTTTTGCTACCAAGGCTCTGGACGAGGCGTGATGCCCACATTCCCCTTGATGTATATCTCGTAGGATGTCAAGCCCTTCTTCCGGGTCAACACATCGTTGGAGAACGTTCATCACACTCCTCTTGTATAGCTCGGAATTGATGATCATGTATGCTTTTGCCCTCCTCTGAGTTTGCCTGGAAAGCACCTCCTCACTGGGCAAAGTTCCATCTTTCAAGAATTGAAATATGGGCAGTGCCCAAGCTGGTATAACTCGCACTGGAAACACATCCTCATCAATTTCCATCTGATCCACCGGCATAACCTCAGCCGGATCACGCTGCGTAGTCCCCAGGTCTTGTGAAGCAGTCCCCGGGTTTGCCGAGGCAGTCCCCGGGTTTCATGAACCACTTCCCACATCAATGTCCATGGGCACAGCTTCCGATTCCGGATTTGCCGGGATATAAATTGACTCGGATTCTGGGGATGGCCTGATAGACGGTTTTCTGAGGTGCTCTAGTGCTACCCCTGACGGGATTGCTTGTCGGGTTGATCCGAGCTTCGACAATACGTCGGCAGCCTCATTTTCCGCCTGAGGTACATGATGAAATTCGCATCCCTCAAAGTATCCTGATATCTTCTGCACATGAAATCTGTACAATGCCATATTTGCATCCAAAGCATCCCATTGTCCGGAGACTTGCTGGACTACGAGAACCGAGTCACCAAAGCATTGGATCCGACGTATTCCAACTTCTTTTGCCACTTTGAGCCCATGCACAAGTGCTTCATATTCTGCAACATTGTTTGATGCTGCGAAGTGTATTTGTAGCACATATTCAGCTGGTCCTTCTTGGGCGAGGTAAGCACAACTCCGGCGCCTAACCTGGTTTTTGTTTTTGACCCGTCGAAGTGCATTCTCCAGTAGTTTGGATCTGGCAATGGTGGCTCGTATTGCACCTCGGCCCAATCCACAAAAAAGTCAGCCACAGCCTGAGACTTGATTGCTTCTCTCCTGTCATGTTGTGGCGCATAAGGGGCTAGCTCAATTGCCCATTTTGCAATCCGGCCACTTGCATATTTATTGCTCATTATCTCAGATATGGGGGCTTCACATATTACTTTGATGGGGTGTTCTTCAAAATAATGCTTTAGCTTCTTAGCCGCCATATACACACCATATGCCATCTTCTGATAGTGGGGATAGTTTTGTTTCGAAGCTGATAATACCTCGCTTAGATAATATACTGGCCTTTGCACTGACTTACCCTCTTCGTCGCGCTCTACCACAATTACTGCACTTACAACTCGGTTGGTTGCGCCTATATAGAGCAACATTGGCTCCTTTGATAGTGGAGAGGCTAACACTGGTGAAGTGGCTAACATTTTCTTTAATTGGATAAAGGCTTCATTGGCATGTGGCGTCCAAATGAACTTGTCCGACTTTTTCATGAGTTGATAGAGAGGCAGTGCCTTTTCTCCCAACCGACATACAAACCGACTTAAGGATGCCAGGCAACCAGTGAACTTCTGGACATCATTAAGGCATTTCGGAAGTTCCATTTGTTCTATGGCTCGGATTTTAGTTGGATTAACTTCGATACCTCGGCTGGAGACAAGAAATCTGAGTAATTTTCCAGCCAAGACACCGAAGGTACATTTCTCCAGATTAAGCTTCATTCGGAACCTCCTTAGGTTCGCGAACGTTTGCCTGATATCGTCAAGGAGCGTTTTGCTTTCTTGGGTTTTTATAACCACATCATCCACATATACCTGCACATTTTGACCAATTTGGTCGTGTAAACATTTCTGCATACATCTTTGGTACGTTGCCCCTGCATTACGTAAACCAAAAGGCATGGTGCGATAGCAATAAGCCCCATACGGTGCGATAGCAGTCCTTATTTGATCACTTGGGTTCAGAGGTATCTGGTGAAAACCAGAATATGCATCAATGAATGACAATAGTTCACACCCAGCAGTAGAATCTATGACTTGGTTTATCCTTGGCAGTGGGAATGGATCTTTCGGACACGCCTTATTCAGGTTTGTGTAATCGATACACATTCGCCAAACCACTGCCACGTTCAGATCATCCTTCTTCTTCTCCACCAGCACCGGATTAGACAGCCAATCCGGGTAAAGCACTTCCAGGATAAACCCAGCTGCTAGGAGCCGAGCTATCTCATCTCCGATGACCTTTCTCCTGTCTTCGGCGAAGCGGCGGAGAGGTTGCTTCACCGGCTTTGCTCCGGGTCTCACATTCAAAGAGTGCTCGGCCAACTCCCTCGGAACACCTTGCAAGTCCTATGTGGACCAAGCAAAAATATCCCGATTCTCACGGAGGAAGTTGACGAGCTCGCTTTCCTATTTATCATTTAACCCAGCACCAATTGTTACGGTGCGCTCTGGGAACATATCATCAACAAGCACTTTCTTGGTATCCTTTGTCGCTTGAAATGAGACACTACCATGCGGGTTACTCAGCGCCGGCATATATTGCTGCGCGGATTGAGCCAATGCCGCCACCCCCTGGATTTTTCTCTTCTCTTGCGCAATCACGAGTGACTCGACCAGGTTAGACCCGGCTGACGCGCACTCAATGGAACGTCGGAAATCACCAGTTATGGTAATCACACCATTTGGCCCGGCAACTTCATCTTCAAGTAACTAATGTGAGTACTTGCCATGAACTTGTTCAGGGCTGGCCTGCCGAGCAACGCGTGATATGCGCTCTCCAGATTGACAACCTCGAATTCCAAATTTTCAGTTCGGCAGTTATCTCTCCTGCCGAATAACACGTTAACCTAGACCTTGCCAATGGGTTCACAGGAAATACCTGGCACAATGCCATGGAAAGTTGTCCTTGTAGCTTGGAGCATGTTCTTCGGGATACCCAACTTGCGCATTGTATCCACATACATGATGTTGATGCTACTGCCATTGTCAATCAGCACCTTTGAGAACCTCACATTGATGTTTGGCCCAATGAATGTTGGATCCAACACCATGTTGGGTCCGCAGCATAGAAAACAAAAAAATTCCTACGATGAGAACTATATGCCAAGATCTATCTACTAGATAAAGAGCAACGGGTGGACATACATCCATGGAGAACTTACCCTCGAAGACAACGAGTTTTGTTAACGAGTAGGAACTCGTGGTTGATGTAGTCGTACGCTTGCCGATCTCAAGACGTGTGGAAGTCTGAGCGCCGCAAATCAGCAGCGCATCCGTCCTCGCACACACATTCAAGCCACCAGACAACCTCCACCTCCTCGCTCCAGTGAATCAGCGGAAGCAGCAACTCCTTCCAGACGCAAGGCCACCGGGAACATGTATCTCGCTAATCCGAGACCATGGGGGAATATCTAGAGGGGGAGAGAGATCCTTCACGAGGAGGTGTGAGGATGAAGGAGGGAATGGGTGGCCTTTTATAGGAGGAGGGGGGTGCCCCCTCTCTCCATGGCCGGCGCATGGGGGGTGACCCCTCACCTCCCCCATTCATGTGGTGGTAACCCCTCCACATTAAAATGCCCCTTCACATTCTCTTTTAAAGTCTCCACTTTAAATGCATTAAATTTCTCCAAATTTAATGCTCTCTCATTTAATAAAACTCTTTTATTATTTTTATTCAGAATTTTGTTAATTACTTTAATTAACAAACATTCACATAAAACCCCTTGCAACATTTCAATATCACATGCAGAACCACTTTCTGCAATTTCACCCGAAACAATTCCGGTTTCTATCGAAACAATTCATGTTTCTATTGAAACATTTCCTGCGCTTTGCAAACCTTTTGTCTGGAACATATGTGCCCTAAATGGTGTCCGGCAACCCTTAAGTGTGTCACCCTATGGTTCGCGAATAATGCAGACATGATTGAGACTCCTCTCAGATCAATAATCAGAAGCGGGACCTGGAGATCCATACTGACTCCTACATATTCAACGATGACTTCTGTGATCGTGAGAACCTTTAACGTCAGCAATTTAATCCCTTTGTCTCATGATATAATACATGTCCGATATTCGATCATCGGTATCCAAATACCTAGTTTGATCTCGTTACCGACATGCACTCTTTTCTCGTTCCCGTGATATAACATTCTAGTGATCACATCACTTGCTTGCAAGCTATCTTAATGTGATATCACCGAGAGGGCCCAGAGTATATCTATCCGTCATCGGGATTGACAAATTCCACTCTTGATCCATGAGCCTCAACATAACACCTTCATAGCACTGAACCCACCTTTATGGTCACCCTGTTACGGTGTGACGTTTGATGTTATCAAGATACTCTTTCGGTGTTAGCAATTAACATGATCTCATGGTCTAAGGACTAAGACTACTTTGTATGATGTTATAGCAATATAAACATAATGACTTGATCGTAATGCTATATTTCGGATGAATGTTCATCACATCATTTCACAAATGCTGTGACCTTGTTATTAACAACATCCAATGTCCATGATCAGGAAACTTTGATCATCTTGTTAATCAACAAGCTAGTCTAAAAGAGAGGCATAACTAGGAACCCTTTTTGTTTATTAAACACACATGTATTGATGTTTCCTATCAATACAATTATAGCATGCAAAATAAACATCTATCATATACAAGAAATATATAATAACAACTTTATTATTGCCTCTCAGGGCATATTTCCTTCAGTCTCCCACTTGCACTAGAGACAATAATCTAGTTCACATAGTGATAAATCTAACACCCATGGAGTTTTGGTGTTGATAATGTTTTGCCCTAGGGAGCACTTTAGTCAACAGATCTGCTACATTTAGGTCCGTGTGCACTTTACAAATCTTTATATCTCCATCCTTGACATGCTCGCGGATGGAGTGAAACTGGCGCTTAATATGTTTGGAATTCTTGTGAGACCTTGGTTCCTTTGCGTTGGCTATGGCTCCCTTGTTGTCACAATAGATCACCATCGGGTCCAACGCACTGGAGCCACACCCAGTTCTGTAATGAACTCTTTCATCCAAACTGCCTCCTGCGCCGCTTCTGAAGCAGCAACATATTCCGCCTCCGTTGTTGATCCAGCCACCACAGGTTGTTTGGAACTCCTCCAACTAACTGCTGCTCCGTTCAAGAGAAATACGTATCCGGATTGAGACTTAGAGTCATCCGGATCGGTGTCAAAGCTAGCATCGACATAACACTTAGCGACTAGCTCTTCTTCACCTCCGTATATAAGAAACATATCCTTAGTTCTTCTCAAGTACTTGAGGATGTTCTTTACCGCTATCCAGTGTTCCGAACCTGGATCAGATTGGTACCTACTAGTCAAACTAATAGCATGTGCCACATCCAGTCTTGTACATAGCATGGCATACATAATAGAGCCTATGGCCGAGGCATAGGGGATCTTATCCATCATCTCTCTTTCTTCCGCCGTAGCCGGACTTTGAGTCTTACTCAATGTCTTGCCTTGCAACATAGGTAAGAACCCCTTCTTACTTTCGTCCATATTAAACTTCTTTAATATCTTATCAAGATATGTACTCTGCGATAGCCCAATTAGGCGTCTTGATCTATCTCTATAGATTTTCATGCCTAATATATATGAAGCTTCACCAAGGTCCTTCATCGAAAATTTGCTGTTTAGATAACTTTTAACACTGTTTAAAAGATCTATATCATTTCCAATCAATAATATTTCATCCACATATAATATCAGAAATGCCACATTGCTCCCACTCACTTTCTTGTAAATACAAGCCTCTCCATAAGTTTGGACAAATCCAAACTCTTTGATCACCTCATCAAAGCGGAGATTCCAACTCCGGGATGCTTGCTTCAGTCCATAGATGGATCGCTGAAGTTTGCACACCTTATCAGCATCCTTAGGATCGACAAAACCCTTTGGTTGTATCATATACAACTCTTCTTCAATATTACCATTGAGGAACGCAGTTTTGACATCCATCTGCCATATTTCATAATCGAAATATGCAGCAATTGCTAACATAATCCTAACTGACTTAAGCATCGCTACGGGAGAGAATGTCTCATCATAGTCAACTCCTTGAATTTGTCGAAACCCCTTTGCGACAAGTCGAGCCTTATAGATGGTTATATTACCATCAGCATTAGTTTTTCTTTTGAAAATCCATTTATTCTCAACGGCCTTTCGATCGTGAGGTAAGTCCACCAAGGTCCAAACCTGGTTTTCGTATATGGATTCCATATCGGATTTCATGGCTTCTAGCCATTTGTTGGAATCAGGGCTCATCATCGCTTCTTCATACGTCGCAGGGTCATCTATTTCATCAATCATGAAATTCATAACAGGATTGTCGTACAGTTCAGGAGTTGCACGTGTTCTACTTGACCTGCGAGGTTCGGTAGTGTCCTCTTTCGGAGTTTCATGATCAATATCATTAGCTCTCTCTTCATTAGGTGAATTCAACTCCGAAACAACTTCCGGTGCTGCGCTACTCGCCATTTCATGAAGAGAAGGTTCAATAACCTCTTCGAGTTCTACCTTCCGACTACTCACACCTTTCGCGAGAAACTCCTTCTCAAGAAAGGATCCATTCTTGGCAACAAAGACCTTGCCCTCGGATCTGTGATAGAAGGTATACCCAATCGTTTCCTTAGGGTATCCTATGAAGACGCATTTTTCCACTTTGGGTTTGAGTTTATCCGGTTGAAGTTTCTTCACATAAACATCACATCCCCAAACTTTAAGAAATGACAGCTTCGGTTTGTTTCCAAACCATAATTCATACGGTGTCTTTTCAACGGATTTAGATGGTGCCCTATTTAAAGTGAATGTAGCGGTTTCCAGTGCATAACCCCAAAATGACAGTGGCAAGTCAGTCAGAGACATCATAGGTCGAACCATATCCAATAAAGTACGATTATGATGTTCTGACACACCATTACGTTGTGGTGTTCTGGCAGGCGTGAGTTTTGAAACTATTCCACAGTCTTTCATATGTGTGCTAAACTCGTAACTAAGATACTCTCCTCCATGGTCAGACCGCAGAAATTTGATCTTTCTGTTACGATGATTTTCCACTTCATTCTGAAATTCTTTGAACTTTTCAAAGGTTTCAGACTTATGTTTCATCAAATAGATATACCCGTATCTACTCAAATCATCTGTGAAAGTAACAAAATAACGATATCCACCTCGCGCCGACACACTCATTGGTCCACACACATCAGTATGTATGATTTCCAATAAATCTGTCGCCCGTTCCATTGAACCGGAAAACGGCGTTCTAGTCATCTTGCCCATAAGGCATGGCTCACATGTATCAAATGATTCAAAATCAAGTGATTCCAAAAGTCCATCAGAATGGAGTTTCTTCATGCGTTTAACGCCAATATGACCTAGACGGCAGTGCCACATATATGTAGATATATCATTATCAAGTTTAATCCTTTTAGCATCAACATTATGAATATGCGTAATACTACTATCGAGATCCAATAGAAATAAACCATTCAACACAGGTGCATGACCATAAAAGATATTATTCATATAAATCGAACAACCATTGTTTTCAGACTTAAACGAATAACCAATTTGCATCAAACATGATCCGGATACAATGTTCATGCTCACTGCAGGCACCAAATAACAATTATTCAGGTTTATAACTAATCCCGACGGCATATGGAGAGGCAGCATTCCGACGGCAATCACATCAACTCTTGATCCATTGCCGACCCGCATCGTGACCTCATCCCTTGCTAGTTGTCGCTTGTTCCGCAGCCCCTGAACCGAGTTACATATATTAGCAACCGATCCCGTATCAAATACCCAAGTGCTACTGCGAGTACTAGTCAAGTACACATCAATAACATGTATATCACATATACCTTTGTTTTCCTTGACGGCCTTTTTGTCCGCCAAATACTTGGGGCAGTTGCGCTTCCAATGGCCAGTCCCCTTGCAATAGTAGCACTCGGTGTCAGACTTAGGGCCAGCTCAGGGTTTCTTTTCAGGCGCAGCAACAGATTTGCTACCCTTCTTTCCCTTCTGCTTGCCTTTCTTGTCCTTCTTGAAACCGGTGGTCTTATTGATCATCAACACTTGATGTTCTTTCCTAATCTCCACTTCTGCAGTCTTAAGCATTGATAGAAGCTCGGGAAGAGACTTCTTCATGCCCTGCATATTATAGTTCATCACGAAGCTCTTGTAGCTAGGTGGCAGAGATTGGAGAACACGATGTATGCCTAAGTCAATGGGAATCGTTATTCCCAAGGACACAAACTTATCGGCGTACCCAGACATTTTGAGTACGTGCTCACTAACGGAGCTGTTCTCTTCCATCATGCAGCTAAAGAACTTTTCAGAAGCATTATAACTCTCTACGGCAGCATGGGTATCGAAAATCATTTTCAATTCTCCCATGGTATCAAAGGCATTGCCATTTTCGAAACGTTTTCGAAGTTCTGGCTCTAGCCCATACAGTATGCCGCAATGAACTAAGTTGTGGTCCTCCTGACGAGTTATATAGATGTTCTTTTCCTCGTCAGGGGCATCAGGAGCTGGTGGGGGGCCTAGCGGCGCCTCTAGCACATATTGCTTTTATGCAGCACTGAGGAGAATCCTCAAATTCATAGCCCAGTTGGTGAAGTTGCTACCATTCACAGCAAGCTTCTCTTTCTCCATGAACACATTGAAATTAAAAGCAGGTGGTGCCATCTACAACAGAATTTGTAAAATATATTTAGACTAAGTTTTATGATAGATTGAGTTCAACTAATCCAAATTACTAATGAACTCCCACTCAAAAACGACATCCCTCGTGTCCTTTTGGTGATTACATGAACCAAATCCACTACACCAAGTCCGATCATCACGTGAGTCGGTGTAGCTTCAAAGACGAGTATCTATATAGGCATCATATCAACTATATGACTCATGCTTAACCTTTCGGTCTGTGTTCCGAGGCCATGTCTGTACATGCTAGGCTCGTCAAGTAAGAACCTTAGTATTCGCGTGTGTAAAACTGTCTTACACCCGTTGTATGAAAGCGTAGAGTCGAGAACACCCGATCATCACGTGATGCCTCAAAACGCGATCCACAAAAAGGTGCATACTTAAGGAAGAACACATTTTATCTTGATATCTAAATGAGGGATCATCTTATAATGCTACCAAAAGCGCCAAACTAGCAATATAAGATGCTAACATCTAATGTGTGAAGTGAGGTGATATGGTCCATGCATTTGATCTCTATCATTTGCATCGTGGTATGATCTCTATCATTCCTTTGTGTGTAAGGCCAAGGTCTATGGAACTTACATCTACTTACAACAATACCATATCAAGACACTAGCCAAGCAACGATCTAAACTAGACGCCTCTAATTTATCAATTGCAAGTTTTACGTGGCTTAGGGCTTTCAGAGATAGAACCGGTCTTACCTACGAACATGAACCACAACAAGGATAACCAAGTTATTAGCAACTCGTTGTAAATCAGATATTGACTATATTAGGAGAGACAGACACCCGCCAGCCACTTATGCAAAACAAGTTGCATGTCAGTCGTGGAACCGGTCTCATGTACGATGACATGTAAGGTTGGTCCGGGCCGCTTCATCCCACTATGCCACCAATATCCAAAGTACATAGAATATGCAATAACACGATCATCATCAGACATGTATTATATCATGAGACCATGGGGGAATATCTAGAGGGGGAGAGAGATCCTTCACGAGGAGGTGTGAGGATGAAGGACAAAATGGGTGGCCTTTTATAGGAGGAGGGGGGTGCCCCCTCTCTCCATGGCCGGCGCATGGGGGGTGACCCCTCACCTCCCCCATTCATGTGGTGGTAACCCCTCCACATTAAAATGCCCCTTCACATTCTCTTTTAAAGTCTCCACTTTAAATGCATTAAATTTCTCCAAATTTAATGCTCTCTCATTTAATAAAACTCTTTTATTATTTTTATTCATAATTTTGCTAATTACTTTAATTAACAAACATTCACATAAAACCCCTTGCAACATTTCAATATCACATGCAGAACCACTTTCTGCAATTTCACCCGAAACAATTCCGGTTTCTATCGAAACAATTCATGTTTCTATCGGAACATTTCCTACGCTTTGCAAACCTTTTGTCTGGAACATATGTGCCCTAAATGGTGTCCAGCAACCCTTAAGTGTGTCACCCTATGGTTCACGAATAATGCAGACATGATTGAGACTCCTCTCAGATCAATAATCAGAAGCGGGACCTGGAGATCCATACTGACTCCTACATATTCAACGATGACTTCTGTGATCGTGAGAACCTTTAACGTCAGCAATTTAATCCCTTTGTCTCATGATATAATACATGTCCGATATTCGATCATCGGTATCCAAATACCTAGTTTGATCTCGTTACCGACATGCACTCTTTTCTCGTTCCCGTGATATAACATTCTAGTGATCACATCACTTGCTTGCAAGATATCTTAATGTGATATCACCGAGAGGGCCCAGAGTATATCTATCCGTCATCGGGATTGACAAATTCCACTCTTGATCCATGAGCCTCAACATAACACCTTCATAGCACTGAACCCACCTTTATGGTCACCCTGTTACGGTGTGACGTTTGATGTTATCAAGATACTCTTCCGGTGTTAGAAATTAACATGATCTCATGGTCTAAGGACTAAGACTACTTTGTATGATGTTATAGCAATATAAACATAATGACTTGATCGTAATGCTATACTTCGGATGAATGTTCATCACATCATTTCACAAATGCTGTGACCTTGTTATTAACAACATCCAATGTCCATGATCAGGAAACTTTGATCATCTTGTTAATCAACAAGCTAGTCTAAAAGAGAGGCATAACTAGGAACCCTTTTTGTTTATTAAACACACATGTATTGATGTTTCCTATCAATACAATTATAGCATGCAAAATAAACATCTATCATATACAAGAAATATATAATAACAACTTTATTATTGCCTCTCAGGGCATATTTCCTTCACACTAGCGCATACAAACCAGGGCTCGGCATAAGCTTGGGATGATCCTTGATGCTCCAGGTAATTTCCTTATCCGAGCAAGGCATATACCTCGTCACCGCTGGCATTACCGCATTGACTTCCATGTGTCGGCGCTGTAAGCTCTTTCTATGTCTCTTCTATGGTGAACACACAGTAACTCTGGTGATGCTCTCTGTACTCATTTCTCCCCTTATTTTCGGGGTACCTTTGATCTGGTTGATGCTGGTTTTCTACCTGATGCACTGCATCCCTTCTCTCATGGTTTTCATACCTCGGTGGAGGTGGTGGCAACATTAACTGTTGCGTGTTTGCTCTGGAAAGCAATTGCTGCTGGGGTAAATCCTACCGAGGTTGATCATTCCGAGGTGCCTGAGCATTCCCCAAACCACTTTGTTATATCTTCCTCATCCACTCACACTGCCGAGTTGTGTGACCCGCTGGGTTACTCGGATTTGGCGTGTGAAATTTGCACGGCTGATCCAGCATTGCCTCATAAGTATACCTCGGCCTATCCTTCTTTTCCTGCCACTGTCTTTTTTGTTCGGGCGTCCAAGTTTTCTTGCCATCATTTCTTGGGGTCCATTGCTGCCCTCCAGTTTTCTGACGTTGATTGCTTCCTACTCCGGGTTGATCTTGATTCACAGCAGCAACTTGTTGAGAACTGTACCGGTAATCCGGTCTTTCATCTCTTCTCTTACCCCGGTAATCATTCCGCTAGGATGACCCGGATCCATCTCGCTGATAGCACTCCTCGCTTGACTCGTTTGACATGAGCCTAGGCCGAGTCAGATCACCCAAGGCATATGAATCAGCAATCCGGATTGTCTCTGCCAATGTAGTTGGCATATCCCTTTGCAACCTTTGCCATAGCATGCTTGCATATCTGCACCCTTGCGCAAACCAAGCTATGGCCTGCGACTCAATCACACCCTCACATGAGTTTCGCACATTGCACCAGCGGGTTAAGAATTCCCGGTCTGTCTCGTTCGGTCTCTGCTTGCACATTGCTAGGGTCTGTGGTCTGTTAGGCCTCTGATACGTGCTTGAGAAATTACTGACAAACATTTCCTCAAAATCAATCCAACAGCTAATGCTTCCAGGTGGAAAATTGTTTAACCATACCCTTGTTGGTCCCTCCAGCATCTGAGGTACATATCTCATAGCCCATCTCAAGTTGCATGTAGCAATTTTTACCGTTGTTGCATAGTTAATCAACCAATCCTCCGGCTTTGTGCTGCCGTCATATGTCTTAGTGCCTCTAGGTAACTAGAAGTTAGGTACCAGAGGCTCCTTCATGATCCGGGGTACAAAACACGCTGGAGCCGGAGGACCTTGACACTCAATTTGCTCCGACCTATAAAGCCGATCCAGTTTTAACCTGGCGTCGTCAGGCATCAAGTTCCTGCTTCCCAATCTTGACCCTATCACGTGATAGTCCGGCCTGGGATACCCAGCGTTCACCATCTCCGAATCACCATCATTGTATCTATCTTGCTCTTGTGGAGCTGCTCTATGTTGCATACCTTGGCCGACACTGCGCTCTTGTTGTGGTATATTCCGTTGCTGCGGTTGCCCTACATCCGCCAGGTTGCGCTATCCAGCATTGCCGTTCACAGCGTTCCCTTGACCGGCATTGCCTTGGTCGCGGTTACCTCGGCCAGCTTCACCTCGGCTCACACTTCATCGATCCTCATTTCCTTGCGCTGCTTTTCCTTTCCCTGCCCTTGCCGAGTCATATGGGACTATTTGTTTGTTCCTCCTGGCTGAGGTTACTACCTCTTCTCTCCTGGGACCACCATGAGGAGACGCTGCAGCTCCAGCGGATTTCTCCGGGTTACCCACTGCCGAATAAACAATCTTGGAGGCCCCAGCTCTCTCCGAGTTAGCTCTGAGCAATTCCTCATTCTGTCTATTAGCGATCCGAACTAACTCATTGACCCTTTCCTGCTGTCTCTGCCGGGCTTCACCCGTCAGACCTTCTAACTCGGATGCAGCTGCATTTTCTGCTCTGAGGTTCTTTGCCGGGGTACTATACTTCGGCAGCCCCACGGACAGACAGTTCTCTGATTCCTCGATTCTAGTATCACCCTCTTTGTTCATTTCACTCATGAGGTTTCTCCCCTTCACTTTTATAGCATCAACCTTATTTGCCTTTGCGTACTCATGCAGTGTCATGTTCAACGACTATTGAGCCGCGGCTATCTTTTTTGCACCCTCTAATATTTTCTGCCTAGTTTCCTCTAGCTCGGCCTGTGCCTGAGCCGGATCTACCACTGCTGCTACGGGGCTTGCCAAGCTATCTATTGCCTGCTGCAGCACATTCTCCGGCCTCTCTAGCGGAGGACCTCTACTTTTCCTCAGTGCCTTGGGTGTTACCTCCGGATCTGGTGCCAGATCCTTGCTCGCGCCAGCGCCAGGTGCAGTCATCATCACCTCGGCGCGGTCAGGGGAGCGAGTGGTACGCGACCTGCGAGGTGAATGCATGACAGATCGACAGCGACGTAGATCTTGTGCGCGCCAAGCTTGACGAAGAGGCCGTTGCACAGGAGAGGTCGCTTGCCGAAGCAGCCAGCGTTGTCGCTGACGAAGTCCAACGCTCCAAAGCGCTAAACAAGCCCGGAGACGATGCGTTTGCCGGTTCCGATGAGGTTTCCCGTCCGGATCTTCACTCTTGCTAGCGCTGCTAGCCCCATGGTGGGTGCCAACTGTCGTGGTGGTGTCACGGCAAATGCCATGGATAGGCTAAAGGTGGGGACAATATGCACTAGAGGAATCCAGGGAGGGATAGTGTGGTGATTCCACACACAGTTGCTTTGTATTCAATAGGTTTCCAAGGTTACAAGTGCTCCTTGAGCTGTATTGGGGAGAGGAGGAAGAAGGAACTCACTTACTCTCACCCCTAGCTAGCTCTCAGGAACCAAGAACTAACCAAGTAAAACTCAACTCACTAGAGATCAACCAAGTAAAGACCAACCCTTTCTACAGAGGCCCTAGCCCTCCTTATATAGGGGTGGCTAGGTCTCCAATTAGGGCATACGTGGAGGCATATTCTAGGGAATATGCCTCTTCCAAAAATAGTAAACCGACCGGGTCACTTTTCCCCATCGTCAGCCATGCAGAGGCTACGTGAGCCTCTACGGCGCCAGCGTCATCCGACACACGCAACGTCACCCTTGTCGGCCATGCCTCGGTGGTCCTAGCCTCTGTCCGCTTCGCTCACGCTCTGCGTACAGTGACCTCCTTTTGACCAGCGAGATACCTTCCTTCTCTTGCAAGCCTGATATAACCCGGATCATGCCTGGTTAATCCGGCCACACCTGTACCTGCATACAAGTTTGATACATCCAGCTGACATACGGCATATGTCGACCGGGATTTAGTTAGGTGGACATCCTCCAGTCCGGGTTACCCCGTGATTCGGCCTGCCTTGAGGTGACTCGGCCAGCACTTGCTTTGACCTTGCCATACCTCGGCTAACTCGACCTTTATACCCCGGCGTGACCCTACCCGGGGGTATCCCCCCGACAATATCCCAAATGGAGGGTAATTTTTCCTTGGGCATATTTTGGAATTGCAGCTCATGAATAAGGGAATGGAAGGGATTCTTGGTGCGTGGAGGAGGTGACCGTGAACCCAAGCAATGACGCGGAACCTTCCCTCCGGTGGACATCCGTGCAGTCCTTTTGAACTTGGTAGGATTTTCCACCACTCCAATGCTTGCAATGGTGGTGCTGGTGTGCGGATGCTGGACTTCCTTTGCCTCCTCTTCAACTTCACTGTCGATCTCTTCCTCCTGCTCAAAGTCTTGGAGATCATCTTCTGCAGGCTCCTTCCCCTTATCGTTGGCGGAGACCATTGTGCTTCTAAAGCTTGACAGGGGGATCCGGGGGATTATATAATACAAAGTTTCATAATAAAAGGAAGGTATTGGGAGAAAACGGGTCGGAGACGGGCTCCGGGGTGGCCAATCCCTTTGGTGGCGTGGCCAGGTGAGCCCGTGCCACGGGGTGGTGTGAGCCACCAGGCTCCGTTTCTGTCCCTTTTTCAGCTTATTAATTTGCATGTTGGATAAGAACTGCAAAAATATAAATTGGAAAGTTTTCCGCGGACCTTTTCTTACCAGAACTATTACCTATTCGAAAACGGACTGTGTAGGTCTCTGAACATGGCCTTTAATGAATTTTTCCAGAGTCACCATTTGAATAACATCAATATCTTTATTGTAAGAATCTCCAGAATATAGTGCTTGAGTCTTTTGACCATTCTTCATCTCATTACGTCATTTTCTCCTGCCACTTGAAAATTTCTTTCATACAAAACTTCACACAATCTTCATTAGCAACATTAGTGCATGCAAGATAATAAACCTTTAGGTTCAATTTCAACGGAAATCCTTTGAAACATAAGCTACTGAAACAACTCCTTTCAAAATCCCAAAAAAATTCAAAAAGGAAATCGATTTAAGAGGCGAACGCAAAAATGGCAGAAATCTATCAAAACAGACCAGCAGGTAAAGATCAATTTTTTCACGAATCTTCTGTTGCTCAAATCAAAAAGTGCAAAACTAACGAAAGTTAAATAATAACCTGGGCCATGCACCAAAAAAATTACAGATCAGTACGACATTCTGGGATTTTGCATGATTTTTTATAGTCTAGCACAAAAATCTGTTTTGGGACAGCAACTTCCCCAAATCTTACTTTTCTCTCATTAGAGGCTGATATTGACACAAAAAGCAAAAAAAAGGACAAGGAGAGGTTATTACAGAATCAATAACTTCTAGGACTCAAAAAAACCAAAATAAACTAAAAGCGAAAATATATTAGGTTGTCTCCCAAAAAGCTCTTTCTTAATAGCCATTAAGATAGGCATGATAAATTTCAATGATGCTCACATATGAATATGAATTGAAGTAAAAGAGAGCATCAAGAAGCAAATGTACACATGGTTAAGTCTAACCCACTTCCTATGCAAGGGAATTTTCTAAGAAAATAAATTGTTGAAACCAGAGGCTGCTAGCATAGGAAGGCAAAACAAGTGCAACATAAAGATTTTCAGCATAAAGCGAGGAAACTTGATATTATTGAGATGCATAAGAACAATTTTCCCTCTCTCATAGTAACTTTCAGTATCATGCATAAATTTAACGATGTAACTATCACATGAACCATTATAGCAATGATCACTTATCTTGACAGAAAACACAGGGATACTAGCTTTCCTAGTTCCATTAGGATGTGAACCAATTTTAGAAGTATCCCTACAAAGGATAATGTGCCCATACTCTACATATTTAGTGACAAAGTCTTTTACATTTGCTATTGCAGGTTTAACATCTATTTGTTCATTAGGTTCAAGATCTTTATTTGTACTTTCGTTAACCATACTAGTTGTCATAGAATGTTCCTTTACCTTAATCGGGAAAGGTATTTTCTCGATCTAAGGTTCAGGTAAAATATGATCCGTAGTATAAACTTCAGTAATTCTAGAAGGAACACAATTAACAATATCTTTATATGGTGTGTGATACTTGTTCCATTTCTTTTTTGGAATTTAAATATAAGAGGAAAAAGCTTTAAAATAATTTGCAATAATTTGAGAATCAAGACCCTAAGCATTACTAATATTTTGAAAGTCATCAGTTCCCATAAAAGATTTAATGCATTAATCATAATTTATACCTGACTTTCTTCCTTTATTATTCTCCCATGCTTCAGCATTGTCTTGAATACGGTCTAGAAGATCCCATTTAGCTTCTTCTTCCATGCGTGTAAATGATCCAGCACAAGAAGCATCCAATAGATCCTTATCATAAAGAGAAAGTCTTGCATAAAAGTTATTGATAATAATATTGCTAGGGAGCTCATGAATAGGACATTTGAGCATTAGTAACTTCAATCTCCCCCAAGATTGAGTTGTACTCTCTCCATCACGAGGCCAAAAGTTATATATTTGATTCCGATCCTTATGAATCTCACTAGGAGGATAAAATTTGGAATAAAAGAGAGGTACAATTTCCTCCCATTCAAGAGATCGGCTATTCTTTAGTAGCTTATACCATTCCTCAGCTCTTCCTTTCAGTGATAATGAGAATAACTTCTTCTTGACTTGATCTGTTGTAATACCTGCACACTTGAACAACCCGCATAATTCGTGTATAAAGAGAAAATGATCACCGGGATGGACAGTTCCATCTCCAAAATAGTAGTTATCCATAACATGATCAATAATTCTTGTAGATATCTTAAAAGTATCATTTTCAGCAGGTGGAGGTTCATCTACTACCTTAGCAGTGGTAGTAGCATTACGAAATAAGAAACTAAGTGAATTATCCATATTGAAATAAAGTAACTAACAGCAATAAACAATACTCCTAGTAGAAGTGTCCTTACCAGTTCCACTCTCCAATAGCGCTTCAATCCCCGGCAACAGCGCCAGAAAATAGTCTTGATGACCCACAAGTATAGGGGGTGTATCGCAGTATTTTCGATAAGTAAGAGTGTCAAACCCAATGAGGGGCAAAAGGTGTTGACGAGTGGCTTGGATCCGGAATTCTTTGTAAATACTTAGCAAACAGATTTTTAGGTTTTTTTGATAATGCAGATAAATAAAGTGCGAGTAAATAAAAGACAATGATAATAATTGCAGCAAGTAGCCCAATCCTTTCTTTAGCAAAGGACAAGCCGGTTGTATTACTTAAGATAACCAAACGTTCTCGAGGACACATGAGAATATTGTCAAGTGCTTTTGCTTCATATAGCTGATTAATCTTCTTTGGTTGGATAAGTGTTGTGTGGATGAACCTATGCTAATATACTGCCCTCCCTAGGACTAATACATACTTGTGATTATACCCCTTGCAAGCATCCGCAACTACAAGAAAGTAATTAAGATAAAAACCTAACCACAACCTTAAACTTTGAGATCCTACACTCCCTTGTGCAAAGCATTTGTAACGGAGGTTCAGGTTTCTATCACTCCGACAACCCGCGATTAGTAGCCAAATACACAATGCATTCGCCTAGGCCCTTAAAGGTGAAGTATCATGTATTCGACGTTCACATGACACCACTAGAAGAATAACACCACAACTTAAATATCAAACCATTGAATCTTTATCAACACAATTCCACTACTAACAACATGACTTCTCCCATGTCCTCAAGAACTAAACGAGCTACTCACAAGACATCATATGGAACAAGATCAGAGATGAAATAATGACAAGTAACAATCTGAAAATGAATGATAATTCAATGGTTCCACTCAATAGCATCAACTACAACAAGTAATCAATACCGGGAAAGTTTCCCCTAAGAACTATGCAAGATTCAACCCAATTGTTACAGCGGTATGAAGTGGTGATGATGGTGCTGGTGGAGATGATGGTGTCGTGGTGGTGTCACGGCAGATGCCATGGATAGGCTAAAGGTGGGGACTAATACACGCTAGGGGAATCCAGGGAGGGATAGTGAAGTGATTCTTCACACAGAAGTTTGTATTCACTCTGCTTCCAAGATTACAAGTGCTCCTAGAGCTGTATTGGCAAGAGGCGGAAGAAGGAGCTCTCTTACTCTCACACACAGATCACACTTAAAACCCTAGCCAAATCAGAATAGCGGAACCCCTTCTACTGAGGCCCTAGCCCTCCTTATATAGAGGGGGCTAGGTCTCTGCTTAGGGCATACGTGGAGGCATATTCCTGAGAATATTCCTTCCCCCAAAGCAGTAAGCCGACGGGGTGCTTTTCCCCCGCGTCACACATGCAAAGGCTACGTGAGCCTCTGCGGCGCCCGCGTCAGTCGACATGGGCGTCGTCACCCTTGTCGGCCACGCCTCGGTGGTCCTGCCCTTGTCTGCTTCGCTCATGCAGTGCGTACCGGGGCTTCTTTTTACCAGCGAGATTCCTTCCTTCTCCTAGAAGCTAGATGTGACCCGGATCATAGCTGATCCGGCCACACCCGTTCTTGCATACAAATTAAACATCCATTTCCGACTTACCGCTTAAGTCGGTTGAGACTTAGTTAGGCGAACGCCCCCCGCTCTGGGTTACCCAGTGATTTGGCCTGCCTTGAGGTGACTCGGCCAGCATACGCTTTGGCTTTGTCGAACCTCGGCTAACTCGGCCTTTATACCTCGGCGTGACCCTACCCGGGGGTAACCCCCCAACATTAGTCCCCGAAGCCGGTGCGGTCTCAGCTGCCTTGGCCGCTGAGGCCACATCAGGTTCAATTATGTTTGAGCTTTGGGTGTTATTTCGGAGTTACCTTCTTGTCTCAGATTATATGGATTTACGTCCCCCTTGCACGTTCCAAGTTTTCACTTGCAGGCCGGGTTACCACTTCAAATCGGACCTCTTGGTTTTACTTTCCCTCTGCACATTCCAAGTGTTTATTTGCTGGCCGGGTTACCACGGTCCCATCCGGATCTCGCTTCCTTCTCTCGTACGCCAACCCACGTGGAGGCTAATCATTATGTTGTCTTATTTTAAGGGCCAGCACAGTAACCGCCGCAGTAATTATCAGTTATCACTGTGCGCGGGTCACGTCACGCCTGCCTCCTCGTTTACCGCATCAACGTGTCACGTCATGGGATCACCTCCGCTCTGTGGCCTTCCGTGTGGTTCCTTGCAGATTGGTCGATGCGGGTGATACACGGCCACTGCGTGTGGCACATTCGCAGGACGCGATCCCACTCTCCCCTTGAGGGAATGGTTAAATAGGGGAGGGGCGCACCCCTTAGGATTTTTCCCCTTCCGCGCCCCTCTGCCCCTTGCTTTTCTTCTTCGTCTTCCTCGCGACCGCGCTGCCGCCAGTGCTCCCAAGTAGCAGCGCCGCCACCACACTGCTTCCCCACACCTCTGCGTCGCCGCCAGCACTACGCAACTCCCTCACCACGGGTCGCTGCCAATCTAGGCCTCTGCCCCTCGCCACCGCTAGCGCCAGCGAGGGCAGCGAAGACCAGATGACGGAGGAGGAGCTCGTCGTCGCCGAGCAAGAGATGGAGGAGGACACCACAGCGGCGGACCGTGGTGCATGGGCCGGGTCTTGGGTCTGCCAAGACGACCTAGATTGGCTCTACCGCACCAAACGCATCCCCGCCGGCGTCGCCGCTCGTCTTGCCTCCGCCGAACTGGCCCCCTCACCCAATCCGGGTGAGTACGTCGTGTTCTTGTCCCACTTCCAGCGGGGGTTCGGTTTGCCGGTCAGCGACTTCTTCCGGGATTGGCTTTTCACCTACAAACTCCAGCCGCACCACCTTCCTGCCAATGCTATTACTTCTCTCCGCTTTCGCTTCCACGATCGAAGGCTACGCCGGACTATGGCCCACGAAGGAACTGTGGATCCGGTTTTTTGGCCTTCGTCGCAATGTCATCCCGAACATCCAACTTGATCCGGAGGACAAGCAGCTCACTCAATTTGGAGTTGCGTCCATCTCACCCTGGAGGCTTTCCGTTTTCCCCTGGGTCACCGGGCTGGACTCCTGCAAAGGGTGGGCCCGGACTTTCTTTTATGTCCGGAATACAGGCTCCGAAGACTTAATCTGGCTGCTCCCCTATACTCCGGGTCCACCTAACCCGGAACTGTGGGATGTCGTCCCCAAGAAGCCCACGGCCTTGGCCAACCAGGTCAACAAGAGGTTCGCGGAGCTGAAGAAGCTCGGGTTGCGCAACGAGGACGCTATGATCACGTTCGTGCGCAACCGAATTTTCCCCTCCAGAAGCACACCCACAAGGTGTGCCACATCAGCTTCGGCCGCGACCCCAACCGGACCTCATCCTTCGAGTTGAGCAACACGGAGATTTATCGCCGGGTTAAGGCTCTCTTCACCACCCACAAGGACTTCTCCTCTGAGTGGACGTGGGGAATTGAGCATTTTTGCCGTGATAGGCTTCCTCTTGCGGTGAGCTTTGTGGTGCAACCTTACCCCAAATTAATTATATGTCGGTCATTGTGGCATTTTTGACTCTGTTGTTTGTTCTTTTTCTCAGCTATTCCTTCAGCAGACCCTCGAGGACGGCACGGATCCGACCCTTAAGTGGGCACCGGACCGGGAGACCCCGGATGAGGAAGAGCCAGACCGGGAGATGTTCCTCCCGATGACCGACGCTACAAAGCGACCCACGGGTAAATCCTCTTCTATTAGAGATTGGCCCGATGATGAAGATGGCTCGGATGTCGAGGTGATTGAACCTGTTGATGCTGTCCCCCTTTCTTTTGCTTTTCCGGCATCAGCTAAACCCGGTGGGCATATCCATGAGGACCCTCCCCTTGCTACGGGCGAACCTGTTCTGGTAGCGCCGAAGAAAAAGCGTGGAGCGGCACCAAGTTCTTCCTCCGGACCTTCTCAGCCTGCCAAAAGGCGAAAGAAGTCCGGAGACAAAACTGCCTCCAAGCCAACAGGCAAGGCCCCAGCACGAAGGGCTCAGAAACCCAAGGAGCCCCAAACCTCGGATGCGTAAGTCATTTTTCCTTCTACAACTTTCTCTTCCTTGCATTGTTGTAATTTCTCTTCTGACATTATTTGATTTGGCAGGGCTGTAGTAGAGGTCCCTCAGAGTGGATCTAGCATCTCTTCACCGCTCCGGCCTAGCCCTTCTCCTCCTCGTGACGACGAGTCACGCCCGCTGAGCCTTATTCCAGAGGGTTCTGCGGCTGCTTCGGGTTCTGTTCCACCTCGTCAAGAGGGGGTAACCTTGGAGCGGGGGAGACCGGCCCGGCCGAGGCGACGGCAACCACAACTTCGGCCTCGCCGCAACCAGCAGCCACTGAAACTACCTCGGCACCAGCACCAGCTCCAGCACCAGTAACCGAACCAGCACCAGTTCCGGCACCAGCACCAAGTCCGGCAACAAGAGCACCAGCGCCAAGCTCCTCTGCCTCGTCCGAGTCTTCTCAACCTCGGCGAGGAACTACCCCGACAGCTCCTAAGGGAAAATCCGCTGCAACCACTTCCTCTTCCCAGCAAGCAAAGGGCAAAAAGGCTCCTGATGCTACCAAATCAGCATTCGTCGAGGCTGGGCAGCATACCCTCGCATCAATGCTTCCCAAGAAGGCTCCAGCAGCGAAGGACACCCCTGCCGAGCCAACCGATGCACAACAAATGGTTCTGCACACCAGCCTAGCCCTTGCCTTGGTTGAGAGGAAAGAGGCGTACGCGAAGGGCTTGGTGGCGCCCCATATGCCCACCGGCGAGCGGTACCCTCCGATGTTGATTGAATTTTTCAACAACTGGAACAAGGCTGAGTTCGTCCATGACAACGATCTCCTGGAGAGGTTTGGCCCCGCTGAATTTTCCGCCCAAATGAACACAGCCGCTAAGGCAATCAACCTCGCGGGTCGGATGATGGAGGTATGTCGCTTCCCCTTTATATGCTGTAGATAATGATGATATAACCATTAGTCCCCGAGCCTCCGGGGGAGTAACTTGTTACTCGGTCGGATGCTCCTCAGAAAATTAACATAGCTCCATGATAACTTCGAATATGCACACACCTAGAGCCGGGTTAAGTCCCACTTGGCTCGGATCTTGTACACTTCGAATATGCACACACCTCGAGCCGGGTTAAGTTCCACTTGGCCCGGATTTTTGTACACTTCGAATATGCACACACCTAGAGCCGGGTTAAGTTCCACTTGGCCCGGATCTTGTACACTTCGAATATGCACACACCTAGAACCGGGTTAAGTTCCACTTGGCCCGGATTTTTATACACTTCGAACATGCACACACCTAGAGCCGGGTTAAGTTCCACTTGGCCTGGATTTTGGTACACTTCGAATATGCACACACCTAGAGCCGGGTTAAGTTCCACTTGGCCCGAATTTTTGTACACTTCGAATATGCACACACCTAGAGCCGGGTTAAGTTCCACTTGGCCCAGATTTTGTACACTTCGAATATGCACACACCTAGAGCCGGGTTAAGTTCCACTTGGCCCGGATTTTTGTACACTTCGAACATGCACCAAGCTAATTTATGTTTCTGTACTCCTTTCAGGTGACCACCAATCGTCGGAGTGCTGAATTCCAACATCTGCTGGATACCCACAAGATGCTACGCGCAAAGCAAGTTGCACTTCTCGCGGAACACGAGAAAAGGGGTAAATTTCTTCCTTGGCGCTTCTCCGTTTTTCTTCATCTTCCTCCGCCGAACTAATCTCATCATTCGGTTTCCGCAGCTGGGGTGGAGGTTGAGAACAAGATTATGGGGAAGAATCTGGAGCAGATCAAGGGTAAGTCATTTTTGTCCGACCTTACAGTGCTTTCCATTTCCTTTTCTCCTTAGCTCGGCAAACATTCATACCTCGGCTCTGCCGGGTCAACACACTATTTCAGCATCGCTTGAAGATAGTGTGCCCGTGCCTGATATGATGCTGCATTTTCTCGAACAAGCAGGGCAGCATCAAGCCGAGCTTAAGAAGAAAGATGATGAGCTCGCCCTCCTCCGGACCAAGGACGATGAGATCGCCAGGCTCAAGGCTGAGATGGAGAAAATGAAGGCCCATCACCAATCCGAGCTCCAAAAGGTTGGCCAGGATTACACAGAAGAGCGCGAACGCCTCAATCTCCAGATCGCCAAGGACCAGGATCTACTCAAGGAGTCCGACATCCAGCTTGGGTCGGCGAATGCTGAGCTTGAGCAGCTTTGTAAGAGACGTGATGACTACACCAGGGAGTTGACCCGGATCCTCATCCATATATCACGTAAGTTCCTTTCCCTTATCCGACCTACTCCGGGTTACTTCATATGTCTTTTCTTTACCTTCTTCCTTTGTCTTGTTTCCAGGCAAATTTCTAGAGGGCACTGCTATTGCGAGCGCAGCAGTTGTAGACTTCCGCCAAGAAAGGGGTACTCCTGCCGCTCCTAATGGTGAAGAGATTCCCTGTGACATGGAGGACATGTTGGTCAGCTTGTCATCTCGCGTGGAGCTCATCAAGAATTATGGCAAGGACATCCTTGACGTTGCAGTTCGCAACTTCAACATGTTCTGGCCAGGAGAAGATACTCTAGAGACC
Organism: Avena eriantha; assembly: GCA_910589775.1. NCBI lineage: Eukaryota > Viridiplantae > Streptophyta > Magnoliopsida > Poales > Poaceae > Avena > Avena eriantha. The sequence continues at coordinate 361,679,878 of OU342745.1, read as the reverse complement.
ACCACAATTCTCGTTGAGAAGCTAATGGAAACCGAGACCCAACTCGACCTCTGGAGAGAGTCCGCTGGACGTGCCGCAGCTGATACCATTCTTCACCACATACTCATGTGGTATGAGAAGATCGATCTCAACCTCTTGACACGCCTGCGCACGGGATCCAGATAGACCAATGACCCGGAGTGGGTAGCTCGGCACCAGGCTTGCGCCCATAGCCTCATCGAATACACTCCCATTCATGAATGGGCTGAGGGGCCGAGCTTCCTAGAAGCCGCTGGGGACAAAGAGGTTGAGAACAATGAAGATGCTCGGACGGTGATGGAGAAGATGACGCCTCGGATATCGAAGACGGCGAAGATGATGCCGAACTTCCTCCTCCTGCTGCTCCTTGAGCGAAAAAACTTGAAAATTTATCAGATCCCCGGTATGCCGGGTGGAGTTGTATCCCATATACATGTGATATTTTGCTACTAAGTTCTTACGCTGGATTAACTTGGGCGTAGTCCCCGAGTTTCTTTTTCTTGTTCGTCCAATCTTTTGGCTCGGCTCGTGTCTACCTTGATTCGGTTTTACGACTTACAAATCCGAGCTTCAAAAATTGTCTTAACAATACTGGGAAACTTTTAGACTTAGCTCAAAAATAAAACTGCATAGTAACTTGAAAATAAATACAAGGTTAGTCCGAAAAACAAACGTCGGCTCAAATAAATTCTTTTCCTTAGTCGTTTTTCATGTGCTACGCAATTCCAAACTTGTTCTCTTACTTTCCATGAAGCCAATTCTTGTTGGACAGCAGCAAGTCGAAGAGTTGGGTTCTTGGTGCTCACACATTACTAATCCGAGTTAAGTAGAACAACTTATTCCAGCTAACGCACAAAAGACAACAAATATTATTAAGGAAGTCCCCGAGTTACTGCTCGAGGTGCCAACATTTCATTGATAAGCTCATTACCGGCATACATACCGACACATGAGAAGACTCGGATACATACACTTCTTTGCTAAGTGTAGAAAGGACGAAGGAGAGCTATATTCCATGGACGCTTAGATTCCTCACCGGACCTGTCCGCCTTGTTCTTTTCCTGTGGCTTTGCATCTATAAGATAATAAGAATCATTGTGCAATGCCTTGCTCACGATGAATGGCCCTTCCCATGGGGGGGATAATTTATGCATGCCAGCAGTACGTTGTACCAACCGGAGCACCAGATCGCCTTCCCGAAAGACTCGGGGGCTTACTTTCCGGCTATGATAGCGTCGGAGATTTTGCTGACATACGGCGGATCTGGACAATACCAGTTCTCTCGCTTCTTCCAGCAGATCAACATCATTTTGCCGGGCTTCTTGCACTTCGGCTTCTGTGTATTGGGTGACCCTAGGCGAATCATGCTCTATGTCGGCTGGTAATACAGCTTCTGCCCCATATACCAGAAAAAATGGTGTATAGCCTGTTGATCGATTCGGAGTTGTTCTTAAACTCCACAGTACCGCTGGTAGTTCTTCTATCCAGCACCCCGCTGATCTTTGCAGCGGCTCAATGAGCCGGGGTTTTATCCCGGATAATACTAATCCGTTGGATCTTTCCACTTGTCCGTTCGATGTGGGGTGGGCTACCGAGGCTACGTCCAGCCGGATCTTCTTATCCCGGCAGAAACACGCAAATGCTCCTTCCGCAAAATTTGTGCCATTATCAGTTATGATACTATGAGGATAACCGTACCTCAAGATGATATCCTTGAGAAACGTTACGGCCGTAGCTCCATCACATTTTCTTATAGGCTTTACTTCGATCCACTTCGTAAACTTGTCCACCATTACTAAAATGTGAGTCATATTTCCCCTCGTTGGTTTGAACGGGCCGACCATATCCAAGCACCATACGGCAAATGGCCAAGTAATTGGTATGGTCTTGAGTTCCGACATTGGCATATGTGTCTTGGTAGCGTACCTCTGACAACCATTACATTTTCTCACCAGATCTTCTGCTTGCTCTAAGGCACTTGGCCAGTAGAATCCGTGCCGGAAAGCTTGTGCTACCAAGGCTCGGGATGAGGCATGATGCCTGCATTCCCCTTGATGTATATCTCGGAGGATGTCAAGCCCTTCTTCCGGGTCAGCACATCGCTGGAGGACATTGGTCACACTTCTTTTGTATAGTTCGGAATTGATGATCGTGTACGCCTTTGCCCTCCTCTGTGTTTGCCTGGACAGCACTTCCTCTGTGGGTAACGCTCCATCTTTCAGGAATTGAAATATAGGTAGTGCCCAAGCTGGTATTGCTCGCACAGGGAACACATCCTCATCAATCTCCATCTGATCCACCAGCATAACCTTAACCGGATCATGCTGAGCAGTCCCCAGGTCTTGCGAAGCAGTCCCCGGGTTCACTGAAGCAGTCCCCGGGTTTGGCGAGGCAGTCCCCGGGTTTCGCGCACCACTTCCCATGTCAATATCCATGGGCACAGCTCCGGATTCCGTGTCCTCCGGGACATAGATTGAGTCGGTTTCTGGGGAGGGCCTGATGGATGGTTTCTTGAGGTGCTCTAATGCTACACCCGGTGGAATTGCTTGTCGGGTTGACCCGAGCTTCGACAGCATGTCGGCAGCCTCATTTTCCACCCAGGGTACATGGTGAAATTCGCATCCCTCAAAGTAACCAGATATCTTCTGCACATGAAATCTGTATAGTGCCATGTTTGGATCAAGGGTGTCCCATAGTCCCGACACTTGCTGCACCACCAAATCCGAGTCGCCAAAGCATATGATCCGACGTATTCCAATCTCTTTTGCCACCTTGAGCCCGTGCACAAGTGCTTCATACTCAGCAACATTGTTTGATGCCGTGAAATGGATCTGCAACACGTATTTCAACTGGTCCTTCTTTGGCGAAGTAAGTACAACTCCGGCACCTAGCCCAGTTTTGGTTTTTGATCCGTCAAAGTGCATTCGCCAATAGTTCGGATCTGGGAGTGGCGGTTTGTATTGCACCTCAGCCCAGTCCACGAAAAAGTCCGCCACAACTTGAGATTTGATGGCTTCTCTTCTGTCATATTGCGGCGCATAAGGAGCTACCTCAATTGCCCATTTTGCAATTCTGCCACTCGCATCCTTGTTACTCATTATCTCGGATATGGGGGCCTCACATATGACCCTGATGGGATGCTCCTCAAAGTAGTGCCTCAACTTCTTTGCGGCCATGTACACGTCGTACGCCACCTTTTGATAGTGTGGATAGTTCTGCTTTGAGGCTGACAACACCTCGCTCAAGTAATACACTGGCCTTTCTACCGACTTACCTTCCTCGTCGCGCTCCACCACTATCACTGCACTTACAACTCGGTTGGTTGCGGCTATATAGAGAAATATTGGCTCCTTTGATAGTGGTGAGGCTAACACTGGTGTAGTGGCTAACATCTTCTTCAAGTGGGCAAAGGCTTCATCGGCTTGTGGTGTCCAAACGAACTTATCCGACTTTTTCATGAGTTGGTAAAGAGGCAATGCCTTTTCTCCCAACCGACATACAAACCGACTTAACGAGGCCAGGCAACCTGTGAACTTCTGGACATCGTTAAGACACTTCGGCAGTTCCATTCGTTCGATGGCCGGATTTTGGTTAGATTAACCTCGATACCTCGGCTGGAAACAAGAAAACCGAGCAATTTCCCAGCCGGGACACTGAAGGTGCATTTTTCTGGGTTAAGTTTCATCCGTAACCTCCTTAGGTTCGCAAATGTTTGCCTGATATCGTCAAGGAGCGTTTTGCTTTCCTTGGTCTTGATAACCACATCATCCACGTACACTTGTACATTTTGACCGATTTGGTCGTGCAAACATTTTTGCATACATCTTTGGTACGTTGCCCCTGCATTACGTAAACCAAACGGCATGGTGCGATAGCAATAAGCCCCATACGGGGTAATAAACGCAGTCTTTATTTGGTCATCCGGATTCAGAGGTATCTGGAGGAAACCAGAATATGCATCAATGAATGACAACAATTCACATCCAGCAGTTGAGTCTATGACCTGATCTATTCTTGGCAGCGAGAATGGATCTTTTGGACACGCCTTGTTCAGGTTCGTGTAATCGATACAGATTCGCCAAACCACTGCCACATTCGGATCATCCTTCTTCTTCTCCACCAGCGCCGGATTAGACAGCCAATCCGGGTAAAGAACTTCCATGATAAATCCTGCAGCTAGCAACCGAGCTATCTCATCCCCGATGACTTTCCTCCTATCTTCGGCGAAGCGGCAGAGAGGTTGCTTCACTGGCTTAGATCCGGGTCTCACATTCAAAGAGTGCTCGGCCAACTCCCTCGGAACACCTTGCAAGTCCTGTGTGGACCAAGCAAAAATGTCCCGATTCTCATGGAGGAAGCTGACGAGCTCGCTTTCCTATTTATCACTTAACCCGGCACCAATTGTTACGGTGCGCTCTGGGAACATGTCATCAACAGGAACCTTCTGGTATCTTTCGTGGCCTAGAAGGAGACACTTCCATGCGGGTTACTCAGCGCCGGCATATACTGCTGCGCGGACTGAGCCAATGCCTCCACCTCTTGAATTTTATTTTTTTCCTGCGCAATCACAAGTGACTCGGCTAAGTTAGACCCGGCCAACGCACACTCCATGGAACGTCAGAAATCCCCAGCAATGGTAATCACCCCGTTTGGTCCAAGCAACTTCATCTTCAAGTAACTAATATGACAGCTCGCCATGAACTTGTTCAGCGCTGGCCTTCCGAGTAACGCGTGGTACGCACTTTCTAAGTTCACCACCTCGAACTCCAAATTTTCGGTTCGGCAGTTATCCCTCGTGCCGAACAATACGTCAACCCGGACCTTGCCTATGGGCTCACAAGAAATGTCGGGCACAATACCATGGAAAGTTGTCCTCGTGGCCTGTAGCATGTTCTCCGAGATACCCAACTTGCGCATTGTGTCCGCATACATGATGTTAATGCTACTGCCATTGTTGATCAGTACCTTTGAGAACCTTACGTTAATGCTAGGTCCAATGAATGTCGGATCCAGCACCAACGCATACGAACCAGGGCTTGGCATAAGCTTGGGATGATCCTTGATGCTCCAGGTGATTTCTTGGTCAGACCAAGGCATATACCTAGTCACTGCAGGCATCACTGCATTCACCTCCATATGTCGGCGCTGCAAGCTCTTTCTATCTGTTTCCTCAGTGGTGAACACACAATAGCTCTGATGATGCTCTCTGTACTCATTTCTCCCCTCATTTCTGGGGTACCTCTGATCCGGCTGGTGCTGATTTTCCACTTGATGCACCACATCCCTTCTCTCATTGTTATCATACCTCGGCGGAGGGGGAGGCAACATTAGCTGTTGCATGTTCGCTTCGGAGAGCAATTGCTGTCGGGGTAACTCCTGCCGTGGTTGATCATTCCGGGGTGCCTGAGCATTCCCCGAACCACCTTGTTCGATCTTGCGCATCCACTCACATTGCCTCGTTGTATGACCCGCTGGGTTATTCGGATTTGGCATGTGAAATTTACACGGCTGATCCAACATCGACTCATGTCTTTCTTTTCTTGCCACTATTTCTTTTGCTCTGGTGTCCAAGTTTTCTTGCCATTGTTTCTCGGAGTCCACTGCCCTCCAGTTTTTTGGCGTTGACTGCCCCCTGCTCCGGGCTGATCTTGATTCACAGCCGCGACTTGTTGCGAACCGTATCGATGATCCGGTCTGTCATCTCTCCTTTTTTTTCTCTGTAGTCATTCCTCCGGGATGACCCTGCTCCATCTCTCTGGTAGTACTCATCGTGTGACACGAGCCTAGGTTGGGTTGGATCATCGAGAGCATATGAATCAGCAATCCGGATCATCTCTGCCAACGTGCTCGGCATTTTCCTTTGCAACTTCTGCCACAGCTCGCTTGCATATCTGCACCCTTGCGCAAACCATGCTATGGCCTGTGATTCTATCACGCCCTCACACGAGTTTCTCACTGTACACCACCGGGTTAAAAACTCCCGATATGTCTCATTTGGTTTTTGCTTGCACATAGCTAGGGTCTGCGGCCTATTTGGCCTCTGATATGTACTCGAGAAATTGCTGATGAACATTTCCTCGAAATCTATCCAGCAGTTAATGCTTCTGGGCGGCAAATTGTTCAGCCATACCCTTGCTGGCCCCTCCAACATCTGGGGTACATATCGTACAGCCCATCTCAATTTGCCAGTGGCAATTTTCACAGCTGTAGCAGAATTTATCAGCCAATCCTCCGGCTTTGTACTGCCGTCATACGTCTTTGTGCCCCTGGGTAACTGGAAGTTGGGTACCGGTGGCTCCTTCATGATCCGGGGTCCAAAACACGCTGGACCCGGTGGACCTTGACATTCCATTAGTTCCGACCTATACAGTCGATCCAGTTTCAACCTGGCATCATCTGGCATCAAATCCCTGTTTCCCAATCTTGACCCTATCACATGATAGTCCGGTCTTGGGTATCCTGCGTTTGCCATTTCTGAATCTCCATCATTATACCTGTGTTGCTCTCGTGGAGCACCTTTCTGTTGCATACCTCGGCTGGCACTTTGCTCTTGCCTTGGTATATTCCGCTGTTGCGGTTGTCCTGCTCCTGCCGAGTTTCGCTGTCCGGCATTGTCGTTGACGGCGTTCCCTTGACCGCCATTGCCTTGGTCGCGGTTACCTCGGCCAGCTTCACCTCGGCTCACACTCCGTCGATCATCATTTTTCTGTACTTCTTTTCCTTTCCCTGCCCGCGTTGGGTCATACGGGACGATCTGTTTGTTCCGTCTGGCCGAGGTTACTACCTCTTCTCTCCTTGGACCACCATGAGGAGATGATGCGGCTCCAGCGGATTTCTCCGGGTTACCCATCGCTGAATGGACGATCTTGGAGGCTCCAACTCTCTCCGGGTTAGCTCTGAGTAGTTCTTTGTTTTGTCTGTTCGCGATCCGAACCAGCTCGTTAACCCTATCTTGTTGTCTTTGCTGAGCCTCACCCGTTAGACCCTCTAACTCGGATGCAGCTGCATCCGCTGCTCTGAGGTTCTTTGCCGGGGTACTATACCACGGCAGCCCCATGGACAAACAGTTTTCTGATTCCTCAATTCCAGTATCACCTTCTCTGTTCATCTCGCTCATGAGATTTCTCCCCTTCACTTTTATAGCGTCAACTTTGTTCGCCTTTGTGTACTCACGCAGCGTCATATTCAACGACTGCTAAGCCGCGGCTATCTTTTTTGCACCCTCTAGTATTTTTTGTCTAGTTTCTTCTAGCTCGGCCTGCGCCCGAGCCGGATCTACTGCTGCTACCACAGGGTTTGCCAAGCTATCCATCACTTCCCTCAACACATTTGCTGGCCTCTCTAGTGGAGGACCTCTACCTTTCCTCGGTGCCTTAGGCGTTACCTCCGGGTCTGGCGCCGGATCCTTGCTCGCGCCCGCACCAGGCGCAGTCATCATCACCTCTGCGTGGTCCGGGGAGCGAACGACATGCGCCTCGTGAACCACAGTGAGGGGTGGCTCCCCTGCCTCGACGATGTGACGCGGATGAACACACGACACGTCAACAGCAACGTAGACCTTGTGCACACAGAGCTTGACAAAGAGGCCATTGCGCAGAAGTGGGCACGTGCCGAAGCAGCCAGCGTTGTCGCTGACGAAGTCCAGTGCTCCAAAGCGCTGAACAAGCCCGGAGACAATGCGTTCGCGGTGCCGATGAATTTCCCGTCCGGATCTTGACCCCTGCTAGCGCCGCTAGCCCCACGGTGGGCGCCAACTGTCGTCGTGGTGTCACGGCAGATGCCATGGATAGGCTAAAGGTGGGGACTAATACACGCTAGGGGAATCTAGGGAGGGATAGTGAAGTGATTCTTCACACAGAAGTTTGTATTCGCTCTGCTTCCAAGATTACAAGTGCTCCTAGAGCTGTATTGGCGAGAGGAGGAAGAAGGAGCTCTCTTACTCTCACACACAGATCACACTTACAACCCTAGCCAAATCAGAATAGCAGAACCCCTTCTACTGAGGCCCTAGCCCTCCTTATATAGAGGGGGCTAGGTCTCTGCTTAGGGCATACGTGGAGGCATATTCCTGAGAATATGCCTTCCCCCAAAGCAGTAAGCCGACCGGGGTGCTTTTCCCCCGCGTCACACATGCAGAGGCTACGTGAGCCTCTGCGGCGCCCGGGTCAGTCGACATGGGCGTCGTCACCCTTGTCGGCCATGCCTCGGTGGTCCTGCCCTTGTCTGCTTCGCTCATGCAGTGCGTACCGGGGCTTCTTTTGACCAGCGAGATTCCTTCCTTCTCCTAGAAGCTAGATGTGACCCGGATCATAGCTGATCCGGCCACACCCGTTCCTGCATACAAATTAAACATCCATTTCCGACTTACCGCTTAAGTCGGTTGAGACTTAGTTAGGCGAACGCCCCCCGGTCCGGGTTACCCAGTGATTCGGCCTGCCTTGAGGTGACTCGGCCAGCATACGCTTTGGCTTTGCCGAACCTGGGCTAACTCAGCCTTTATACCCCGGCATGACCCTACCCGGGGGTATCCCCCCAACAGATGGTGGTGATGATGATGATCCTAATGAAGTATAGCTCGATGACGGTGTTGATGGCAACGATCTCCCCTCTCCGGGAAGGAATTTCCCCGGCAGATTTCTGCCTGCTGGAGAGCTCTTTCTCTCTCTGTAGTTTTCCGACCCGCAGAGGCAGCGGACTTTCTGTGGTCGCTCCCCAAGACTTAGGGTTTCGAGGGTGTTATATGAGTCAGAGGGCGATGCCAGAGGTGGGCCAAGGTGGCCAAACCACCTGGTGGCGCGGCCAGGGCTAGCCCGCGCTAGGGGGTGGTGTGGGCCCCCAGTGGCCCATCTCCACTTCCCCTTCTGGCTTCCTTCGTCTTCTAGAAAAATAGGATTTTCCGTATATTTTCTGGGATTTTTCGATCTTCGCCAATTTTGCCTCCAAACAGTGCCTTTTCCATCAGAATCCTGTCTTTAGTGGTCCATCCTCCAAAAGTCACCAACTATGCAAAAATAGATGAAATAACATAAGTATCTTCTCTTAATATGAAATTTATCAATGAATGATATAGAATAGTGATGCAAAATGGACGTATCATCCACCTCCGGAGGATGGTGACGTAGGGGGGAATGGGGTATCAGAGGACAAGTCTTCTGACGACAAGTCTCTTGGCGAGGACACGTCGCCGGTTGCGGCTGAGCCTACTCCACCTCCACCACAACCATCCCAGGGATCAGGAGGGGCTACCTCTTACACTCCTGCTCTGGCCAGGACTAACGGGCATGTCCCCATCTTCCAAGCTCGACAGACACTCTCATAGAGTGCGCCGGCCAAGCTGGCTCCTGTGGACCTTCCTCACTGCTACCGCCCTGACTCTCAGGCTCCCATTAGGATTTCCATCGAGCAGTACGACACCAACTTCTACCTCGACTCTGATACGTCAGTGAAGGACCTAAAGCCCTCGATTCTTTTGTCCTCCTCCAAGGAGACCTCTTGGGGTGTAGGCATGGATGTCTTCCCCACCTCTTCCCGTGCTCTCCATGGGTGGTGTGCTACTCTCTGGCATCGGACACCCCAGACCCTTACACTCTGGAGCTATACACGGTCCTCACCAACCTTCCCATGGATGGTGCCAAGGTGCACTGTTCCCGTGCTCCGCGCTAGCCCCTGCCACCTCCCTCGAGCCATAGCATTTGCCTTGCTGGGACTAGGGCAAGCTTGGATGGTTCGGAGCCGTCAGTGACTAATAAGGCCACCCTATGACTCACGGCTCATGAATAGTTCACATGTACTACCTTTTGTGCTTCTTTACCTTGGTCTTGTTCACCTATTTCTGGCTATAATTTTTCTGTTTTGGATCCGGTGCCCTAGATCACTTGGCTACGGTGGAATCTGATTGCAGTATTATCTTCCACGGTGAGAGGGGCCCTAGGATGGATCATATTGCTACCATTAAGGCTAGAGAGTGTTGGGTAATGTGTAACTCAAAACAAAATATTCTAGCGCACAACCAAGATCCAATGCGAGGGAGAAGGTAACGGATCATACCCTAGAAGACCAAACTAGCGGAAGTTTGTCGATGACAAGGTTGATCATGCATCGATCCTCGTAACAAGCCTTAGCGAGTCGTGAGGAGATATATTATCCCATGGATGACTCCAATGATCAAGTTCTCCAAGATTCGCACCTCCACCGATATCGACACGTTCAACGAGAACAACATCACGTCGAAGTGAGATCGAGCTCACGGACAAAGCGGGAACATGTTGATGAAGATCGGGCAACACTTCGTTGTCCGGCTAGATTGGATCTAGACAAAGTTAGTAAACGGGCAGCGCACCGGCATTTTGATGAAGACGGGCTCCTCGTGATGATGTTGGCAGCACGAAGAGGAGGAGGAAGACGGGCTCTGAGGCACCGGGGTAACGATGGGTGGTCGGCGGCAGTGGGCGGCGGTGGTGGCGGCTAGGGGATGGGGCTTGGGGCTCTCTCCTTCAATCGTCACCTTGACCTTGCCCCTTCCCCTCATTACATAGGTGGACACCCCTGTCCCATGAGGAGAGTAAGAGTAGGACTCTGTGTCCTATAAGGACTCCTTTCCTCTAGCCACCAATGAGAAGAGAAGAAGAAAGGAATGGTTGGACTCTCTCCTCCTTCCCAACCTCCCTAGGTAGGGGAGTTGGAGTCTGGGGTGGACCCCTCCCCTCCCCCATAGCCTCCTCCTTCACCCACCGACCATGGGGGAGCCCTGGCCATATTAGCCGGGGTTTCCTCCCCCATGTGCGCGCCTTGGCCCAGTAGGCCATGCGGTCCCCTGGCCCATGAGACCCATTGGGATAATTAAATAATAATTTATTATTTATTATTTAAATATAAATAATTATTCCAAAGTTTCCTGAATTAAATCCTCGACACTCCGAATTAATTCGAAACCTTCCCCAAATATTCTCAACATCTTCCATTAATGTCTGGAACAATTCTGTCCATTCTCAGTGATATCCCGGACACCTACGGAATATTCCGAGACACTTTGAAACAATCTTTCATGATTACTTCATTCAAATATCTTAATCGCACTCACATTCTAATTGTGTAAAACGTCTTAAATGTGCGACCATGTGGGTTCAAATATTCACGGTCATGTCTGGAACTCATTCCGCGACAATGATTACTATCGGCGCCTTGATGCACATAGTAATCCCTGCAAATAACACAAAGTTATTTATCGTGTGAACCGTAGTATTATGTCGGATACATATCACATTGCTTTGTCGATACTTTACATTGCCCGAGATGAAACACTAGGTTATTCTTGTTATCTGGCATGTACTCTTTACTCATAGCGTACTATCGATGTTCATGTGATCAACAACTTTATTACGTGTCCGGCCAAACGATGACGAACAACATGGCACATGAGTGGGTCCAAAGTGTATCTCCCCATCGTTAGGAGTAGCAATTCCCAGTAAACACACCATGCGAATAATTCGGGTACCATTTGGTAAGAGAAAAGACCGAATTTATGATTACTCTTGTTTAGAGAAACGTTTGAAGAATCCTGCCACCTCCATAATGTACCCAAGTTCACATGTGTCTTGCAGTCAAATGAATTTGAGTAAAGGCAATATATTGTTTATGAGAAACTACCGATAACAAATATTGATGATGCATTTCACGGTATATCATGTTGGGTATACCCATCGTCGTTGTTATCCTAACAACTCTAATCTCATATATGATTGGCAACTCCACAACACATTGTCATTTTGTCCATAGTTAGGAAACCAAAACTATTGTCGATACATGAACTAGTCTTAGAGGAAAAACTAGGGATATCTTATCAGTGTTTACACATGTATTAGGGATTTCCTCCAAATATACATGTCCAGAACTAATAAAATTATAGCATAGAACAATAAACTTAATTATGAAACAAAAATGAACACTAATACATTTATTATTGCCTCTAGGGCTTATTTCCATCAGAGATATCTACAAGGGCGCCAACGCCGCTGCCCAGGCTCAGGATGCGCGGGAGCAGGATAACCCTAGTGCTTGCGGTATTGGGATCTAGAGATCCTGGTCTGAGCATGGTGCCATCTCTCAGGCCTAATGGCGAGGAGGATTCACACAAGGCTTCCCTAGGTGGGTGACCTCATGGCAGACCCCTAAGCCGTTGACCCGTCCCTCCCCTCCACACGAGCCTGTTCTACCCCCAGTCTGGGGACCCCCAAGAAGTGATAATCCAATATGAACATTCGCAGAGCTATTAGAGCATTCATCTGTAATATCAGGGGGTTCGGGCATGAGGGTTGTCGCCGCAAACTCAAGGAATACCTGCGATAAGAAGATGTGGATATTGTGGGCTTGTAGGAGACTATTCGACAAGACTTCTCCATTGGCGATTTGGAGGGGATAAGTTGCCATAAATTCGTGGAAGCGGATACGCTCTCCCTATGCGGGTTATCACAGCTAAGAGATGAGGTGGTTGCGGGAACCCTTTGAAAGTGCATGTGTGCCCCTATGTGTGATTTTGGTAATTAATGACAATCTCTATGGACTAATGTTTGAATTGAGCTTCTCTTGTAGGAATTGTCCATTTGCATTGCTTGGACCATGTGTTGGCTTCAAGGAAGAAGAAAAGAATCTCGAGAGTTTATTGGAAAATAAGATGGAGTTACTCATGTGTATCTTCAAGACATCATTCTAATGAAGAAAGAAGAAATGAAGAAGTGCAAGTTCAAGATGCACCACCTCTAGAAGATCCCATGCTTGAAGCTTGCCATCCTCGGTGATCAAGGATTGATGAATACGAGTTCAAAGAAGAGGTTTCCCCATGGTGTATCCACAAGCTTTCATCAAGTAAGTGTGAGTAAGATCAGTCAAGAAAGGCGTTCCATCTCAAGGAGTACAAGATAGTCTACATCAAGCTCAACTGCAATGCTCAAGGCAAAGGTATGATCTTGTTAGGTTTTCTCTTTTGTCGGTCTCGTGTTGTTAGTTGGGAGATCGGGCTTAGGATAGATACCGTACTATCAAGAGGGGCTCTCGAGTGAGTAACTCGATCGTATCTTTCGGAGAAACATCAAACCTTTGCATACATAGAATCATATTCCTTAGTTATTGTTTGGATCTTGTCCATGTGAAGATCTATATCTTGTGGTTATCTTCATAACAAGCTCTAGTTCATCAAAAACGGATTTCCCTTAAATATCTTATTGCATTTTTAATCTTGCGGGTTTTTCTGGCTCCACACCTTGGTAGGTATATCTCATATATATACTTGATATTTTCTCCCTCGTCGGTATCCAATATTTTTGTTTGATTCTACATGTTGTTATCTTTCCAACGAAATTGGTCGCATCTCTTTTGGAGTTTGGATGCAAAAGTTATTGCAGTCTTGGTTCTGAAGTTTCCGTTGCCGAAAGTTCTGCTGCCTCACCGGGGGTACCGCTAGGCCAATTTTTAGCGCCGGTAGTACCGGCTGAAGTACGAGGATAGTTCAGGTGAACATGGAAACATGCTCTACCTCCATTTAGTATTGCCTATTTTTTTAATCGGAACATCGCCGGAAGTGGACCGGTAGTACCAGTCATAAGTTCTGACCCAGTTCGGGTGGTACTTTCGACCCATACTTCCAACACACTTTCGCGGCTGGAGAGTCGTTGGGGTGGTGCGGCCGGAAGTACTCGCCAGGGACCGTAAGTACCAGTAGGCATATTTTCCGCTGATAGTTCTGATGAAGTTCTGGGTCACTTCCGCTCAGCCGCGTGCATACTGTAGTAACCCTTCTATTTGGTCACGTTTTATCATCGGAACTTGGCCGGAAGTTCTGGCTTGTACAACCAGGTCTCTCCACCGCTTTTGAGCCATTGGAGCCGGGCTGGCCAGAACTTCCGGTGGCTCGCTGGTACTACTGGCCAGGCATATAAATGGCCCAAATAGCTAGATTTGGAGAGCCCTTTAAATTTGGATCCTCTTCCCCTTCATGTGGCTAGCTCTTATTTTAGTTCTTTGCTCTCTCTCTCCTCCATTGTTGACCTTGAAGATCTTGTCCTCTACCCTTCCCTCTCATATGATTCTTCCATATTTTTTAGGGATATGAGAGAGGAGATCTAGATCTACAACCCCACCTAACCAAATCCCTTCTTTGTGAAGGAATCCTTGGGATATAGATCTTGGAGAGTATGATTTTTTCTTATCTTGTGTTCTTCCTCTTTTATTCCCCCAATAGCTTTTGTAGCTTTGGTGGAATTTGGGAGCGAAGGACTTGCCCTTACATGTGGTGCATAGGTTTGAGTTCTCCATGGATATTCGGAGAGTTCAAGCTTGAGGGCTTGTTACTCTTGGGTTCTTGGAACCCTAGACGATTGTGTGGTTGTGGTGTGATTCCCTTGGGGTCTCCAATTGAGTTATGGAGATTCCTCAAGCTAGAGGCCTTGGTGGTGATTCTTGGGAGCCTCCAATTGAGTTGTGGAGATTTGACCAAGCCTTGTATGGATTCGGTGACCGTCCTCAAGTGCCTCATAGTGGATCGAGTGCCCACCTTTTGTGGTACGCACTTGGGAGAATAAGGTGAGCCATTTGTGGCGTTAGTGAGTAGCATGCCTCCGCATCTTGGGATGAGGCCTTGTGTGACGTTGGGTGTGCATCGGGCCACCACACCTCAGGTGAGCCATTTGTGGCGTTCGGAGAGCATTACGCCATCGCACATCTCCAACGGACACGTAGCTTATTTGGAAGTGAACTTCAGGATAAAATCATGGTCTCTGTGTCCATCGGTTATTCCTATACCTGGGCCCTTTACTTATGCACTTTACATTGTCATAGACATCGTGCTTGAAGCATTCTATCTTGCTATCATCTTGTTGTCTGTCTTGCTTAACATAGGTTGTTGTGCACTTAGTTGAACCTAGTGAATATAGGTTTTGTGCTTGATAAAATAAACACTAGTTTTATTCCACTTTTATTAGTTGAACCTAGTGAATATAGGTTTTGTGCTTGATAAACTAAAACGTAATTATTTTTAAACGCCTATTCACCACCTCTAGGCGGCATCATTTGTCCTTTCACCCTTGCTCTATGCGGGGTCTCGCATCTGAGAGCTGAGCTGGAAGCAGAATCTCAGGCCGTCTACGGATCTTTGCGTCGAGGTCATATGGTGGATCCCATTCATGCAGCGGAAACCCTCGCCTTCGCGGATGCTCGTGGCGAGTTAGTACGGTGGGTCCAGATCTTACGCACATTTCCGGTGTCCCTCTCTTCTCTTATATATAAGGGATTTCTATTTTCGTACCCCTAGTTTGTTAGTTGTACTCAGTTTTCCCCAGCCGCTTAGTTTTTCCTCACTTTTGCCTTCCTTCCATTCTGAAACCCTCACATGTGCTCAGACGGGGGATACCGTCAGGTCAAAGGCTTGACCGTTAGATGCTGACCGGTGGGACCGCGTTGGGGTGGGTCGTCCGTTGATCGTTACGTTATGTCGCCTCGACCGTTACATGCTGACAGGTGGGGTCAGGATACACAGCGGACCAGCCATCCATCTCTCGCTGATTATAGGGGACGTGGTGTGCGACCATGTGGGCGTGTTTGGTGGTTACGTGCACCCTGTCGTCTAAATTGGAAGTTTTCTTTTTTGTTATTTTTATGATTGGCCTTTTTAAGAGCGTCTTTTCCCTCCTCTCTCTCGCTAGCAGTTGTGTTTTTTTTGCCTAGAAAGGTAGCGAATCTAGAGCAGCTTCTCTCTTTATTCATTGTTCCTTTTGCCCTCGTTTTTTTCCAATCAGGTAGCAAATCTAGAGCAACAAACTAACTAGCACCATAAATAAATTCAGTAAACATAGCAGATGTAGATAAAGCAGCTAATATATCTCTATCTCTACTACTAATAAAAAGCAAACAATATCTTTTCTACGTACACCCCGTCTAACGTACACGGATCACTCAGCACCACAGGATCCAATACACTTAACTAAATCTCACCGCGGGATCGGATCTAATCAACCTATTGTGTGCATTTAGCAATAAACCCGGCGGAGCGCACAAGCTCCGCTCCCAACATAGTGCATGCATGCCCACTGAAGGAAAAAAAAACTAAATTAACGGTACTAATGACGAGGATCATGAATAAGGCTGAATTAACGGAGATAACGATCGAGGAAAATAAGGCATCTTTAGCGCCTCCACGCATGGTTGCGGCCTCCACATGCACACACCTTAGGGCATATATAATGGTTGATAAGACAGTCTTATCATAATTATGACACGTAATCTTGATATGACGACAAAACAGGATGTACAATGGATTATTTTTTTAGTCTCATCTTCAGCGACAGATATCCCTAAATACGTGGTGAGACATATCGTGTTAAGAGATCATTTCTTGGCTAAGATAAGACAGAGGTCTTTTTTTTTCATCTCTCCTCCAACTCAGCGATCATCCTACGTGGTATTGGTAAGATAAGGCAATCGTACGTGCCCTTAGCACCTGTCATACGCCGTCCTGACACACGCGCCGGCACACCGGCACGCCGTCTCGACCAGCTCAGCTTCTCTTGCACCCTCGACGCCGTCATCCGTCGTCTGGCCGCGCGCAACTGACGACCTCGCAGCCGGCAACGCCGGTCTTGCACCCTCGACGCCGTCATCCGTCGTCCAGCCGTTCGCAACCGACGACCTCGCAGCCGACCACGCCAGGTACATGCTCTTCTCCTCTACCATATTGCCACAACCTTAGCACCTGCAACGATGTCAAACTGTGGTAATCAGTATGCCAATTTAATACTCCCTCCGTCTCAAAATAAGTGACTTAGATTTGTCTAGATTCGTATGTATCTAGACTTGTTTTAGTGTGAGATACATCCAAATCTAGTCAAATACAAGTCACTTATTTTGGGACGGAGGGAGTACAACCAAACTTTGTGTTGACGATTGATGATATCTGACAGTATGGGTAGGCATAAAACATAAATATGTTCAGAAAAGTTATCTTATAGAAGCTATGGCAAGAACTGAAATTGGAAAACATCATGTATCAAGTGGTCAGAGTTGTCTGGTTAGAAATATCCCATCAAACCAATTGTGCAATGTGACATGAGTATGATAATATAGTAAATGCTGAGGATAAACCTTTCCAACATTAGAAACTGGTTGTGCAAATTCATAAAATGACAGCTGAATATAGGGGGTTCAGATTTGCAGGTAAAGCTATTGGGATGGCATCTTCCAATCCCAACGGGTCACGCATTCCGTTCCAGGATATAAGCAACACCCTCTCCTTGGGTAATAAATATCAACAACCAATCACTCGAAATCCCTATCGTTGCACAAGTTCTAAACTGTCATCTATCTTTGCAGATCCTAAAGAAATAAAGAGGCAAAGGGACAGAGAACGGTATGCTCAACATAAAGATGACATACTACGTAGACAACGGCAGTCCCGTGAAAATAAAAAAGCTTCTGCCGCCCTTCTCAATGACGTAGGCACTATACCTCATACACCCTTGGCCATGTCCCACGCTAATGACGACCAACAGACAGGTAACTGCTCAACAAACTAATGCCTAATGCATCATGATATTGTTTACATGCTAAATTATTTCATATCTGCATATATGTAGACCCGAAGAAACTAAAATGACAGAGGGACAGAGAGAGGTATTCACAAAACAGGGATGAGATTAATAAGAGACGGCGTGAAGCCTACAAGCAGAAAAAACTAATTCTGCCGAGACCAATGGGCTTGCCATCGGAACACATACACCTGTGGAGGCACCCCTTGGTATTGATGATCAACTTCTGACTATTGCATTTTCTTTAATTGGGCAGCCGCTAACGAGATAAACACACATATGGAAATGAATCAAATTGCCACTGCCTTCCTCGATGGCAATACCACCGTGTCACATACACCAGCTACCGGACAATCGGCACTCACCCAACTGCAAAACGCAACATACCCAGATGGTGTTGTACCAAATTCATTGCATTTACATGGAGTCATCATCAACAACAATGATAATATTTATGAAGACGATGAGACAAATTGGCTGCGAAGAATGATGCTTACCAGATGCAACAAATTCAAGGTCGAAAAAGAGCTGTTGTTATGCCATCTGGTCATAAAACGCAAACATGTTCTAGCATCATAAGAGATGGTACACAATGCATTTTTTTTCAACTGGACTAAACACTGTGATAATGGCTACAGACCAAGCAGTGGTCACCCAACTACCTCACACGCCAACTCTAGAAGGTTTTGTGTCCTAACTGCTTGTAAAAACACAGTGAGCTTGATGAATTATATTACCATTATTCATAACTGACCCGTTCGCTTAAATATTTTGCAGCCAATACCTCTATTGGTGAACATACCTATGCTTCTCCATTTGAACAACCAACTGAAACTATGCATACTGATGAAGATTTTGATGGGCTTCATATGAATTATACGTATGAGATGCAAAAAATTGGAGGGAGTTTGAGAGCAGGCAACATACCCAGTGCTACATCATATGGAACCACGCGAGTGGAGAAATATATTGGTATATTTATTAATTATCACTTCGTTGAAAACTTCCACTCATCGCTGCTACTTATTAATTTTGCGAACAATGCTATCAGGAAATGACCAAGACGAAGATACATATGGAATACTGGAGCCCGATGGCCACAGAACAAACATTGGTGGTATGTATAATGTCATCTAAAGTTTCTTGTACCGAAATAATACATAGCTGGTCCTGACCATATATATCTGATATGTACTAGACTCCTTGGACACATTACAAGATGGTGAAGCTGCATACCTTGAACCTGATGAAGAAGCTAGAATATTTACTGAACAAGGTATATTCATTCTACATTTTCTAACTTAGCACCCTCAATTAATATGAGTGTTAATTTAAGATAAATTCTTCTATGCTAGATATTGCTTTTGAATCATACCATCTTGGACATCATCCGACACGAGCAAAACCCATATTAGAAACTGACGAGGTCGTATACCGAAACCTATCTAAGAAGCATCATGTCCTTAGAAAAGTCCCGGGCTGCCATCACTGTGGGGCATTGCGATTTCCATTCGAAGGGCCTGCATTTTGTTGCACAAAAGGAAACGTTGGTTTATTTACTCCGGAGGTTCCGGAGGAGTTAAAACGGTAGTTTACAAGTCAAGAAGACGAGGATGCTAAATATTTTAGAGAGAATATACGGTATTTCAACTAGCATTTCTCATTCACGAGGCTAGGAGTCACCCTTGATCGCCGAGTCAACACTGCCGCAAGAACATGAGTATATACATTTCAGGCGTGTGCCGGGTTGTACCACGCTCTTGATGATCTGGTGCTAGCTGGTAATGGCCCTCGGCATTTCCAACAGGAGTAGTTTATGGAGACCCAATACTAATTCTTTGCTAGAAAATAAAGGAAGACAATAGGCATGTAGGCAATTTAGCAGGAAGCAACTAGGCACATTTTCTAGGAAGCATTGGAAAGCCACAAAGCAGTGGGCATGATAATGATTCAAATCCATGGCTGACTAGCAACAGTGCTTGGTTCTTACTGGAACGCAATCACGCAGACATACACAAAGTCGATGTCTGAAACTTTGACACTAAGAACAAATGGAGCATGGGTAGGTTGACAGTTTTAATTCAATTTTATGCTGACACCAATGTTGATCATTAATTTCAGTAACCTATTCAATCCCAATGACAACCAACACACATCGTAATCCTAATAATCCCAATGGAATTAGAAATGGATTCCTGGAGTATCAATTTAAGCAATCTAAGGCTAACTCGGAAACCAAGTAGCACACAGAAATTAAACGGTCGAGGCTAATTATCCAACAAGATTCAACAGCCAAGGCAGGAAACAAGAGTAAACGAAAGACAGAAAAAGAGAGAGAGAGAGAGAGAGATTACCTTGAAGTTTCATTCCCAAAATCCAGAGGAGGGGAGGTAGGAAGAGGCTGGTCGTCGCGCTAGTGGTGAGGACGTAGGGAAGGGGCGGAACTCGCTGTAGTGGTAGGGAGGCAGGGCAGGGGAAGGGGGCGTCCTCTTGCCGGCGGCAGCGAGGTGTTGGTCATCGCGGTAGAGGTGAGGACACAGGGAAGGGGCAGAACTCGCAGCAGCAGCGGGGAGGCAGGGAAAAGGAACGTCCTCTTGCCGGCAACGGGGAGGCAGGGGAGGGGCCGGCCCTCGGCATCGACGGCAAGGGGGGAGGGGATTGGACATTCGAGCGGTGTGAGGAGAGAGATAGAAGACAAACAAAGTAGACGTTGAATAGCATGGTACATTTTCTTTCTTTTCGACATGAGAGAGGGATTTTTTTTCTTTTCGCAGAGGGCATAGCATGGTAGCGTCACCTACGCTGCTGCACTACGGATTTCAAGTTTTCACAAAGCTTAAGTGAGTTGTCTCATTAATTTATACACTCCAGGAAAGGCATGGTTATAAATTTCAAGCCTTCACAAAAATCTTGCTACGGATTTCTTGCTGCCCAGTCCCTTGACCTTAGGCGCCTTGGGCTTGATCGGGGGCATGCGACCCTCCTCGGTAGCCATCTTCTTGAGGTTGCGGAGGTGAAAACCGAGCGCCTAGTGCTTGGCTATGAAGTCATGGATGTTCACGGACTCGTCGCAGGTCCTCACGTCCTCGGCATGCTACACGAGAGAGTTGAAGTCCGTGGCGCGGAGCCTCCTGGTGGGGCAGAAGGGGCACCTGTACACGTCGCCGGCGAAGAAGTTCTTGTACTGGCCAGATTTCGGTCTCTTCGGCAGATGACGAGTCTTGGTGTCCTTGGACTCATCGTCGCTGCAGACATCGCTGCTATCCTCTTGCTAGAAAAAAACAGTAGAGTGAAATAAGACATGATTGAGATACTTTGATTATCGGGATTGATTATTTGCATAAATTAACCGATTGAGATCTCCTGATTATTCCCCAAATCTCAAACCAAATCGAATACGGATCCCAACTACGAATAGGGGGTTCAAATACGAACAGGGGAATTCATCGAAATACGAGAGCTAACACAAGAGGATTAGCTACTGTAAAAATACGAACAGCTGAGCACTAATAACATACGATCTAGTATCCAACGATGGGAACGGGGGAAGAACAAGGGAATGGGAGAAAACCCTGGTTACCTCCGACCATGGGTCGGTGATGCTGGTGTCGTAGGGGTTCTCCGGCCTTATGTAAACAACCTCCTTGTAGGGGTCCCAGCCGAGCGGGATCTGCTTGAGACCGGCTGGTGCCTCCTCATGTTGGAGATATGCCCAAGAAGCAATAATAAAAGTGATTATTATTATATCTTTGTGTTTATGATGAATGTTTACATCACATGCTATAATTGTATTATTAGGAAACACTAATACTTGTGTGTTTTGTAAACATAAGAGAGTCCCTAGTAAGCCTCTTGTTAAACTAGCTTGTTGATTAATTGATGATCATGGTTTCCTGATCATGGACATTAGGATGTGATTAATAACAAGGTTATGTCATTAGGAGAATGATGTGATGGACACACACCCATAGTAAGTGTAGCATAAGATCAAGTCATTAAGTTCATATTGCTGTAAGCTTTCAAATACATAGTAACCTATTCCTTCGACCATGAGGTTATGTTAATCACCATCACCGGATGGATACTTTGATGACATCAAACGCCGCTTCATAACTGGGTGGTTATAAAAGTGTCATTGGGTATTCTGAAAGTATGTGTTGAAGCGCATGAACCAAGATTGGGATTTGTCCATCCATATGACGGATAGATATGCTCTGGGCCCTCTCGGTGGAATGTCATCTAGTTAGCTTGCAAGCATGTGACTGGGTCACAAGGGATGACATATCACGGAACGAGTAAAGAGTACTTATCAGTAACGAGGTAGAACTAGGTATGGAGATACCGACGATCAAACCTCGGATAAGTATTGTATCGCAAGAGAAAGGGAATTAGTTTCGTATGTAAGTGGTTCAATCGATCGCAAAGTCATCGTTGAGTATGTGGGAGCCATTATGGATCTCCAGGTCCCGCTGATGGTTATTGATAGGAGATGTGTCTCTGTCATGTCTACATATTCACGAACCGTAGGGTGACACGCTTAAGGTTCGAAGTTGTTTTAAGTAGATATGGAATATGCGTTGGAGACCAAATGTTGTTCGGAGTCTCGGATTGGATTCGGGACATCACGAGGAGATCCGGAATGGTACGGAGAATAAGATTCATATATAGGGGATCATTTTCTAAGTTAGGAAATGTTCCGGAGTGTTTGTATGAGGATTCTAGAAGGTTTCGGAATGTTCCGGAAGGTTCTAGAAGATATCTTGGAGTTTGCTTGAAAATCAAGATAGGGATCATGGAGTCCTGGTGGGTCAAGATACGGAGTCGTGGGGGAGGAGGACTCCTCCCCCACCTCCAATCCGCCGGCCTACAAGGGAGGGGAGTCCTACAAGGACTCCCCCTCCCTAGGCGCCTGCCTTCTTTAAATAGAGGGGCAGGGGCGCCCCCTCCTCCCCTGCTCCCATAACACCTAATCTCTGCCGCCTCTCTCCTCTACCTTCTTCTGCACAGGCATAGGCGAAGCCCTGCAGAATTCTCTACTCCTCCACCACCACCACGCCGTCGTGCTGTTGGGATTCCGTGGAGAAGATCTACTACCTCCGCTGCTCGCTGGAACGGGGAGAGGAAGGTCTGCTTCGACTCCGCACGTGTGACCGACTGCGGAAGCGCTGCCGAATCGCGGCGCCGGAAGGATCGTCCACTTGACCGACTGCGGAAGCGCTGCTGGAACGCGACGCCGGAAGGATCGTCCACACGATCTTGAGATCGGCAAGTGATCGACTACATCAACCACGAGATCTAATCTCGTTAACGCTTTCGGATCTACGAGGGTTAGTTCCTATCTATCTCGTTGCTCATGTCTAGTAGATTAGATCTTGGCTTTTATCTAGATTAGATCTAGGTTTTGTTCGTTTTTGCGGTAGAATTTTTTTGTTTTCCATGCTACGAACCCATCACCTCACCGGCGGCTACGCCGGATGCGAGGACAGGGACAGGGCCTGTACGGGGACGGGGGCCTCCTCACCGGCGGCCTTGGAGGCACCGATGGCCACCACGTCGTTTTTCTCCATCGCCGGCGTGGTTGGGGTTTTCTTGGGGGTTTGCAGAAGGTGATGGGACAGTGGAGACGGTTGAGTGAGCGAGTGAGTGATGAGTGAGAGTGGGAGGCCTCTATTAAAGGAGAAGGGAAGCGACGTTTTGTGGCACTACCGTGCACCGCGTAACCGCGTACGCTACTGCACCATGCATGACCACATGTGTCCGCTACCGCCCCGTGCACTGTACACACGTACCGTGAGTCACGTTTTTCCTTCGTGTCTAACCCTGGCGACTCAGTTGTACTCAGTTTTGGCCTCGAGTGTAATACTGGCAGTTTGGTTGTACTCAATTTTGCCCTCCAGTACTAACACTGCCGTATGCAATATACTCAGTTTTACTCTCCGATGGTTGGTCAACAGAGTCAACGAATAGGTTTTAGCTAGCTAATTGAGTCATTTTATGCACAACAAATTTAAAAAGAGCAAAACATAGTGGCATCTACCCAGGGAGTCTTATTATGTGACCTGCCACCATAAGAAATGTATATAAACCAAGTTTTAACCTAAATCACTACTTCTCAAATCACCTACTATCTATGAAGGTTCATGGCTTTCTACTCAAGCCTCTTCCCAAAACATAGTTTATCTAAATAAGGCAATACTTGTCAAACTAGTGTATATTTAAATTACAAATAGTTTGATGTATGACAAGATGTTTTTATTGTATAAAATACGCATTTTCCATTTTTTTAAATCTTTTTCTATTTTCTATTTGAATCCCTTTGTCAGTCTTGCCCTTCGTTTTTAAGTTCTACTCAGTTTTGCCCTTGGTTTTTGAGTGCTACTCAGTTTTCCCCTCTCTTTGTATCCATCTCTCACACCTGTGCTCATCTTCGCTGCTACACTCTGATTGGTCGAGACAGTTGTCATACGGATCGTGCCCACCAACCGTTGATCCTCTGTGATCTAGCGGATAAGATAACCCCTATATCTGTCGGGGGCACCCATCTATCCATGCAAAATAACGAGTATGCCACCGGTACTTTAACTCCATAAACAAATAAACTTAAATATAATTTGAAGAGAACGTGTTCGAAGGTGTATAAGTTGTGCATTACATTCCACTCTATGAAAATGATAATCTCTCAAGATTTTCTTAGCATAATATTATCACATATTAAGTGCGATTTCAAAGAGTTCAAATGTGTATAATTTTCGTATATGCAAGTTTATGCATTACATTTCACTCCATGAAAATGACAAATGATCAGGATTTTATTAGCACAACATTATCATGACCTAAGTGCGATTTCAAAGAGTCCAAAAATGTATAATTTTTGTATATGCCAGTTTATGCATTACATTCCATTATATGAAAATGATAATCTCTCAAGATTTTCTTAGCACAACATTATCACGTATTAAGTGCGATTTCAAAGAGTTTAAAGGTGTATACTTTTGTATACGCAAGTTTATGCATTATATTTCACTCTATGGAGATGGTAATCTCTCAAGATTTTCTTAGCACAATATTATCACGTATTAAGTGCGATTTCAAAGAGTTAAGGTGTATAATTTTTGTATACGCAAGTTTATGCATTATATTTCACTCCATGAAAATGGTAATCTCTCAAGATTTTCTTAGCACAACATTATCACGTATTAAGTGCGGTTTCAAAGAGTTCAAAGGTGTACAATTTTTGTATACGCAAGTTTATGTATTATATTTCACTCCATAAAAATGGTAATCTCTCAAGATTTTCTTAGCACAACATTATCACATATTAAGTGCGATTTTAAAGAGTTTAAAGATGTATAATTTTTATATACGCAAGTTTATGCATTATATTTCACTCAATGGAAATGGTAATCTCTAAAGATTTTCTTAGCACAACATTATCACGTATTAAGTGCAATTTCAATGAGTTCAAAGGTGTATAAACTTTGTATATGCAAGTTTATGCATTACATTCCACTCTACGAAAATGGAGAAGAAAATAATAATCTCTCAAAATTTTGTGACTTGGTGACCGTTGTAATCATCATGTGAAACATTTCTTTTCTCGCACTTTTTGCAAAGCTTTGTATACGAGTGTTTAATGTAATCTGCACTGTATAGTCTTTCTGTCGTGTGCATTTTTTCTTGGCTTCCATAGCACTGTAACTTGGTGACTTTTGTACGTGCTTCTGTAGCACTTTAACTTGGTGATTGTTGTTATCGTCATGTGAATTATTTCTTTTCTCGCAGATCGGTTGCATTTTTTGCGAAGCTCTGTATACGAGTGTTACCACGGTGACTTCCTGTAACTACCTCGGTGAATTACGCTCTTAGTTAATGCTTGGATGAACGAAAGTGGTTAAAATAGTACGGTGGGGCCCAGGGCCACTCATGGTAAACCTTTCGGCCGTCCTAACCACTTTCAGACAACGGGACAAGAACGAGCGGCGTAACCGGCAGGCGAAGGGATCAACTACATACACAAATGAGTATATATGCAAGCCACATACAACAGTCCTCAGAGCCGTTTCATCTAAAAGAAATAGAAATATTGCAACACCATATGGGAAGATCCAAATGTCCTAGATAGATATAATAATTTAGGATAGCTTCTCATACATCACACATCAGAGTATCAGGCGGAAGCGGAAAACAAGATCCGAGTACGGATAAGAAGCAAATTGGCATAAGATGCCCCATAAATAAACACATCCCGCCCACATATCACACGGATCCCGTTCCCGGAATCTCTACACCGAATGATCGTTGCCAACATCCTCTGTCTCTTCCATCCAGTATCCTTCTTGCGGGTACACCTGTTCATCTGAATCAAACAATTTAACGTGTGAGACCCTAGGGGTACTCAGCAAGTCTTTATGCCACTAAAGGGGACACAACCTGGGGTGACGCAATTGCAGCAAAAGATAATACCTAACAATTCTACAAATACTCGCTAACCTTCCGCCTAACCAATGATAGATGGAAGTCCGTGAATTAAGAACCACAGTTATAACAGTATAATTAACAGATTCATCCTCCTCCTCGCTTACCAACGAGGAAGCGGACGAACAACCCCCATCATCCGTTGGCAGTTTTATTAACCATTCCATGAGTATTGCACTACTTACTAGTCAAGTACTTAGTCAATTTAAAAGGGGTACTTTAGTTATACTTGTCTATGCTCGAGAAACTTTGCTCCAAGTCGTCCATAACCGCGGACACGGCTTTCAGAAAGATTTACCCTGCAGGGGTGCACGAATAGCAACACACACTCGATCAACCTCGGAAAAACCAAATCAAAACCCAACAAGGCATTCACGACAAAGCAATCACAGGATTCAGAAATATTTCAGGGGGCCACCCCATTAAGCTACCCGCAACGAAGTTGGCCAGCTCCGAGGCGGACCCAAGGTTTGTGTGGACGGCGATAAACGACTGGGAACCCGAAAATGTGACTGGGCCTGTCGATACAGCGAAAACGTGTCACGATCCAAAACAGTACAGGTGCTCCTCGCACAATCTTAAATAAAGCAGTAACATGGCATAAGTACATAATAGTAATAAAGCCCCAAACTAATTGTGGCCCCAAGAAATAAGAATGAATCAAGCTCTGGCTCGGGGGGGTCCATAAGGCCTCCCGGATGTGGATAGTGCGAATAAACAAGGAACAGGAATCAAGTACTCGGGGTCCTACGGGACACAAGTGAGCATGAAAAACCAAATAGCAGATATTGCTCACCGGTGCCTCTTTCATTAGTTATCCCATTACTACTCAGGTTATGTTGTTTAGGTACCTCGTTATTCATCAGACACTCACATACCCTACACATGCTTTTCTACGACTCGCATGGCTCAAACAACTCCTGTAGTAATGGCTCATGGGATGGAGGAACAAGCTTCGGTGGGGTTTAAAAGTAAAGGCTATGCAGTACTTGGGATTCAATTTAATGCAATCGCGACTCAATGATGCAAGAATAAGATAGAGGCAATAGGTACTGTATGTATGCAAGCATGTGGTAGTGCTTGCCTGGCAGCTCAGTTGAAGTGAGAGATGGATCTGGGTAGTACTCCTGTGATTCCTGGTAATTCTCCTGCTGGGCGTCTATTCGGAGAAGAACCAAACAAACAAGGGCCAACATAAATAAAGTGCACAAGCATATGAATTAAAATGCGACAAGCAAACAAGCATACCATGATGAATGATGCACAATTTGCATAGCATTAAAGTAGCATGGCAAAGGTGAGGTGTGAATACAAGAAATAAAGCATTTTGGTATTTATTTAACCAAGTTTTATTGTCATAAACAGTTCAGATCTTTAATAACAACATGATGCATGCTTCAATTCAGAACAAGGACTGCATAAATAGAACGGGCTCGTCGCGCTGATCGATTTAGACATATTATTTGCCCAATTTGGAGTTATAGAATTAAAGTTATTAATTAAGGAAAAGGGCATTTTATTGTAATTTTAATCATCTCGAAAATTTAAAGTGTTCAAAACATATTTTGAAGGGCATATTTGAATTCCTCACATTTTTCTGATTCCAAAACATATATTATTTGTATTATTTGGATTTGTATTTTAAAAATTACTTAAATCTGATTTGAATTTGAATTTAAAATCAATTTTTGAAAAGGTTTAATTTAAACAGACAAACAGAAAACATTTTTACACCTCGGGCAACCCTAGCCCAGACGCTGATGGGTGGGCCACTGCGGACTGGGGCCACGCGCGCGAGAAAAACCCTTTCGCTACTGCGGCTTAGCCAGCCCAGGCACTGACAAGCGGGCTCGACGGTGAAGCTGGCCCTACGAGACAGCGAGGGGGCATGGGTGAAGCCCGTCGCACAGTGGGGACGGAGCGCGGGTTGAGAGCCGGGTCTGCTGGGGGGGTTTCTGCAAGTTGCCAGGCGGCTGACAGGTGGGGACACTAGGGCTGCTGGGGACCTGGGCGTGATCGCCAATAGCGCGGGGGTCCTTTTCGCAAAACGGCCGCGCGAGCTCTATCTGCATCTGACGCTGTTTCTCTGAACTTCGACGACGACTGACGACGGTGCGGACTTCCGGCGAAGGTGGCGTCACGTCTGCGGCGAGAGAGCTCTGGCCGCCAAAACGGAACTTGCAGAGGGAGGTCTCGGCTACCGATCTCGTGTAGGAAGGATTGGCGGTGGCGGGCTGTGCTGGCCGGGGCACGCCGGCGAACAGAGGGGAAAACGCTACCTCAGTCTGTACTACGGCGGAGCACCTCGCCGGCGGGGGGCCAATTACTGGCGGCGCTAGGCACGCAGAGGGGAAATAACAGAAGGGGGCGAGGGGTAAGCTCACCTCGTCCGATTCCCGCGGAATTCGGAGGCAGGGACGGCCGGAGCGGAGGGGATAGCGAGGTCGCGGCAGTGCTGCAGGCGGCGCTCGGTTGTGGGCGGATGCGGGCGATCCTGGAGTCTTCTAGTGGGCGGGGTCGAGTCCACTGTCTACGGCGACGCTTCCCGGCGTGTTCCCGGTCATCGGCGAGGACGGCAACGGCGGCGCGGCCCTCAGACTGGCGGCGGCACGCGGAGGGGAGAAGAAGAGGAAGAGGGGAACGGAGCAGAGCTAGGGTTAGGAAAAAAAGAGGGCGGCTCAGCGTGAGGATAAGGAGGAGGGCTGGCGTGCGGGCGGCGTGGCTGACGCGGCAGACGGCCACCTGCCCGCGACTGCTTTCCGTCAGCGACTGCGAGAGAGAGGGAGGGCGACGGCGTTAGACGGAGGGAGAAGAGGAACAGGGCGGGCGTCAGCGCTGAAGCGGTACGGGCTGGGAGGCCGGCTGGGGGAAGTGGGCCGGGAGTTGGGCCGCGAACAGGTGAGGCTGCAGGTAAGGTTCCTCTCTTTTTTTTCTCCTTTTGTTTATTTTGATTTGTTGCAGATTTAAACCAGCCCAAGAATTAATCCTTTTGGGAGTTTTTGCATATTGGAATAATGGAACAGGGCTAGCTAGGGAGTGAGAGAAAAGGTTTGGATTTAGGCTAAGATGAGGTGGAGGAAAAAAATAATCATGAAAAAGAGAAAGAAAGATGTATGGAAAGAATCCTTCACATAAAACATGAATGAAGATAATTGAAATAATAGATGTTGACGAGAGTAAAGGAGTGGTAAAGATGGTGATGATACACAAAGAAAAGAATCCCTAAATCCAAAAGAAAACCCAATGGCTAAAGGTGGTGGTACTTTTGCATGGCCCATGCAAAAATAATAATGCCATGATTTATTTTGTGAAAACAATAATAATATGATGGCATTATTCTTATGCATTTCCCATAAGTGGAATAAAGGCCAAGCAAAGGATAAGTAGGATTAGATCCACCCTACCACATGAGCTAGGACAAAAATATCAAAAGAAAAAGGAATTGCAAGCTCATGGGTAAAAGGATGGTGGAATTATAAGGTGGTGGAAGAGAAAGGTGGTGGAATGGAAATAAAAGATATGCCCCCAACTCAACTTGGGCATTTAGACAATATATCAATAACCAAATACAATATCAAGAGGCAAATACAATTAATAATACATATGAGAGAAAAACCAAAAGAAGGAGGGTTTTATATGATGCTCAAATGCAAGGTGACATGATGACATGAGCATGATATAATTATGATGCAACAATAATATATATGAAATAGTCAATGTCTTACTAGAACAAGTAGCATTGCAATTGTTACAATTAGGATGCTACACTTCCCGTTTATCGTATATATGCGTTACACGACGTTTAATGTCATATCGATCCGGATTTTGATTCAAACGGTTCTCAGCGCTCTTTGCGTCTGGACGTGCTCCGATATATATGGGGCATACCTCCTATTTTCGCGGATCGCTATTCTTACTCCCACGATGGCACCTCCACTCGCCACTCGCCAATGTGAGATGAACGGGCGTACGCGTTTCCTCTTTGGGCGATGCCGTTTCTCGGCTGTTCCTCGAACCGGCAGACACGTACGACCCATACGCCTATCGAGTTTGCTTCGTCCGATTCGTAGAGGCCTACGTCGTCCGGTGCGTCACGTAAATAATTCTCTTATGCTTTTGAGAGAGGGCGACGAGAAGGATCCGTCTTGGTTTTAGCTGTGTGAGCACGAATGTCTGGAGTCGGCGTGGGAGGAGAAGGAGGTAGATGAGAAGGAGGAGGCAGAGCAGATCGCGAAGAATGACATCATCGTAGAAGCTGCTAAGGAAGCATCGTCGAAAGCCGTCGACGAAGTGCGTATGCGTGCAGCCAAGTTTGCTTCTTTGGCAATGCCTGTCGCCGAAGAAACCTGCAGCGCTGCCAATGTAGAGATGCTCTCCACGTGTATTGCTCTATCGTCGGCTTAGGCACTGTCTCGGTCTCCGCTTCTAAACGATAAAAACGGCCCAAATCATGATTCTTTTTGGGACTCTTACGAGCCACAAAACTGGTACACACAACAATAAGTCCAGTTAGGGTTCTATGTGTCTATATATTGTATAAGTCGTTTCATTTAGGGAAGAGACGAAACTATATGTGTATTGCTATATGTTTCTAAGCGTTCGAATAATTTTTGTCATCAAATTAGAATGGCGAAACACATTTCTTTTGTGTTTAGACGTTAGACGATGTTACGTGCGTGTGACAAGTTAAAACGTTTTCCGCAACAGTGCCATCGTCTCGAGTTGTCCAGAGATTGCTTCTTTTAGAACAATCTACCAAGCTTTATTAATCAGATATTACAGGGATTCAACCTGTTTTGACCCAACTAGTCCCTCCTCCAAAAAAACTTAGCCGCCGCCTCCTCCCCCGCCGGCGATCGACGTGTCCTCGCCTCCTCCTCTTTCGCTCACACGGGTAGGAGGGGTGGGGACCCATGACCTATGCTCAGTGTTCATTAAGGTCCCTACATTTTAGCATTTTTGTGAGTTGTGGTGCGCAACTAACATGGTGGTGGATGCGCTACACCGAATAATGGTGCACCCCGTCTTCAATCCCATCTCAACGATGTTTACGACGTTGAAAAGCCTGTGAGGTTGTGTCTTCGTCGGGCAAGTGATTCGGCTTTGTGTGGTGTTGGTCTCATTGCCGATCTGGTCTTGACGATCTTGGAGTGTGGCGGTGTTGACTGACACCGGTTTGCGGTGGATAGTGAAGGATACAGCCGCATGATATGTGGGGTGGCGTTGGCCCTAGATCCAGCGTTGAAGAGACTCGAAGGGCTTCTCCGACAGATGTTCCTTAGCGGCCTAGACCCAGTCTTACGGGCTGGTGGCTTTTGCGGCTAGGGGTTTCTTCGATGCCAAAGTGTGGACCGGCTGTTGGTGATCTTTTTCTTCTCCGGTGAAAGCGAAAGATTTTGGTCCTTAGTAGTTGCGGCGAGAACACCGCTTGGTTTCTCCTTGTTTCGTGTTGTTTGTACGTGTATCATCTCTGTATTGATACCTTTATGAATACATACATTAAAAAAAAGTGTTTTTTCAGTCCGGGTCGAAACTTAAACCAGCGAACCCGTGATGAACCGTTGATTCGGTGCGGTGCGGGCTGGGCTGACAGTTCAGCCGGGTTGAGTCCAAACATTGTTCGGGATCTTCCTATCCTCTTCCCTTTCCTCTCGCAGGTCTTCAGTCCTGACCTACCTTAGCGACTCCGACCCAATGCGACTCTGAGCTGCCGCCGTGCCCTACCTTAGCGTCTCCGCCGGCGCCTCCCCCAATCCCTCCGCCATCCCCTACCTCCCTCCGCCTCCCACGGGCGTCGCCTCCATCGCCGTCCCCGTTGTACCTCGTCGTGTCCCTGCTGTCTCAACCCTGCCCGCAAGTTTTGCCATCAGTTCTGAGGTATGAGCACTTTTGTCATCAGTGATTTGTTCAACCCTACTGACCTCCAGCACATGCCCCTGACTGCCACCGTATGATAACATCTAGCCATGTGTCCACACTGGGCTTATCCATGTTAACTGAATTAGGGATTTAGTCATTCGTCCACCACCGGGTTTATCCATGTTAACTGAATTTGGCCTGAATTGAATGGGAACATTTTGGTTAAAGGTTCACGGTTATCCTCCGCTATTTCGTCGTACTCCCTCGTGGCCCAGATGAGATGTGATTTTGTCTATTAGTTGCGATTGCTCTAGGCTAGGCTAATGTTTTTTTATTATTAATGCAGATTTTGTTCAAGGTTCTGCTTTGCACACGATGCTGTCTTGCCAGGGAGTAGCTACCGGGACTGCCAATTCTCAGCTATTTGGTTTCCCTGCCATGAGCCGCTATGGTTATCCTTCAAGATCATCAGTTTGTTCTAAACCAGGCTTTCTGAAACTGCAGCCGCCTGCACTTCGTTATGACAAGAAAATCTTCCCGTTGAGAGGTACTGATTTCTTTCTCACTCAAGTATAAGGCTGTGACTGTACTCTGAGTTCCTGAGCACTTTGTGAGGGAGTTTTTCTTTTCCACAACATACATCGATGTTAAATCCATTTACACTCTTATATATTTCTCAACTGAATAAATGTCTGGATATGGTTGGATATATACATATTGTGCTTAACTGATTAATGATCCCACTCACTTGGTTGGCCACGATTTCTAGGCTTTCATGAGTAACATAGGCTTTGACATATTGCACAATATCATTCTACGGTGTTTCTTTTTCTGATTTAAGTTTTACTAAAGCTCGTAGGAAGTTATGTGATGGAAGCTCTAAGTTAATTTTCAAGATCTTATGATTTTCCTGGCAGAAGAATTGTGTGATCCTGTAAGCTCACTGGATAGATGTTATTGATAGAGTATATCAGGCCATATCTTTGTTGTTATGTTATTTCCAAATATCCAATGTGCTTGATAGTCCCTGTGTTGATGTTTCTCTTAGATTGGGAGGGTTAAAGGTTTGGGAGCATTAATCTGTTAGTGACAGCAAGAGCTTACTACAATTATGTTTGCACAAGTTACAGTTTGTCAATGTAGCATTAGCATTGCACCTTATCTTCAGTCCCTTATACATATCCCTTGTAAATAACCTTTTAATTATTTATATAAACTTCTCCTATCAGAGTTTCTCCTACGGTTCCATTAAAAAACATTAGACTTGAAAGCAAGAAAAGTTTCTAGCCTAGTACAGTTATAGCATGCAGCATAGTGAGGATAATTCTACATAATACATGCATTGACAATATCTGGGTTCCTGGTCATGTGATGCTGATTGTTGTTATCATGAAATTATAAGCAGAATATTCATATTAATTTTGTTGTAATAAGTATTATGAAATTTAAGTTGTAGTTCAATTGTACAAATTTATAGTTATTGTGAATGCAACTTCCAAATGATAGAATATATTTCGCTTTCCTGCACAGTGCATGATATGTGCTAATGTTACTTGTTACTTAATTAATTTGCGTATCTGAATTATATCAAGCCACAATCATTATTATGCCAAAATGGTCTTGGATAGTTGGAACTCGATTTAAGCTTTGATATGTTACCTTACAATGCATTTCTTAATTTCAGCTTCTGTTGATTTTTCCGCTCGTGCCGTATCTTCGTGCTTCCTAAAGTATGATTCTGTAAAGGGCACCAATCCCATCAAGCCATTGTCATCAATCCACAGCTTGCACCCAGGAACTCAATTTCGCTGTCAAGCATCTTTATCGTCATTCAGCTACCCTGAATTAACTTCTAAACCAAAATGGTGGTGGAGGACCCTGTCATGTGTACCTTATCTTCTGCCACTGCACAACATGTGGTCGCACGCAGATGCTGTGTACCAGCTCCATCCATACTTGCAGCAATTTAGTCTGTTTTATGCCTTCATTGATACAATGGCATTAGTCCCTGGATGGCTTTTTCTGATGATCTTCATGACTGTCTACTTCTTTGTGGTGAGACGGCAGTGGTCTCCACACTTTCTTCGGTATCACATCATATTGGCTATTCTTCTTGACACCGGCTCTCAAGCTTTGGCCACCATGTGCAACTGGAACCCAAGCATTGTTTTCCAGGGTAAACCGATGGCATATTTCTGGATGACACTGGCCTTCATTCAGATCTTCACAGTCCTCGAGTGTATGAGGTGTGCGCTCGCAGGAGTGTATCCAAATGTTCCATTCATATCTCACACAGCGTTCATCCATTCTGATCTGAACCTGTTCAGATAATCAGCTAGTGCAGTGTGTTGAAAATGTAAGAGTGGCTGTAAAATGATTGGGAAATGCATTTTGGGAGACAAAAAAGGGAATGCAAGGATATGCAAACATGGGTAATCATAGTAGCTTCTGAGCACTCTGCAGTTTTGTTGGCAGTGCTATAACTGCATGTTAAGTTTCCGGGAACACCTGACTTAAATTTTGTTGGCTTGTCTGAAAATGGCAAGCAGTTTGAGAGGATATTTAATTTGACTATTACGCTTATATTATTGCTCCTAAGGCTATTCTGTGTCTTATCGTGTTTTATTTCAGTATTGGAGCCATTGAACTCAGTTTCAGTTTTAACTTCAACACGTTGTGTCAAATGATGACTACTGTGTCGTTGCTTTTGATTTGTGAAAATCTCGTATGCTGGGCTTGTAGATAGGCAGCTAGTGTGTATGCTGCTTTCGCAAAATAAATACTTCCTCCGATTCATATTACTTGTCGCTCAATTGGACGTATCTAGCACTAAAACATGTCTAGCACTAATATGAATTGGAGGGAGTAAATAAAATGGGTGCATGCTGTTTTCACAACAAAAAAAGGGTGTGCATAGGGCAGTCCGCTGATATTGTTGCTTCCTTATTCCTCCTCTTTTATGATTTTCTTTGATGAGTTCACAAAGGCACAAATGAATATATCCATGGTGGTCATTTCGTTAGAGCCCTGGCTTCACCCACTTAAGCGTTCTTTCTTTTATGTCTCGCTTTCAAAATATGAATAAAGAAAGTACAACCTTGTGTCTTCCACATCTATGTTATTTTGAAGGACATAGATATGTTGATGCTATTTTGAAGTTGAACAAACGAGTTTGTCCATTAATTTGGAACATAAATCAAACTAAAGTTGAATAAATCGAGATATCTGGCCCTCATGCCATCTAATATTAAGGAGCGAAACGATGTACTTCATGTTCACTTTGTTGAGAAGAAAGTTAGCTCAACAACGAGATTTCATAATCCACAACAGTACACATATGAATCTTATGGCACCTAATACGTGCCATGAAATCAGTGTCAAACCACGATTGGATAGTTGGTAGTACAACTCTGCAGAAAAAATATCCACAGTTACAGGATGAAATATTGTAAAATCATCTTCCCACTTGGTGGCTGTGATGTATGTACCAGAACAGTAAAGTCAATTTCATTTTGCGCAGATACTCTTGTCCTGCTATGGCTACAATTTTAAGAAAACATCTAAAAATATGTATGAAATAATAAATCAGACTGTGATAACTCTCCATGCTCAATAAGTACTAACCCTAATAATAGTTGATTTTTTTTGCATTCCTAGTCCTCAGTCCTCAGAGTTTCTGACCAAGCTCAGATTGCGATGACAGCATGCTGTGCTTCTGTATTTTCTCGCTGATTGGTATGTAAACCTGCCGCTCTTTACCTCCTGGTTTGGATGACGCATTCCCATACCAAATCATGCCAATCACAGATACGGTCATGCCAACTGCGACATGGAAATTAAGGCCCTCTTTTCCAAAGAAGAAAAAACCCAGGGTCAACACAAGAATAGTCTTCATGTGGCCTAGAACTTGAAACGACACAGCTGTGAACCGTCCGATGCATATGAACTGGCTTAGATTGGTACCGACAGCAATTATACACGACAGTACAATGAAGAACTGAAAAATCAAGTTCAAAAGGAAACATTAGCTCCCAATTTACCCAGGTAAAGTACATTATATCAAACAAGTCTCAAAACTGATACAAACTAAACTATGTATCCCATGTTCATATCGCAGAATTTCAAGTAACCAAATTACTTCATATATGTGTAAGAAGCATCTACACGAAGCAGTATGCTGCCTTTTATGGTAGAACTTCATTAAGTATTCTCAATCAGACATTTTCTACCTATACGCTTCTGTACTATTTGAAGCAGC
The DNA here is from genome assembly GCA_910589775.1 of Avena eriantha. NCBI lineage: Eukaryota > Viridiplantae > Streptophyta > Magnoliopsida > Poales > Poaceae > Avena > Avena eriantha. Next base: position 361,643,698 of record OU342745.1, on the reverse strand, counting down.
TGCCGTACTGTAGTGAGACATACTGAAGTTGCAAAGGGCATTACATGGTAACTTATTAAGTTAAGTACTCCCTCCGATCCAAATTAATGTTCTTAGATTTGTCTAGATTCGGATGTACCTAGTACTAAAATATGACTAGATACATCCGAATCTAGACAAACCTGAGAACATTAATTTGGATCGGAGGGAGTAGGTTGATCAGCGCCGATGCATGCTTAACTTTTTTTCCTTATGATCTTTTGACTGCACAACAACTAAGAGAAATTAATACTCACAAAGGAGATGACTACTGAAAGAAACATTTTCTGTACTGTAACACTAGATTATAATTGGGATAATACAAGACTGAAATCATAAAGCGATACCCCATTTGTCATTCTAGGCTGTAATATTATTATCACATTCCACACTAAATCAAAGTTCTTGGACTAAACCTAGCAGATAAATGTTCATAGTAACAAGTTCTACAGATCTCCTGGTGATCATCAATGTCCAGAACAAATGGAATCATCAATAGAACAAATATATATTATAATGCTAAAGTAACTGGGAATAAGTTCTAATGCAAACCTAGCAGATAAATGTTCATAGTAACAAGTTCTACAGATCTCGTGGTGATCATCAATGTCCAGAACAAATGGAATCATCAATAGAACAAATATATATTATAATGCTAAAGTAACTGGGAATAAGTTCTAATGCAACAAATTTCCGCATAAATAAAAGAACCAATTCAGAATAAAGCATCACATACCGTAACTACCATGGTATAGTTAAAGGTATCAACTCTTTTGTTGGTCAACCATAAGTCCACAAAAGGACCAAATATTAACAAGGACGCTGCCTGAGCAGGAGCGGTATGACCCAAGAGGTTGAATGAGCCAAGCGAATACTTTCTCTGAAGGTGATGAACATACTGTGACAGAAATGAAGGGTAAATAAAGCACGTTTGCATTAGGACATGCACCCCATACAAATGAGCACAATAAAGCACAAATTCAAGTATTCATGATACTTACGTGCTGTTGTAGTGCAGTACTCCAGACCGCTACTATTGCAGCTATCAGCCCTTGAGAGTTCACACTAACATCAGTTACAGTACACACAGCAACACCAATTAGGACAAGCATTATACTGAGCTTTGTATCTCTCGAGTAACGGACTTTGTCAAACAGGATTTCTAGAAAACACAAAACTGGAATAATGCACAACTTGGCAATCTGAAACAGCAGAATGTGCATGTTAGTATATGCATTACATTCTAACATTGAATATCCAAGAATTATGGTTATTCTCTTCACCTGGTAGAATCCAACAGAGTTCCACATCAAGCTAACATTCATCCCAACAATTGATAGATTTGCAAAGAAGACAAATTTGACTAGTTCTGGCAATGGTAAGTATGACGGCTGGATATATCCCAACCATTTCATTACTGATGTCATCAAGGTCGTTGTTGCAAAATGCAGCCCAGTTAATGTCGTAGCTATGCAAGCAACCCATAGAAAAATAGTATTAGTAGAAGAAATTTTGTAAATTTGCTGCATAATCATAGTTTAGTCACAGATCCAAGTAATAACACACGCGAAAGAAGTTGAACATATGAGCATTGTCTCACCAAAACTAAAACCGTGTGTGGCCATTAAGGCCTTGTTGACCATGATTATACCAACAGATGTCACAACATTGAACATCCATGCTCCAGCATCTAACGCTGCTTTTCTCTCGGCCTTGCTTCCTGGTGCCACACCCATACTTTCTTGTCATGTAGGGTCTAATCCAATTCTATAAGTAGCAGAGTGCACCCTCAATAGAAACTGCTGTGAAGAGATCAGTTAGGTAACTACATGAGTATAAGTACAAGTCAGCATTCCAAAACAAATCTTAAGTATTCCAAAAATAATCTTATGGTCAATCTTTTTTGTATTGGCAGATTTGTTAATATTAGTATAGAACAGTTCCATAAATTGGTGGATATGAAAGGGAGTTCAAGAATGGATGCATTAGTTCTGATGTTGAGTTCATCAGTGGCGAATGGAGAACATACAAATTTCAAGCATCACAGAACTTCTAGACAAGGTAAACGCATGTCATCAGTACAAATTAGCACCAGCAATGCAGTTAAAAATCCATACCCTATTGTAGCTGGATCAGTGATTCTGCAGCTTTATAAATTTGAAGGCATAAAGGACAAAACAAATCTGGGAGGTTAGTTCACTACCTGTTGCAACCTACCCATTAATGCGCACAACAGGCAAATTCAGACGATAGAAGATTCAATACAAATCATCTTTTCGTCAGTAGAGTTGATCAAGTTAATGTAATTTGTCTAAAGCCCACTGATTTCTAAGCATAAAAAGTTAGTGATAAATGCAAAAAATCATTTTATAAATGGCATTCAAGTTTAACAGGTCGAGGGTGTATTACCCAAGGAACACAAGGAATCAAGACCTATCACAGGGCTTGGCGGTTCAGTTGAACCCCCAGTTTCTCTCGGAAAATGAACTACTACTACTACTATTACTAATCAACAAACAAATCCGGGTGGATCGGAGTGTCCATTCCAGAAAGTAGGTTAGGGTTCCTCACCTACAAAAGAAATCGATCCATTTCCGGGTAGATTTCCACTCCACGCTTGTCCAGTAGAGGAGAGGTGGAGGACGGCGGCGGCTTTGAGACAAGAATTCCTCGAAGTGGCGGGCTGCGGTAGAAGGAGGCGGGTGTGTTCAGTTCAGGGGAGAGGATTAGACGACGGTAGCCTACGGGAGAGGAAAAGGAAGGAAGAGAATAAAGCCTAGAGTGAGGGCCTGGGCGAAGTATTTTTCGCTTGTATACGAACGTGGATACAAAAGGAGAAAACTCTTGGGGCTCTTTTTACGAGTTCGGTTTTGCTAATCATCCGTCGATAACCAAGGGTCAAAATTCTAGAGATTTGTTAAGTATTTATGAGCAGCTCCAACCGCTGCATATTTCGACGCGCTAAAAGTAGATGACTCCGCAATTTGCAGCGTGCGGCTAGCGACAGAAAACAGCCCTTCGAGACGCTGCAAATTTACAACGCGGCACGGCGCATACAAGAAACACACAGCTATAGAATCAACAAGATCAAACAAACCAAAAATGTACAATAAATTGTCTACTTATTTTTATTATTACGAGACAAGCAGATGGATAGATGCATGTTGCTTGTCCTTTTTTCATTGGTTGATACATGTCTCAACCTTAAGTGATCCATGATTGTAAGACCTTGCTCTCGATGGTCTTTGTAATAAGCTGTGCATCACTTGATGCAGACGCCGGGACTTCGATCAAGCAAATAGTGCAAGGATAATACAACAAACTGTTCGTCAACAATACAACAAACATAAAAATAAAGACACTATTTTGTCCATTCCTCCATATCAAATTCATCGTCCGATGAATCGAAAGGCAAGATCATCTACAAACATGTAGGACAATTCAACTTCTATCCACTAATTTAAAGAAAAAGGGCACGGCGGCGGCGGCGCATACCTTGCGATGATTTCGACGAGCACGTACGGTGCACGAAGTTGCATCTCGGCTAGAGGATGACATCATCGCTGTCGAGGTATGCGTGGTGCCGCGGCAGCACAACGCTACCAAATCGACCGCCGCATGGCGCCGGAACACCGAGTCTAGCGGCAGAAAAAAGAGGTCACGGCAGCGGCGGCGGCGGCTGTTAGCTCGATTTACCGCGGAGGCGCTCCCGAAAAAGCCGTGTGGAGGCGGAACTACTGCGGGAGACACGGCCGGGGGTGAATCGGCGCGGTGGCGGCAGGAGTAGGCGAGCGAAATAGGGAAGGCGATTGCGCGAGAGCAGGGCAAATTTCCACTGTGGTTGGGTCTTCGCTCGCGACCCGAGCGATGTAGCACGCTGAAGTGGACGCACCAAATATTATGCTTTGGATAGCGCAGAATGTCGCGCGCACAAAAAAATGTTTACATCGAGTGCTATTTTGCAGCGCCTGCTGGAGCGCGCAAAACTGCGTTCGGCGCTGCATATTGGCATTTTTTTAGCGCAGACGCAATATACAGTGGCTGATGGAGTTGCTCTAAGCCTTGAGGGACATCCAAAAAAGTTGATCTAATGTCGAGAGCGGTGCAATTTTTTCTACTTTTTTTTTATTTGAGAACAATAGACCAATTACTATTTTTACTAAAAGTCTACCAATCTATTCATAATATTCAACAACAATACAAGAAAAAATAAAAATAAAAATTACAAACAGGTCCTCGAACCACCTAGCTCTGACTAAATTATTTGATCTTCATCATTTCATAGATATGTATGAACTTTATAAAATCGACTAAGACTTAGTTTTTTTGCACCCTAAATGCGCGAGGGACCTGGAAACTGTATTAACACGGTGAGCACAATTTTACAGAAAGGATCTAAGCGGTACCCTCTGTGTACAAACATGTCCTTGATATTACACAATTTTACAGAAAGGATCTGAACGTTATCCTCTGTGTACAAACATGTCCTTGATATTACATATCGCACCCTAGAAAAAATTGCGTCGGCTCGCTGGACGCGACCTAGTCCTTGATCACTACCTTTGTGCCTCCAGATGTGGCCGCTCTAGACGTCACCGGGGATGAGATGTTGGAATATTTTCTAGAGACAAATAATAATATGGATTATTATCGTATTTTATAAAGTTTATGATTAAGTTTTATATTATGCTATAACTGTATTAAAAGGAAATGTCAATACACGTGTGATATATAAACAACCAGGAGTTTCTAGTGAAGCTCTACTCACTGGTTCATTGGTCAACATATGATCAACGTTTTCTGATCATGTGGCATTTATGCCAGTTGATAATAGAGTCACCTCATTACACGAATGAGATGATAAGCTATACCCAACCTAAGCATCGTGGCCCGGTCATGTCACAAAATTCAAGTTACAATGATTAGAATAGACCTAGTGTCCTATTTCTTAGACCGTGGGGCCATATCAATCACTGTCACCCGAGAATACTTAGATAGCATCAAACATCATTTGCAGGAGCCATGATCATAAAGGTGTTCAGATATTCAGAGAAACATGTAGATGCATTATGCATCAAGAGCGGGATTTGTCCATTCGCGTGACGGAAAAATACTACATGGCCACTCGGAGAAGTTATATCTAATAGATGTGCAGCGTGTTATTTGATCACAAGGATATCACTTATCAGAATGAGTCAAATAGCATTTGTCGATAACGAGATTGAACGTGACATGGAGATGTCAATGATCAGATCTCGGACAATGCAAGTATTGAGAGACAAAAGGAATATGACACAACCTTCATGGTTCAGCTACAAAAGATTTGTGGAATACATAGGGGTCATCATGGGTATCCAGGTCCCGCTGATGATCATAGGTTCGAGAGGGTCTCGACCATGTCTAAAGTGTTTCCGAACCGTGGGTATCACGCTTAAGGGCTTGATGATGCCCAGATAGTGTTTTAGTATCGGCAGAATCACCGAAGAAATGAAAGAGAGAGAATCGAAAGAGTTTCGGTAAGTCTGAAGGATGTCCGAAGTCGAGGTGGTAGGAGTTCCATAGCCAAGGGGATTAAATAATATGTAAATAAATGTTAAATATTGATTTAATCATTTTTTACAATTATTTAATAAAATAAAAATGAATTAAAAGATTAAATATCTAATTGGGCCAAAATCAGGAGGGAAAAGGACACACGAGGGAAAGAACAAAGGGAGAAGAGATAGGGGTTGCCGGCTGGGCCTTGGGCACCCCGCACGAGGCCCACAAGGGCCTTGGCCGGCTGGCCAAGCCTCCCCTATCCCCTCTCCTTTGTTTAGTCCCACATGGCTAAGGCAATTGACTATGTGGTGGTTTTTCCCCTATATATTATGAGGTATTTTGACAAAATAAATACACAATAATCAATAAAAAGTTTCCTCTCTTTTGGGGAGACCTCTAGTTGATACTCTCTCTATCCCCCCTCCTCTCTCTCTTGTGACCGTGGTTCCAAGTCTAGATCGCGCGAGCGGGAGTCTTCTTCACCGTGGAGCGCCGTCGTGCTGCAAGATTCGGATCCAGAAGCTCTAATTCCGCAACTGCTACTGGATTGCAGGAGCGGGAGTCATCTTCTGGAACCCTACGTGTGTAACTCCCTCGGAGGTGCAACACTTGGAGCACTAGAAGTCGTTGGAGTCGAAGAACTTTAAAACGACCCCAAGGTCGGCTTTGGTCCGACTACATCAACCATGCTCTCCCGAGCATTGACAACGTTTTTTGGTCTTCAAGGGTAAGTTCTCTAAAAGCCCCTCTTGTTACTACATTACTAATAGATAGGTCCTAGCATTAGGGTTCTTGGCATAGGGAAAAATTATTGTTTTCATGGTGAACCCCTATAGTGGTATCAGAGCTAGATCTATGTGTAGTATTGCTAGTACGGGTAGAACACACGAGTTGTAGCCTGTGGGTGTTGATCTTTTAGTTGTTACCCTCTCACTGTACTTGTGTATACCGCAGTAATGCTTGATGAAGCAGCCCCCAACCGACTTTACGTGTTCATTCGCGAGACTGGTCCACGCTTGACATACGGCTTGTACCGTATAAAGTGGCTTTGGAGGGTGTTTGTCTCTCTCACATTAGTTGATATGCCATTTGCAATGGAGGGCCCCGAAAGGGGTGTAGTATAGACAAATACTTGATTAGCGTTGTGGTGGAAGTTCATAGGTAAGAACGGTTTTTGTGCGAAATCCCTAACAGCCACGTAAAACATGCAAAAATAAAGTAGAGGCGTCTAACTTTGTTTTGCAGGGAGCATTGTGATGTGATATGGTAGTAGTAAGGTAAATTATTTTACTTTATGTTGCTAAGTAGTAGTAATAGTCATGGAGATGATGGACTACCATGTCGGAGGCACCGGTACCCTGGTGCCTATGGCGCTGGAACCCTAGCGCCGGATCCGAAGACGCGGGATGGAGATCACAGCGTGAAGGACCATATCGCATCGCATTTACATTCACTGTTTATTGTTTGTGCATCTTATTGTGTGCTAGTATTAGATACTCGACGGTAGCCAAATAAGGTGATCCCAAAACAAAATACCAATGAAAATGTTCTCCTTTAGTGTGCACCACTAAGAAAGTTCTCTGTTATGAGGCATGCCGTGAAGGAAATATGCCCTAGAGGCAATCATAGAGATGATTGTATTTCATGTGTATCCATGAGTTATTATAATGTTCCTTGAATATCCATATACCAGGCAACTTGTATTGATTGGCAATTATGTGAATTGTTTGTGAAACTCTTTACTTGTATGGTTATCTAATAATTGTCCCTAGTCGGAGTTCATGCGAGGACACACGTGAATATTAGACTAGCACATCGATTGGTTAATGACTATGTTTCGCAAGTCATTGACATGGAGATGTCAAACCAATGATGTGGACACATGTTATGAACATGGGGTTGGACTGACCCAACATGAGACTAGCAATAATACTTGCAGCTCTCTCTACACATCGTGTACGTTTTGTCCTTAGACCTGAGATTGTCGCATGTACTTGAGATGTGGATCGACCTACTTTGGGGCTATCAAACACTACTCCGTAACTGGGTAGTTATAAAGGTAGCTTTCGGGTTTGTCCTGATACATGCTGCAAGGCATCGGTCAATCAAGATGGGATTTGCCCCTCTCTACTTGAGAGAGATATCTCTGGGCCCCTCGAGTGATCGGATCCAGAAATGCATGGCCGTGCTACATATGGTTAAGAGTTAACCTAGTAAAGGGATTCTGAATCACAGTATCGAGAAAGAGAGGTCAGCTTAGAGCTAGACCAAATATCGTGAGGCAAAGGGAAAGACATGTACTCAACCTTGTGATGGTTCGTCCGAATGATCTTTATATGCGTTTAGGAGTTGGCACGTCTTGCTAGAGGCCGCTACCAACTATTGACGGAGTAAGTGTACTCGCGTCATGTCTATACGTGTATGAACCTATAGGGTCACACACTTTAGGGGCTGGAAGCCTAATGAGGATTGGATCCGAATTAGACCAGGCTTAGGCTGCTAATGGGCTGCTAATGTAGAAGCCCACCAGGGATGCCTATATAAGAGGGAGTAAGGCGAGCTGAAAAGGAGAGAGCATTCCACCCAGCCGCCACTCCTCTTCCGCCTGTGTTGCACGCGCAGACCTAGCAGTCTGGCGTGTGACGACTTCCACTCCGGACGTGTGGATACCTCGGAGGTGCTGCATCTGTAGCACTTGGACGAGCCGCGCAAAGGGGAGCTGCTCGTGGGACGAGGACGAGGAGGAGACGTAGAACATCTACACTGCCGCAACGTGCTTCATCGAGTTCCGCACCTGCGCGTCTAGCGGTAATCCCGTGATCTATGACAATAGTATTCCTGGTTGACGCGGTAGAAATTTTTGATTTTACACTAGTGTAGCCTACCCGTTACCCTTCATGCCGTGACGATGGGTGTCAGACATATCTGTGTTCACATACGGTGGGTGTAAGACATGTTGCATAGCGAATACATTAAGCCGAGCCTAGCATGTGTAGACATGGCCTCAAAACACAGATGGTCGAAAGATCAAGCATGAGTCGCATGGATGATCTGATCAACGTTTCGGCGTCCGCCTTTGCAACTATATCACCGGCCGTAATGATCGGGAGTGGTGTAGTGAATAAGGATCGTGTAATCACTAAAAACTTTTTGAGTATAGTAATTTTAGTGGAGTTCTTGTTTTAACTCATATAATCATAAACTTAGTCTAAATTTCTTTTGCAATTATAAATGTAGAAATGGTTCTCCCCGATGCTACCTTCTCGTTTGACGATTGGTTAGAAGGAGAGAAGCTCAAACTAGATGGATCAAACTTTTCTGTGTGGGTTGTGTGTCTCCATGTTCTCCTTAGTGATAATGAGTTGGTCGACTACATACGCTACGAGATGGATTTGGAGCATCCCTATTTCTATGAGACCCCAGAATAGGGGGAAGACCGCTATTACCGTCATGAGATGTCCACCTTCATTTCAGCAATGATGCGCTTCAGAATGGTTGATGAGCTGCACCCAGTTGTGGGTAATCTTGACCCTCATGCGATGATGGTACAACTTAGATCACATTTCGTGGACCAAGTGCGCATATGGGAGCACGAGATGATGGGATATTTCCTCTCCATAAAGATGGATGAGAATACTTCACTGGAGAGCCACTTGGGGCGCATACATGATGCGTACATGAGGCTTGCTTACTTCTTGGATCACTAGCTGGCGAACTCATTTGCAATAGGCTTGTTGCTGCGGTCGCTGCCCCCAAGCTACCAAGCACATGCCAGGACTTGCATCATGACAGGTGATGGGGAACACATGATTTCCACGAATTCATATCACATTTTAGGAATGTGAAAGTTGAACCCATTGCTGGAGAGGTCATTTATGACAAAGGTATATATTTGATATACGGTTTTATAAATGTTATAATCTTGCAAACACTTGTTTCAGTGTTAAAGTATTTGATACTTATTATGTTTTGGTGAAAACATGTCTTTCTACATGAGAGTTGCTTGCTGGAGAGGAGGTGACATTGCGTGTTCATGGCGAGCATGATGATGGCCAACGACACTCTCCCTCGACATTTATCATTTATTAGTTTATCGTTTTTGGATGATCATTGTAATCGATGGATTGTGAACTTCTTTAGTGTGTCTCACACTTCATGAGACAGTTATTCATATGAGTGTGTAACAAACAATTGTTCTGCTTCTATGAATGATTTCTATTTGCGTTCATATATTGCTCGATTATGTGTGAATTATCCTTATTGTGAAACTAATTGATAATGCATGAACATTTGTAAAATATTTAAAATGCCTTGAAAATACCCAACTTAATGATATATTCATTTTTGAATGAAACCATCGTTTAAATTCGAAGTTATGTTGATAATATGTGAAAGACATTTGATTTCTTGTCACATATGAATCATGCCCAAGTTTGGCAAGATAACTAAAACACCATGTATTGCATGAATGCAAAGTGTTTGATGAATTGTTGCAAGAAAATACATATTCGATGTATTGTATTTCAACAAAGTGGTGATTATCATTTTGTGATTGTTTGAATTTTGTAAAAGGTTTACCAAAGGAAACATGAGCATGGAAATATTTGATGTGATCAAAGTATTTCAGCATGAAAAGGTATTAAAGATAAAAGAGAATCCAATTACTACGATTTGATCAATAGTAATGAAACTCAACGTTATAACATTGGCATAAGATATTGTGAAATGCAATGCATTTGCATGTGATCAAGTGGGTGAATAAATGACGCCAAATAAATCGTTGTAGTGTAAATGTAAAGATCATTAGTTAGAAATAGCAAACACTCATCAAGTATAAAGTGAACCATCTAAATTCGTGAGATCGACACCATATCTTGTATGGATTGTCATGGAAGTTTTGGAGTTATTCGATATCATCGAAACAATAGCAAACAAGTCCTTGTAGAGTATTCATTGGAAACTATGAATATGAAATCCATGGCTAGAACCAAAAGAAAGGCAAAACTAGTGTTGCTTAAATTTTGGTGCATTCTCGAGAAGGTTTATGTTATCGAACATAATGCTAATGGAAGATAGTGAAAAACACGATGAGGATTGAAAACCCTGTATAAGAATGTTGAGAAGCGCAATAGAAAAGCATTACTAAATGGTTCTCTTCATAAAGGAAAGAATCGATGATAATGATCATTGTGTTTTCTCCACTAGTGTTTTTACTACATGTAGTAGGATTCGAAAATATACCCCACATCTTATATGGAGACATTTCTAAATCACTTGTCATGTTACCGGAATATGGCATACCTATGAACTATGAAGGAAATGATGGTAAACTAAAATTATGAGAAATCCTAGAGGCAAAATTCACTTAAGATTAGAAAGAAAAACATTGTTGAATCTTACCAAGTAAAGGGTTGCTTAATGTTTCCAAAAGACTGTAAGGTCATGATGGAAAAGGTGAATGACAAAGGCATAATTTGTCATGAATAATGTATTGGATAAATACAAAAGAATTTGATTCAGAAGTATTGAAGTCTATTGGATTTAATACTAGTAAAGTACTAGTGTCTCGCAATAGAAACGCTTAGTTTGATAATTGATCAAGGAATTTTGAAGTTATTCAAAATATTGAGGGGATATGCAATTTGCATGAAATTGAGTGGGAGGTATAAAAGCCTTCCTAAAGCAATATATGAATGACACATTTTTGAGTGGGAATAATGAATGTCTCATACTCAAATGTGTGGGAAACATAGTTTGAGTGGAAGAAACATAAGTTTCGGACTAGAATATGTTGGGAACATATTTTGAGTGGGAGCTTAATGATTGATTCTTAGGTGTGTACGATACATTAAGAACGAAAGCGCAAGCACCAATAAATAATGATTTATAGGGATGAAAATTTGAAAGTATGTATATTACAATATTATGTTGTATTCTTAATAAAAGGGATTCTGAAATAGTTTTGGAATAGGAATAGATTAAGGAATGGTCTTTGGTCATTCGAATTAGGAATAGCACTAAGTTAAACATCAGTGGTCGAAAGAAAGAAAGGGGTTATCGTCATCCACTATGTTGAGACATAGGTTCTATCTTAGAAACCATGATAAGAACTTAACATATATGATCCAAGAAGAAATGTTCGGAAGTGATTAAGTATGAATCATCGAACATTGAGCTAAGTTTGTCCACAATGTCTAAATGAGAACTGTAGATGTGTTTTAAAATCTATGAAGGATGACATAGCTTATAACATGAAGGGTTATGTTATGAGGGCATATGTTAACCTTGAAAGATTGGAAATCCTTACATCGATAATACCGACTAAATTCAAGTAGGAAGCGAGGTGGTAAACATCAAAAATTGCACATATTGCACTAGTGTTTTGATGATTACATTTATAATAAAGTATAAGGGTACCATCTAACATGATGTATATTTTTGTGGTGGGACTAGTTCGTCTTTTCACAGAGGGTGTGTCCCAGGGCACAGTGCCCATGAGAAAACTCATTTTGGCTGATCTAACATTACTGTTGGCTCCTGGAAACCGACCTCACTCTGTTGCTATAATTATGATGCATACACAAAGATGTTATCATGTGATGATAAAGTATTAATGTCAATTAAGGTGACATTAGTAAGTTGCAAAAGGATATGGGGATGGAAAGTCCAGACCCATGACTCAACCTCTTCCATGAGCAAGCATGATTAGAGGTGCCAGGTGAAAGGGCATGTATGCCCCATGTGTGGTTTTGGTAATTAATGACAATCCCTATGGACTAATGTGAAAATTGAGTTTCACTTGTAGGTTTGTCCATTGGCATCGCTTGGACCATGTGTTGGTTTCAAGGATGAAAAAGAAGAAGCATTGTCCAAGGGCTTTGTGCCTATTGGAATCAAGTAGAAGAAGAAGATCAAGTATGTCTTGAAGAAGAAGAAGAATAAGAAGACGAAGAAGATGGAGTTCCTCATGGCTTTCTTCAAGGCATCATCATCAAGAATTGTTGTGCAAGCTCAAGATGCACCATCTCTAGAATATCTCATGCTTGGAGCTTGCCATCGTCGGTGTTCATGGAGTGACGAAGACAAGGTCAAAGAAGTGGTTTCCCCATGGAGTATGGGGGAGACATTCGCAAGTCTTCATCAAGCAAGAGCAAGCTAGAGTAATCAAGAAAGGTGTTCCATCTTGAAGGTGACAAGATCGTCCACATCAAGCTAAAGTGGGATGCTCAAGGCAAAGGTATGATCTTGATAGGGTTTCTATTTTACCGGTCTCGTGTAGTGTTGGGAGACCGGGTTTAGGATAGATTGTCGTACTATCAAGAGGGGCTCTCGAGTGGGTGACTCCTTCATATCTTTCGGAGAGAGCTCAAACCTTTGCATACATAGCATCATCTTTCTTGGTTATTGTTTGGTTCTTGTCCATGTGAGGATCTAGAGCTTGGGGTTATCTTCATAACAAGCTCTAGTTCATCAAAAATGGATTTCCCTTGCATATCTTATTGCGTTTTTGATCTTGCGGGTTTTCTGGCTCCACACCTTGGGAGGTATCTCACATATATATTCATGGTATTTTATCCCTTGGTGATATCCAATATCTACATGTCGTTATCTTTCCACAAAATTGGTTTCATCTCATTTGGAGTTTGGATGGAAAAGTTGTGGCAGTTCTGGTTCTGAAGTTTTTGCCTGAACGGTAGTTCCGGCGGGCCACCGGTAGTACCGCCAGGGCTGTTTGCTGCCGGTAGTACCGGTGTTAATTCCGGCCCAACTTCCGGTAAACCCATTTTTGGTTCAGTACTCTCTCTGCCTGGTTAGCGCTATTTCATGGAACTTGGATCGGATTTTCAGGCAATAGTACCGCTAGGACATTCTTGCCACCAGTAGTTCCAGTGAAGCGGCGGTAGTACCGGCCAGGCTCGCGTTTTTGTTCTTTCTCTCGCTGTTTTCTGACTGTTGGCTGGGTGCCACCTGTAGTACCGGTACTACGGGCCGTGCGCGATTCTGTGGGTAACGGGCAGATCGGGGAGCCCTTTAAAAGGAACTCCCCTTTCCTCTTCGGCCCTAACTTGCTCTTTCTTGGTTTTTGTCTTTCTCTCTCCTCCATTGTTGACCTTGAAGAGCTTGCCCTCTCCCCTTCCCCCTCCTATGATTCTTGCATCTTTTTGAGGGTTTTGAGAGAGGAGATCTAGATCTACAAGCCCCACCAAACCAAATCCCTTCTTTGTGAAGGAATCCTTGGGATCTAGATCTTGGAGAGTTTTGTGTTCTCCTCTTGTTTTCTTCCTCCCTTATTCCCCCAATAGCTTTTGTAGCTTTGGTGGAATTTGAGATTGAAGGACTTGTCTCTTGCATTTGGTGCATAGGTTTGAGTTCTCCTCGGAGATTCGGCGAGTTCAAGCCCTTGGGCTTGTTTATCTTGGGTTCTTGGAACCCTAGACGGTTGTGGTGTTGGATTGTTGACCTCTTGTGGTCTTGTAGCCTTTTGTGGCATTGTTGCCTTTTGTGGCTTTGTAGCCTTTGTGGCATTGTTGTTGGGAGCCTCCAATTGAGTTGTGGAGATTGCCCCAACCTTGTACGGGTTCGGTGACCGCCCTCAAGTGTCCCATAGTGGAACGTGAGTAGGCCTTTGTGGCGAGCTCACGGGAGAATAGGGTGAGCCTGTTGTGGCATCGGTAGGTTGCGTGCCTTCACATCTTGGGGTGAGGCCTTGTGTGGTGTTGGGTGAGCATCGAGCCACCACACCTCGAGTTGAGCCACTTGTGGCGTTCGAAGTACATTGCGCCCCTGCACCTCTCTAACGGAGACGTAGCTTCTTTGGAAGTGAACTTCGGGAAACAAATCATCGTCTCCGCGTCCATCGGTTATCTCTCAATCGAGCCCTTTACTTATGCAATTTACATTGTGATAGCCATCGTGCTTGAAGTACTATATCTTGCTATCACCTTGTTGCTTGTCTTGCTTATCATAGGTTGTTGGTGCACTTAGTGAAACTAGTGGATATAGGTTTTGGCTTGATAAATTAAACGTTAAGTTTTATTCCGTATTTATTAGAGCCTAAACCGTAATAATTTTAAAACACCTATTCACCCCCTCTAGGCGACGTCCATTTCCCTTTCACCAGGTAATATGGTGCCGATGATTGGTAAACAAATGCATCTAGTTTATTTGTACTCTAGTGCAAGTGGGAGATTGTTGGAAATATGGCCTAGAGACAAATAATAATATGGATTGTTATCATATTTCATAAATTTTATGATTAAGTTTTATATCATGCTATAACTATATTCAAAGGAAATGTCAATACACGTGTGATATATAAACAACTAGGAGTTACCAGTGAAGCTCTAGTCACTAGTTCATTGGTCAACAGATGATCAAGGTTTCCTGATCATGTGGCATTGTAACATCCCAAATTTTTCATCTGAAAATCATCATCATAGCATTCATATCATCATGGCATGTACTACTTTGCATTAGATTTATCCTCCAAAAATTTGGTGAAATTTTGAGACTTTTTGGAGCACTTTTGCTAAATTCAAACAAAACCTAGAAAAGAATTCAAAAAGAGAAAGAAAAGGAGGGAAAAGATTTTAAACAGCAGCAACAGCTTTTGGCCCAATCCGGCCCAGCTCGCCCACTCGGACTCCCTCTCCCTTCTCTGTCTTTTCGCACCCCCCCTCAGCTAACCCCTACCCGCTTACCTCCGGGCCCCACGCCACGTCGACGCCACCTTAGCGTCTTCCACGCGAACGGCCGGCGCCCTCTCTCCTCCTCTGCCGTTTCCATGTCCGATTGATTGCGAGCATTTCTGCGAGTAAATCGCCACCGCTTCGGCCCCTTCTTAATCCCCTCCACCTGCCCGACCGATTCCCCCAGACACTGCCCCTGGAGAGCCCCCAGGCTCCCCAATTGCCACCTCAAATCGCCGCCGTCCGAAGCCACTCCGGCGAGAATACCGGTGAGCCCAGGCCACGCCGTGCCCTCCTCTCTGCTCTATAATACTTGCCATGACCTAGCGCTTGTTTTAACCCCGGCCGCGTGCTTTCTTTTGCACCAGGTCGACGACACGGTCAAACTCCGGCAAACCCCTCTGCCGCCGCCGTCCATCGCCTTTTCCGGTGAAGGTAGGGTTCCCGCCGCCTCCTTTTGGTCTTTGATAGGTCATGTAGATCCTTGCGCATCTCGCTGACCCCTTTGCTGGTTGGTTCGAGCCCCAGGTCGCCGTCTCCGACACCGAGCCGCGAGCTCCGTCGTCTACGCAACTCCGGCGAGGGATCTAGGCCAAGCCAGAGCACCCCCCGCGCCGCAGTGACCTCCATCGAGACCGCCACAACCTCCTCGACCTCGGGTATGTGTCCAGGGTCTCCCTGCCCTTGTAGAATCGCCGGACCGCCATCAGCCGACGCTCTGCCGCCGCGCGCAGCCGATCAGCGCCGCCCATCTCCGGCCAGGTCGCTAGGGACCGTTAGATCGTGTGTCTGCGGCTAGGATTAGATCGTGGACGAACCGGTACGGGCTAATCAGATCCGTCTGTTATCACTTAAGATCCAACGGCCCGCAGCGGTCAATCCGACCGAACCGGTACTGGCTAATGAAATTGCGCCACGGCACCCTAGTTATCTGTTTAATTAGAAAATTGGACAGAATTTGTATTAAACTTAGAAAATCCATAACTTTTGATCCACAATTCAGAAAAATGCAAATTTGGTGTCTATGGATTCAGAAAAATAAGACCTTTATTATAGAGGCCTTGTTTCACACTTGTTCTTCTAAAAAATTGGATTTATAGGCAGAACTTTTTTAGGAGTATTTTGCTCATAAAATTGTTCTATAAATTGGTATTTTACCCTCTGTACTGTAGCCTCTGTAAGTTATAGAGTTGTGATCATGTCATTGCATTTTGCATGCATTCATATTTTTGTAATGTTTTATTGATTGAATTATTGTTGTTGTATTGTTCTTTGTGTAGATTGTGTGGATTGTGAAGTTTGTTGCTGTGAGGATTGTACATATTCCCCTAGCTACCAAGGCAAGTGATATTTCATCTCATGTCCTATTATTTTCACTATTGCACTAGTGTTATTTTGGTAGATCTTAGCATGATAGGATTATTTACATGTTACTATGATATGCTACCCTATAGACTATATCTTGGTAGTATCTCCTAGTTGAAAGACTTCGTATGCTAGAGTGCTTAGCCATGATATTAGAATTCGTGGGTGGAATATACATATAAGATAGTATGGAAAGATATTATTTTGTTTGACTAATAAAAGAACTAATATTAATGAAACACCTAGGTGGAATGGGACTTGCTTGGATTATGTTGAGTGGTTACTTAGGGGCCATGTCTATGGTCAGTTGGTGTGTATCACACTTGTGGATGGCCACCCAAGAACAAAGAGATTGGAGACATTCTTGTCATGAAGCTTCTAGTGCAGCCACATGGTATATGGGCTCTGCCTTGACCAACTAAGTTGCAAGAACTCAGCCAGATGGACAGAAGGTGGTAGATGTCGTAGGATGGAACGCGTCCGTGGTGGTCTGAGGGATTGCTTCTGAAAAGTCTCGTCTCGATGCATGTCGAGTCTTGTGGGGAAAGTGCACCACCTCTCGAGAGGGTAAAACTAAGTACTTAGCCGTGTCCCCGGTTATGGACAATTTCTGAGCCTCAAGATAGTGAAGCAGTTCAATAATCTCCTCATCCAAATTTCTCCAAGTTAAAACTTGTGTGTGAACATGGGTAGAGGTTCAATGATGTCTATCATTGGTACCTTAGAGTTTGAATGATAAAACTTACTCTTCAAAAACTATAAGTTAAACTAGCTTTTTGCAAAGCCAGCCATAACCCTACTTAGCCATATATTCATGTAGTTGTTGGATTATACTAAGTATCTATGGTATCACTTGCCAATACAATTCCAAATGTATTGACCCTTGTGGCTGTAACTTATTATGTTGCAGGATACTCTGATGATGAGTAGGGTTGCGGGTCTACACTCGACATGCTTGCCTGTGGCGCATGAAGACTAAAGACTCTATTATTAGTATGCTATGTAATGTGAACTTTAAGTGTCTTAGCCTTGGGCTAAGTGAGTTGTAAGAACCACTATATTCCTGGATATGCGATGTAATAATGACCTTTGTTTCTGTGTACTTCATCTTAAACTATGGGTGCTAGCATTTCGATCCAGGGACTAGCACTGCAATCACAAGGATCTTACCTTATTATGGTGAGATCTTACAGATGGTATTAGAGCACTGGGTTGCATACAGGTTCGTGACCCTAGAATGGATTAGACTAAGGAAAACCCTTAGGGAAAAATAACTCTATATTCCAACCTTACACTTGTCTTTTCATCTCGTAAAGCTTTCCCTAATCATCCTTCTCATCTATTTTGGTAGATGTCCTGTTGGAGATATGCCCAAGAGGCAATAATAAAGTGGTTATTATTATATCTTTATGTTTATGATAAATGTTTACATCCCATGCTATAATTGTATTAACCGGAAACATTAATACTTGTGTGTTTTGTAAACATAAAAGAGTCCCTAGTAAGCCTCTTGTTAAACTAGCTTGTTGATTAATGGATGATCATGGTTTCCTGATCATGGACATTGGATGTCGTTAATAACAAGATCATATCATTAGGAGAATGATGTGATGGACACACACCCGTAGTAAGCATAGCATAAGATCAAGTCATTAAGTTCGTTTGCTATAAGCTTTCAAATGCATAGTAACCTAATCCTTCGACCATGAGGTTATGTTAATCACCATCACCGGATGGGTACTTTGATGACATCAAACACCACTTCGTAACTGGGTGGTCATAAAGGTGTCATTGGGTATTCTGAAAGTATGTGTTGAAGCGCATGGACCAAGATTGGGATTTGTCCATCCATATGACGGATAGATATGCTCTGGGCCCTCTCGGTGGAATGTCATCTAATTAGCTTGCAAGCATGTGACTGGGTCATAAGGGATGACATAACATGGAACGAGTAAAGAGTACTTATCAGTAACGAGGTAGAACTAGGTATGGAGATACCGACGATCAAATCTCGGATAAGTAGAGTATCGCGTGACAAAGGGAATTGGTTTCGTATGTTAATGGTTCTATCGATCACAAAGTCATCGTTGAGTATGTGGGAGCCATTATGGATCTCCAGATCCCGCTGATGGTTATTGATCGAAGAGGTGTCTCCATCATGTCTGCATATTCACGAACCGTAGGGTGACACACTTAAGGTTCAAAGTTGTTTTAAGTAGATATGAAATGTGCGTTGGAGACCGAATGTTGTTCGGAGTCTCGGATTGGATTCGGGACGTCACGAGGAGCTCCGGAATTGTCCGGGGAATAAGATTCATATATTGGGGATCATTTTCTAAGTTAGGAAATGTTCCGGAGTATTTGTATGGGGATTCTAGAAGGTTTCGGAATGTTCCGGAAGGTTCTGGAAGATTTCTTGGAGTTTACTTGAAAACCAAGAAAGGATCAAGGAATCCTTGTGGGGTAAGACAAGGATTCGTGGGGGAGTAGGACTCTCCCCCCCACCTCCTTTATCCGCCGGCCAAGGGAGAGGGGAGTCCTACAAGGACTCCACCTCCCCATGGCACCTCCCTCCTTTAAATAGAGGGGTGGTGTAACTACCTCGGTGAATTACGCTCTTAGTTAATGCCTGGATGAACGAAAGTGGTTAAAATAGTATGGTGGGGCCCAGGGCCACTCACGGTAGACCTTTCGGCCGTCCTAACCACTTTCAGACATCGGGACAAGAACGAGCGGCGTAATCGGCAGGCGAAGGGATCAACTACATACACAAATGAGTATGTATGCAAGCCACATAGAACAGTCCTCAGAGCCATTCCATCTAAAAGAAATAGAAATATTGCAATGCCATACGGCAAGATCCAAATGTCCTAGATAGATATAATAATTTAGGATAGCTCCTCATACATCACACATCAGAGTATCAAGCGGAAGCGGAAAAAAGATCCGGGTATGGATAAGAAGCAAATTGGCATAAGATGCCCCATAAATAAACACATCCCGCCCACAGATCTCACGGATCCCCGTTCCCGGAATCTCTACACCGAATGATCATTGCCAACATCATCTGTCTCTTCCACCCAGTATCGATCTTGCAGGTACACCTGTTCGTCTGAATCAAACAATTTATCGTGTGAGACCCTAGGGGTACTCAGCAAGTCTTTATGCCGCTAAAGGGGACACAACCTGGGGTGACGCAATTGCAGCAAAAGATAATACCTAACAATTCTACAGATACTCGCTAACCTTCCGCCTAACCAATGATAGACGGAAGTCCGTGAATTAAGAACAACAGTTATAACAGTATAATTAACAGATCCATCCTCCTCCTCGCTTACCAACGAGGAAGCGGACGAACAACCCCCATCATCCGTTGGCAGTTTTATTAACCATTCCATGAGTATTGCACTATTTACTAGTCAAGTACTTAGTCAATTAAAAGCGGTACTTTAGTTATACTTGTCTATGATCGAGAAACTGTGCTCCAAGTCGTCCATAACCGCGGACACGGCTTTCAGAAAGATTTACTCTGCAGGGGGTGCACAAATAGCAACACACACTCGATCAACCTCGGAAAAACCAAATCAAAACCCAACGAGGCATTCACGAAAAAACAATCACAGGATTCAGAAATATTTCAGGGGGCCACCCCAATAAGCTACCCACAACGAAGTTGGCCGGCTCCGAGACGGACCCAGGGTTTGCGATGACGGCTGTAAACGACTGGGAACCCGAAAATGTGACTGGGCTTGTCGATACCGCGAAAACGTGGCACGATCCAAAACCGTATAGGTGCTCCTCGCACAATCTTAAATAAAGCAGTAACATGGCATAAGTACAGGATAGTAATAAAGCCCCAAACTAATTGTGGCCCCAAGAAATAAGAATGAATCAAGCTCTGGCTCAGGGGGGTCCATAAGGCCTCCCGGATGTGGATAGTGCGAATAAACAAGGAACAGGAATCAAGTACTCGGGGTCCTACGGGACACAAGTGAGCATGAAAAACCAAATAGCAGATATTGCTCACCGGTGCCTCTTTCATTAGTTATCCCATTACTACTCAGGTTATGTTGTTTAGGTACCTCGTTATTCACCAGACACTCACATACCCTACACATGCTTTTCTACGACTCGCATGGCTCAACCAACTCCTGTAGTAATGGCTCATGGGATGGAGGAACAAGCTTCGGTGGGGTTTAAAAGTAAAGGCTATGCAGTACTTGGGATTCAATTTGATGCAATCGCGACTCAATGATGCAAGAATAAGATAGAGGCAATAGGTACTGTATGTATGCAAGCATGTGGTAGTGCTTGCCTGGCAGCTCAGTTGAAGCGAGAGATGGATCTGGGTAGTACTCCTGTGAATCCTGGTAATTCTCCTGCTGGGCGTCTATTCGAAGAAGAACCAAACAAACAAGGGCCAACATAAATAAAGTGCACAAGCATATGAATTAAAATGCGACAAGCAAACAAGCATGCCATGATGAATGGTGCACAATTTACATGGCATTAAAGTAGCATGGCAAAGGTGAGGTGGGGGTGCAAGAATTAAAGCATTTTATTATTTATTTAACGAGGTTTTATTGTCATAAACAGTTCAGATTTTTTATTAACAACATGATGCATGCTGCAATTCAGAACAAGGACTGCATAGATAGAACGGGCTCGTCGCGCTGATCGATTTAGACATATTATTTGTCTAATTTGGAATTATAAAACAAAAGTTATTAATTAATTAAGGAAAAGGGCATTTTATTGTAATTTTAATCATATCGAAATTTTAAAGTGTTCAAACATTATTTTGAATGGCATATTTGAATTCCTCACATTTTTCTGATTCCAAAACATATATTACTTGTATTATTTGGATTTGTATTTTAAAAATTATTTGAATCTGATTTGAATTTGAATTTAAATCAATTTGGAAAATGTTTAAATAAAAACAGACAGCCGGAAATACTTTTCTTACTCAGTCAGATCCAACCACAGCCACTGACGGGTGGGCCTTGCGCTGACTGGGGCCACGTGCGCGAAAACATTTTCCACCGCGGCTCTGTCTAGCCCGTGCGACTGCGGGGTGGGGCCAACTGGCGCAGGCCCACGTGACAGCGGTGAAGGTGGCTGAGGCTGACAGGTGGGGACTCACTGGACCGCGGGTTATGGTGCGAGGAAAGCGGAGGGGCTATCTGCAAGATGGCTAGGGCGACTGACAGGTGGGGTCTCCAGGAGCGCGGGTTACAGGAATCAAAAAGGTGGGGGGCTTAATGTAAATCTACCACAGCCCTGGTACTGTTTCTCTTCTTCCGGGTCTGACGAGAAATCGGCGCGCGGCGCGGGGCGGGGATCGATCCCGATACGCGGGCGTGCGCGCGGAGGGGCTAACCAGTGCGGCGGGTCAAGGGGAGTTGACAGGGAGGTAAACACGGCCTAGTTAGGGTGCTGCGCGGAGCGGGGAGACTGCAGACGACGGCGAGCTCTGGCACACTACGGCCGTTCGACGAAAAGATCAGCGGCGCTAGACGGTGTCGGTGAAGCGGAGGTAGTCAGGAAGGTCGAGGAACTCACCGCGGACTCGACGGCGGGCTCGGATCGGAGCGAGGAGCGGCGGAGTGGCGAGATCGCTGGCGCTCTGGCGGCTAGGGTTTCGCCGGGATGGCGAGGATCTGGCGGTGCTGGGGAGCTCCTCCTTCGCGTCAGCGTGTACGGGGTGATGCAGTGGACGGCCCTCGGACTTCCAGGCCACCTCCAGGTCGCGCTGATCGGCTGGAACGACGTGGACGAGGTGGTGCTGGCGGCGACTGGCGGCAGGTGTTGTGGTCGGAGAGGAAGAAGGAGAAGAGGAGGGGCGGCTCGGGCAGATCTGGGCGAGCCCAGAGAGCCGTGTGGTAGGAGGAGAAAGGAGGGAGAGGGAGGAGGGTTGCCGTGTGGGCACGGGCAGGTAAAGGTGGCCTCGGCCTTTTCCTCCTTCTCCTCGAGCACGTGGGGGGAGCTGGGGCTTGTCCTGGGGCTGGGCAGCGGCAGGAGGGAGGCTGCAGGTGGGGACGGTGTGGCGCAGCTGCAGGGTGGGGCTGGCACGCGGTAGAGAGAAGAGAGAAAGGAGAGGGAGGTTAGCTTGGGCTAGGTTTAGATGGGACTCGGGTTAGGGCTTGCTTAGGTTAGATAGAGGGTTAGGGTTAGCGGAGGTGGGCCAGGGAGAGAGAGGGAGGTCAGGTGGTCATGCTAGAGAGAGAGAGAGGGAGAGAGGCTTAGGGTTTAGGAGAATTAGGGTTATGAGGATAATAAAGAGAGTAGCTAGGTTTGATTTTGTTAGGTTTTAGATTGTTAACACTTGTGCAAAAGGCCAACCCAAGTGGAGCATGATGAGTGCTTGAAGTATCATGAGGTAAAGGTGAAAGAGAATTCCAAGAAAAGGAAAAGAAAGAAATGATGGAATAGGCCTCATATGGTTCATGCATGGAGAAATAAAATAAGAGAAAATGAGATGGATGAGACTAAGAGGATGGTGGAATGGTAGTAGATGGTTTCCCAAGATAGGATCCATTAAACCCAAAGAAAAACCAATGGAGTAAAAAGGTGGTGAAGAAGCTTGCATGGCCCATGCAAAAATAATAATGCCATGATTTATTTTGTGACAACAATAATAATATTATGGCATTATTCTCATGCATTTCCAAGAAGTGGAGAAAAAGCCAAGCAAAAGAATTTAAAGGTTTTGATCCACCCCAACCCACATGAGCTAGAATAAAATGTCAAAAGAAAAGGAAAGCAAGCCCATGGTTAATGGAATGGTGGGATTATAAGGTGGTGGAAGAGAAAGGTGGTGGAATGGAAATAAAAGATATGCCCCCAACTCAACTTGGGCATTTAGACAATATATCAATAACCAGATACAATATCAAGAGGCAAATACAATTAATAATGCATATGAGAGAAAAACCAAAAGAAGGAGGGTTTTATATGATGCTCAAATGCAAGGTGGCATGATGACATGAGCATGATATAATTATGATGCAACAATAATATATATGAAGTCTTACTAGGACAAGTAGTATTACAATTGTTAGACAATTGGGGTGCTACAGGTGGAGGCGCCACCCCCTGGCCCCCTCTCCACTCTTGCCCTAGCCGCCTCTCTCCTCCTCCTTTCTTCTGCTCAGGCTTAGGCGAAGCCCTGCAGAATTCTCTACTCCACCACCACCACCACGCGGTCGTGCTGCTGGGATTCTGTGGAGAAGATCTACTACCTCCGCTGTTCGCTAGAACGAGGAGAGGAAGGTCTGCTTCGACTCCGCACGTGTGACCGACTGCGGAAGCGCTGCCGGAATGTGGCGCCGGAAGGATCGTCTACTCGATCTTGAGATCGGCAAGTGATCGACTACAACAACCACGAGATCCGAATCTTGTAACGCTTTCGGATCTACAAGGGTTAGTACATATCTATCTCGTTGCACATGTCTAATAGATTAGATCTTGTCTTTTATCTAGATTAGATCTCGGTCTTATTCGTTCTTGCGGTAGAATTTTTTTGTTTTCCATGCTACGAACCCATCAGTGGTATCAGAGCCGTATCTATGCGTAGATCTCTTGCACGAGTAGAACACAATGGTTTTGTGGGCGTTGGTGCTCGTGCCGTCTTTTGCTTTGTGTACTTTGCATCTTGCGGTATGGTGGGATGAAGCGGCTCGGACTAACCTTACATGTCATCGCACATGAGACTTGCTCCACGCTTGACGTGTAACTTGCTTTGCACAAGTGGCTTTGCGGGTGTCTGTATCTCTCACCATAGTATAGATCCAATTTACACTTTGCAACTTGATAGCACTTGTATCAATGTTGTGGTTCAGTTTCGTAGGTAAGATCCGTTCTTATTCGAAAGCCCCAAGCCACGTAAAACATGCAAAGAAAATTAGAGGCGTCTAACTTGTTTTTGCAGGGGTTTTGTGATGTGATATGGCCATCATGTGATTGTGATTATATTTGATGTATGCAATGATCCTGGTTGTAATATGGCAACCGGCAGGAGCCTAATGGTTGTCTTCAATTCTGTTAAGACCTGCGTGTCTATTCATCTTGTAATAGCTTTGTTCCAAGTAGTTGTAATAGTTGCTAGTGATGATGGACAACCATGAAGCGGCGCCACTGACCTTGACGCCATGCTGGTGATGATGGAGATCATGTCCGTGCTTTGGAGATGGAGATCAAAGGCACAAGAAGAAAGGGCCATATCATATCACACTAATTATGAATTGCCTGTGATGTTAATCCTTTATGCATCTTGTATTGCTTAGATCACGACGGTAGCATTATAAGATGATCCCTCTCACTAAATATCAAGTAATAAAGTGTTCGTCCTTAGTTGGCACCGTTGCTAAGACTCATCGTTTTGAAGCATCTCGTGATGATCGAGTGTGATAGACTCTACGTGTGCATACAACGGGTGCAAGCCAGATTTGCACATGCGGAAACTAAGGTTAACCTTGACGAGCCTAGCATGTACAGACATGGTCTCGGAACACGGAATGCCGAAAGGTAAAGGATGAGTCATATGGACGATATGATGAACATGTTGATTGTTCGCCTTTAAAGCTATGTCATCTCACGTGATTATCGGACTTGGTGTAGTGGATTTGGTTCGTGTAATCACTAAAACAACTCGAGGGATGTTGTTTTGAGTGGGAGTTCATTTGTAATTTGGATTAGTCGAACTCAATTTATCATAAACACAATCAAAGTGAATTTGCATAGTTTGTTGTAGTCATTGACATCCGTTCACCACCTTACACTTAGTTATAGTTGAGATAGTGGAACTATAGAAATTCTGGATATTTACTTTACGAACTGGTATCGTATTGTTTTGAATGTCAATTTAAAGTTTATAAGTCCTATTGCAAACTTTCAGCAAACTCTATTTACTCCATGAAGTTTAATAAATAGTATTAAATCAAGAGTAACAATTCCAGTGTTAGTATCTAATGTATCATGTTTGCCTCCATGATTCTTGATACTCAAAAGATTGTTTTTAATATCAAGTTTATCTAAGAGCTGAAAGCAATGTTTCAGAAACCATCATATGTGAAAGGTATTGCGATATCTAAAACAATGTGTGGGTTACAACATGATAGAGTATACGTCCTCATATTTGATGAGAATTTGTGAAGGTTGGAGACGCTAGTCGTCCTAATCCTCCAAAAGGTTTTGAAAAAGAAACATTATACTCGTAATTCACCTTTATAAGCTATAGCAGCTTGATCATGAAAGTTGTCATGATAAGGATGAATAGAAGATGTAAGTAAAATATTTACTACACTAAAAGATTACTAAAGAATGGAATTTTGAAAGAATGCCAAACATTTTATGATGGTGATCCACCTCAAAGTGCAAGTCCAAAGGTATTAGTAGTTGACTATATACGCTTTATACCATGTGTCATGTTGATGACACCACTATTGATGTTGATAGATTCTTTTAAAATAAAAGGAATTGCTGAAAGAGAATCTATAAAATATTTGGCAGAAAATAAAAGGTTGGAGATGTCCAACTTAGGCATATAGAAGATATACATGTTATGGTTGTATTCCTTGCTTGTTAAACAATGTGGTTCTTAGGTATTGGATACCAGTATTGGATACCGAATTGGTTGGTATGAAGTGTCATACAGGACAACACAATTCATGAACTGCAATGGCCTAAGTAACTAGCAAGAGAAAATGTGATGATGTTCGTTTGCTATAAGTTTTAAAATACGTAGTAACCTAATCCTTCGACCATGAGGTTATGTTAATCACCATCACCGGATGGGTACTTTGATGATATCAAACACCGCTTCGTAACTGGGTGGTCATAAAGGTGTCATTGGGTATTCTGAAAGTATGTGTTGAAGCGCATGGACCAAGATTGGGATTTGTCCATCCATATGACGGATAGATATGCTCTGGGCCCTCTCGGTGGAATGTCATCTAGTTAGCTTGCAAGCATGTGACTAGGTCACAAGGGATGACATATCACGGAACGAGTAAAGAGTACTTATCAGTAACGAGGTAGAACTAGGTATGGAGATACCGACGATCAAACCTCGGATAAGTATAGTATCGCGAGACAAAGGGAATTGGTTTCGTATGTAAATGGTTCTATCGATCACAAAAGTCATCGTTGAGTATGTGGGAGCCATT
Organism: Avena eriantha; assembly: GCA_910589775.1. Classification (NCBI taxonomy): domain Eukaryota; kingdom Viridiplantae; phylum Streptophyta; class Magnoliopsida; order Poales; family Poaceae; genus Avena; species Avena eriantha. The sequence goes on along the minus strand of OU342745.1, from coordinate 361,616,916 downwards.
ATGGATCTCCAGGTCCCGCTAATGGTTATTGATAAGAGATGTGTATCTGTCATGTCTACATATTCACGAACCGTAGGGTGACACACTTAAGGTTCGAAGTTGTTTTAAGTAGATATGGAATGTGCGTTGGAGACCGAATGTTGTTCGGAGTCTCGGATTGGACCCGGGACATCACGAGGAGATCCGGAATGGTCCGGAGAATAAAGATTCATATATTGGGGATCATTTTCTAAGTTAGGAAATGTTCCGGAGTGTTTGTATGGGGATTCTAGAAGGTTTCGGAATGTTCTAGAAGGTTCTAGAAGAGTTCTTGGTGTTTGCTTGAAAACCAAGAAAGGGTCAAGGAAACCTTGTAGGGGCTAGACACGGATTCGTGGGGGAGGAGGACTCCTCCCCCCTTCCCAACCCGCCAGCCCAAGGAGGGAGGGGAGTCCTACTAGGACTCCCCCTCCCAAGGCGCCTCCCTCCTTTAAATAGAGGGGAGGGGCGCCCCCTCCTAGCTCTCTCTCATAACAAGCTCTAGCCGCCACCTCTCTCCTCCTCCTTCCCTCTACTCCGGCTTAGGAGAAGCCCTGCAGAATTCTCTACTCCACCACCACCACCACACCATCGTGCTGCTGGGATTCCGTGGAGAAGATCTACTACCTCCGCTGCTCGCTGGAACGAGGAGAGGAAGGTCTGCTTCGACTCCGCACGTGTGACCGACTGCGGAAGCGCTGCCGGAACGCGGCGCCGGAAGGATCGTCCACACGATCTTGAGATCGGCAAGTGATCGACTACATCAACCACGAGATCTAATCTCGTTAACGCTTTCGGATCTACGAGGGTTAGTTCCTATCTATCTCGTTGCACATGTCTAATAGATTAGATCTTGGCTTTTATCTAGATTAGATCTGGGTTTTGTTCGTTCTTGAGGTAGAAATTTTTTGTTTTCCATGCTACGAACCCATCAGCGCCACCAGGTGGTGAGGCCACCCAGGACTCCGTCTCCGACTCGTTTTCTCCCAGTACCTTCCTTTTGATATGAAACTTCATAATATATAACCCCCCAGATCTTCCGAGGTTCGTATATCGTGTTTTTGTCGTATTTTTGTTTCGATCTATTTCTGCCTGGTGTAATCTGAGATTTGGAGCCACAATGTCTTCCTCTGGAACACCCAAGGGAGATCACTTAGAAGATATCATCAACCCATACATGGGAGAATTGAAGATTCACCCCAAGGAGTTGTTGCTCGAAGATGGGGAGGTCCGGATTAAGGAGGTTCAAGGCCCTAAAGGTGAAGGAAGTCTCAGGATGGAAGCATTGGAGAAAGAAGTCTTTAGGTATAGGAATATGGCAGAGCGCGAAGTGGACATCATCCATAAGATTTGTTCCAAACTCATCGCCGAGCACCAAAAGGAGACTGCTGAACTCAAAGATGAAGTCTTCTCACTCTGCCAAACAACCAACGAACTGCAAGCACAGTTCTATGACGTTCAAAATCAAAACTGTGAGTATGAGGCTAGATTTAAACGCATAAGTGCTGCTACAAGTTTCAGGATGCTGGAAACTACGATGTCCTTTATTGATGGGAAGCCTTTACCCTAGAAGACGGACGAAGATGAGAGGATACCACCACCACCGAAGGAGTAATTCGTCATCAGGTTTGGCATCCCCTTGGTTTGTTCCAAGCTTGGGGGAGTGCCGCGGTATCATATCACTATCTTCTATCTTTTTACCTTATTAGTAGAGTCATATCATGAATAGAGGAGTTATTGTGTAATATGGTTTGCATTATGGAAGTGTCCCCTCTCTCGTTAGATTTGTATCCCTTGGTGTGAGTTTCCGCTATGGGATATTAATGAGAAATTCTATCATCCACTCTTTTGCATAGCTTATGTTAGTTTTCAATTCGTGGTTATATGATTGATCTTGTTGTTAGTATTGGCAGCACTTTGGGATCATTGAGTTAATTTAGTTGGTTTTGGCAAACCTGGCTCGGTCAGTAGCAACACCCTTTTTGAGAGTTGAAAAGAAAAAGATAGAAGTACTCTAGAGGAAAATAATTTCATCATCTTTCTTTCTTGATTTGCTCATAAGTTTAGTATTCTCTAGTTAAGATCTTTTGTGCTATCAAGGAAGATTGCATGTTTGTTTTTATTACTTGTATGTTTGTTTGCTCCCTTCAACTCTTGTACTTGCTACCCAGCCTTTCTAGCAAAAAACCTGTACTGAGAGGGCATTCTTCTCGTGCATCCACCTCCTTTAAACCAAAACCTTTGCCATTTGTGTCCACCATACCTACCTAGTAGCATTATTGCTATTCCAAGTAAATTCTTGTTTTTTCTACCTCCCAAATTAAACTTGTTATGAGAAAATTAGTGATTAAAGCTCTCACGAACTTGATGGCACACTTTATTTTCCGCACTTAATAAACCTGAACCATTGTGAACTCTCCATCAAAGTTATATGCTTGGAAATTATAGGCTGGGGATTAGCAGAACCGTGCTGTCACAGGGAACGCTTTCAACACTTGTAAATATATACCAGTTGATACCTTGCTCTTTTGTTTGCGGATGTCGTCAGTGTGAAATAAAAGGGGAGCTTGTAAGTCCATGGAGTTATGTATGTGTGTTAGAGAAACGCATGGGCCGCTGGTCTAATCCATGCTGACATGGTGGAAACCTGCAGCGTAACCATAATGATATCTATGAAGCATTCTTCTTATAAAAAAAGAGAGAGATAGCTATTGAGAAAAAGAAAAGAAAAAAAAGACATACTATGAAAAGAGGAAAGAGAGAAAAAAGCACCATTTTCCCATGGTAAATAAGAAGATTGCTGAGATACTCATTGTCTGCTTGCCTTGTCATTTTGATATGGGGATTCTTCCGTATCATTAGGCAAGGGGTACCCCGTTGGCGGTTCTCAATGATACGCACATACTTACGATGACAAGAACTTACCGGTAACTAAAGTTGAGTAGCATGAGGAGCAGCCCTCGTACTCAAGGGACTTGGGATCTTCAGTTTATAGTCTGTCAAGCATATAACTTAGATTGGACCTCACTTTAACCCTAATCACCTAAAGATGCCTATGATAGGGGCAATGAGAGCTGAAAGCTAGAAATTATTATAATTTTTGGGAGCTCTTTATGAGACTTGCAATCCCTGCTTCCCTCTTTGAAGGGCCTTTCTTTTACTTTGTAGATGAGTCAGTAAACCTACTGCCTTCTATCTCAGCAAGTATTTTGAGTTGATGTGTTTCATTCATTCATATGATGATTTATTCAATCATGTTCTTATGTTCCTTGTTTTGCACATTGCTCTTATCTTGAAGTTTACTACTTTGAAAGCTTTCTTTGAAAACCAGCTATTTGTGAACTCTAGCAAATTATCAACTATTCTTCGACCAAGAGCTAAGTTTGCCATTACCAATTATGATCCACTTTATGTATCTTTATTGTGTTTCCTTTACTCATTGCAAGTTGAGTTGTATAATAGTGAGTTGTCTTCTATTATGATCTATGTATTTGATGAATGTGATGCTTCTTATCCGTATTCTTTTATCGACTCTTCACTCCATAAACCTAAGGTCATGTTTATCGAGCTCAGTTTCGCTTGGGGACAAGCGAAGTCTAAGCTTGGGGGGAGTTGATACGTCCATTTTGCATCACTATTCTATGTCTTAATTCACTATTATTCATTGATATATTTCGTATTGAGAGGTGATACTTATGTTATTTCATCTGTTTTTGCATGGTTGATGACTTTTGGAGCATGGACCGCTGCAGTCAGGATTCTGATGGAAAAGGTGCTGTTTGGAGGCAAAATTCACGAAGATCAGAAAATCCAGGAAAATATACGGAAAATTCTATTTTTCCAGAAGACTCAAGATGCCAGAAGATGGAGTGGAGGTGGGCCACAGGGGGCTCACACCACCCCATGGCGCGGGCAGGCCTAGGCCGCGCTAGGGAGTGGTGTGGCCACCCTGGCCCACTCCAGCCTCTCCTCTCTTGCGTATATCTTCCTCCCGGAACCCTAAGACTCGGGGAGCGACCACAGAAAGATTTGGCCACCTCTGCGGGCGGAAAACACCGAGAGAGAAAGATCTCTCTGGCAAACAGATTTCTGCCGAGGGAATTCCTTCCTGGAGAGGGGAGATCATCGCCATCAACACCACCATCAAGCTGGACTTCATCGGGATCATCATCACCACCACCATCACCATCATCAGCACCCTCATCACCATCTCCATATTGCTGTAACAATTGGTTGAATCTTGCCTTAGTTCATAGGGGAAACTTTCCCGGTGTTGATTACTCTTTGTAGTTGATGCTATTGAGTGAACCGTTGAATTATTGTTTATGTTCAGATTGTTATACATCATTATTCCATCTCTGATCATGATCCATATGATGTCTTATGAGTAGTTCGTTTTGTTCTTGAGGACATGGGAGAAGTCTTGTTGTTAGTAGTGGAGTTGCGTTGAGAAAGATTCAATAGATTGTTATTTAAGTTGTGGTGTACTTCTTCTAGTGGTGTCATGTGAACATCGACTACATGACACTTCACCTATATGGGCCTAGGGGAATGCATTGTGTATTTGGCTACTAATCGTAGGGGTTGCCGGAGTGACAGAAACCTGAACCCCCGTTAGGAAACCATTGCACAAGGGACGTAAGGGTCTTAGAGTTTAAAGCTGTGGTTATGTTTTACCTTAATTACTTTCTTGTACTTACGGATGTTTGCAAGGGGGTTTAATCACAAGTATGTATTAAGTCTTGGATGGGACGGTACATTAGCACATGTTCACCCACACAACACTTAGCAAGCTAGAGAAGATTAATCGACTATATGAAGCGAAAGAACTTGACAGTCTTCCCATGTGTCCTCGAGAACGTTTGGTCATCTATAGAAATACAATCGGCTTGTCCTTTGCTGCATAAAGGATTGGGCCACTTGCTGCATTCATTCTTACTGTCTTTTATTTACTCATACTTTGTTTACTTGCTTTATCGAAAACCCCTAAAAATCCGTTTGCTAAGTATTTGCAGAGAATTCCTGATCCATACCACTAGCCAACATCTTCTGCTCCTCGTTGGGTTCGACACTCTTACTTATCGAAAATACTGCGATACACCCCCTATACTTGTGGGTCATCACACCGCCAGCTGGAGATCGCCTCCTGGGCCTCGCCATCGACCCGGCACCCCTGCTCAAGACGCCTCTGCCTCCACCGATGTCGCGCTCCTGGTTAGCCTCGTCGTCCCTCGCCGTCGCTTCTATCCGTTTGTGACCTAGCGTGTTCGCTGCTGCTTGCCAACAGCGCAATGTGGTGGTGTGCTATGGATGATTTGAAGTGGTGTGTGTAATCCCGTAGGCAATGTTGGTGTGGTGATGTGTGACATGAAGTCTGTGGTGGCCCCTAATGAACCACTCGATGACTCATGCGAGAAGCCGAAACCGAATGTCATTAGAAGAACCATCGGCAAGATCTTCTACAAGGACCCCAAGATCTTCGGCACGAAACTTCATGATCTCCTTCATCGTGGACCTCGAGTAACCCTGACACCCGAGAACCTCAACAAATGACGCCAAGGTCTACATCATGGAACGCCATGCTCTTCTTCACGTACGCCAAGTTCGCCAAGTCCTCGAACCCCGACCCCGGAAACTGAAGACCGTGGAACACCGAGCTCTTCCTCCCGGAGCTGGAAGTCGCCAAGAACCGTTCCCAGACCCGAGACCGATCTAGAGCGCCAAGGCCTTCAACATGGAATCGACAAGATCATCACGGAACCCCAAGATCTACTTCGCAGGGTGCGGAATGCCGAGTTCTCCACCTTGAGCGCCATGACCATCTACCCCGACCCGAAGACCACCGGTACCCGATGCATTCAAGTTCACCATTGACGGCAAGATCGACTGCTTGGAACCCAAGTTCTCCATCTTGTATCCGAACCTCGCCGTCCCCGTCAACCCTGAGACTGGACCCCGAACCCCCGGAACCCAAGATCTCCTGAACCCAGATGTGTGAACCTTTTCCCAAGCCCTATTTTATAAATGCTATATGTAAAATCTCATGCATTTAAATTGTCATGCTTGCATGAATATTTGGGTGTTTGGGGCCATTTAGGCAATTCAACTAAATTAAATATGGAGTCTATATGCGGACTATTTTAGTCTTATATTGACTCCATTTAAATTTGCGTAGCAAACAGGTGCCATGATTGCCTTATTAATTCCACATTTAAATTGCGGGGTAGTTAAATAACTTGAACCTTCTAATTAAATGTCGGAACCCTAGTTCCGCTTAATATTGCCTAGTCGCATTGCATCTGTGCCATGTCATACATCACATGCATCATGCCTGATCTTGTGTCATAGTATTAAATAGTGCATCCGGTGTTTCTTTTAGTGTTTTGGTTCTTTGCGGATTAGGCCGATGAGTGGATGCGAGTATCGACAAGTCCTTTGGCTAATGTACCTTCGGCAGTGTTTTCCAGGCGAGCAATCTCCCCTCTTTCTACCTATTTTGCGTTTATAGTCTTCACTTCCTCCTGTTGCCCTATTGCTATCCATGTTACGATGCTTTCGTTTCCGTGAACCATTTATATTCCTTGCAGCCTCTATATTGCCTTGGATACATCCTATTGCCTGTTGATTGATAGACAGTTGGCCTTGCGAGTCGTAGTTGCTTGCTCAGGTGCTGCTTCATGTCGTGTCGTTCCGCCGTTGATAGAAGGTTGGCACATGCTTAATGGTGGAGAAGCTTAAGGGTGGAGATGATCATGGCTTACATTATAACTTGTTAATTAAAATGCTGAAAATAGATATAATGCAGAGGCACTGGTGGGTAATAGTCAATATTTGGTTTTTAACCGCCCACTTGTGTCCACCTAGGACCCGAGTTCTTGACACCTGTTTCGAGATCGAGCGCGCTAACCACATGCGGGTGTGTGGGCACCCCATCGTCTTACTACCTGATTTCAAAGTACGGTGCTGGGGGCCACAAAGTAGTTTGGGGCTTTATTATTATCCTGTACTTATCCCATGCTTTACTGCTTTAATTACGATTGTGCGTGGAGCACCTGTACTGTTTAGGAACAAATGTGGAATGTTTTCGCGGTATCGACAAGCCCAATCACACTTTCGGGTTCCCAGTCGTTTACATCCATTGACACAAACCCTAGGTCCGTCCCGGAGCCGGCCGACTTCGTTGTGGGTAGCTTACTGGGGTGGCCCCCATGTACTTACTTTGGTTCTGGGAAACGTCGTGTCCGAGGCCCCGTCGCATACCGTTGGGTGTATGTTCAAGATCTTTCTCATATTCGGATCTAACAACAAGGGTTGAAGTGCGTGTGGATACTTTGGTGCACCCCTGCAGGGTTAAATCTTTTCGAAAAGCCGTGTCCGCGGTTATGGACGACTTGGAGCACAATTTCTCGATCATAGACAACTATAACTGAATAATTGTAGTTATAATATGACTTGTATCTGATATGACTAGTAAGTTGGACAACCACCATGGAATGTATGAATAAAACTGCCAACTGTGTGGGTTTCCTCGTCATGCCTTCCTCGTCTGGTCTCGAGGGGGAAATACCAGGATGGGTATGTTTGGTGGTAGTATCAGGTTGGTCTCGAATAGGTCTCTCTTATCCCTCTCTAATAGCCGACAGTTGTATTGAGTCTCTATAGGTTGTTTAGTGCATGCTTCGCTGCCGCTTCAGTCCACCATACCTATGTAGGCGAGAGCCGCCGAATTCTATCCTCGCCGTGTACTGGCCTTAGTACTGACGCTCCTCTTTTTCCTTTGCCCTTTGTCGGCACCCCTTTTGGTTTAGCAGGTTTGAGATCGACGTCGTTAGCAGGGTTACCCTTCCGGCTTGGCCTGGGCAGGGTTATGGACGCCATTGGTTATTTTTCAGGGCACTTAGCCCCATTTGCATCTTATCCGTACTCAGATGTTGTATCGTTTTCGAGGTGATTTGGATCTTTGTACTGTATATCTGTATCCTTGACTCGATGAGTCGTTGTTGTATATATATGTTCTGTGGGTCCCATCGTGGACTATTGTGTAATGATATTACTTCGTATTCCACCCGCACGCAAGTGCCTGGTGGGTGTCCTTGAATCGTTTCTATGCGGGTTTGGGGGAAAGCACTGAAATCTGCATAGGGCCGATTCGAGGGTGTTACATCTTCCCTCCTTATTTCTTTGACATGATGGTTCATGTGACTGTCCACCTTGCATCTGAAGTTAGAGTAGCTGGGCCAGTACAGTACAAAGACATGTGGAGTACTGATATGTTCATGGGTACAATGAAGGGCATGGTAGTTAACACAAATCACGCAAAAGGTTCAATTGCTGAGAACTAAAAATTTGCTGAATGCCCTACTTTTTGTTGAAGATATTTGAAGGACTGTGCCACCAAACTAAATAGACCTCGCAGGCATGATGATAACCCTGGTTATTCTGCTGATTTGCATCCATACTTGAGGAGAATTGGTAGGCCTTTGTCTGCTTTTGCTTCTATTAAACTGGATGAGGTATCATGGTCACAAGCCCAAAGATGTATGCTAGTGAACTACCAGATGTTCAGAAATATGCCTAGTGGGCACCTGTCCTGATTGTCCCTTTCTACTTTCATTTAATTTAATAACATGGGCTAATACCTTTGTAAAACATGTAGAGAGCATATGAAGATGCTTTCAACTGGATCAAGAAAGTCAAAAAGATAGGTTGAGAGAGCACATCATAACACATTTACAAAATGGTTTTGTGAGTGTGTAAGTATCTTGAACAAGCGTAGCATTTTTCAACTAAAAGTAATGATGGGCAACAGTACTTACATGTTTCTCTTTCTCTCTCTAGGTACAAAATCAAATAGATAAAGGAATTGATCTACCCCCAGTTGAAGTTAAATTATTAGCTCATAAGCCATACATGATGGTGAAAAGCTATAGTAGCTACTATATCAATGGAAGCACATATCATACACAATTGTATGGTTTAGGAAAAGCAACACAATGTGATGGTGTTTCTACTGTTGCAAACAAATCTAGTTTTGCCAGTGCTAAGGACAAGAATCCTGTTGTAGGGGATGTAACATACTATGGTAGAATAAATCAAATCATAGAGTTAAATTATTCAAATGAAGCACATGTAGTTCTATTCAAGTGTGACTGGATAAAAAGTAATGGGGTTAGAGAGTTGGGAGATTTTGGAATAACTGAGGTAAACTTTAATCATCTTTATGATGACAAGGATAAGAGTTTCAAACCATTCATACTTGCCAAGCCAAGCAAGACAAGTATACTACGTGCAAGACCCAGTTGAAACATATTGGCATAATGTTATTTGTCCTACAATACGTGATTTCTTTGATATGTTATAAGTATTTAATAAATGTGAGCCATTTTCTAGAGTTGTACTTATTCATACTTGTTTATTTGGTGCTTATTTCTTTAATTGTTGTTGATGCAGGAACTAACATGAATAAAATCCAAGATAGAAGATTTAAGCATCTAAATAATAGTCTAAGACAACTTGACCTGCTAGTAAGAGAGTTCAGCAGCAAAGATATTGCTTCAACTGAATATCACAAGAACAAACTACTCAAGCAAGCAAAATCTAGAGGAATTTACTGTATTCTGGAAGTAAGTTAGGTATATCTCCTTCTCCATACCTTTTTCTTGTTGTTCAGTTATGCGTTGTCTATGTTGTACAATTAAATGTAGTTAATATTTGGATACATGTTACATTACGAGTCTGCAAGGATCCATGAAATTGAAGATTATGAAGGTCAGGGGTATGAAAGCGATGTAAGAAAATGATGAAGAAGCATATGAAGAAGCAGCACATGAAGAAGTTGAATAATCAGTTGATCAGTTACAAGATCAACACGTACACACTGTTCAAAGTAATGGAGTACTAATCTTCCAGATGCAAGTACTTTTAATTGCAGACTTGAACTGTCATAATAAAAATATAACTGTATTCTTTCTATTAAGTTAAGAAAAAATCTAGGAGAGGACCAATAGAGATGAGAAAGTTCTAGCAAAAGCATGGACCCCATTGAAATATATCGATGAATAACAGTAAATTATGATATAGAATAGTGATGCAAAATGGACGTATCAACTCCCCCAAGCTTAGACTTCACTTGTCCCCAAGCAAAAACTGAGCTTAATAAACATGACCTCAAGTTTATGGAGTGAAGAGTCGATAAAAGAATACGGACAAGAAGAATCACATTCATCCATACATAAATCATAATAGCAGACAACTCACGATTATATAACTTAACTTGCAATATGTAATTGAAACACAATAAAGATACATAAAGTAAATGATAATTGGTAATGGCAAACTTTGCTCTTGGTCAAAGAATAGTTAACAATTTGCAGGAGTTCAAACATGATGGGTTTTCAATGATAGCTTTCAAAGTAATACTCACTAAGATAAGAGCAATGTGCAAAACAAGGAACATAAGAAACATGATTGAATACATCATCATATGAATGAATGAAACACAACAACTCAAAATACTTGCTGAGATAGAAGGGAATAGGTTTACTGACTCAACTAAAAAGTAAAAGATAGGCCCTCCACAGAGGGAAGCAGGGATTTCAAGTTTCATAAAGAGCTTCCAAAAATTATGGTACTTACTGGCTTTTAGCTCTCATTGTCCCTATCATAAGCATCTTTAGGTGATTAAGGTTAAAGTGATCAAATATGAGGATATGCTTGACAAGTTATAAGTTGAAAATCTCATGCCCCGTGCTTACGAGTACCAGAACTCATGCTACTCAACTTTAGTCCCCAGTAAGCTCTTGTCATTGTAAGTACATATGTATCATAGAGAACTGCCAATGGGGTACCCCTTGCCCAATGATACGGAAGCATTCCCATATCAAAATGACAAGGCAAGCAGACAATGAGCATCTTAGCGATCTTTTCATTTGCTATTTGCATAGGTTTTTATTGAGGATGCTTCATAGAGTGCTCATTATGGTTATGCTGCAAGTTTCCACCATGATTAGGCATGGCTTAGGCTAGCGGCCCAGGCATTTCTCTAACACACATACAAACTCCATGATCTTACAAGTTCCCCTTTTATTTCACACCGCCGGGATCCATAAGCAAAAGAATCATGATATCAACTAAATAAGTGCAATGTTGAAAGCGTTCCCCATGATAACATGGTTCTGCTAACTCTCAACTTATAAAGCGCAAGCATATACGCAACATAGATGGGCACAATGGTTCAAATTTATTAAGTGCAAGAAAATAGAGTGTGCCATCAAGTTCGTGAGAGCTTTAATCGCTAATTTTCACATAACAAGTTTAATTCGGAAGGTAGATAAAAACATGAATTTACTTGGAATAGCAATAATGCTAATAGGTAGGTATGGTGGACACAAATGGCTTAGGTTTTGGTTTAAGATTGGATGCACAAGAAGCATTCCCTCTCTGTACATGTTTTTGGCTAGCAAGGCTGGGTAGCAAGCATAAGAGTTGAAGGAAACAAACAAACATACATGTGATAAAAACAAACATGCAATCTTCCTTGGAAGCACAAAAGATCTTAACTAGAGAATACTAAGCTTATGAGCAAATCAAGAAAGAAAGATGATGAAATTATATTTCTTGAAAGTACTTTTATCTTTTTGTTCAATTCTCAAATAGTGTTGCTACTGACCGAGCCAGGTTTGCCAAAACCAACTAAATTGATTTCATGATCCCAAAGTGATACCAATACTAACAACAAGACCAATCGTATAACAGGAACTGAAAACTAATATAAGATATGCAAAAGAGTAAATGATAGAACTTCTCATTAATATTCCATAACGGCAACTCACACCAAGGGATACATAGATAACTAACGAGAGGGGGGACACTTCCATAATGCAAACCATCCTACATGATAACTTCTCTATTCATGATATGACTCTACTAAAAAGGTAAAAAGATATAATATAGTGATGTGATACCGCGACACTCCCCCAAGCTTGGAACAAACCAAGGGGATGCCAGAACCTGATGAAGAATTACTACTTCAGTGGTGGTGGTGGTGTTCTCTCATCATCGTCTGACTTCCAAGGTAAGGGCTCCCCATCAGCAAAAGACATCCTGGTCTCCATCATCCTGAAACTAGCAGCAACACTTATGCATTTAAACATAACCTAATACTCACAGTTTTGATTTTGCACGTCGTAGAGCTATGCTTGCAGTTGGTTGTTCGTTCGGTGGAGTGAGACAATTTCATCCTTAAGCTCAGCAATCTCCTTCTGGTGCTCGACGATGAGTTCAGAACAAATCTTATGGATGATATCCACTTCGCGTTCCGCCGTTTTCTTGTACCTAAAGACTTCTTGCTCTAGTGCTTCGATCCTGTCCTTCAGACTTCCTTCACCTTTCGGGCCCTGAACCTCTTTTATCTGTACCTTCCCATCTTCGAGCAACAACTCCTTGGGATGAATCTTCAACTCACGCATGTACGGGTTGATGATGTCCGCGAGGGAATCTTCCTTGGCTGATCTAGAGGAAGACATCTTGGCTCTGAAACTGAGACTCTACCTGTCAGAAACAGATCGAAACGAAAACACGACGAGAACATGATATACGAACCTCAGGGGATCTAGGGGATTATATATTATGAAGTTTTACAACAAAAGGAAGGTACTAGGAGAAAACGGGTCGGAGATGGACTCCGGGGTGGCCACACCACCTGGTGGCGCGGCCAGGTGGGCCCGTGCCACAGGGTGGTGTGAGCAACCCTGGATCCGTTTCCGTTCCTCTTTCGTTTCGTTGCTTTCCTTGTTAGATAAAAACTGCAAAAATATAACTTCTTAGATTTTTCGTGGACCTTTTCTTACTAGAACTGTTACCTATTCGAAAACGGACTCTACAGGTCTCTGAACTTGGTATTTAATAAATTCTTCTGGCATCACCGCTTGAATAACATCAATATCTTCATCGTCATACACATATTGCTTGAGTCATTTAACCTTTCACTATCTTATTACACCATTTTCTCCTACAACCTGGAAATTTCTTTCACACAAAACTTCACACAATTCTCATTAGCAACATTAGTGCATGCAAGGTAAATAATCTTTTAAGTTCAACTGAAACCCATCAAAACATAAGCTACTAAAACAACTCCTTTCGAAAGCCCAAAAGGAATTCAAAAAGGAAATCAATTTAAGAGGCAAATGCAAGAGTGGCGAAAATATGTCAAAGCAGACCAGCAGGTAAATATCAATTTTTTTGAAAATTTTCTGTTGCTCAAATCAAAAAGTGCAAAACTAACAAAAGTTAAATAACAATCTGGGGCAAAAGCACCAAAAAGTACAGCTCAATCTAACGTACAGAGATCTTTCACGAATTTTTACAGTGAAGCACACAAATTTGTTTCGGGACAACAACTTTCCCAAATATTACTTCTCTCTCATTAGAGGTTGATCTTGACACAAAACCAAACAAAAAGGATAAGGAGAGGTTATTACCGAAGCAATAACTTCCACTCTCAAATAAACAAAAACAACTGAAAGTACAAATATATTGGGTTGTCTCCCAAAAAGCTCTTTTCTTTATAGCCATTAAGATGGGCATGATGATTTCAATGATGCTCACATAGGAATATGAATTGAAGAAAAAGAGAGCATCAAGAAGCAAAAATATAAGTCTAACCCACTTCTTATGCAAGGGAATTTTTGTAAGAAAATAATTTGTTGAAACCAAAGGCTACTAGCATAGGAAGGCAAAACAAGTGCAACATAAAGACTTTTAGCATAAAGCGAGGAAACTTAATATTATTGAGATGCATAAGAACACTTTTCTCTCTCTCATAATAACTTTCAATATCATGCATAAATTTAACAATATAACTATCACAAGAACCATTGTAGCAATGATCACTTACTCTAACAGAAAACACAAGGACATTGGCTCTCATAACACTACTTTGTGAAACAATACTAGAAGTATCCTTACAAAGAATAGTGTGTCCATCTCCTACATATTTAGTGACAAAGTCTTTCACATTTGCTATCATAGGTTCAACAACTACTTGTTCATCAGATTCAACAACTTTATTTGTACTTTCATTAACCATACTAGCTATCATAGAATGTTCCTTTATCTTAACTGGGAAAGGCATTTTCTCAATGTAAGGTTCGGGTAAAACATGATTAGTAGTATAAACTTTAGTATTTCTTGCAGGAACACAATTAACAATATCTTTATAAGGTGCATGATACTTATTCCACTTCTTTTTAGGAATTTCAATATAAGAAGCAAAAGCTTTAAAACAACTTGCAATAGCTTGAGAGTCTAGACCATAAGCATATCTAATATATTGAAAGTCATCAGTTCCCATAAAAGATTCAATGCATTCATAATCATAATTTATACCTGACTTTCTTCCTTTATCATTCTCCCATGCTTTAGCATTGTCTTGAATACGGTCTAGAAGATCCCATTTAGCTTCTTCTTCCATGCGTGTAAATGATCCAACACAAGAAGCATCCAATAGATCCTTATCATGAAGAGAAAGTCTTGCATAAAAGTTATTGATAATAATATTGTTGGGGAGCTCATGAATAGGACATTTGAGCATTAGTAACTTCAATATCCCCCAAGCTTGAGCTATACTCTCTCCATCAAGAGGCCAAAAGTTATATATTTGATTCCGATCTTTATGAATCTCACTAGGAGGATAAAATTTTGAATAAAAGAGAGGCACTATTTCCTCCCATTCAAGAGATTGGCCATTCTTCAGGAGCTTATACCATTCCTCAGCTCTTCCTTTCAGTGATAATGAGAATAACTTCTTCTTGACTTGATCTGTTGTAATACTTGCACACTTGAACAACCCGCATAATTCGTATATAAAGAGCAAATGATCACCGGATGGACAGTTCCATCTCCAACACAATAGTTATCCATAACACGATCAATAATTCTTGTAGGTATTTTAAAAGTATCATTCCTAGCAGGTGGTGGTTCATCTACTACCTTAGCAGTGGTAGTAGCATTTGAAATAAGAAACTAAGTGGATTATCCATATTGAAAACAAAGTAACTAACAGAAATAAACTATACTCATAGTAGAAGTTTCCTTTACCAGTTCCACTCTCCAATAGCGCTTCACTCCCCGTCAACGGCGCCATAAAATAGTCTTGATGACCCACAAGTATAGGGGGTGTATCACAGTATTTTGATAAGTAAGAGTGTCGAACCCAACGAGGAGCAGAAGGTGTTGACAAGTGGCTTGGAGTAGGAATTCATTGTACTTAGCAAACATATTTTTAGGGTTTTTTGATAATGCAGGTAAATAAAGTACGAGTAAACGAAAGACAATAATAAAGAATGCAGCGAGTGGCCCAATCTTTTCTTCAGCAAAGAACAAGCCGGTTGTATTACTTAAGATGACCAAACGTTCTCGAGGACACACGGGAATATCGTCAAGTGCTTTCGCTTCGTATAGTTGATTAATCTTATTTAGTTTGCTAAGTGTTGTGTGGGTGAACCTGTGCTAATGTACCGACCTTCCTAGGACTAATACATACTTGTGATTATACCCCTTGCAAGCATCCGCAAGTACAAGAAAGTAATTAAGATAGAAACCTAACCACAACTTTAAACTCTAAGACCCTGGCATCCCTTGTGCAAAGGTTTCCTAATGGGGGTTCAGGTTTCTGTCACTCCGGCAACCCCTACGATTAGTAGCCAAATACACAATGCATTCCCCTGGGCCCATATAGGTGAAATGTCATGTAGTCGACGTTCACATGACACCACTAGAAGAATAACACTTCAACTTAATTAACAAACCATTGAATCTTTCTCAACACAACTCCACTACTAACAACATGACTTCTCCCATGTCCTCAAGAACTAAACGAACTACTCACAAGACATCTTATGGATCAAGATGAGAGATGAAATAATGATAAGTAACAATCTGAACATAAATGATAATTCAATGGTTCCACTCAATAGCATCAACTACAACAAGTAATCAATACCGTGAAACTTTCCCCTAAGAACTATGCAATATTCAACCCAATTGGTATAGTGGTATGGAGTGGTGATGATGGTGCTGGTCAAGATGATGATGGAGATGGTGATGATGATGATCCCAATGAAGTCCAGCTTGATGGTGGTGTTGATGGCGACAATCTCCCCTCACCGGGAAGGAATTTCCCTGGCAGAATCCCATCTACCGGAGAGATCTTTCTCTCTCTGCAGTTTTCCGTCCCGTAGAGGCGGCGGAATTTTTCTGTGGTTGCTCCCCGAGTCTTAGGGCTTCATGGGGATAATATATGCCAAAGGGGAGAGCCAGGAGTGGTCCAGGGTGGCCACACCACCTGGTGGCGCGACTAGGGGTGGCCCGCGCCATTGGGTGGTGTGGCCCCCCTGTGGCCCATCTCCACTCCCCCTTCTGGCATCCTTCGTCTTCTAGAAAAATAGGATTTTCCATATATTTTCTGGGATTTTCTGATCTTCACAAATTTCGCCTCAAAACGGTGCCTTTTCCATCAGAATCATGACTTTAACGGTCCATCCTCCAAAAGTCATCAACCATGTAAATATACATGAAATAACATAAGTATCATCTCTTAATATAAAATATATCGATGAATAACAGTAAATTATGATATAGAATAGTGATGCAAAATGGACGTATCACCCATAACAAGGTGAAACTGCAATTCAACTTGCTGGGACAACCCTGTGGTTTAAAAACTGCGAAGTTAACTAATTTCATCAGTACATCTGTCAGAGGTAAATATGTATCTCTTGCTCACTCAAGTTGGAGAAAAGTCCCAAATTATGAGAAAGAAAGGTTATGGAAAAGTGTTAAGGTAAGACAATTTTTTTTGGATTTTGCCTATATTTCAGTAAACTGATGGCATATATATATTTGTCCTAACAAAAGAATGTGGTGTTTTGAAATAGGATTTCTTCACACTAACTGAAGCACATAAGGACTGGGTAATGACTTTAGCTACCAAATTTTTTAGATCTTTCAAGCATTACTTAAAGACCAACTACTAGAAAGCAAGGTTGACATTGAGACAGAATATAGAAAATGGTTGTGATAACAGAATCCCTGATGATCAATGGAAATCCCTAAATGAGACTTGGAATACTGAGAGATCCAAGGCAACTGTATGAATAACTTTTTGAAAATCCATTCTTAATATTTATTCCTGATAGATCCATGCTTAATATTTATTCCTATCACTGAACAAGTCATGTATGCAGGCTTTGGCACTGAGAAATAAAACTGCAAGAGCAAACTAGGAGACCTGTCTACATACTGCTGGCACGAGAAGTTATGCTGTAGTTCTAGATCAAGAGGTAATAAATACTGCAAACTGTAAACTGTATGAACTACAAAATAATATAGACTGCTGCATATTTGTAATATTGACTGTAAACTGTTGCATATTTATAATATAGTCTATAAACTATAAAATGCTGCATATTTGTAATATATACTATAAACTAAATAAACTGCAAAATAATATGTGCATATTACAGGAACTGAGAAGAGGAGACACGTCTCTAGGTCAGAACTATACCGAATTGTGCATACGACCAGAAAAGGATTACCAGTGGATGCATATTCTTCTGGAAAAATTGTATGTCAAAACAGCTACTTACTTTTTAATATAGATGTTCATGATACAATGCCATAATTGGTTTTCTGCAAATTTATGTAGGATGAAATAACACGACATTTCAACAAGAATCCATAACTTATAAGTGAGGAGTTCAGTGGTGGTGATCTTTGCTCTGAAATATTCAACAAACCAAGTAATTCAAGAGTGCATGGATTAGGGCTGATGGTTGGTGATAAATCATCAGTGCTACTTGATGAAGCAATATCAGCACTCTAGGAAATTAGGGAGGATAATTTATGGTTGAGAAGTATGGTCAAGTCCCTCGTGGAAAGGAGTCAAGAAATGGAAGGAAAGATTGATTTTTTGATGGCATCTCAATACAATCGTCATAGCCAGGAAGAAGAAATGGCAAATAAAGGGCATATTGATGAACAACAAGAAAAATAAGCACCAGCAGCATTGTCAGAGAAGCAACAAATGGAAGAGTAAGCTCAAATACAATACAAACATCAACAAAGAAAAGAGTAGAGCCAGATGCAGCAACAACAGGAAGCAAGATAATAGCAGCAACAACAAAATTAGTGAATCAAGCAAAAAAAGGAGCAGTAGCAACATGAAACAAGACAACAACATCAACAAAGAAAAGAGTACAGCCAGAAGCAGCAACAACAGGAAGCAAAACAATAATAGTAAAGCAAACAAAAACAGGAGTACATCCACAAGAAGCTGAAGCAATAGGAAGTAAGACAACAACAGCATCAACAAAGTCAATAGTACAGCCACAAGAAGCTGCATCAATAGGAAGCAAGACAACAACAACAACAACATCAACAAAGCCAATAGTACATCCAGAAGAATCTACAACAATAGGAAGCAAGACAACAACAACAACATTAACAAAGTCAATAGTACAGCCACAAGAATCTGCAGCAACACGAAACAATACAACAACATCAGTGAATCAAGCAAAAAATCTGTGAAGGAAGCAACAATAAATGTGAAGGAATCATCAACAACAGTGAAGGAAGCCCAAATGTTTCCACCAAAATCAGCAGTCAATAAAAAAATACAGCCACAAGAAGCATCGGCAACAAGCAACTCAACATCAAAAGGTACTGATTCAACCATAACAGAAGGCAATCAAGAGGAACAATAAAAAACAACAGCAAACATACAAGGAGGTCAAGCAAACAAACAAAAAAAGATTCAGAAATGCAGGAATCTATTACAGAAGGAAGTCAAGCAACAACCAAAAAGAAGAAGAAGAGGAAACTTGAAGAAATAGTTCAAGATGTGGAAATCATTTCTGTAACTCAAGTACAGAAACCAAAGTGCTTGTATAGAGACTTGCTAGATGCGCTCTAGTGCCAACGTGGAACCTAAGAGGTAGTCAAGGAGCGAATGCAGATTGTGGTCTGCATCTATGGCATCTGGAATATGGTGGATCGTGTGCTGGGTCCGTGTTTCGTGGATGGCAGGTATGGTTTCCTCCTCCGACGTTCTAGTCGTGCGGGGGTGCTAGATCCGGAGTTCGATGGTGTGTCTAGGGTGTTACCCCAGTCTAATTCATTCAACGACAATGGTTTCACCTTGGGTGAGCCACCTTGGAGGCCCGCAAAGCTGCATATCAGCGATGAAGCCGCATCTAGCTCGGGTGAGGAGGTGATCCATCATTTTTTCCTTTGGTGGCTGTTGTTGTGGTGCCAAAGGCAGGTGACGGGTGTTGGCGTTAAGCTCAGAGGATTTTTCGGTCTAGATTGTAATTTTCTTTCTTGGCTGGTGGTCCTTTGCGCAAAGGCTTGCATTTCAGTTTTGTCAAGTCGGTGTGTACGTGGCTTGTACTATGAAATTTATGATATAAATGAGACATGTATTACCATGCAAAAAAATGTACAGTTTGTGAATGTTAAAGAGGAAAACTTAGAGAAAAACATTGCAAATAACAACAAGAGTGATTGGAAAATACTAGGGAGATTTAGTAGTGAGGCAAACGATTAGTCAAGACGACGAAAACCCATGAAGGTAACTAAGATGTTCGCTAAATGAAAAAGTTAGGCAGGATCTTAAAAAGAGCAAACTAGCATTGCTTCTTTGTAGTGTAGGTAACTGATATGAAGGTAGGAATGGAAGTTGGTTTATCTTGACCAAATAGTGAACATATGGTGGCAATGGGAACGATTCAGTACAATGAAGATGGTGAATTTGTCAAAATTTTAGTGAATGTTGTATATAATAAAACAACTACCCTGCCAAAACTAAGAGCAAGAATGACTCTAACGGGACATGCTAAAGCGCACTGGATTGAATGGCCCAAAAAATATGTAAGTTAACATATCATTTCCTATAAATTTGATTGCTGTTGCTGCACATTTCTTGATGCACATTGGTTCATCTCCAAATAAATTTGAATACAATGGTTGATGTACATTGCTTCATCTCCCAATAACTGTAGCAAATTGTAACATGCATATCACAGATATAGCTATAGATTAGACAAGTGCTCAGATTGCCTGCACCATTGAGAAGTAGCTGAACTCACATCAATCTAAGAAGAGAAAACAAGCTGGGGACACTAAAAGCTAGAAAGTGTGAGTTGAGTGAACTATTAGTGAAAGTTTGAGTTTAATGTTACTGATTCTGCCAGAAAGTTCTTAGTTTAGTGCAAGTGTGAGTTTAGTACTGTTTTATCAGTTTGTTTGGTAATTAGTGCTCAGTAAGTTTAGTACTGTTTTGCCAGCAAGTGTGCTGTTTTATTAGTCTATTTGGTAGTACTATTATTGTGTGTTACTTCTATTTAATCAGTCTATTTGTCACTGATTGTTAATGCTATTTAATCAATGGTAGTACTGTTATTGTTTGTTACTACTATTTAATCAGTCCGTTTGTCACTAATTGTTAATGCTATTTAATCAATGGTAGTACTGTTACTAATTATTGTTACTGATTGTACAATATAAGCCATTCAATGGTAGTACTGTTACTATTACTGATTGTTCACATGTAGTGCCACTAAATACATTTAGGGGCATTTCTCTTAGTGCCACTAAAGGGTTTTAGGGGCATTTCTATTAGTGCCACTAAACACATTTAGGGACATTTCTCTTAATGCCACTAAATTCATTTAGGGGCATTTCTCTTAGTGCCACTAAATACATTTAAGGGCATTGCTCTTAGGGCCACTAAATACATTTAGAGGCATTTATATTAGAGCCACTAAAGATATTTAGGGGCATTTCTCTTAGTGCCACTAAAGGGTTTAGGGGCATTTCTCTTAGTGCCACTAAAGGGTTTTAGGGGCATTTCTCTTAGTGCCACTAAATACATTTAGGGGCATTTCTCCTAGTGCCACTAAATACATTTAGGGGCATTTCTCTTAGTGCCACTAAATACATTTAGGGGCATTTCTATTAGTGCCACTAAAGATCTTTAGGGGCATTTTTCTTAGTGCCCCTAAAGGGTTTTAGGGGCATTTAGAGCAAAGTGCCTCTAATTTTTTTACCGACATGAGTATTAGTGTCACATTTCAAAGTGCCTCTAAAACCCTTTAGGGGCATTTCAATAACATATAGGGGCACTTTGAAGTGCACCAAAAAGACTACCGTGATGTAGTGTACCAAGCTTCAGGTAGCCCGCTTTGAACTTTTTTCAAAGTATAAACTTAAAACTTCAACAGATTTTCAAAAAAAAATTAGGATGTAGTCAATGCTTTATTTTACCCTATGTAAATCTTCGATATGAAATATCATACTCTCTCCTTCCCATAACATAAAATGACTAAGATTAGTGAGAAGTCAATGTTTTCTAAATTTGACTAAGTTTATACACAAAAATATGAACATCTAAAATACAGAATTAATATCATAGATTTACCATAAAGTATATTTTATCAATGTGTCCATGTAGTTTTTTCTTCTAAATATTTGGACAAGGTTAATAGGATTTGACTTTTGACTAATCTTGGAAACCTTACACTTTAGGTGGGAGGGGGTATATTCTAGGCTTGGAAAAAATGAGAAATGTATAGATCTTGGGTGTGAACGGCACAAATTTTGAATCTCCAAATTCTTTTTAAGATCTGAAAATTTGAAGTATTTCATACGGAAAATATGAAGTATTTCATACTAAAAATATGACCAAAAAATGAAGTATTTCATACTGAAAATTTACACGTTCGGTAGTTTACATCGCTGACTACATTCATGTATTTTTCTGTACTTGTTTCAAAGCTTCTAAACCAAGTTTCACTTTTTTTTTCAAAAATCATGATCCTATGGCCTGGGTTCCATATTGACTATTCACTAGTACAGACCATGTGGGTCGCTGATACGAGCATTTTACACCATCAATAAAGTGACTTATATGATCTGTTTTGAATAATATTTGCCTGATCTATCATTATTTATACCTTTTTAGTTGATTTATGGGACTTTACTATATAGTCCCTTTCATTGATATTTAATTTCTGGGAGGCAAAAAACCTCCTTTTTCGTATTTTGTTGTTTTACATCTGGACATCTAAAAACCAAAGAAAGAATACTTGATCAGTTTTTCATCAAGAGAAGGACCGTGGGCCAAAGAAGCACGAGAGGGGAGCCACGAAGCCCGAAACAGACCATGTGGCGCGCCCTCCCTTGCTGGGGCGCCACCCATGCCCGTTTTGGGCTCGTGCATCGTCTCGGCTCCTCCTTTCTATAGATACCTCCGTCTCTCCAAAAAAGTTGCGCCATATTTTTCTCACGATTTACAGAGGCGGCGGCGGAGGCGTAAGTCCTCTCCTACTCCGGGAGATGGCATATCCTGCGGCACTAGAGCCTCTGATGCAGAGGAAATCGATGCCATCGTCATCACCTCCGTCTCTCCATCAACATCTCCATGAGCATCATTATCATCATTATCTCCATCTCCAAGATCCACCTTGTTCCCCTCATAGTTTGTGATTGATTGAACCCCCGAATATTGTTTGAGTGCTATTTGCATGTTTGTGATTGGCAACTTGTTTTTATTGGTGGAGAGATTATATTTTCAAATTGTGGTGTAATCCATATGCCACCGATCCATATCATGTTTTTGACCTGTGAGTAGATCCCCATATTCCTGAGGGCATAAGTTGAATTGGTTATGATTTATTTTTAGTATGCAATGAGTATTTGGTCAAGTTTTTATCTTTTATGTGGTTATATGATGGTTTTATGCGAACATCTACTACATATTACTTCACCTATATGGGCTCATAGGACTACACTTTAATGTAATGATGAGGGTTGGAAAGGATGGAATGACAGAAACCATTTTCCAATACTTTGTGTTGCATTAGAGGGATTTCTGGCAGGGACCATGTTGGTGGGACATTTATGTCTTAATGATTCCTATACTTGCTCATGAAAATGGATCTAGGACCCATCATAAGGCACTACAAGAAAAGTTGTCTTTTACAATAGACGATTTTCGTGGTTGAAGGCCCGTTTTTCATGGTTAAAAAGCCTTCTACGACGGAAGGCCTTCGTGCTAAAAGCCCCATCACAAATGAATCTACCATGGGTTTTCCAAACCCTGGCGTATCACACCTCAGCCACAAAAACATTGTTCCGTCGTAGATTTGTTCGCCAGCCGCATTGACTGCTGACATTATGCAAACTGCCACGTGGCAAACATCGTTAACGCCTAGTTACCACCATTAATAGTCATAGAAACTGTGATAGAAGCCATTTCCAGCCAAGGCCTTCTAGTAATTAAGTGGGCTGGCCCATGTTAAGAGCCCAACAAGAGGACGGCCTGTTACTGTGTCGTCCTGCACTATTTGAAATGGGCCATTAGTGCATCCCTCTGCGGTCCGTACGATTTCAGGCTCGTTACAGTTTCAGACTAAAGAAGGCCCACCTTGGTCCAATATTATGCGATCCATTAGCGGCTTGCACCAAGTCGGTCCGGTATTATTAAGGCCTGTAGTCAGCCTATTACTGTTCATACAACCTAACATGGGTGTACCCTGTAGGTACTCGAGTCTTGTATATACGGTCCAGATATGGTGGAAGCCCATGGCGTTGCCATGGCCCAATAAAGACTTCGAGTGTCCTATGGACTCTCGACAACTTGCGGGACAAGAAGAAGTCTAAAGATAGAAAGTTTGAAGGGCAAACCCTAAACTGTAACCGACTTGACCTGCTACCCGAGACCGGGCCTATCTATATAAAGGCCAGGAGGGGCGG
Organism: Avena eriantha; assembly: GCA_910589775.1. Taxonomy (NCBI): domain Eukaryota; kingdom Viridiplantae; phylum Streptophyta; class Magnoliopsida; order Poales; family Poaceae; genus Avena; species Avena eriantha. Next base: position 361,593,084 of record OU342745.1, on the reverse strand, counting down.
CGAGGAGGACACATGCAACCCTAGTTTCCACAACCCTCGTCATATTGCATCTGTGTACCATTGTAATCTTCGATTCCTTCATTAATTCCAAGAGCAGACAAGCAGGAGTAGGGACCTCTGCGAGGCTTGAACCTGGGTAAACCTTGCGTCCCTATGTGCTTGTTTGCTAGCCGATTGATGCTTCTAGCGCTCCCTCCTTCTCCAAAACCCAAGTCTATAACAATGGGCATTGATGAGTTAAACCCTCGTCAATTGGTGCCGTCTGTGGGAATTGGGAGTGCTGATGTTGCGGCTTCTTCGACCCCATCAACTGCGATCTACAACTCCGCAACAGCGGAGATTCGCCAGCTCTTCCGCGCGTTCGACTTCACCATCCACATGCCGGCCACTCGCCCGACTTTCGAGTCCGTGGGCGATGGAATTAGCATGGCGATCGGGAGCTTCCACTTCCAAGTTGGTCAGATGGGCACGCCTCGCATGCCTGACTAGCCGACACACCATCGATTGCTCCAGCATCGTGGTTCCCTCCACCGATCGGCACCCTCAGTGAGATCAATGCCTCGACAACTGTCGAGAATACAGACAGCGACAACAGTCGCGAATCCGATCTGAGCGATCTAGCAACTGAAGATGGAGCCTACGGCTCCGGATCTGAAAGTTGTGGGAGCAACAGCTTCCCCAACCACTTCATGTGCGCCGTCATCAATGCTGGCGGCACCTCCGCCAATCGCGACAACGCGGGCAACAGTGGCAATGGAACCGACCCACCAAACAGTGGCATACCTAATGGTGGACCACCCAACGGCGGCCCCACTAACGGCGCCCCCGTCAACAACGGAGGAGCAGTCGAACCACCAACCATGGTGAATGAAAACACGAGGGAGCGCGTAGTGATCAAGCTCAACGACAATGAGTGGGCCCGCTACTGAGAAACCCTACAAGGCAACCCTCTACCCTTCGGCTCCCTGCAAGAACTGTTGATGGGCTACCATTGGCTCCTGAAGGAGGAATACAAACGCTAGGTGCATACACTCGCGCAACTCAAAGCGTGTAAAAAGGCGGCAGACGAGTCGAGCCTCCAGCGAGCTGGGCTCTCCTCCCACAGAAGATCCTCCTCCAAGTGCAACGAGTATGTCGCTAACAAGAGGCGATCTGGACTGGCCCACCTCACCAAACAAGAGCGTGTAGAAGCCGCAAAGGTCCTCGACTTCGGTTCCATGACGGTGGATACGCGTGGCAACATGCTCGCAAAAACGCCGCAAGCTATGGTAACGGCGGCCACCATGCACCTCCTCAACAACCAGCCGCCAGCTAGATATCCGCGAGCCGCCATGCACTAATCTACGATCGCAGGTTTGGGGCTAATCAAGGCCACCCTCGATAAAGAGCCAATGCCAGAACCCAAGAAGGGCAAGGACCTGGCGAAATGCTATTCCTCACCCTCGTCCAGCGACGACAGTCACGATCTGTCTGGACGTCGCCGCTCATGGCGACACGATCACGACTATGATGTGCGCGATGACCTCACGCAACGCAAAATCGACAAGTCAAGGGCACGACGTGCTCGCTCGACTGATTCAAAAGAATATGAGACTAAGCTCTGCAGCGCCAGATGCTTCAGCAGAGCCATCAGGCAGAGGCGAGTGTCTAAGGGATTCAAACTCCCGTTGGAAAATCCAAAATTCGACGGCCTACAGGACCCGAAGATCTGGTTGGAAGACCACTTTTCCTCCGTCAAGCTGCACGGAGGGAGTTGAAGCATGGCCATGCAATACTTGCAGCTATAGCTGCAGGGCGCCGCCCGCGCATGGCTCAACAATCTCCCACGCGGATCCATTCGCAGCTGGGAAGAGCTGGCCTACAGCTTTGTGCGCAACTTCAAGGGCACTTACAAAAGGCCCGCATCAATCGAAGAACTGAGGAGCTGCTAGCAAAGGTCGGGCGAATCGCTATGCTCGAATATCCATAGGTGGTCTATCATCAAGAACTCCACAGAAAACATCTCGGAGGATCGCGCAATCGACGCATTCAACGGCGGTGTTCGCCGCATGAAGCTCAGAGAGGCGCTGGGTCGCTCGAAGCCCAAAAAAATCGACCACCTGATGGAGATCGCGAATCAGTGGGCCGATGGAGAAGATTCGGTGAGAAACCGCACCTACTCCAACGACGATGAAGACCTCGGGCGCAGACGTGACCGTCGAGGCAAGCAGCGAATGTGCACATACGATGACCGAGACGATGTCAACATGGTCGCAGCCGGCTACACCAACAAGCGCGACGATGGCCGCAACACCCGCTATCGCAGTGGCGGATATCACGACTCCGGGAAAACCATGCAAGTATGGCAACGCCACACTCGCGACTAGGCACCCGCAACATCCATTGAGGATAAGCTGTCCGGGCCATGCACCGTGCACTTCCAGATCGACAAGCATGACGGCAAAAAGAAATCCAGCCACCTCCTCAAGGACTGCCACGAGTTCCTCAAACTTCATGAGGGCCTGGCTCGGATGAATTGCGACGCAGTCAACAGGGGCTACGGAGCCGCCCCAGGCGCTGTAGCACACGGAGCTCCTCCACCACCACCCGGACCATCGCCAACCGCAGCTGCGCCTGACCAGCATCATGGAGGCGAGACGTACCCACGGGCCATGGGCACCATGATGATCCAAACGGGCCGCCCCTCCAACCGGGTGCAAAAGGCCATCACTCGCCAAGTCAATTTGGTGACAAACTCACCACCATCCACCACTGAGTACCTCAGTGGAAGCGACTCCTGCATCACCTTTGACAAGCGCGACCATCCGCGCCAAGTACCTCGTCCAGGCCATTGTCCCCTCGTACTCGAGGTACAAATTGGAGGCTTCGACATGAGTCGCGTCTTCATGGACGGTGGAAGCGGCATTAATCTCATGTTCGCAAGTACCTTGCAAGCAATGAGGATCCCTCTAACCTGCCTAGAGGTCTCGGACACAACATTCCACGACATCGTCCCAAGCAAGGGCGTATATACCCTTGGCAAAATCAACCTCGACGTCATCTTTGGCATGCTGAAAAACTTTCGACGCGAACGCGTCGACTTCGAAGTCGTCGACTGGCCCTCACAGTATCACTGCATCCTCGGACGTGTCGCGTTTGCTAGGTTCATGGCAGTGCCGCACTACGCCTATCTGCAGATGAAAATGCCAGGCCCCAACGGCTTCATCACAATCAACGGGAGCTTCGAGAGGTCTGACAGTTCCGATAGGGAATTCGACAGAATTTCCCAGTCCTTCGGCATGCAGGAAGAACTCGCAAGATTGAAGGAGTTGACTGACAACAGTCTGCCTCCCCTGAGCCGGCCAAGTTCACCCGACCTATCCTTCAACTCGTCGGTCCATTCGAAGAAAGTTCAGGTCCACCCATCGGACCCAGCCAAGACGGCCCTCATCACCAACAACTTGAGTCTCGCATAGGAACTCGCGCTCGTCGAATTCCTCCGTGAGCACTGGGAAATCTTTGCCTGGTGTCCGGAAGACATGCCAGGCGTTCCCAGGGAATTTGCCGAGAACGCACTCAATGTCAACCCAAACGCAAGGCCAGTCAAACAAACAATTCGACGACTATCTGAGCCAAGAGAAAAAGCGGTCGGAATGGAGATCAACAGACTCCTCGACGCCAAATTCATACGAAAGATCAAGGAAAGCACTTGGCTCGCCAACACGGTGCTAGTACCAAAAAAGGACACGGATATCCTACGGATGTGTGTGGATTTTACCTCGCTGAATATGCACTGCCCAAAGGATCACTTCCCGCTGCCGCGAATCGACCAGATCATCGACTCCACCGCGGGATGTGAGCGCCTCTACCTCCTCGATGCCTACTCAGGCTACAATTAGATTCGAATGAAGGAGGAAGATCAGGAGAAAATGGTGTTTACAACGCATTTTGGTGTGTTCTGCTATAACACAATGCCCTTCGGGCTAAAAAACGCAGGAGCAACCTATCCGCGGTGCATGCAGGCTTTCCTCAAGAACCAACTTGGTCGCAACATCCAAGTCTATGTTGACGACATCGTAATCAAGACCAAAGAGGAAGCCTCGCTAATCGACGATTTACGCGAAACCTTCGCCAACCTCGACCGCTACCGGATCAAGCTCAATCCAGACAAATGCGCCTTCGGCGTACCATCTAGGCAACTACTCGGTATCTCATCTCCGCGAGAGGGATCGAGGCAAACCCGAAGAAAATAAAAGCCATACTGGCCATGGAGAAGCCGAAGAACGTAAGAGGTGTCCAGCAGCTGGCTGGGCGAGTTGCGGCGCTTAGTCTATTTATCAGTCGAATGGGTAAATGCACTGCCCTTCTACCAACTTCTCCGCAAAGCTGACAAGTTCGAGTGGACCAATGAGGCACATGAAGCATCCGAAGACCTCAAGCGTCTACTGTCTACCTCACCAGTATTGGTGACCCCACGAAAAAGGGAACCACTGTTGTTGTACATCTCCGCCACCAACCAGGTGGTCAACACGGTGCTCGTGGTGGAATGGAGCCGAGGAAAACAAGGTCCACGGGGTACAATGCCCAGTCTACTACCTCAGCGAGGTACTCACGCCAACAAAGTAGCGGTACCCGCACTATTAGAAGCTGGCGTATGGCATCTTGATGATAGCTAGGCGACCGCGCCACTACTTCAAGGAACACCCAAACGTGGTGGTCAAGGACGCCGCGCTTGGACATATCCTCAACAATCCCGACACCACCGGACGAGTCGCGCTTTGGGGAATCGAATTGTCTCCACGAGACATTACATATGAAAAGCGCGATGCAATCAAGTCGCAAGTTCTCCCTGACTTCCTCGTGCTGGATGGAGAATCAGCTCCCTGAAAAACTAGATATGTCTTACCTCTGGACAATGCACTTCGACGGATCCAATCGAAAGGACGGAGCTGGCGCAGGTGTCATACTGACATCGCCTTAGGAAGACAAGCTGAAATACATCCTGCGAATGCAGTTCACCGCCTCCAACAACGAAGCTGAATACGAGGCCCTGTTGCACGGGATGCGGATGGAAAAATCCTATGGCACCAAGAGGCTAATAATATACGGTGACTCCAAACTGGTCATCAACCAGACAATGCACGAGTGCGACGCACTGAACGACAATATGATCGCCTACCGCGACCTCTACGACACACTCGAAGGGGACTTCGATGGCTGCGAGCTGCGGCACGTAGGTCGTGAAAGCAATGAAGAGGCAGGTGCACTCGCCAACATTGGCTCTACCTGCGCCCCCATACCACCTGGGGTATTTCTCGAACGCATCTGCAAACGCTCCATCAAGCCAAAAGCCGCAGAGAAGAAAAAAGCGCAACAACGGACTCAGGGGCTGCGCCACCCAATGAGCCAATGGCACTCGACGACCTGGAGGTTGACATAGGACTTGAGGGACCGATGAGTATCATGATGATCGAGCAATCTTGGACTCAACCGTACATCACATACCTTCTCAGCAAGAGGCTACCGGACGATCTGACTAACGCACGACACATTGCGCGGCGATCCAAGGCATTCGCTATTATCAACGGTGAACTATACAAGCGCAGCATAACAGGAGTACTCCAACGATGCGTCTCCAACGATGCGTCTCCAACGATGCGTCTCCAACGTTGATGGAAGAGCTGTTCTCCTCGACATCCATGAGGGGACTTGCGGGCACCACGCCGGCAATCGCGCCCTCGTCGCCAAAGCTCTACGAGCTAGATTCTACTGGCCCACGGCCTTGTGTGACTCCAAGGACATCGTACAAAAATGCAACACATGCTAGCGATTCGCGGACAAACCACACGCACCTGGCGCGGAGCTCCGGCCAATTCCATTGGCCTGGCCCTTCGTGCAATGGGGACTCGACATGGTCGGCAAGCTCCCAAAGTCCTCGCGAGGAGGCTACGTCTACCTCTTGGTCGCAGTCGACAAATTCACCAAGTGGATAGAGGCCATGCTAGTGACTAACCAGTCATGAGCCAGTGCAATCAAGTTCTTCGAGTCCATCGTCTATTGCTTCGGAGTAAAACAACACATCATCACAGACAACAGGACGAACTTCACCTCCAAGGAGTTCCAAGAATTCTGCGAGAACCTAGGAATCAACGTAAGCTATGCCTCCGTAGCTCATCCACAGACCAACGGTCAGGTAGAAAAGGCCAACGGGCTCGTCTACAGCGGAATCAAGAAGCGACTCCTTAGGCCACTCAAACAATCTGTAGGATGCTGGCCAAACGAGCTGCAATCGGTACTCTGGAGCCTACGCACAACCCCAAATAGTGCCACGGGCACTGCTAGGAAACAGCTTATAGATAGACAAGATATTTAGTGGCGCATATGTAAAAATATGCGCCACATATATATATATATATCAGTGGCGCACTAGAAACAATGCGCCACAGAAGTTTGGCACTTCTGTGGCGCATGAAACCAATATGCGCCACAGAAGTCCATATTTCTGTGGCACATATTTTCGTGTGCGCCACTGAAGTGTCAAACTTCTGTGGCGCATATAGACGTATGCGCCACAGAAGGTTGATGGGACCAAGCAGCAAAAAAAGGAGGAGAAACTTCTATGGCGCATATGTCCATATGCGCCACAGAAAGTGATGTTTCTGTGGCGCATATAGGTTAATGCGCCGCAGAACAAGCATATAGGGGGGGAAAAACAGATCCCCCCTGGATCGCCTTTTCAGTTTTGTAAAAAATAAACAAAAATGATAGAAACTTCAAAAAATAATTCCTTTAAGTTGTAGTTAGATTTTAGGGTATAGATCTAGACAAAATTGAAAAACATGAATTTCGATGTATTTTGCAAAAATAGGTCATGGCACGGTAAAACAGCTCTAACTTTTGCATATGATGTCGGAAAAAAAATCTTTAACCTATCAAAATGATCGTCTAGAAATTCCCTACTCGAATTCAACGACCTATGGTCGTTCTGAATTTTACAGAATCCCCAAATTCGAAAAGAGTAAAAATTTATTTATGGTAGAAGATTTTTTACTGCAAAAAAATAAAAAAAGGGGGAGAAACTTCTGTGGCGCATTTCCCCCATATGCGCCACAGAAGTCTTGGGCGGGATTCGAAATTTGAATCCCGCCAGCACCCTTTCTCCCTCCCTTTTTCCTTTTTCTCCCCTCCCACTTCTCCTCCTCTCCCCACTTCTCCTCCTCTCCCCACTTCTCCTCCCCTCCTCTCCTCCACACTTCTCCCCTTCTCCTCCCTCCTCCTTCTCCACTCTCCGGCGACCTCCTCCTCCTCCTCCACCACCACCAACTCCGGCGACCACCACCTCCTCCTCCTCCTCCACCACCAACTCCAGCGACCTCCTCCTCCTCCACCACCACCACCAACTCCGGTGACCTCCTCCTCCTCCACCAACTCCGGTGACCTCCTCCTCCTCCTCCTCCTCCTCCTTATCCTCCTCTTCCACCACCAACTCCGGTGAGCTCCTCCTCCTCCTTCTCCTCCTCTTCCACCACCAACTCCGGCGAGCTCCTCCTCCTCCTCCTCCACCACCACCAACTCCGGCAACCTCCTCCTAGACCTAGCCACCGCCCGCCACCACCACCACCACCAACTCTGGCCAGATCCGACCAGATCTAGATCTGGCCCTTTTTTTTGAAATTTGAAAAAAACTTCTGTGGCGCATATTGGCCATATGCGCCACAGAAGTTTGAGATCTGGCCCGCCTTTTTTTTAATTTTGTAAAACAACTTCTGTGGCGCATATTGGCCATATGCGCCACTGAAGTTTGAGACTTCTGTGGCGCATTTCGAAATGCGCCACTGAAGTTAGTTATCAGTGGCGAGGTATTAGTGGCGACTAAGAAATGCGCCACAGATGTTCAAAAAAGGTGCGCCACAGAAGAGCTGTTTCCTACTAGTGGGGGTACACCCTGTTCTTCATGGTGCATGGTGCTGAAGCGGTGCTACCCGCAGAGGTACGATACAAAGCACCACGAGTGGTCGCTTACAATGAGCAGGAGTCAACTCTTGCACTCGAAGACTCCGTCGACCTCCTTGATGAGGCATGGGAAATCGCAGCAGAAAGATCGATGATCTACCAGCAGAACCTGTGCAACTACCACATCATAAGGATACGCCCCAGGTCCTTCGTCGAAGGAGACCTGGTCCTGCGATTGAAACAACAAGGGCATCTCAAGCTCGAGTCCCCTTGGGAAGGACCATATGTGATCACAGAAGTTATCCCAGGTGGCGCCTATCGCCTCAAAGATTTCGAGACAGGAGTCGCGTACTCCAACCCCTGGAACGTCGCGCAGCTGTGGCGCTTCTACCGTTAGTCATCTTTTATTTCTTACATTGCAAACAAGGTTATTCAGCCAAGGCTACTTAGTCACACATTGTACCTCATACTATCCTACGAATAAATAAAGCTAAGTGCCCCAAACTCTACGTTCTTTTATTTATTTTTCGCAATTTATCCACTCGGGGGCTGCGCCACCCTTTACACATATGTTCTACGAACCTATCACGATATCCTGAGTAGCTGACGCACTAATTGAACCCTTGACAAACACCAACCCAGCTGCAACGCACCTAACAGGTTGGCAAGGTGCTGAGATAAACACAAGTCAGGCTAACGAAAAGGAATCGCATAGTGCAACGCACTCGCAAAACATACGAACTAGCAAGCTCCTTACATATCAATATTAATCAATTATACACATCATACATACGAACTTTACAACATTAGTATACTTATGTGCATGATACAAACTAAACTATTGTTGCAACAGAAGAACATTTGTCTGCTCCTCGAAGAAGTCAACAATATCCTCCGCTGGGCGATCCATCGCCTGGTAATGAGGAACCATATTCCAGGTGGAGCCTGCTGGCGGCGCCGGCGGTCCAGCAGCAATCGCTGCAACATCCACATTATGCCTGTGTAGTTGCACCATCGATAGAGCAGCCTTGGCACCAGCCACTAACTGTTGCCGTACACACTCGCGGACTCCACTCAAGTCTTGAAATTTAGCAAGAAGAGCAAGAAGGCTCGAGGGAACGACGTCCAACAGAAACATCATCTGATAGATATTCCTTAAGCACGATTGCGATTTCTTCAGAAAGTTAAGCACTCGCGAGGCACGACCCTGCAGGATCGCCAGCGCGATTACGCGATCGTGATCTACCCAGAAGTACCCACTCGCCTAAAGCTGCTCTTGGGCCAGGTCATTCATGCGAATGGCGATCCTGTCCTTCTCATCCTGCGGATGACGCACGTTGACAACTATACCAAGAAAAGGCAAAAAAGTATGAAGACAACGAACTACCGCGAGTGGCTACAAGAAAAGATAAGGAAGCAGAAAGCTAACATTTGAATTGATCGCCCAGCTACGCCACCTCCCCTAGCAGATATTGCTCTCGGGCAGTGGCCATCACCCTCGACTTCCATACATCCGCGTTGCCACGGAGCATGGGCAGTTCGCGCTCCAGCTGCTTAACACGGTCACGTAGTCGCGAAAGCAGAGACAACTCATCCACCCTTGAGCGCGACTACACTAAGGTATCATCAGTGGATGGTAGATTCTGAGGTTCACTTGAAGGACCACTCGATGTGCCCTATCACAAGCCAAGCAAGAGATAATAAGAAGACCAAGCAATACATGGACCAAAACTCGAGTGCATTCAAGCATAATAAAGTATCAACAGATACACTCGCCAACGGCATGTTCTAGACAAAAGGGACAGGCTATTAACTATTACAAATATGACTACTGAGGAGCAACTAGCTTCTTCGACTTGGACTTTGGTTTCGGGGGCCTCATCGAGTGTGTGGCAGTATCAGATGCCACAGACTTACCGCCGGCCCCTGACGCCTCAGCCTTTGCCGCCTCCTTGGCTCGCTACAGCTCCTCAGAGTACTTCACGACTGTGTTGATGAGCTGCGGCCCGTACTTGCCACAAGCAGTTGCAAAAGGAGCAAAAACTACCTGTTGACCATCCGCGCCTGAGGGCTCTATGTATGGCGCCCAGAAAAGTGCTGGTGCGGTGTTGATGTAGAGCTCGTTGGGAACCCCAAGAGGAAGGTATGATGAGCACAGCTGCAAGTTTCCTTCAGTAATGAAACCAAGGTTTAATCGAACCAGTAGGAGCAAGGAAACACCCCAAAGGTGTTACTAGCTGAGCTTTGGTAGGGCGCACTACCGGTGCTAGTAGCAACGTGGAGACCTGCACAACACAACCACATAACTTTGTCCCCAACTTGCGATGAGGTTGTCAATCTCATCGTGTTTTGCGGTAAGCAAAGGATTAAACGTATCGAATGGAAAGAAGTAAAAGTTTGCAGAAAGTAAACACAAAGCAGTAAATAGTTTGTAGATTGAATGTAAAAGACAAGGACCGGGATCCATAGTTCACTAGAGGGGGCTCTCCTTAAGATAAATAACATGCTGGGTGAACAAATTACAGCGGGGCAATTGACAAACATCGAGAAAGCAATACATGCATATACTAATCATCTTGACTTCTTCGAGATTCGATTGGGCATTACAACATTATACATATACCGCCATCCAACTGCATCTATGACTAATAATCCACCTTCAGGTTATCATCCAAACCCCCTCCAGTATTAAGTTGCAAGCAATAGATTATTGCTTTACGAACTGCGTGTAAAGTAAACAATACGATTGTTCTATGAACAAAGGATTGTTGTTTTCTCCCTAGTAGCAACAAAACATCTAGTACCTTAGACATTTTGTCACTTCCCCAGATTACCAGAGGCATGAACCCACTATCAAGCATAAATACTAACTCTTGGAGTTGCTAGCATCTACTTGGCCAAGATAGCTACTAACAACGGAAAGCATGCAAGATCACAAATAACAAAGACATGATAGAATCAATAATCAATCTGAAATAGCATCTCAATATCCATCGGATCCCCGCAAACACAACATGCAGAATTACAAATAGATGATCTTGATCATGAACAGAGCTCACAAGATCTAAACATGAAAGCACAAAGGAGGAGAACCAACCATCTAGCTACTACATGGATCCGTAGTCCAAGGATGAACTACTCATGCATCACACCGGAGTCTTGCATGGTGATGAAGAAGGCCTCAAGGGTGAATCCCCCTCTCCGACAGGGTGCCGGGAAGAGCTTCAGATCCCTCCCGATCTAGGGATGGAGATGACGGCGGCTATAGACTCTTTCGTGGATTTTTGATCGGGTCCTTAGGGTTTACGTCCCGAGGGCATCTTATAGTCAGAAGGGGAGGCCGAGGGGGTTCCTGGGGCCACCACACCACCCCCTGGCGCGGGCCAAGCCTGGTCGCGCGGCCAGGTGGTGTGGCTGGCCTCTGGCCCCTCTCCGTCTCGTATTCTGGCATCTGATGACTTCCGGAAAAATAGGCACTTTGGCTTTTGTCCTGTCCAATTCCGAGAATATTCATTTTCTGACTTTCCTGGAACCAAAAACAGGAGAAAACAAGCAGCTGGCACTGTGGCTCTTGTTAATAGGTTAGTCCAAGAAATCATATGAAAAGTACTCCAAAGTGTGGACAAAACACAAGAAAGTGGATAAAACCAAGCATGTAACATAAAAAATTATAGATACATTTGCAATGTATCAGCACCGACAGGCATTGCTTTGGAGACCGCAGCAGGATCCACCTTGACTCTATGCGCTTGAACCATCGCGAGTGACATAGAAGTGCTAGCCGCACGAAGCGAGTTCTTGAAGCCTACAGGAATGCCTCCAGCAAGGGACTCCAGCAGGTCATCTACATTCTCGATCATCTTAGCTTTGGGCGCTAGCTCCTCACAGAGGCGACTGAGTACACCCTTGGCCTTGGTCAGCGTCCCCTGGATGGAAGCACTATGATCTTCAACTGCTGCGACGACACTTGCCAAGGTATCATCACGACGGAGCGCCTGGGCGTCGAAGCTCAGACCGCCGGCATCTTCACAGGGCAAAGTGTTGGCAAAAAAGGTCAGCGCAATAACAAAAGTCGAAAGAAGGGACACGACAAAAATTCAGACGAAGGAATACCTGAAAGAGCCTTGGCAATCGAGAAGAGCTGTTCTTCGAACAACTTCACCCTAGCAGCAATGGAGGCGCGCAAATCTTCTTCGCGTTTCTGCGATTCGTCAAGTGCAGCGACTGCCTCATCGCGACCCTTCACCGCTGCGGAGAACGTCTTTTCGAGGGAAGCGGCGTCGCGAAGAAGCGCATTATGCTCAGCTGCAAAACAAACAAAGACATACCATCGGTCGAGTATATCACAAGGATGAAGAAGATGAAGTAAAAATCACTCACTTTCAACCACGCGATGGCGGTTGTCTAGCATTGCATGCTGGCGACCCATAGCAAGGACTTTCTCCGCCAGGAGAGCAACTTCCTTCACAATAAGCTGCGATAGGAAAAACAACAAAAGGTCAGCAGATGGTACGGATGATAAATTCGATTGAAAGAAAAAGCAACATCCCACATACATGATCGTCCAGTAACTCCGAAGTCGATTGACGTGCAGTCGTCCGGAAAAACATATGGTGCTCCACATCGCATGGAGAACTTGATGAATTGTGCCTAGAGTGGGCCCCCAATGGAGGGGAAGGAGTCCGCTCAGCCACTTCCTTGGCTTTGGAGTCCGCGACTCCAGATTCTTTCAAAAATTGGACGTTGCCAGAAGATGACGACGTCGGTTGACTGTGGAACAAAACCAACATCAGGAAAATGCAACTCCAAAAAAGAATCAAGAGAAGAATTGTATACTTACCAATCAAACTTGTCAAAATCGAAGGTTTGGCCCTCCGACTCCGACGACGACTCCTTCGACAGCCGCATCTTCTTGTGGGAAGATGGCGCCACAGTACTCACAGGAACGACATGTATCGGCGACTCTGCACCAATAGCTGGGCCTTTCGAAGTCAAAGGAGACGACGCATCCGAGTCTTCGCTGCGCGAACGCTTGCGAGTGTCCGAACAGCTGGACTCGAGGGCTTCCTCCTCCTCTTAAAATGGGACGGTCGACTCCGACTCATCCTCCTCATCTACTTCGTGAGGAATAACCCCCTCAGGAAGAGGGGGAAAATTGGGAGACACCTTCCAATCCTGCTTAAAAGAAAACAAGTCAGCACAAGTCAAGAAAAAGAAGCACTCGGCAAAATAAAAGCTACTTCGTAGCACACTCATACCTCAGGAGGAGGGTTAGAAGCATCAAAAGGGGGCACGACTGGTTCACTGGGGGGTACATCCTTGGCAGTGTACTTGGTCAGTAGCCGCACCCTCTTATCTACTTCACTCGCGGAAATGCCATCGGCAGATACGCGAGTGACATCATCTGCGCCAGCCCACTGGAACATAGGGTGGACTCTGGCCTGCAGGGGCTGGACGCGACGGCGCAACCACGTGCATGAGGGTGCAGCCTCCCTCTTCTTTACCCATGCAACTCTCGAGGTCGCAGACGCGCTCGTACACCACATCTGTCTCCTCGGACTCGCTGGGCATCACCACGTTCTTCCAGGAGCGCCTCCTCCTGCACGGCGCTGCGGGATCAAAAGGCGCGAGTCCGAAGTGATCTCCGTCGGCCTTCTGGTCGCGGATGTAGAACCACTTGTCCCTCCACTCTTGGACGGATGCCATGAGCTTGATGTCAAAATACGTGACGGAGGAGTCGACGTGGATACCGTAGCTTCCTACATCGTAGACTACGGAGCCAGACGCCGACTGGCGCTTCAGCTTGAAGAGATGCTTGAAGAGACCAAAGTGCGGCTCAATTCCGAGCCAGCACTCGCAAAGCGTAATGTAGCAGGCAATATGGAGGATAGAGTTGGGGGACAGCTGGTGCAGCTGGAGCCCATAGAAACAAAGGAGACCCCTGAAGAAAGGATGAAGGGGCAGAGAAAGACCGCGGATGATGAACGCTAGGAACATCACCCGGAAACTAGCAGGAGGACAAGGGGTTACCTAACCACCTGGGACTCGCGATTCACCAACCGCGGGAGAAAGAACTCCGTCTTGGCACAGGAGACGGAGCTCGGACGACTTGATAATGGACGCACGCCACGCGCCATTGGTGACGCGAGTGCCCGCACCCTTCTTCTTCCCGGTGACGGTGGTGCTGGTGCCTGCAGTGGCGGAGCCGCCCTTCTTCTTGACAACAGCAGTGGCGGCGGCGGACTCAGCGGCAGCACCTCCCTTCTTCTTCCCCATCTTGCGGTGGCGATGAGAGCGAAGAAAATAACTCGGGAAAACACGAAGTTGGTCCAGCGCCATGAACAGAACAAACTCTCAGAGGCAGAGAGCAACAGCAATGGAGATGGAGGCACAAAGCAGAGAGGGAGTATATGAGAAATTACCGCAGCGGCGCTGCTACTTAACCCCCTGGAAGATGTAATCCAACGACTAGCAGAAACCCTATCAGACGCATGGCGAACATCGCGATCGACACGTGGAGGACCTGAAGCACGAACCGTCCCCCACTACCCCCATTACGCGTGGAAATCGAGGAGGCACGGTTAAAATAAAAGATTATGTACGCCCGGTCAAGTCAGGGTCAGAAAATGGGACCCACCGCTCGTCACGTCTCGTCAAAGCCGCTCACGCGAGCAATTGACATCATCACATCGTCAGCACTGATGTCATCAAAGATTGTGCAGTAGAAGACTTCGACTACTTTAGTTCTTGCTCGAGTCTTCGACTCCACCAAGCACTCGGGGGCTACTCCCATAGGGAGCGCTGGTCGCGCACCCTACGTTTTTTCTTTTCTGCAGGAATATGGACATTCCAAGCATACCCAACCATTCGAATCGACAATTCGACTATGAACATGGGTTACTCCCATAGGGAGTGTCGGAAGCAAATTTGACTGAAACAAGCAAACAAAAGACGACAGTAGTCGCAAAAGTTCTTTAGTCCCTGCCCAAGTCTTCGACTCAACCAGGCACCTGGGGGCTACTCCCATAGGGAGCGCTGGTCGCGCACCCTATGATTATTTATATATCATACTATGTGTCGATAACATCCACACTCGAAGTCTATGGTGACACCGCCTCATATTTTTCCCTACAAAGAGACTGCATCTCCAGGGTCACCCGAATCATCTCCGCGATGACAAAATTTCGGATGCCGCGCTTGCAGCGTGAAGATAAGACCTGAATAAGGCCTGGCAACGCATTTGCTACGCACTACCAGAAATTTATCCGTGCCTACAGGTGCGATGAACATGCCTTGACGGATGCGTCGAGTGCTCACACGCATATACTGGAATTCGACTCATGTAAGACCTCCGCGGCTTGAGTCGAATTACACCAGCACTTTTCCGAATGAGTACGGAGACTCGAGTTCGAGTAGATTGTGTTGTTTTACCCTAAGGTAGTTAACTGATACCGATACATCGGTTAAATCAGGCACGCACATCAACAATCCCTATGACACAAACAGAGTACTCGAAAAAAATACTCAGTCATGCACTCGAAAGGCTTCATAAAGTGTCCAGTCGAATCTGCGATTCCACTGGACACTCAGGGGCTACTGACATGGGTATACCCTGTAGGTACTCGAGTCTTGTATATACGGTCCAGATATGGTGGAAGCCCACAGCGTTGCCACGGCCTAATAAAGACTTCGAGTGGCCTACGGACTCTCGACAACTTGCGGGACAAGAAGAAGTCTAAAGATAGAAAGTTTGAAGGGCTAACCCTAAACTCTAACCGACTCGACCTGCTACCCGAGACCGGGCCTATCTATATAAAGGCCAGGAGGGGCGGCGAGGAGGACACACGCAACCCTAGTTTCCACAACCCTCGTCATATTGCATCTACGTACCATTGTAATCTTCGATTCCTTCATTAATTCCAAGAGCAGACAAGCAGGAGTAGGGACCTCTGCGAGGCCTGAACCTGGGTAAACCTTGCGTCCCTATGTGCTTGTTTGCTAGCCGATTGATGCTTCCAGCGCTCCCTCCTTCTCCAAAACCCAAGTCCATAACAATGGGCATTGATGAGTTAAACCCTCGTCACAACCCATATGGTTCGCTACTGTTCTACCCATTTACTGTTATGGCCTTTTACATTTCTGGTTTGCCACTATTCGGGACCTTACTGTTTAGGCCTTTTAATTTTATGGCCTTCTAATGTTCTGACCTTTTACTCTTCTGGCCTTTTACTATTCTCGCCATTTACTGTTCAAGCCTTTTACTCTTATGGTCCTTTTGCTGTTCTGTCCTTTTACTGTTCTGTCCTTTACTCTTCTAGCCATTTACTGTTCAGGACTTCTACTCTTCTGGCCATTTTGCTCTTTTGGCCTTTTACTATTCTGACCGTTCACTGTTTATGTCTCTGACTATTCGGTTTTTCACTATTCGGCCTTTTACTATTCGGGCCTTTTACTATTCGGCCCTTTTACTGTTCAGGCCTATTGCTGTTCAGGCCTATACATTTTCAGGGATTTGGCTGCTTATGCGGCCTACCATTATTCCGACCTGCCACTTACAGCCTTTTACTCTTTATTGGGCCCATCTGCTAGCAGGCATATTTGCGTATTCCGTAACTATGGCGCAATTCTTGTTTTAAACAGTCCGTTAATATTTTGGTCCGCTAATGGCCGCGCGAGGATCACCATGTTATATCAACAGATTTTTTTGAAATTTATTATAGACCAGAATTTCAACAAAAACAAGATGAAATATTACAGAGACATCGCTAGATATGGGGTTGGAACAAAGTTTCTACTATGGAGCTTACATCTTCAAGTAACAACTAGCTTACCATGATAGCTACAGAAGATATTATCAAGTAGATGATCAGTCCAATTTTGTCGACCTTTTGGTTCCTGTATCTGTTCACGTGTAATCGTGATTATTCCATCTGTTCCCTCTATTTCTTGTTTAATTAAATCAATAGTTTGGAGTGCACTTGTAACACCTCTTTGTGCTAGAAAAACTAGAAGAGTGGACACAGTGGGCCGATCCAAGCAATAACCACTGTCATTGATGCTTTGTGAAATGATCTCAATACTTAACTTAGGATTCCTCCCTTCTGCTCTCATAGCTTCATGTACATCCCGAAACAAAGAAAACAAGTCGGCCCAATGTACTAGCTAACTGATGGCCATCTTATATGTAAAATAATTTTAATGCATCATTGGCTAGGAACAATCATTGATGTGCCTCATACATCTCTTTCCAAAATAACAGGAATAGTCGACGTCTTGCATCGATATGTACTCGTGCCCATATCATAGTCGCTCTATGGAACAAAAACTACAGATTATTTGCATGCTAAAACTAAAACATATTAAGTTAGAGCAGCAACGTAGGCAAAAAAACACCATATTTGTTGTCAAAGAATTTCAAAATTGCATTGTCCTAATATAACAAATCAAGCAACCAACATGTGTATCTCATGCAGTCTAACTAAACTAGTGTGGCAATGAATATAGTGAATCAAAAAACTAGACTCTTTCCCTCATAAACTAATCATATTACTGCATAACAAAAATATAGAAAATATAAGAAAAAGAGGTGCTTGAGATTCCTTTAGATACTTAAAACTGGTCGGGACAACAAAGCATTAACCTAAAATATAAAAATAGAATTTAAAAATAGTCTATAGGATGAATAAGCCATATAAGTGTGTAGTTCGAAAACTTATGGTTGGACCTTCAACCATAGAAGGTGTCATTGTTTTAATCATCGGCAAACTATGATAGTACCTTAGAAAAACAAGCAATAGATGAAGTGTGTCTTAAATATACTACCAACATCATTTCAGAGAAAGAATATATAAACCTCTGTGCTTTTCAGTAGCCCGATCATTCAAATATTTTGATCATCGGGCCAGTAAGTAAAAAAAGAAGAGAAACAAAGAGATGAGTCATTTGCTGCCCAAACAATAGTTGGATGTTGCCAAAAAGTAGCACAAACCTTCTTTGTAATGGCTACAACTATTGTATTTCCAACTGCTGACAGTATCATTGTACATATAGGTACGCAAGAAAATCCAGTAGACAAACAAGCAAATGATACATTGTGCACCTTGCAAGGTCAATGAAGTATTTAAACAATGTATGTCTGGTATGATGTGGCGGATCAAATTAGGCAGAATGTGACATTCTTTTGATAGAAGCACTTTGTGCACCATATAGAGTAGGTAGATAGGAAATGAAGCAATCATACAACATGTGCATCATATAAACTGCCGGATTATTTGAAAAAAGATATCCAACATATATAATGTCAAGTAAAGGTGTATGAGTTATGTTATCCACATTATATCCACGAAAACCATGACAGAATATCACACTGCTGAAATCACAAGTCAACTAAAAATGCATAGGAACCATAACCAATTGAACCATCTGGTGGCTAATATCAAACTCGCAACATCATCTGATCATGTATAGATGAAATCCAGCAGACATGAGTCAGAGCATATGCACAATGTCTCTTGTTTCTTAGTAATCAAACATTAAATTGCCATCATTTAAGTTAAGAAAATAATTACATTGTTTTAATCATGAGAAAACTAAAGAATCAAATTGGCAATAGAATCTATATGTGCATCATGTGGAGTAGCTATTGAGGTAATGAATTAAGCAATTGAACACCAGGTGCAGAATAGACTTCCAGATCATATTAAGATGGTTATAGTACATATATATAATAACTGGGTATCATACAAAGCTTAATTATGCTTTTTTATATCGAGGGAGAACATTGCTGCTTCTCTTAATCAAAAAGTACACTCTATACATACTATTCAATTTTACTAGGCTAGTCATTTCGACAGTATCATCAGTTGTATGACGTAGCGATGCTGACAACATATATTAGATGATACAAGCTATGACAATCTCACTATGAGTAGTCTAGCTAGAACTTCCCTGTTTCAAAATATAAGATGTTATGGCTTTTGTGAAATGAATATATCTAGACCCCCTTTAGTATTGGTAGAGTAACTTGGACTAGTATTGTATGCATTTTTACTAGTCTAAGTTACTCCGTACCAAGACCAAGTAACTTAGACTAGCCTCATACATATAACACTAGACCATGTTACTACCTCCACAGTGCATATAAGCTTAATCATGGTGGTGATCTCTAATATTATAATAGAATATAAATTAGCATAAAAGTGGATATACTTCAATCACCACCACCTAATCATGGTCTAGTTAACGTATATATAGATAGACAGATGATTGATGAGTCCAAAATTGAGGCATATTTAAGTATATAAATTATTCATATTGTCACTCATTATATGCTACATTTATCTACAATTATGCCTATTATGTATTATTACTTGTTCTCATTCATTTCCACATGGACTTTTCACATGCGTAGTTTTATTAAGATTTTATTACCTTTTTCTTTTCTTTGATTTGTGTGTAGGTGCTATGAATAATCATGGATAAAAGGAACCAAGAGGATTCAATATGGAGGAGTTGCAGGCACCAGACTTAGCCATTTGAGAGGAGGAAAAAGTGGATTTTATCATCAATTCCAAATGAAAATCTAATACCATGGTGTTATAGCCCTCGTCCATATGAATACAACGAGCCAAAGATCACCTCAATCGGAGTCTGTATGAATAAATGGCGACGAAAACACTGCCGAGTTTAGAAGGCTTAATGATCACTGGTACGGGAGCCCGTCCGTACCCCGACGGCTTCTTTTCTTTAAACGAAACAACATTTGTGAAGGACCATTGGGCATATTCAGCCCCTAACTCCGTCGGTTCGCAAAACCGACCCCAGATGCCTATTTAAAGAGGAGAAAACCCTAAAACAAGGGGGAGAGTCCACACACGCCATAGGGGCCGAGCCCTGCCTCTCCGTCGCTTCCATAGCCACCGCTGACAAGATCTATACCACCATAAACTCAAGGGGCAGCCGACAAAACTCAAAATATCAAAATATATGGCTCCCCTCTCCTCTCCCTCCACCCTCCACCTTCCCTCCTCTCCCTCTCTCGTAGTGATCCATGGCGCATAGGAGGATTCCTCAATGGAAGGTCTTCTGCACTGGAATTTTTCGCCCGGCCTTGTGGTCGAGGCGCAAGTTCGTCGGCGTTTCAACTCCCCCATCAACTTCTCTCCCTCGCTTGGCTCCAAAGAGTTCTTTCTGGTTGTGGCTTTTTCGTTTGCTTGCTTTCCCCTATCAGAGGAATCGGTTGGTTTGGTGCTGCCTTGGTGGTGATCGGCTGTCTTTTCGTGTATTCCAACTCAGTGACAAAAGGTTCAGATTTTATATTGCTTCCAACCGTGTTGGTCATTATGTCTATGGGTTGAAGGATCGAGTTTGGCCCGACTTTGTTTGCCATTTCTCACTGTTTCGTGGTGATGCTGATGGTTGCCGTTCTCATGTTGGTGATGCTGCTAATGCTTGCTTGTCTGGCAAATTCTTTGACAATAGTCTATCTAAACGTAAACCTATTGCACGATTCATCCGAAGTTGGATTTGCTGAGGCATAGGTCGTCAACCTTTCAGTCTACTTCACTACGTGAGTCTATTCAAACCACGTCTCTACAAATTGGAGGTTTTGATTTACCGATTGTCAAGGGTTCTTCTTGCTCGATGAGATCTGAAATTGCTACGGAAACATCATTTCATTGTGGAGAAATTATGTGCAATCACTCTCACATATTTGAGGATCCTAATTTTAAGTCGATATTTGTAGGCTCTCAGTTTTGAAATCTCTGGAAATGTAATTGGCTACCTGTTCCGAAAATTTTGCTTGAGCATGTAGTTGATCAGAGGCAAGCGTCGTATGAGGACCCGGAGATTGAGTCGATATTAAATTTCTTTGGGTTACCGTCACCAAACAAACTTAATGTGCTGATTGACAATTATGTTGTTTCCCCGGCTGACCCGCGATCTCAGGGTGCTGTTAATATCGCTGATGAGTTGCCGGTTCTAGTGCTTGCCGCGACTAAGCCGGTTTCTGATTTGCGTGTGATGCAGCCCCAGCCTCGGGTTGTTCCGTTGTTGGGCCCTAAGGGTTGTTGTTACCGTTGCCTAGAACTTGGCCATGGATGGAGAGACTGTACAAGTGACATAAAATGTTTTGGCTGCTTTGGATTTGGGCATCGTGTTAGGAGCTGCACTATTAACCCACTATGTGGGCTCTATTCTGAACTGGGCCATAGAGTCGAGGTTTTCCCTAAGATCTGGTGTGATCGTTGCAATATTCAGGGTCATTATGGTCATCGATGCTCAAGGAAATAGATTTGGGTTAAAAAGGGCGCTAATCGTCCATCCGCCACCAAGTCTGCTTCCCCCGCTGGGCCTGATATGGGAGGTTTGGTTCCTGAAGATGATGGGGGGCATTCTCTGCCTGATATCACAACTGATGAAAGCTATGGTGGCCAGGGACTTGACTCTGCTCTATTTGTCTCAGTTTTCGGGATGCAGTTTGGGATGTCGCAGCTCAGTGCTTTGATTTGGTTCCTTGCTGATCATATCTATCGTCGTTTTTGTGTTTTATCTGATCAGGCTTTTGAGTTGGGGCCAGCTGAGGTGGTAGCGATTGAGGATGTGAATAATTCTGTGTTTGCATTGCTCGATGTTGAGCCTGGCCTTTTGCTTCAGAAATTTCTTGCTGCTGTAGGGTACTGTCAGACGTACTGTCTAGTAACTGCTTCTTGTGATGAAATTGTGTTGGCGGCAAAACTGGAGATTGCTAGAATTCTCTGTCCTCAGAAAAGAACTTGAGCGGAAGCTTTTGATGGGCTATTTCTCTATGACTATGGTGTTTTGAGCTGGCCCTCTGCTGCTATTATTGGACCGTTGGAGTCTACTGCTACCTCTCTGGGTGTTGGGCCGGATTTACAAGCACTAGGTTTTGTATCAGAGGAGGAAATTCAGTCTACGCAGACGCAGTTCTTTGAATGTGGCAGTTTCATTACTGCAAGCTTTCAGGTCTCTGATGATAACTCTGAAAATGAAACGATGTCATATGGCAACACTAAGACTATTGTTATGGATGGAGCTAGTACGAAGGTTCATGGTCGTGCTCTCAAAGAAGCTGCGGCATTAGCGCCGGTGGCTACTCCTGGCAAGCGCATAACTCGTCACAAAAAGGAGGGTTACCTGGAGATGGCTCTGCCATACCAGCCCACGCGTCGCAAAGTCTCCAAGGTGGCTAAGGCTGTGCCACCAGAAGTTCTGCAGGTGAAGGAAATGCAGCGAATTGGGATTGAAGAGTGCCTGATCGAGCCAGAGGAACTCACTGTTGAGCGCCTCATGAAGACTCGCCCTACTGAGTAGGGGTCGCTCTGCAGTCTTTGTTTGCTTTATATTTCGGTTTTAAGACTATTTTGCTTCTGAGATGAACCTCGATTGTATGTAGAATGTGCTTTGTTGGAACATCCGTGGAATTAATGATGATGAGAAGTGGCCCCTTATCCATAATAAAATTGAAGAAAGTAATGCATCTATAGTTTGCTTCCAAGAAACCAAACGTAGGTCTTTTGATGCGAGTTTTACGAGAGGTTTTGCACCAAGAAAATTAGATAAATTTACTTATATCCCGTCAGAGGGGGCTTCTGGGGGGCTGTTAGTGCTTTGGGTTGGTAATCTTTTTGAGGGTCATGTGCTTTTAGAGGAAAGCTTTGAGGTAGCCATTGAATTCACCTCACATCTATCTGCTGATGTTTTCACTCCAGTTAATGTTTATGGCCCATGTGCTGGAATTAATAGAGAAAACTTTGTTACCTGGTTATTCTCGTGGAATATTGGGGATGATGATTTGTGGTTACTCCTTGGGGACTTCAACTTCTATAGGTTTGCTGAATATCGCAATCGTGATGGGGCCAATCTCACAGATATTGCTACGTTCAATGAAGTCATTAGTTATCTGGGCCTCATTGAATTACCAATTAAAGGTCATTCATACACATGGAGTAATATGCAGCTTAACCCACTTATGGTTCAGCTTGACTGGTGCTTCACATCGACCTCTTGGGCACTAAAATTTCCTAACACCCTTGTTAATAAGCTTGCTCGGCCGACCTCCGACCATGTCCCATATGTTGTTTCAGTGGGGACATATATACCTAAAGCCAAAGTATTTCGTTTTGAGAACTTCTGGATTCGATTACCTAGTTTTCTTGATAAAGTTCGATCTATTTGGGAGATTGACTGTCGAGGGGATAGTGCTAAATGTCTATCGGACAAATTTAAGCGTCTCGGGAAGGGGCTTAAGAAATGGAGTACTAGCTTTTCAGTAATTGACAATCTGATCACCAGATGCAACGAGGTAATACTTTGGATCAATGACTTTGAGAAGCAAAGAGACCCGCACATTAGCGAATGGAACTTTAGAAATATTGTTAAAGGCAGATTGCAACAACTCCTCCTTTGTAAGCAAGAATACTAGAAGAAAGATGTACTGCTCGTTGGGCACGTCTGGGGGACGAAAATACGTCTTTCTTCCATTCGATGGCCACCATTAGATATAGAAAAAACCTGATTACCTCACTAGCACGTGAGGATGGTTCAGTTTGCACCGATCATCATGAGAAGTGTAACATCCCAAAAATATTAATCAAGCTTATCAAGATCTAATCACCCAAGTTTAGTGTTAACCAAAAACTTTTATTAGTAATCTTGATATGAGTGCATGTGTGTTTTGCACTAATGCATGAATGCTTGAAATTGCCTTGTTTGATTGCTACAAAGGGTAAGGATGAGCTTAAAGGTGAATATCACATTATCTAGGTCAATCACAAACAAAATCAAATAGAAAGAAAGTCAAATATGGATCATATGATCATATGGTCATTTTGGTAAAAGTTAACAAGTAGCCCACTTTGGGTGTTCCTAGTAAAAGATTCCAAACACAAACTTTTCCCAATATTTTCACCCATTGCTAGACCAAGTAAAAGTGAATCCAAGCAAACTTTACAATTTCATAGAAACTATTTTCAAATACATTTAAGAGGAATTTCAAAATGGAGACAAGTGTATGTGCCTAGATCATCATTTTTCAAAAACATTCAAACAACCTCCACTTGACACACCCCAGCAACCTTAGACTACTAAGCAAGTACTCAGATCACTCACAAAAAATCAGTCAAAAATTTGAAAGATGAATTCATGCGGCCATTTGGTCGAACACCTGGCACACACAGTACAACCTCAACAACTATACACTGTTTTGAGCTATCAATTGCTCATCTCTTGTACTGCAATCAACCCATTCAATTGTCCATGATCATCCTTGGTACTTGGCCGTGCAAAGGAGAGGCATCACTAACCACATTGACCAGTGGCCATGCCGGTCGAGCACGAACCACTTGCTGCACGCCACGCCGCCCACGCCCACGACACCTAGTTGCTATCCTTGGCCTCACCGCCACCACCTGACCACCCCTGGACCAACGACGAGAAGTGGAGACGCTGGAAATCGCGCGCCCATTTAAGCCTCTGTCATGCCGAGAGCACGACGGAGCGCCGCAACTGCCTCGCACGCATACGCCGCGCCTCACTCTCTTCGCTCGTACCCGCAGTCGCCGTGGCACCAGTGACCTCCCAGACATGATCGTTCACCACCACGCGCCCCGTGACCACCATACTTCGTGACGAACACCCCATACCGAAACAGAGCATCGACGTCTCCCGACCAATAGTGACTGCCCCTTGTCGTGCCGTCAGTCGCGTGACGATCACCATAGTCCCCCGCACCGACCCATGCCCTCCACCGTGACGAACGCGACCTGGAGCAACGTCGCCAGAGAAGCCAGACCATGCTGCCCTGCCTCCACCCTTGGTGTATAAATAGAGGCCACCCCGGACCTCATTCTCCACACCATTCTACCCCCCCCACTCACCCAGGAACCTCACCGACCCTTCCCTGGAGCAAGGCGAGCACCACGATGCCGGAATTTGACCGGAGTCCGCCACTGCAGCCGAGGAAGGAAGCCATCGATTAGAGCCACCCCAGGAGCCTCCGTGACCGCCAATCGAACCGCCGTCAACGACAACCCCATTCGCCCCCATCGCCGACCTTAGCTGGAGTCCCGATAAGTCCTAGCGACCCCCACCGCCACGTTAGGGTTCGTTTCTCGCCGGAGCTGTTCGACGGAGACGACGAACCATAGCCATTAGATCCTAGTCTAATCGTAGGGCTAAGATTGAAAGATACTGTTTTGGCTAGGTTAAGTCGCTGACGCGTGGGACCGTTTTGTCAGCAGCCCGCTGCGGCAGCACTGTGCAGTTGGGCCGACCCATGTCGTTTCCCGCGCAGAGCCCAGTGATTCAAGTAAGATTTTGCCAATTTAGTTAAACCCATATTCTGTCAGTAGATTCAAAATTCAATTCAAAGAGATATACTGAACCAAAATACATGATTCCAATTTTGTTGGAAAGGTATTGGAATTATCTAATCACTCCTGTTGGATTCAAACCAATTGGAACTTTAGATCACCTATACCAAAAATAATAAGACAGAGACTTTTGACACTTCAAACATTTTTCTAAAACAAACTATAAATGCTTTTGAGATGATTCCACCTCTCAAAAATCACATTTGCCATGCTCTACATGAATATGTAAAAACATTTGGTTTTACGGATATTAAACTTAGACTAGTATTAAAATAAAGCTATATAGGCTTTTATAGTCACTTAAGTATTATTAAATAGTAGTATTAAATCTTGTAATGCTTGAACATCATTTTAAATCACATTCCCCAATCTTGAGAATATGTGGTGAGGACATGGTCCATAGGATCCCATATTCTGGTTGGAGAATATTAAATCTTAAACAATTTCAATGAGTAGAAATTACTTTTCTCAAATAAGAGAAATAAAAATGTGCCATGATTACATGTGGTGATTGAGATGATGCTAGATCATCTAGTATGAGCCTTGTGTGCTAAATAGAGGTAGTGAAATATTGTTTGGTGACTGTGTGTATTGTATGTATGTATAAATGCTAGTACCAACCCGGGATTCAACAAAGAGGAGTACTTCAAAGAGGAGGAGGAAAACTTCAACGACTGCAACAACTGCACTGCTCAAGGCAAGCTACCTATGTAAGCTAGAACTATGCATACTATCTATGCAAGTTAAAACTATGCAAGCCCACTATGCAAGCTATCCATGCAAGTTTATCTATGCAAGCTAACTTGTACAGATACCTTCGAGATGCGACATTACCAATTCCCAGTTTTACTCCAAGCTTTACTTTTCCCTTTACTACAGTTCTTACTTAGTTAATGAATTATGATTAGTGGAAAATAGAATGGATCCTACCAAGATCATAGGATTAGTCTTGGATACTTATACTGGACTAGCACCCTCAAATAGTGATTACCCTCAATACTAGTGGCTAGTGCTAAGCTAACACTTGATCACTTTAGATGGGAATACTTGGTAAAAATGATTATGAAAACCTTGGAATGAAATCTCATTCTATTGAAATGTCTTGACATGTGTTGTGAAACACAATGGTTTGATGATGAAACTGATGAGGCATGAGACTTGACTTTGATAAAAACTAATGGTTGGGTTCAGATGTGATACCATTCCAATTTTACCATACAACCACAATAACTGAGTTGGGTAAGGCTTGACTGGAAGTTTATATGTCTTAGTATGGGTTCCCTTACGGAATAGGTTGAGCTGAGGCTACCTGTTGATGAATGTCCACCTATGTAGTGCCCAAGATGACAGATGGTCATGGCTAGGAGGCCAAGCTCATAGGGGAGGTGCCTATACTAGGGTGTGTAATTGAAAGGTTAAGATTGATTATCCACATACCCAGTATGATGATTCAGGATTATCCTTGACAAATGTATCGAATTTTGTGGTGAAAGTGTATAATCTCTACAGAATGTCAAACTATTCGAATAGCCGTGTCCGCGATTATGGATAGTTGGAGTGGCCATACTGTTCCGTTGTCAGATGTTTTCCAAAATGATTTATGACCTGAAATATGAATTTGACTTGACCACAACAGAGTCGTGGGCATGAAAACTAGTTTCCCACCTAAGTGATGTAGAGAACTAAATTAGGTCCTTACTCTTGAATCCTTATGAAATAAACCTTGATTTTTGCAAACAAACCTAGAGCTTAAGATTCCTACTAGTCTTTACCTTACTTATCCTAGTGTTAGTTTGCGAGCACTTAAAGAGTACTCATGGTTTTGTCCCTGGTTATTCCCATGGCCAGACTATGAGGAGGATTACCCGGAAGATGGATAGAAGGAGGTCTATGACAACTAGGATCATCTCCCATCGTCAGCATTGCTTGTGACCCTGAAGATGGAGCCTACTACGTTTACTTTCCGCTGCTTTGATTGTATTAAGACTGGATCATGAGATCCTTTATTTGTAAGACCCTTCTTATGGTTTGTAGTGGATGATGTATTGTGGTACCACTTCTGTTATGTCTCGCAAAAATAGTAATCCTGGGATTGCGATGTACAACATAACAAGCATCTGGACTTAAAAATCCGGGTGTTGACAAGTTGGTATCAGAGCCATCCTAACCTAGAAGACCCTAGTTAGAATGGACGTCTGAAAAACTTAGTTTCAAAACAAAGAAAGTGAGTATTGACAAAAACCTATTCTCACTCTTATCCCTGAGGTTCTTTCAAAAAGAGATCACTTGTTACTCAAAACTCTTACAATTCTACATAAAAATTGACACTTGATCACCTCACTAACTTACTCATCTTAACTTCTTATAGATGGAGGTCCCATACACCAAGTTTTACCAGTTGGGCAATGGAGGGCAGCTGATCTTTGAAAGGGATCTGGATTCACTCTCTAGTATCTTGGATGCCCGCACCCGGAGTTCTACGAAGCGCAACTCGACGACCAACCAGGAGAGGACCTACAGTGGCTGATTGTTGCCGACCTAAGAGGCAACATGGAGCCACCTCTTTCTGACAAGATTCAGTTCAACGTTTGGGAGAACAACTGGTTAGACGGTCTAGCCAGGGCTATGCAGGAAGCTCTTGCTTGCTTGTGTGCTCAAAACATCAATCAAATCACCGGCACATGTTTTGCTCACTATGCAAGACGTGACTCTACAAGACAACCTCTATCCGTGCCAGCCCATCTAGAGTTGAAGCATCATGTGGACCACATGGCCTTCATGCTGCATGAGACGAAGAAAGAGTTGGACAATGCTCACTCTTACGCCAACCAGAACCATGCTGAATCTGTTGAGAGGAAGCAAACCCTTGCCATCCTCACCAGAGAGCGCAAGTCACTCCATCATCAGTGCAACAAAAAGGATCGCATCATCGCCCATCTTCGTCAGAAGATAGCCACCTTGCAGGAGACCATCCACGACCAGGATCTCCAGCTGGAGGAACAACAGGAGGAGGAAGGTGAAGACATCCGTGGGGATATTCACTCTTACCTCGGTGATGACGATGACTACCTGGAGGACGCCGCCATGGAGGACAACACCGATGAGGATGATGCTGACTTCATTGATGATGAGGAGCCCAACACCCCCGATGATGAGTAGTCGCACCTGAGCACTATCTTAGGTGTGAGTTGTACCCGGTCCCACTATATCGTAGCTTCATAGAATGGTTCTTAAAACCATCTGTTTTCTAGTTGTGGTGTGTGTTTGTAGAGTGTGCTTGCTATGAATGAATGAGTGAGAAGAAGTTGTTAGCGTCAAAACCTTAGTCTGGCTCAAAGTTTTAAAAGCTTTTGAATCCCACAAGTAAACCCTAGAAAAATTTCCCTCTTGTCTCATTATCTATCTCAATATTTAGATGACTCGTGGAAATCCCAGAGGAAGCAGTTCATCCTAAGACCCAATGTTGCTGATTCTGCAAATGTTAGTTTCTGATCATGAAGCTGGTAGAGCTGAACGTCAAGCCAACTTAGCCACTCTTCAACAGATAGCCCAGATGGCTGATACGTCGTAAACGTATCTATATTTTTTGATGTCCCATGCTTGTTTAGTATCTACTTTCTTATGTTTTGTTCACACTTTCAGGTATTTTTATATAGTTTCTGGGACTAACCTATTAACAAGCTGCCATAGTGCCAGTTGCCTATTTTCTGCTATTTTTGGTTTCAGAAAAGCTGGAAAAGAAATATTCTCGAAATTGGACCGGACAAAAGCCAAAGTCAATATTTTACCAGAAGACTCGCGGAGCCAGAAGACGAGACGGAGAGGGGCCACGAGGTGGCCACACCACCTGGTGGCGCTGGCCATCCCAGTCCACGCCAGGGGGTTGTGTGGGCCCCTCGGGCGCCCATCGACCTTGCCCTTTTGCCTATATAAGCCTCCCGGGACAAAAACCCTAGATACCAGATCAAAATTCCACGGAAGAGTCTGTAGCCACCATCATCTCCATCCCTAGATTGGGAGGGATCTGAAGCTCTTCCCGACACCCTGCTAGAGGGGATAATTCACCCTGGAGGCCTTCTTCATCACCATGCCTGCCTCCGGTGTGATGCGTGAGTAGTTCGTCCTTGGACTACGGGTCCATGTAGTAGCTAGATGGTTGGTTCTCCTCCTTTGTGCAATCATGTTTAGATTTTGTGAGCTCCGTTCATGATCAAGATCATCTATTTGTAATCCTACATGTTGTGTTTATGGGGATCCGATGGATATTGAGGTGCTATTTCAGATTGATTATTGATTCTATCATGTCTTTGTTATTTGTGATCTTGCATGCTTTCTGTTGTTAGTTGCTATCTTGGCCAAGTAGATGCTAGCAACTCCAAGAGGGAGTATTTATGCTCGATAGTGGGTTCATGCCTCTAGTAATCTGGGGAAGTGACAGAAATCTCTAAGGTACTAGATGTGCTGTTGCTACTAGGGAGAAAACGACAATCCTTTGTTCATAGAACAATCGTATTGTTTACTTTACACACTTTGCGTAATTCAATTATCTATTGCTTGCAACTTAATACTGGAGGGGGTTCAGATGATAAACTGAAGGTGGATTATTAGTCATAGATGCAGTTGGTTTATGGTCTATGTATAATGTTGTAATTCCCAATCAAATCTCAAAGGAGTCAAGATGATTAGTATATGCATGCATGCTTTCTCGATGTTTGTCAATTGCCACGTTGTAATTTGTTCACCCAGCATGTCATCTATCTTAAGGAGAATCACCACTAGTGAACTATGGACCCCGGTCCTTTCTTTTACCATCAATCTACCCATGTTTAGCAAGTCTGAGGAGCCTTTAGATGCTGACGATTGGCTGCAGACCATGGAAAAGAATCTAGAAGTTGCAGGAGTTGATGCTAATGATAAGGTGCTATTTGCCACCCACTACCTATCCGGCTACGTCATATCATGGTGGAATAGTACCCGTACGATGAACGAAGGTCAGATGATGACTTGGGAGGAGTTCAAACTCAAGTTCAGTAGGACCCATGTGCCCCCGGGTCTGATCAAGAGGATGAGGGATGAATTCCGAGACTTGAAGCAAGGAAGGATGACTGTGGTTGAGTATCGTGACAGATTCTTGTCTCTGGCTAGGTATGCACCTGATGAGATTGACAATCAAGCCAAGAAGAAAGAGAGATTCTTGAATGGTCTACATGATGAGATGCAGACAGTGCTAGTCAATATTCCCTTTGATGACCTCGAAGCCTTAGTGGATTCTGCAATCCAGATGGAAGGCAAGATCAACCAAGCTAGTGAAAACCGTAAGCGTCGTATGATGCACCAACCAGGACCCCACCATACCCCGAAGTATCGCCCCAACCTGTCTACAGGATATGCACCCAGAAACAACAGACCCCCTATGTCCTGTCCAAACTACCCCAACCGTGGCAGAGGAAACTCAAGGCCCGGAGGAAACCACAACAACAACCCCGACAACTCCCATAACTTCAACCATGCACCGCTAAAGTCCAACAACAACAACAATACTGCCCCAAGGACTGGAAGCAATGTTGTGCCTGTCGCAGGGAAAGACAAGTCCATGACCACTTGCTTTGAATGTGGAGTCACGGCTCACTACTCCAACGAGTGCCCCAAGAAGCTTGCCGCAGCAACCAATGTGAATGCACCTGCCCAACAGCAACGCCATGTCCAGCCTGGAAAGAGATTCACCCCAGGAAACCCGCACAACTGTAATGGCCGTATGTTCCACATGAATACCGAGGAAGCCTAGGAAGTGCCAGATGTCGTGCTGGGTATGTTTTCTGTTAACTTAGTATTAGCAAGAGTGTTGTTTGATTCCGGAGCATCGCACTTGTTTGTTACAGAAGAATTTGCATGCACTAGTAAGATTCAACCAACAAATCTGAAGCATGTTACGATAGTTCAAATCCCTGGTTCAACCACCAAAGCTAAAAAAAATTGCAAGTCCGTACCCATCAGAATCCATGGGATAGATTTTTATGCCAATCTAATAGTACTTGGAACTAAAGGTTTGGAAGTCATACTAGGAATGGATTAGATGTCAAAACATCAAGGATTAATCGACTGTGCCAAGAAAGCCATAACCATGACCAGTAGCACTAGAGTATCAGTAGAACATGTATCTGAGACATTGCCCTGTCAATTCAAGTGCAACAAGAGTTTATCCAAAACCACCATTGACCAAGTCAGAATAGTCTGTGAATACCCCGATGTGTTCCCAGATGAATTGCCTGGTATGCCCCGAGATCAGGATATCGAGTTTATCATTGAACTAATCTCAAAGGACCCATAGCTTAGAGACCCATAGCTTAGAGACCTTATAGCATGAACCCATCTAAACTAGTGGAACTGAAGAAGCAACTTGATGATATGCTGGGAAAAGGACTGATACAACCAAGTGCATTGCCATGGAGATCACCGTTTTGTTTGTTGATAAGAAGGATGGCGCCAACCGTCTTTGTACGGATTATCGGAAGCTGAATGATGTCACCATCAAGAACAAATACCCTTTACCAAAGATAGAAGATTTGTTTGATCAACTGACTGGTGCCAGTGTGTTCTCTAAGATTGATCTTAGAACTGGTTATCATCAATTGATGATTTGTGCAACAAATATCCCAAAGACTGCCTTCACCACCAGATATGGATTGTATGAGTATAATGTCATGTCTTTTGGATTAACCAATGCCCCCGCTTATTTCATGAATCTCATGAATAAGATTTTTACGAACTTCTTGGATAAGTTTGTCGTTGTTTTTATCGATGACATTCTGATCTACTCCAAGTCAGAAGATGTCAACACCCAGATTTTTAATCCAAGATGCCTATTATGCCATACCTCACAATCCTAGGATTACCATTTTTAGAGACATAACAGAATTGGTACCACAGTACATCATCCATTACAAACCATAATAAAGGTCTTACAAATAAAGGATCCCATGATCCAGTCTTAATATAATCAAAGCAGCGGAAAGTAAACGTAGTAGGGGCTCCATATTCAGAGTCACATGCAATGCTGACGATGTGAGATGATCCTAGTTGTCATAGACCTCCTGCTGTCCATCTTCCTCGTAGTCCTCCTCATAGTCTGGCCACGGGAATAGCCAGGGACAAAGCCATGAGTACTCTTTAAGTACTCGCAAACTATCACTAACAAGTAAGGTAGTTCTAGAAGGAATCTTAAGCTCTAGGTTTATTTGCAGAAAGCCAGGTTTATTTCATAAGGGTTCAAAAGTAAAGAACCTAATTTAATTTTCTACATCACCTAAGTGGGAACCTAGTTTTCCTGTCCACAACCCTGTTGTGGTCAAGTCAAGGTCATAGTTCAATTCACAAGTCATTTTTGAAAACATCTGACAACGGAATAGTATGGCCACTCCAACTATCCATGACCACGGACGCGGCTATTCGAATAGTTTGACACTCTATAGAGGTGGTACACTTTCACCACAATATTCGATACATCCGTCAGGGATAACCCTAAATCATCATACTTAGTATGCGGATAATCAATCATAACCTTTCAATTACACACTCTAGTATATGCACCTCCCCTATGAGCTTGGCCTCCCAGCCATGGCCATCTGCCATCCTGGGCACTGCATAGGTGGACATTCACATTCACAAGGTAGCCTCAACTCAACCCCTTTCCGCGAGGGAACCCATACTAAGGAATATAAACTTCCAGTTAAGCCCTACCCAATTCAGGTATTGCGGTTGTACGGTAAAATTGGAATCGTATCGCATGTGAACCCAACCATCAGTTTTTATAAAGCGCCAAGGATCATGCCTCAACAATTTCATCATCAAGTCATTTTGTGTTCATAACACATGTCAAAACATTTCAATAGAATGAACCATCATTCCAAGGTTTTCAGAATCACTTTCACCAAGTATTCCCATCCAAAGTGATCAACTTTATGCTTAGCACTAGCGACTAAAATTTTATGCTCTTTGTGTAACTAATGAGGGGTATTCACTAATGAGGGGTGCTAATCAAGTGTAACTATCCAAATATAGTTTTATGCTCTTTGTGGCATCTAAGTATAACTACTTAGGCCTAGTTTTATACTGTTGATGGCATCTATCCTATTTTTCCAATACTCACAAATCACTAACTAAAGGTAAAGAACTTTGGTAAAAGTAAAAGAATAAAGCTTGCAAGTAAAACTTGGGATTGGTAGAATCAAGGTTGCATAACCAAAGTATGCTTAATGCATCTTTTATAGGTTATCTTGCAAGGATGGCTTGCATAGTTAACTTTTAGTATTAGGCTTGCCTTGAGTAGTGCAGTGATTGAAGTTCTCTTCGTCTTCTTCTTGGTAGGTCTCCTCCTCCTCGTATCTCGGGTCGGTACTAGCGTCTATAAATGAATACGAGGTACACAATAACCAGAAAATATTTAACTACTTCTATTTAGCACACTAAGGCTCACACTTGATGATCTAGCATCATCACAAACATCACATGGAATAAAGACCTAGTCTTATTTATCTTATTTTCGAAAAGTAATTTCTACTCATTGAAAAATACTTAAGATTTAATATTCTCCAATTAAAATATGGGATCATGTTGACACATGTCATCACCACATATTCTAATACTTGGGAATGTGATTTAAAGTGGTGGTCATATTTTAGAAAGTTTAAAATTACTATTTAATAAAATTAAAGTGACTAGAAATGCCCATATAGCATTCTTTTAGTACTAGTCCAAGATCACTGCATGTAAACCTAAATATTTTTACATATTCAGATATATCTTTTGAAATGTGATTTTTGAGAGTTGGAATCAACTCAAAAGCATTTTTGGTTGATTTTTGAAAAATGTTTGAAGTGGCAAAAGCCTCTGTCTTGTTATTTTTACTATAGGTGATCTATAATTTCAAATAGTTTGAATCCGACGGTCTTGGGTAGATAATTTGAATACCTTTCTAAAAAAATTGGAATCATGCAATTTGGTTCAATGAATCTCTTTGAATTTATTTTTGAATCTACTGACAGAAACTAGTTTTAACTAAAATGGAAAAAGTCTATTTGAATCAACAGGCTATGCGCGGGAAACTAATTGGGCCAGCCTAGCTACGCGGCGCGCGTGCAGCGGGCTACTGACAGGTGGGTCCTACTGGGCAGTGGCTCATCTAAATCGAAACGGTAAGTTTCAATCTGGGTCATGCGATTAGAGCTTGATCGACGGCCGAGCATCATCGTCTCCATCGCATAGCTCCGGCGAGACTGAACCCTAATCGCGACGGTGGGGGTACATGGGGGCTCACTAGGGCTCCAGCTAGGGTCGGCGATGGGGGCGATCGAACGTGTCGAGGATGGCGGTTCGAATAGTGGTCGCAGCGGCTCCTGGGTGGTCTCAATCAACGGGCTCCTTCTTCCTCTGCAGCGGCGGACTCCAGTGAAATTCCGGCGGGCTTGTGCTCGCCTTGCTCCGAGAAGAGGTGTGGGAGGTTTCTGAGAGAGAGGGGAGTGGAATGGTGTGGCGAATTGGGGCTGGGTAGCCTCTATTTATACACCAGTGAGAGGGACAGAGTGGCATGGCTCGGGCTCGTTGGCGACGTCATTACAGAAGGCTATCAGCATGGCTGAGGGTAGGGGTCGACGCGGTGCTTCGGGGCAATTGTCATGCGAGTGATTTTTGTGACCTCGGATCGTGTAAGATCCTAAGTCCCTGTGATTAACATGCTAGTCCCTGGATCATTAGCTAGCACTCACAGTCGATGAAATATCATGTAAAACACAAGTCTTTATTACATGAATCGAATAATCCAGAGTTTACATTATTACAACAGAAGCAAAATATATACAACTTGGAGTCCCATCAATGCCACAGGCAGGTTGAGTGAAGACTCGCGATCCTAGCGCACCTTTCAACGATCTCCGAATTCTGCACATAAAACGTGCAGCCAAACGAGTTGGTCAATACTTTGAATGTATTGGCAAATTACACCAAGGAAAGAACAAGACTAACTCTACATGCAAGGCTAGAGTAGGCTTTGGGGTTCATTTGCGTAAAGCCAATTTTATAAATGTAATAAGAAAAGAGGAAGAAAGTTTTCCCTACTTTGTAAACTTTGATAAATAGTATAGGGTCAAATGGAACACGAGGATATTACTCACCAAGTGCCCAATCAACCTAACACTTGGATATTACACACCAGGTGACACTTGGATATTACGCACCAAGTTACTTGGATATGACACACCAAGTTCCCAAATTCCCACCTATTAGCGATATTACGCACGCCATAGGGTTTGAAAAACTTTTTTTTGAAAAGAGAGAGAGGAAGATCTTTCAGAGGCTCCATCCTTCAGATGCTCAAAATGTTCTTTTCCGTGAACTCGGCTGATCGATCAGATTGCAATACTCTCGAGAGGTTGTGCACTTTCCCCACAATCCACGATCAAGTCCTTTTACAGACAAGACCATGGCGAAGCCTTCCCTTAGTAGCCCCTCTACCAGCTGGATCCAACCGTGCCAAGAACCTCCAAATGTTGGTACCCCGGTGAGGTTTCCCACTAAGTACTAAGCCAAGACAGAGCCCATATGTATTGTGGTTGCACGGGAAGCTTCTGAATTCTAAAACATGGCAGACTTCTTTGATTCCTGGGCGGCCGTCCTCCACCAAAATCTCACTCGTTGTCCCGACAACCATTCCGCCCAGAAGAAAACTTAGTTTTATTTTGAAGGGGTTTTGGAGAAGAAAGTTCGCTCGAGAGAGCTATCATACTTAGAAAATTCTTGAGTCTTTCGAACCCTCCCAACGGTATTTGATATACATATAGCATAGCAAGCAATACTTAGCAAAACAGGGGGAACCTATTAGGACGGAAAATCCTCAGTATAAAGCTACTCATGGCATACTACAAAACCGCACTTGCAAAAATAGTAATAAGAAAGCTACTAAAAACCTACACATGCATACTACAAGATTTTGAAGAGTAAAACATGCATAGTCAAAAACTGGGACATAACATGAACAAGTGGTGTAACTTGCCTTATGTTTGTGTTATGGGTGATGATTGAATTCTTCGGCAGCAATCGCACTCTCCGAACAATCTAACGCGAGGACAAAACAATTCCAATCAACACAATTACAAACATAACAACCACAACAATGATGAACACAAGCATGCATGATGATTTAATATTAATTCTTTGAATGGTATTAGATCATATGATGCATGTAGGAGATCATTTAATGCAATAGGGTATTTGTTATTAAATCTTGATGACCAAAAAAAGGCTTTAGTAGTTCTGTTGCAACTTCTGTCCTAATTGTCCAATTAAATTTGGTTATTAGTTTTATTGGATAGAGGACATTAATACGGACCAGGAGGAATTGGATTCATCTTAATCGGAGTTATAGATCTTTTTCTAGGATTTATTTAGTGTTTAATGGAGTTTAATAAATCTGAACAGATCATGCTGACAACGAACAAAACTAAGTACAGATCTGAAAACTACGCAAGATTATGAACTCAGGGACATATTACTCATATTTTTCGGATATGTAGATTATTTACTATGAATTTAATGATTTAAAAGGCCAATAATACTAAATAATTATTCGCCAGTAATCTATAAAGTAAACTTGTAATTTTATTCCAGAATCATGTTCTATACAATTTTGTGAATCCAGGGGTATATTATTTGCGATGTTTGGACATAGTATGAATTTTCTATGGATTTTACAAGTTAGATCTATAATCTGCAATTTTAAATTCGAACGGAATATTTCAGAGAATATTCCGCTGACTGGACAGGTTGACCGTGCAGGCTGACTGGGACTAGATGCTGACCTGACGACGACGTGGCGGTGACGAGGCAACTGATCGGGACGATTGAATCTCGACCGTCGGGATGAGATCCGGTGGCTAGAAGAGAAGTTGGCTCAAAATAGACCCGGTTTTGCCTAACAAAGGACTAGAAGTAGATCTGTGTTAGAGAGATAAATCCGTAGGTCAAATCGAAAAACTTTGAACATGAAAGTTGTGGAGGATGATTAGATCTACCTTTTCACCAAAGGGATTTGGATTCCAAGAAACGAGCGCGAGTAGATCTTGGAATTACGCCATCAGATCTGAAATATTGCGTTGCGAAATTCTCCGGCTGTGGTGGATGAAAAGAGGTGAGGTTTGTCGGAATTGAAAGATTTTGACGAGATCTACAACTTTCGTGTTGAAGCCGAAGGCAGCCGACGAAGTTTAGATGGGTTTAGAAGCGAAATACGATTCGGTGGTGTGTAGATTCGGGATTTCGGGAAGGAGAAGTGTTATAGCTGTGGCTCCGATGGATTACTTAGGCTTTTATGATGATGGGAGGATAGATCTTGGAGTAGGGAACAAGTAGAAACAAACGGAAGTCAATTCGGAGTTGTAGATAAAAAGTTATGAGTGTTTGAATAGAGATAGGTTTAGAAAACAGATTTTCGCACGCTTTTTAAAGCGGAGGTGGGATCGATCGTGCCTGGCTGCTGGTTCGGTCGGCTGAAGTGGGCCGGCCGGCGGCCCATTTCGGTTTTTTTTCTTTTTTGGTATTTTCTTTATATCTTTTGCATACGAACTCCAAATGACATGATTCTTGTTTCTAAATTTTTCTAAAATTCCATAGATCATTATAAGATCATATTTATAACATTTTCACTAGTTTAGAGATGATTTATTTATAAATGTCTTTATATTCCTTATAGGAACATTTGGGTAAATCAACTATCGGATCTAGATATTAGAATTTGGATTCAATTTTTGGGAACTTTGCATGGATGCAAAGGAATGCTTATGAATGCTTCATGATTTTTGTTTTTGCAAACATTCACACAAATCCTAAAGCTAAAACTCAATTCACGCCTTTTTGCCTATATGGCTACTTAGGTATTATCAAAAAAGATATAGGGTTTTATGCATTGGCCTTATATGGCTACTATGCAATATTTCTAAATAGCTTCTTAGGGTTTTATTTTAACCACTCAACCAAAACACACAATGCCACAAATGCCCAAAACAACAAGTTCAATCATGTAACATGAAGGAACACATTCTTAACATCCAATGAAAATGAAGATGTCATGTTATCTTCTCTCTTTTCAAGCAAGTCGTGAAAAGCATCTAGAATGGTTTCATAAATCGAAGTAGAGACTTTAAGGGGTCAAATAGGGAAATTAGAATATCACTCCACCATAATTGGGAAAGTCATTTTATTCCCTCTCTTTAATCATCTAAGCATGGTTGGATATTTAAAGAATCAAATAGTTGAAAAGAAAATGAAAACAAGTTGGATAGTCCTGTAAATCCAATCTCATACAAGTTTTCTAAATTCAAGGAAGGAAAATCATAACAGAAAGTTTCTTTTCTTTGAGAAATTTCAACAAAGTCAAACAATTCAACCAAGTTATTTTAATAACTTTACATTCCAAAATTAGGAGAATTTTGGGATGTGACAGTGATGGCACGGCAAGGGGCGGTCGAGAACGGTGGGGAACGGTCGGTGCTCTGCGCGGGAACGACGACGTTCGAGATGGCGTACAACGTCTATGGTCCACGTGGCGGCGAACAGGTGTGTCTGGGGGCTAGCTGGTGTCACGGTGAGTGTGTGCACGCGCGGTGAGGGCGAGGCGTGGCGTGTGTGCGCGTGTCGGCTGTGGTGCTCTGGCGCACTCTCGGCATGGCGGCAGAGAAATGGGCGCGGCGTTTTCGGGTGGTCCACAGCTAATCCTTGGTCGAGGGGTGGACATAGGGTGGCGGTGGACGGTCGCCTGTCTCCTGATCATCGCGGGAGAGGGCGGCGCTGGCTGTGGCGAGTGGGGCTTGGTCGACCAGCACGACGAGCTCGAGCGGCATGACACTGGTGCAAACATCAAAGGGGAGCTGGTCTTCGGCGATGCTGGGCACTAGGGCAGACATGGGAGAGAAATGAGGGGCTAGTGGCGAGTGATCACTGCTCAGAACAGTAGAAGTTAGGCAAGTGTTTTCTGTGTCTACCAGGTGCTCGACCAAATGACCGCATGAATTTAAGATTTGAATTTTTGGATGAATTTTGGTGTGTGTTCTGAGTACTTCCTTGAGTGTCTATGGTTGCTTGGAAAAGTCAAGGTGAATTGATTTGAGTGGTTTTTGAAAAATGGTGATCTATGCCTATGAACTTGATTCAATTTTGCAATCTCCTTTAAATAGATTTTTGAATTTGTTTCTGTTAGTTTGTAAAGTGGGCTTCTGTTCACTTTTACTTGGTCAAGAAAGGGGTGAAAAGAATTGGGAAAGTTTCTGTTAGATATCCTTTACTAGAAACACTCAAGTGGTCTAGTTGATAAGTTTGGTCAAAATGACCATTTGCTTATAAGCTTCATATTTGATTTTCTTTTCTTTTTATTTTGTTTGTAAATGGCCTAGATAATGTAGTATTCATCTTTAAACCATTCCTTACCATTTGTAGCAATCAAACATGGCATTTGCACTCATTCATACACCAATGCAATTCACACATACACTCATATTAGATTTAATAATAAAATTTTTTGTTAACCCTAAACTTGGGTGATTAGAACTTGATAATCTTGATTTTTTTGGGGTGGTACAGAAGAAGACCATGAACATCACCTAAGAACCATCCTTGAAACCCATAGGGAGCATCCGTTGTATGCCCAGTTCAGGAAGTGTGAATTTTGTTAAGAGAAGTAGGATTCCTAGGCTATATCCTATCGGAAGGAGGAGTCGCTGTCGATCCCGCCAAGATTAAAGATGTCAAAGAATGGAAAGCCCCAACCACCCAAACCGAAGTCCGTGCATTTCTTGGATTAGCCTGATATTACTGCAAGTTTGTTGAAGGATTTTCGAGCATCACAAGACCGATGACCCAGTTGTTGAAGAAAGATAAGAAGTTTGAATGGACTGAAAAATGTGAAGCAAGCTTTCAAGATCTTAAGAAGATATTGATTTCTACCCCAATTATGATCATGCTCGATATCAAGAAGCCTTTCGATGTGTATTGTGACGCATCCAAGATTGTTCTCGGATGTGTGTTGATGCAAGAAGGCAAAGTTATATCCTATCTGTCCAGACAACTAAAGCAGCATGAACAGAACTACCCTACCCATGACCTAGAACTAGCAGCCGTAGTGTTAGCTTTGAAGACATGGTGTCATTACCTCATGGGTAATCGTTGTAAGATTTATTCGGATCACAAGAGTCTGAAGTATATTTTCACCCAAAAGGAGTTGAATATGAGGCAAATGAGATGGATTGAGTTAATCAAGCATTATGACCTTGACATTCACTATCACCAAGGCAAAGCCAATGTGGTAGCGGATGCTCTTAGCAGATTGACGTGTAGATTAAACACCATGATAAAGGAAGCCCAGCCAAGTCTGCATGAGGAGATGGAGAATTTCAGAGTGGAGCTAGGTAGCGAAGGATTTTTAGCTAGCATAGAACTCCAACCCACTTTGATTAGTCAGGTAAAAGAAGCCCAAAAAGGAAATACAAGTATCGACGGAATCAAGTGTCGTATCAGAATAGGGAAGGTACCCGGATTCACCGAAGATGAAGAAGGAATTTTGTGGTACAAAGGATGTATCTATGTTCCAGCAAATTGAGAGTTGAAACAAATCATCATGCAGGAAGCTCATGATACTCTTTATTCTATCCACCCGGGAGGAACAAAGATGTAGATTTGAAGGACAATTTTGGTGGCACAAAATGAAGAGAGAAGTCGGAAGCTACATAGACAAGTGTGATATCTTTCAAAGAGTCAAAGCGGAACATCAGCGACCCACAGGACTTTTGCAACCATTATAGTTTCTAGAATGGAAATGGGATTCTGTCAGAATGGATTTCATCACCAGTTTGCCTACATCTAGTAGGGGAAATGACTCTATTCGGGTCATAGCTGATAGACTATCCAAGGTAGCCCATTTCATACCCGTCAAGACAACCTACCAGAGTTCGAAGCTAGAAGAGTTATACATTGCTAGAATAGTCAGTTTACATGGAACCCCCAAGACCATAGTATCGGATCGAGGAACCCAGTTTACCTCAAGATTTTGGCAGAAAGTCCAAGAAGGATTAGGAACCAAACTGAATTTCAGCATAGCTTATCACCCACAAACCGACGGACAAACTAAAAGAGTCAACCGAATCTTAGAAGATATGTTGAGAGCCTGTGTGCTAGAGTATGGATCTATATGGGAAGATTGTCTACCTTTCGCGGAATTCTCATACAACAATATTTATCAAGCCAGTTTGCAAATGGCCCCCTTTGAATTTCTGTATGGAAGAAAGTGCCATACCCCATTGAATTGGTCGCAAGTAGGAGAGAGTC
This sequence comes from Avena eriantha, assembly GCA_910589775.1. NCBI lineage: Eukaryota > Viridiplantae > Streptophyta > Magnoliopsida > Poales > Poaceae > Avena > Avena eriantha. The sequence goes on along the minus strand of OU342745.1, from coordinate 361,551,397 downwards.
AGATCTTCGGACCCGACATTCTCCGAGAGGCTGAAGAGAAGGTTCACAAAGTCCGTGAGCACCTCAAGACCGCTCAATCTAGACAGAAGAGTTATGCAGATAAAAGACGTCGCGACCTGACTTTCAATGTCGGAGATTTTGTGTATCTCAAAGTATCACCCTTGAAGGGAATGCAACGTTTTCAACTGAAAGGGAAGTTAGCCCCTAGATATATTGGAACTTTTAAGATTTTGAATCACCGAGGAGAAGTATCATATCAACTGGAACTGCCTGAGGAGATGTCAGCCATGTAGAATGTGTTCCATATCTCGTAACTTCGCAAATGCCTAGAAGTTCCGGAGAAGACTGAAGTGTTCAAGAACATCGATCAATAAGCCATAGATATCAATAAGGATCTAACCTATCATGAAGTTCCTATCCATATTTTGAAAGAAGCATTCAGAACCACCCGGACCCGAAGTATTAAGTTTCTCAAGATCCAGTGGAGTAACCATACCAAAGAAGAAGCCACCTAGGAACGAGAAGATTACATTAGGATTGAGTATCCCAATCTCTTTAGTTCCTAGTTTTTCCTGAATCTCGGGACGAGATTCTGTTTTAAGGAGGGAAGGTTTGTAACATTCCAAAAATATTAATCAAGCTTATAAATATCTAATCACCCAAGTTTAGGGTTAGCCAAAAACTTTTATTAGTAATCTTGATATGAGTGTACGTGTGTTTTGCATTAATGCATGAATTCTTGAAATTGCCTTGTTTGATTGCTACAAAGGGTAAGGATGAGATTAAATATGAATACCACATCATCTAGGTCAATCACAAACAAAATCAAATAGAAAGAAAGTCAAATATGGATCATATGATCATATGGTCATTTTGGAAAAAATTAACAAGTAGCCCACTTTGGGTGTTCCTAGTAAAAGATTCCAAACAGAAACTTTTCCCAATATTTGCACCCATTACTAGACCAAGTAAAAGTGAATCCAAGCAAACTTTACAATTGCACAAAAACTATTTTCAAATACATTTAAGAGGAATTTCAAAATGGAGACAAGTGTATGTGCCTAGATCATCATTTTTCAAAAACCATTCAAACAACCTCCACTTGACAAACCCTAGCAACCTTAGACTACTAAGCAAGTACTCAGATCACTCACCAAAAATCATTCAAAAATTTGAAAGATGAATTCATGCGGCCATTTGGTTGAACACCTGGCAAGCACAGTACAACCTCAACAACTATACACTGTTTTGAGCTATCAATTGATCATCTCTTGTACTGCAATCAACCCATTCAATTGTCCATGATCATCCTTGGTACTTGGCCGTGCAAAGGAGAGGCATCACTAGCCACATTGACCAGTGGCATGATCGTACTTAGCCGGCCATGTCGGTCGAGCACGAACCACTTGCTACATGCCGCGCTGCCCACACCCACGACACCTAGTAGCTAGCCCTGACCTCACTGCCACCCCTGACCACCCCTGGACCAATAGCGAGAAGTGGAGACGCTAGAAATCGCGTGCCCATTTAAGCCTTTGCCATGCCGAGAGCATGACGGAGCACCGCAGCTGCCTCGCACGCATACGCCACGCCTCACTCTCTCCGCTCGTACCCGCAGTCGCCGTGGCACCAGTGACCTCCCAGACATGATCGTTCACCACCACGCGCCCCGTGACCACCATACTTCGTGACGAACACCCCGTACCCAAACAGAGCATCGACGTCGCCCGACCAATAGTGACTGCCCCTTGTCGTGCCGTCACTCGCGTGACGATCACCATAGTCCCCCTCACCGACCCATGCCCTCCACCGTTACGAACGCGACCTGGAGCAACGTCGCCGGAGAAGCCAGACCATGCTGCCCTGCCTCCACCCTTGGTGTATAAATAGAGGCCACCCCGGACCTCATTCTCCACACCATTCTACCCCCCACTCACCCAGGAACCTCACCGACCCTTCCCTGGAGCAAGGCGAGCACCACGACGCCGGAATTTGACCGGAGTCCGCCACTGCAGTCGAGGAAGGAAGCCATCGATTAGAGCCACCCCAGGAGCCGCCGTGACCGCCAATCGAACCGCCGTCAACGACAACCCCATTCGCTCCCATCGCCGACCTTAGCTGGAGTCCCGATAAGTCCCAGCGACCCCCATCGCCGCGTTAGGGTTCGTTTCTCGTCGGAGCTGTTCGATGGAGACGACGAACCACAACCGTTAGATCCTAGTCTAATCATAGGGCTAAGATTAAAAAATACCATTTCGGCTTAGTTAAGTCGCTGATGCGTGGGACCGTTTTTTCAACAGCCCGCTGCGCCAGCACTGTGCAGTTGGGCCAGCCCATGTTGTTTTCCATGTAGAGCCCACTGATTCAAATAAGATTTTGCCAATTTAGTTAAACCCATATTCTGTCAGTAGATTCAAATTCAATTCAAAGAGATATACTGAACCAAAATACATGATTCCAAATTTGTTGGAAAGGTATTGGAATTATCTAATCACTCCCGTTGGATTCAAACCAATTGTAACTTTAGATCACCTATACCAAAAATAACAAGACAGATACTTTTGACACTTCAAACATTTTTCTAAAATAAACTATAAATTCTTTTGAGATGATTCCACCTCTCAAAAATCACATTTGCCATGCTCTACACGAATATTTTTAAAAAATTGGTTTTACATATATTAAACTTGGACTAGTATTAAAAGAAAGCTATATAGGAATTTCTAGTCACTTAAATATTATTAAATAGTAGTATTAAATCTTGTAATGCTTGACCATCATTTTAAATCACATTCCCCAAGGTTCAGAATATGTGGTGAGGACATGGTCCATAGGATCCCATATTCTAGATGGAGAATATTAAATCTTAAACAATTTCAATGAGTAGAAATTACTTTTCTCAAATAAGAGAATAAAAATGTGCCATGATTACATGTGGTGATTGAGATGATGCTAGATCATATAGTATGAGCCTTGTGTGCTAAATAGAGGTAGTGAAATGTTGTTTGGTGACTGTGTGAATTGTATGTATGTATAGACGCTAGTACCGACTCGGGATTCAATAAAGAGGAGTACTTCGAAGAGGAGGAGGAAAACTTCAACGACTGCAACAAGTGCACTGCTCAAGGCAAGCTACCTATGCAAGCTAGAACTATGCATACTATCTATGCAAGTTAAAACTATGCAAGACCACTACAAGCTATCCATGCAAGTTTAGCTATGCATGCTAACTTGTACAGATACCATATACCCACCTCCGAGATGCAACTTTACCAATTCCCAGTTTTACTCCAAGCTTTACTTTTCCCTTTACTACAGTTCTTACTTAGTTAATGAATTATGATTAGTGGAAAATAGAATGGATCCTACCAAGATCATAGGATTAGTCTTGGATACTTATACTGGACTAGCACCCTCAAATAGTGATTACCCTCAATACTAGTGGGTAGTGCTAAGCTAACACTTGATCACTTTAGATGGGAATACTTGGTAAAAATGATTCTGAAAACCTTGGAATGAAGTCTCATTCTATTGAAATGTTTTGACATGTGTTGTGAAACACAATGGTTTGATGATGAAATTGATGAGGCATGAGCCTTGACTTTGATAAAAACTGATGGTTGGGTTCGGGTGCTATACCATTCCAATTTTACCATACACCCACAATACCTGAGTTGGGTAAGGCTTGACTAGAAGTTTATATGTCTTAGTATGGGTTCCCTTGCGGAATAGGTTGAGCTGAGGCTACCTCATGATGAATGTCCAGCTATGCAGTGCCCAGGATGATAGATGGTCATGGTTGGGAGGCCAAGCTCATAGGGGAGGTGCCTATACTAGGGTGTGTAATTGAAAGGTTAAGATTGATTATCCGCATACCCAGTATGATTATTCAGGGTTATCCCTGACGGATGTATCGAATTTTGTGGTGAAAGTGTACAATCTCTGCATAGTGTCAAACTATTCGAATAGCCGCGTCCGCGGTTATGGACAGTTGGAGTGGCCATACTGTTCCGTTGTCAGATGTTTTACAAAATGATTTATGACCTGAAAGATGACTTTGACTTGACCACAACAGAGTTGTGGGCATGAAAACTAGTTTCCCCCTAATTGATGTAGAGAACTAAATTAGGTCCTTACTCTTGAATCCTTATGAAATAAACCTGGCTTTTTGCAAACAAACCTAGAGCTTAAGATTCCTACTAGTCTTTACTTACTTATCCTAGTGGATAGTTTGGCTGGTTTGTTTGGTTGCGTCATTGGCAGATTACCTTTCACTTATTTGGGTTTGCCGTTAGGCACTACAAAACCCACAGTTCGAGATCTCTCTCCTCTAGTTGGTTTAGTCGAGAGACGTCTAAATGCAAGTGCTCACTTTCTTGGATATGGAGGAAGACTAGAATTTGTTAGGTTTGTGTTGTCGACACTTCCAACTTTCTTCATGTGTTCAATTAAACTGCAGAAGACCATCATAAATATTTGCAATCATGCACAAAGGCACTCTCTCTGGGCCAAGGAAGATGATTCATCTTCGGTTAATGCAGTTGCGGCTTGGTCACTTGTTTTTTGACCAAAACAACAAGGTGGACTGGGTATACTGAATTTAGAACAGCAGAACAAAGCGTTACTTCTAAAGCAGCTGCACAAATTTTACTCCAAAGTAGATACACCATGGGTAAAGCTTGTGTGGTCACTTTATGGCAATTCGGTGCCCCATGCTAGTTCACGAAGGGGGTCATTCTGGTGGAGAGACATTTTCAGTCTAGTTGATGATTACCACAGCATATCTCGTTGTCAGATAGACAGTGGCACTTCAGTCCTTTTTTGGAAAGATTTTTGGACGAATGGTGAACTTCTTTGTGATAAATACGCAAGACTTTTCTCTCACACACTCAATGAGGATTTATCGGTAGCTAGTATGGTACAGACTTCGGATATTCAGACCTACTTTGTTTTGCCTTTGTCAGTAGAAGCGTATCAGGAACTTCAGTCTATCGCCCATTTTCTCTTGGATATTCAGATTAATGAGAGCAGGATTGATCAAAGAATTTTCGTATGGGGAGACAAATACTCACCTTCCTCCTATTACAATTACATGTTCAAATGCCTTCCCAGAGACCCGACCCTTAACTTGATTTGGAAATCAAAAACGTTGCCAAAGATGAAGGTGTTCTCTTGGCTGCTTATGCAGGATAGGCTTAATACTCGAGATTTAATGCAAAGAAAGCACTGGCATTTGGAGACTGATTCTGACTGTGTACTGTGTGATGGGACTGTGTTAGAATCTCGTAATCATCTTTTCTTTGGATGTCCTTTTGCAATCAGATGCTGGGATTTCTTAGGTATTAAGTGGGTCTTCTCTAATTCATTTTCTGAAGGGTTTTCTACAGCAAAGTCAGAGTTTGTTGGCCCATGTTTTATGGAGGTGTTCACTTCTGTAGCTTGGAACATTTGGAGGATCCGAAACAATTTTATCTTTAGAGGATTGCTAGTTTCTTTTGGAAGATGGAAAGTGGGCTTTCAAAATGACCTTTTTCTCCATAAGTACGAAGTCAAGGTGGTGCATGTACAACCCCAGGTTGAATGGCTAACCTCTCTCTTTACTTGGTCTGTTTAGTCTGTTCTTTCCTCCATTGTATCTTTTCCCCCTTGATGTAACCACCCCTGGTTGAGGCTCGTTGTACACTTCTTTATTAATTTATTAAAATCACCGTAGGGGCCTCCCCTATGGTAAAGGTGTAAAAAACTACACTCAAGGGAGATAGGAGACTTGCATCTTGAAGGGCTAGGCATCAATCTTCATTGCCATCTTCATCAACATCGTCCTCACATCAATCCCATCTGTTTACTTTGTTGTAGTCCAATCTCTATTATGGATTTGCACTTGTACTCAATTCTACCTTCTTATTTCATCTATACAATTGCCATGATGTTTATCCCCTTCATGTATGAGTAGTTGCCTTGTTCATGGGGAGAGATGGTGAAACCTTAGTATTATTATGCATTGAAATAAAGATGATATATTACTTGTGTACAAAGATCCATTGATCAATGATCTGTGTTTGATCTCTCTTTATATGGTATGTGTAGTCGACCACATACCATCGGGACTAAAGGGAGGGAGTAATCCTTTGGACTTGTTTGGGATCATACCCGGAATCGCCCCGTGACAGATTAGCGTTGGATCGTAACCTACACGGTCAAAGGAGGATAAAGAGGGACTCCCTAAGATAATTAAGATATCCATGGGGAAACCCTTAATTGCGGTGGTTTGTATGTATGACTGCTCTCAAACATCGCAGTGGTTATTTAGAGGTGACCTCACTCTTGGCTCAACAATTTTTCCTCCTACGAGCCTTGTAGTGAACATCTTATTATGGAGCTCTGTCCACACATATCATGACATAAGAAATAGGTTATCCTAATCATTCAGAATTATTCCATGCTAGTGGTGAATCCTACACTCCTTGAGAACCCCTCAATCATATTACACAACACTTCATAGACACTCTTTTGCTTTAGTTTACTTTTGTTATTTACTTTGTTCTTGTTTAATTTAACACTTATTCAAACACACTCTTTATACACCATTACATGGAATTAGAGACGACCTACAAGTACTCTCTAGTGAATAGTAACGAGGGGCATAAAGACCTTTATCAATAGCTCTCTGTGGTTTCGATATCTTTACTTCCAACTAGCTACAATTGATGTATGTACTTGCAGTCATCAAGCTATTTTCTGGCGCCGTTGCCGGGGAGCTAAGCGCTTTTGATCTTTGTTCTTAGTTGCTAATTTATTGTTGTTGTACTAAAAGTTGTTTATGAGTTTCAAGTTATTTCTGTTTATTACTTTTTTACTGATTTTACTTATTTTAAAAGAACAATAAATTATATAACCAAAAATCCATAAAAATTTATAAAACAAAAACTATAATTTTTTTGCTACTAATCATGTCTTCCCAGATTGCTTTTTTTGATCAGATGAATCTCGCAATGGAGGAGAAGAAAGTTGGAACTTTTGGATATTATGTTACGAGGCAAGACACATCAGAAGAATGGTTGGAATGGTTGAAACATTATTCCTCCATGTTATGTGCCTCATACAAATTTGTTTGTGAAAATTGTGGATCCATAGATCATATTAATTATGAATGTGAGTGTAGCATTGATACCACATTAACATCTTACAATAAAAGTAATGAAGGCTTTGTGGATGTGGAGGTTTTAGAATATGTGCTTTTTACTGGTTGTTGTGAGTTGCTAGCTCGCATGAGAAATATAAATGAAGAAAATAAAGCACTAGATAGAGTCTATGGAGTAGTACATCATATATACTCTTATTTTTTTGATAACTTCAGTAGTAATGCATTATTGACCACTTCTGTTGTGGAAGAGACTAACCTTTTGCAGGGTTCACAGAAGAAAGAAGACAAGGATGTACACCGCAGTGAACATGCTACTGCCACTGGTATGGGTTTTTTTTTAACTTGTATGACCTATTAGATGGTTGTGCACAATCATTTTGTAATTCATATCATGAGATTTGTGACAAATGTATGGTAGTTGGCCACCTTAGTTTTCAATGTTCCATTAGTCATGAAAAACCCCTAGTATCTTACACTTGATTTGAAGTCTTAGAGTATTAGGTTTATAAAGGTGTCCACGATCTACTCTCAAAAGATTCAATCATGAGAAAGAGTAGTGATAGTATGCTTCATATGAAACTTACCAACTTGTTACCAATGTTACAATATTATTGCCAAGAACATCTAGTGATAATCCACTTGTGTTAGAGAGTAAGGCACGGTCTAAAACCGTAGTTCTCGAAGATAACCATTTGTAGGAACCACAAGATAAAGAGGAGGAACAACAAAAAGTTGAGGTTGACAAAGATTGGCACACTACAAATCATACATTTGTTATGATGCCTCTCTCTCTAGTAATGATTCTTATAATGCTAAAACTGATTGTAATTTATCTACGGAGGCCTTGTGCCTAGACACTCATGAGGATAGCATTACTAATGATGAACTAGAGATATAACCTTGCTATGAATCTTTCGATGCTAATATGCAGGGACCTAATTTACTCCCTATTGCAAAGGAAGAATATTATGAAGTATTACCCTACAATGGTAAGCAAGGTAAAAGTTCAATAATTATATATGAACCTCTAATCCTCTGGCTGTAGCTATATAAGGAGGAATGCTAACCACGCTTGGTGCATCCACACTCGCTTGGAAGTGAGAACTTATTCATCTAGATGATGCCAATGCACGCAAGAGGGTATGACTCCGACCATACTCTACAATGAGATGCTCTAACTCTTTGATAGAGGTAAGTACCATTACACATCGAATTGATATCCCTTGGGATCTAGGTGGATTATTTAATGGAGCATCTAAGCCTGGCTATATGGCTTTAAAGAAAGCACTTCCTGGGAGGCAAACCCGAAAGTTTTTAGGTGTCTTTCTTAATTTTGTGTCTAGAGTCTAGTTGCATTCATGTTGCATTGGCACTTGTATATTTATGCATGATTTCCTATTAGAGTTGGCTTGGGACTATTTTCAACAGGTAGAATTATTTGTTACTCTAATCATGTGTTGCATATCTTGGTTAAATCTTCTCAACAAAAATATATGTTTACTTTGTTTAGATGTTAGACTAATGTTTCTGGTCCTTAGTAACATTTTCGGAGAAAATAACTTGTTTCGGAGTTCACAGTGAGCTTAACGAGCAGTAGTACGGGCGCACCCGTCCATACCGCGCACCCGTACCACTCATGTGATACATCATAAGAAGTAGAAAATATTCCAGAAAAGTGAATGTAGGCTTAACGAGCATCAGTACGGTGAGACGTGTCCGTACTATCCGCTCGTACTGACCTTGTTACCAGGCGAAGGAAACATGAAGATGACCCAGAGGTTCTAATGACCACTGGTAAGGGCGCATACCGCCTGTACCAGCCGGTCGTACCAACTTTGTCGACATCCTTCGTAAAAAAAAGAGAAGACAAGGTGCAGTACGGGCAGAGCCCGTCTGTACCACGCGCCCATACCAAGTGACAGCACCGCGCAGTAAGGCTAGGGACAAGTACAAAAAGGTTATAACCCCTCCAATATTTTTATTTTGACAATCTCATGTCAGTGGGTTACCTTCTACATGTTCCATTGTACTTCATTTTCTTCTACATAACTTTGAAACTCCCTATCCTATAATTCTCTATAGTGTTTCGTGTTTCTTTCATTTTCTTTTCATGGTTGGGTGAACAAACTCTGTTCGTACACCGAATCGTTTACTTTTACTTCGTTTGTTATTTTTGTAGGGCCTTGAAACTTGTGTGATGATGTGCATGGTTTGTGCGAACCGTGAAAAATACTTGCATAAACACTTGGTTGTTTCAACTAATCACTTCAACAAGGAAGTATTCGTTGAACTAGAGGTCCATGTCCATAAAAAATGAGGTTATTTGTACCTCAACGGTAAAGTGCGTCACCATTTCTTTATTCAAGCTTCGGGAGGTAACCACTTCTCACACTCTCTTTTGATAACTGTATTTTCTCTTTTCTTATGGTAATCTATTCAAGTTTGGTTCTTACAAAGGTTCTAGCTTGGGGAAGTTACTTCTGCATCTGTAGAGTCTTATGCAATGTTCTTGTTTGATGAAACTTTTTGTGCAATCATGTATCCCGCTGTTTTTGAATGCTTGCTTAGGTAAGTTGCGTTTCATGTTTATATAATGGATGCACTTGCTTTTGTTAGGATTCATAAGAGTTGAGTTATAGCTTTGATTCACTATGTTAAAATCTTTATCTAGCTTGAGAAGAACTTTGTGATCCTCTAGAATACATTGCCATGTTTCTACACTTAAATCCCTATATATCCCACTTTTGAAGTTTGAATTGTTTATCTTAGTTTGTTAATTTGTGAAGATGCCATGCTAGTGAGAGTAATTCAAATTAGTTATAGTAAAGCTTTTTATTTGAATGAATGATTAGTTGTGAAAGCTTTTGCTCTAGTTCTTTTAGCTAACCAAGTCTTTCCTTTTAAATAATATTACCAAACAAGTACAACAAAGTCTGAAATTTATGACTTGTTTGATGAGTGATTGTCTTGAGAGTTTACCTTTGAAGATACTTAACCCCATAGATGTTTTGATAGACTTTACGACACTCTTAAAAGGAGTTGTTTGATTGAAATGAAGACTAGCGGTAATTGTGATTGCATGCCAAAGCTAACCTTGTGGATCAAACTGTGATACTATTTAAAGAGTTCTATGTTTTTGATGCACACCTTGGGATTCCAATAACTCCACTAGCCTACGAACGATCTATGGTACAACCCCTCATTTCAGCTATGACTTGACGATATAGGTGGCATAAGTGTCACCGTATGGGCAGAAGTATTGGTACTCTCAAAGGTTGTGCAAACCATTGTTTAAAAAGAATCATTCAACGATCCTTATTGAGAATCATCCTTAAAATAAGGAATAAAAATATGAAGATCCACACAACAAGCCCTTGGCATGGTCTCATTACTACTTTATGATTTTTCTTGAAAGACAATGATTGGATTAGAAGTGTTTTGATAGCCTTGATTTACTGATGTGGGTGTCAATAAGGCACTTCACTGCTATGCTACTTAGTACATGAACTCTCTTACTCAATTTTGCTATTAAAACATCCTAGTGTTCCTTGGAAAGCATAGAGTTCACTAGAAGAATTGGATTGATTATTACACTTCTAGTTATTTATACTTATATTAACTCTACTTTGATTGTCTTGATTTACCGAAGCTTCTATAGTGTTCTTGTCATCTCTCTAACTTTGATGAGCCTTACAAATGGATTAAGTGTTGTACACATATGACTGCCAACCCAAGTGAATTCATATTATCATTGAAGCCCTTACTTTACAAAAGTGAGGAGATACAAAACATAAAAGATACAATAGGAGGATCACAAGTTTGCTTTCAAATATAGGTTCATTTTTGACATGGAGCATTGAAGTATTAATTGATATTTTATAGATTGAAATAACTAAGCTTGTGTTGCCTTGTATGAATATGCTCTTTCTCACTTTGAGCTTGTAGGAAAAATAAGGATACGAGGCATCGATCTTCTACATTCACTATTATACTTTTGTTTCAATTTTTGCCTCATTTATGTTATCGACTCGTGCCTCATGAACATGGTGACCTTGTCCATACGACACCATCTTGCTTAGGGACGAGCAAGTGTCTAGCTTGGGGAAGTTGATGAGTCCAAAATTGAGGCGTATTTAAGTATATAAATTATTCATATTGTCACCCATTACATGCTAGATCTATCTACAATTATGCCTATTATGTTTGATTACTTGTTCTCATTCATTTCGACATGGACTTTTCACATTCTTAGTTTTATTAGGGTTTTATTACCTTTTTCTTGTCTTTGATTTGTGTTTAGGTGCTATGAACAATCATGGATAAAAGGAGCCAAGAGGATTCAATATGAAGGAGTTGTAGGCACCATACATAGACATTTGAGAGGAGGAAAAAGTGGATTTTCCCATAAAGTCCAAATTAATATCCAAGACGATTATTTTGTATCCTTCGTCCATACGAATCCAACAAGCCAAATAACACCTCAATCGGAGTCCGTATGAAGAAATGGCGACCAAAACACTACAGAGTTCAGAAGGCCTAACGACCACTGGTACGGGTGGAACCCGCCCATACTGTACGGCCATACCACCCTTCGACGGCTTTGTTTCATCAAGTGGAACAACATTTGTGAAGGACCAATGGGCATATTCGCTCCCTAGCTCTGTCAGTTCGCAAAACCGATCGTCAGATGCCTATTTAATGAGGGGGAAATCCTAGAACAAGGGGGAGAGTCCACACACGCCATAGGTGCGGAGCCTGCCGCTCCGCCGCCTCCATAGCCGCTGCTCACAAGATCTACACCACCATACACTCAAGGGAGATATGAGACTTGCATCTTGAAGGGCTACGCATCGATCTTCGTCGGCATCTTCATCAAGATCGTCCTCACATCAATCCCCTTTGTTTACTTTGTTGTAGTCTAATATCTATTGGGGATTTGCACTTGTATTCAATTGTACCTTCATATTTCATCTATACAATTGCCATGATGTTTATCCCTTTCATATATTAGTAGTTGCCTTGTTCTTGGGGAGAGATGGTGAAACCCTAGTATTATTATGCATTGAAATAAAGATGATCTATTACTTGTGTACAAAGATCCATTGATCTATGATTTGTGTTTGATCTCTCTCTTTAGATGGTATGTGTAGTCGGCCACATAGAATTTGCCCTCAGGACTAAAGGGAGGGAGAAATCCTTTGGACATGTTTGGGATCGTACCTAGAATTGCCCCGTGACAGATTGGTGCCTGCTCGTAACCTACATGGTCAAAGGAGGATAAAGAGGGACTCCCTAAGCTAATTATGATATCCATGGGGAAACCCTTAATTGCGGTGGTTTGTATGGGTGACTGCTCTCAGACATCGCAGTGGTTATTTAGAGCTGATCTCACTCTTGGTCAACAAATTTTCCTCCTATGATCCTTGTAGTGAACATCTTATTACGGAGCTCTCTCCACACATATCATGACATAATAAATAGGTTATCCTAATCAATCATAATTATTCCATGCTAGTGGTGAATCCTACACTCCTTGAGAACCCCTCAATCATACTACACAACACTTCATAGACACTCTCTTGCTTTAGTTACTTTTGTTATTTACTTTGTTCTTGTTTACTTTAGAACTTATTCAAACACACTCTTTATACACCATTACTTGGAATTAGAGACGACGTACAAGTACTCTCTAGTGAATAGTAACGAGGGGCATAAATACCTTTACTAATAGCTCTCTGTGAGTTCGATATCTTTACTTCGAAACTAGCTACAATTGATCTTTGCACTTGCAGTCATCAATGATCATTAGTCAAATATAAGAAAAAGGGATCTCCACCATGATTGAGTGAGAAAATTGAATTATAAATCAAGGTATTTATGTTTGGTCTTTATGCAGTATCGTTAAAGGTCATCTTGTTCTAATCATTGTCCAACTCATGTGGTGCCGACACTAGACAATGTGACTACCTCCAGAGTGCATACAAACTCTTAAATATAGCAGAAAATACTATAATAGACTATAAATTAGCATAATAGTGGATATACTTAAATTACAACCACCTAATGATAGTCTAGTTGACGCATATATAGATAGATAGATAAATATGATGATGAGTGAAATATAGCAAATAATAGATCATCATAATGATTGAGTGAGAAAATTGAATTATAAATCGAGAGATTTACATTTGGTCTTTGTTACATAGCAGAAAAATATAGCATAAAAGTGGATATACTTAAATCACCACGACCTAATCATGGTCTAGTTAACATATAGATAGATAGATGAACATAAGTCAAATATAGAAAGAATAGTTCATCACCAAAATCGAGTGAGCACATTGAATTATAAATCGAGTGATCTACGTTTGGTTTTTGTCCAGTCTTATTTAAGGTCAATCTTGTTCTAATCATTAGCCAAATCATGTGGTGCCTCGTACAATCAAGCATCTGACACTAAGCACATCTCAGTAAAAACAAGAGACTTACTATTTCTCTTGTGCAGTCCCGTTGGAGGACATCCTATTGTCAGTTTGTTCGTTGAAGACATCCATCTCATCTAGTACTTGGATAGACAATTCATCTACTTTATTGTTGCTCCTCTGCATATAGGTTTAGGACACTCATTCACATAAAACATGTTTGCATTCAGCAATAGAAAGCAATAGGTACTTACAAGATTGTATGGGCGATTCACTCTATGATTCTCCGTGTTCCCTATGAGAGGAAGTAATATCAGATAGTGGCTGTTGCTATTTACAAAGAACTAGATAGACATTATAGTATAATCACTTGTGAACACGTAGAGCAGGGAATGACGAAATATAAACAAACATTTAAATGACATAAAGTTTGCCATGGCGACAAAATAGAATGCAGTTACAATCACTCCTTAGCACGAACAAGAGAGAAATTACAATGATTTAACTTGTGAAATAGGACTGCTAACAAATATGAAAAGTTCCATAAAATTTTTCACGATCTACAGAGCAGGCAGCTACAGTACTAACATTAGGACGAACAAGATAGACATTACAATGGTATACCTCGTGAACTTATAGAGCAGGGAATCCAAACCCATATTTGAAGTGACTTAAAATGCCATGAACTACATAATAGAAGGTAGATACTGCTGCTACATATATTATAATTGAGAAACTTGAATTTATAGAACAAGGCATGCATATAACCATGTTAAGTGCCTTAAAACTTGGCATGTAATACTACATCCAATCCAAAATAAATAAGGCGTTTAATTTGTTCACAAGTCAATCGACACAAAATTCGACCAAGCTTGTAGAACTTACCAGGAACATCTACCATGCCAAACCAATGTCGTTCGATACATCGGGATATATATTTTCATAGACGCAAATGCCACAAATTAACCATTAATATATTTTTCTGTGAGCTTGGTCAAAGTTATCATTGTTTGACTTTAAAAAAGTATGTGCCTTCTTTTACGGAACGGATGTAGTACACAATAGGTGGTAGCTACTATCGGAGCTTAATTGAAACAAATAATAATGGCATAACTTGTAGAGGGAATGCAAAACCAACAAGTTCAACGACATAAAATTTGTGATGAATTACATAAGAGAAGGAAGTTACTGTGGTTGCTTAGTACAACCAGATTGAAATTAAGATAGTATAAATTCTGAACTTGTAGAGCATGGAATGTTAACCTACATGTTCAGTGGCTTAAAACTACCAATGAACTCCAAAATTACATACAGTCAATGTTGTAGCAACGGAGAAAGCAAATGCACATTATGATGACATAACTTGCGAACTTGTAGAACATGAAGGAAGCTTTAGATGTTCAGTGAATTAACATTTGCCATGAACTGCATAATACCAATGAAATCTAATGATGTTAGTTTTGTACTAGCAAAATTGTTTTTATATATTAAGAGTAATTGTTGGTTAAAGAAAAAACACTAAGAACAAGGACGTCTTATTCCTTGAAATGGAAGGAGTAGTTTAATGTCTGGATTTAACATAGACTATACCGAATTTATCAAGGGAGAGAGGGATATCAATTAAGCCAGTATTGACGTAGGAATTTACCACCAATACATAAATGCAGTTCACTATCACAGGATTATACCTGCTATATTGAAACGAACAAGCAGATCTAGTTTACCTAGGTCACGTCGTCGTCTATGCATACACATCATATTTGCGGGTCATGTCAAGGTTGCTGAGGGTGCCCGGTAGTGGTGAGTCACGCTGAAGCAGATAGATCACGACGACATCGATTAAGCAGATCTGTGGAGGTTGTTGATGGGTCTATCTTGCTTGAAAATATGGCCGGTGAAGGAGATCCGGTGTAGTGCACGACGTCGTTGGTGAAGCAGATCTATTATGACCGATTATGGATTCGAGGAGCTGCACAAGAGCGTCGGTAAAGCAGATCTGGTGTAGTGTACTATTGAGTACGTGAAGTAGATCTAATGCAGTGCACACTGACGTAGGTGAAGCAGTTCAGGTGCTGTGGATGAGGGAGTCGGAAAACTAATACAATTACATGGAAGAGGGTGTTAGTGAACTAGGTTCAGTAAGGTGGACGTCAGCTGATCTAGTGGACTGGGGAGGAGTATATGGTATCGAGGTATGGCGTGTACGCCGGCGAAGTGCGGTGGTGCAGGAGCCGGAGGTGGGATAGGGGGTTTGGGGTGGCGTGTGGGCCGGCGAAGTGTGGCAGGGATGTTCCGGTGCCGTGGTGCAGGAGCTAGAGGTGAGATAGGGGTTGGGTGGCGTGTAGGCTGGTGAAGTGTGGTGGGGATTGTACGGTGTGGTGGTGTAGTGCTGGAGGTGAGAGAGGTTTGGGTGGCGTGTAGGCCGGCGTAGCGCAGCAGGGATGCTCCATTGCGGTGGTGTAGGAGCCGGAGGAGAGATATGGGTTAAGGTTTTTTGGAGTGCTATGGGGGAAATGGTGTCGGTGGAAGGTGGACTACCCAGCTTCAGAGCTCTGGGGAACGTGGGGATTACGAACCATACCCACGCCCTGACATTACTACTTAGGCCATTGTCAAGGGTATAAAAGGAATTACGTACCGCTAAAACTTGGGGCATGACCACTCGAAATATTTTTGTGGAGGTGAGGAGGGAGAATTTGACACTTTGGGATTTTAAATTTAGCTATACAATTCAAAAGATATAGAATAATAATATCCTATCCTAGGAGTATCTATAGTCCAATGATAGAAAAAATAGTTTACTGCAATGTCCTAGCCTTTGTAGGTAAGGAGTATTTCTGGAGCCATTTCTGCAAAAATAGGGTCTCTGCCTTTAGCTTAATTACGTAAACACATGTTATTACCCACTATGAAGGTAGTAACATGAACTAGTAGCACTATGCTATTACCATTATGACCAACCTAAGAGACTACCAAATTTAGACACGCCACTAGAGAACAAGGAAAAAAATAGCGTGCTATTTAATTTAGGGTGGCTTTTGTCCAAACGATATGAAATTTATAGAGTGCTAATAACATGCTGTTTTACAAAATAGCATTTTGTAAAAATTTAAAACTATAACAGGTATATCATGAATATCAAGGATTTCAACATCTATTGAATTTCCTAGAGTAATACTTGTACATGCATAATCAATTCCGGCGCTATCCAAGTTGGAGGAGAACCGGCAGAGCTGAATCTAGATACATCGTCGGGTGCTGCATCAGAAGGCGGCGGCTTGACGCGATCACTTAAGTTTAACAATCAAAATTTTCTTCGTATGTTTGCTTACTCGACACATTGATCATATGCTCTCTTACTTCACACCCGCCAACAAAAAAACATCCTATACTTGAAATAGCGCTAACTCTGTGATGTTTTAGCGCGATATGGCAAGCTATTTAAAAAATAGCGCCATAGCAAGAAAAATCTTGAAAAAATAGCGTGGAATCTCCAAATACGCTATATCACGCTAACTAGCGTGAAATAGCGCGCTATTTTTTCCATGCTAGAGATGCTCTAAGGCTGGTCAGAGTGGTAAGTAACTTGGAACAGTAATATGCATATATTGTGCTAAATACTATCAAAAGAAGTATCTTTTAGATGCTAGAATGGAAAATAAGATCCAACGGCTGGCAATGTTGGGATTCGCGAGTGTTGATCCAACGCTCAATATTCGAAGTTATTCATACACTGTATATAATAACTAGTGAGTTGCAAGTGCCTTGCACATGAGAATCAGATAATAGAAGTATGACATATCATTTTTTATATAAAATTATAATAGGTGAAACTCAAAAAATAATTATAATTTCGAGCCATGTTCATAATGTATCGCGTGTGTTTGGTTCTTGCACTTTTTGTATCATCTAGAAATCAACCTATAGCTACCTAAATAATCTGCGTCTGTAAAACTGATCTGTAAATAAATTCTCTAGGAGTACATGGGCGGGGCAGGGAAACTACATGCCCTTTGTATCCACAACCGCTCATGCATGAATCTCCCCATCTTTCTAGCGGTTCCTTTCATCTTCTCAATCCATTTCCTTTTATTTCACCCGGCAAGACCTCTACAAAGCAAAAGAAGGCGCCAATCACCGTCCATGGCGCCACCATTCGACAAGATGTACTTCTTCCTGGACCCTGGTAAAACCACCATATTACAGGTGGCGTATACCAATAGAGCGTCGATGGTGAACGATTACATCGAGAAAATCCAAAAGCTCCTGGAGGAAGGGGACAACAAGATTGTTAGCCTCAATGTCGAGTACACCAACAAGCAATCATCGACGCAGAAGGCTGTTGTCGTCCAGCTATGTGTGGGCACGGATTGCTTGGTCTACCAGATCTGCTAGGCCGACAAGCCATCCTCCAAGCTAGTAGAGTTCCTCGCCAACCCTAACATTTCCTTTGCAGGCGTCGACATCGGCAACAATAGTATCAGGCTTAGGCATTCTCTAGTGCCAATGACGAGCTTTGTGGACATCCAGAAGAGGTGGAAGCCTATCGGCTCCTTGAATGAGAAGGATTCTTTGGCTGACTATGCTGTGGCCCTCATAGACATCCGTTAAAAAGCCATCAAGAATAAGAAGAAGGATGTGGCCTCAACGCCTACGCGAACTATGAGTTATACAGGCGGATAGTGAACTCCGATAGGGGTCAACAAACTCTCGAAATGTTCAACAAAAAAAAGAACTAAATAAGAAGGGTAAGGGCAAGCGCAACTAGACCAAATAAGAAGAATAAGATGAAGACTCACAATGGTACACCATGTGACCTACGAGTATATCTTTGTATTTCGGTCTATCGTTGCCTAGTACTTGTTGAGCCACACATAGATAAACAAAAAAAATTCCCTACGTGGTGATCCCAAGATCCAGCTGTGGTAGTAGGCCACGAGAATTACCACTAGACGTGCAGTTGGGAATCGATGAAGCACGTCGCTTGATGTAGTGCAGTCCTCACGATCCGTTCCAATCCACGATCATCGAAGTGCTGAGCGCACATCACCTCCGCCAGTATCCACACGTATGAGGAGGAGCGTCGGCGCTGGACTGCTAGGTCCGGTATGGCGGCGACAAGACTGGACTGGGGCTAGGGTTTCCAACACATGGAGTGACCTAACCTTGTGCTCTAAGAACCTACGCCCCAGCTTATATAGGGAGTGAAAGTGGGCTCCACTCACTTGTGGCCTATTCACTAAAAAGCCTATATTAGTCACTATGAGTCCAACCCACTAACTTAGTCCATGTCTTATTTGGGTCCAACCCAAATAGATTTCCGGTTTGGGTCTAACCCAAACTTCCTCCTGCTCTCAAGTGTGTGACCCGACAGGCTCATCGTAACTCGGACATGATCCGAGTATCACTCGTGATCGATTAGGCGGTAGCGGCTCCTAGCAGAACGTGCCTACTCCCAAGTACCAAAGATTCATGACGACGTACCTTCCAATGCGACTTTCGTCTGAGTCCCTTTTGCCTCACGATATACCTTGTCAAACTATAGGCGAATAATCGTCATCCCTTAAAAAGTTCGACTCTCTTTCTCGATCTGAGATAAGTGATTCACCGACTAAATCTTAGTCGGTCGCCTTGGTTAACACTTAACCGAGTCGCGCATGGCCATGCTTTCCGAATCATATCTTCCGAGAGGGCCTAGAGAATATCTCTCCAGTCGGAGGGGCAAAATCCCATCTTGGTTATTCACATCACGCAACTTGATTCCCAGTCGACCTGAACTCTTCCTTTATAACTGCCCAGTGATGGAACAACGTTTGTCATAACCTAAGTTGGTGATCCTCAACTCGAATTGATCAATAACCTCAGGTCTAGGGATTACATTGATTGAGACATACAAATGACGACTTGTTTGTTGCATCTCATTATGGGTCAGTCCGACTCGCTAAACTCTTTAGCCGAATCCATGTAAGTCGGAATAGCATCTCCATGCCCATGACAAGTGGAACTGGGTCATCTGCCGACTTTCACATTAGTCTAAGTTGTGTGTCCAGCACAACCTCAACGACCAAGGAAAATTAGTATGAACAACATGAATATGTAGTTCCACAATCGAATCACATATTCATTGATACATATTAGTGGTTCATACATGGACAATAGATTTATGAATACATTGGGAATAACATCATATATGATTGCCTCTAGGGCATATTCCCAACAGTCTCCCACTTGCCCTAGAGCAATCATCCGACATCACATGTCTAGGCATCTAATGCCCAAAGGTCTTAGGTGCGCCTCATGGTTCGGCTATGGTAGCGGCTTTGTCAATGGATCTACAACATTTGCATCCGTATGTACCTTGCATAACTTGATATCACCTTGAACCACGAACTGGTGAATTAGGTGGTACCGCATGAGTATATGTTTGTTCTTCTGGTATTTTCTAGGTTCCCTGGCTTGTGCAATAGCACCATTGTTGTCACAATACACGTCTAACGGATTGGACGAGCCCTGAACCACACCAAGATCCATGAGGAAATTCCTCATCTAGACGGCTTCCTTTGCTGCCTTAGAGGAAACAATATACTGAGCCTCTGTTGTAGACGTATACACCGTCTCTTGCTTGGAACTCTTCCAGCTCACAGCCCCTCCGTTTATCACAAACACATACCTAGATTGCGAACGAAAATCATTTGAGTCAGTGAGATAACTCTCATATGTGTAACCCTTTACATTGAGTTTATCCTCACCTCCATAGACTAGGAACATATCCTTAGTCCTTCTCAAGTACTTAAGGATATTTTTAGCCGCTGCCTAGTGGATGTCTCCAGGGTCCGCCTGGTACCTGCTCACAACACTTAGAGAATGGGAAACATCCGGCCTAGTACAAATCATAGTGTACATGATGGATCCAACTGTATAAGCATACGGAATTGCACTCATCCGACTTCGCTCATCAGTTGTCGAAGGACACTGAGTCTTGCTAAGTTTTACGCCATGGGACATCGGTAAGAACCCCTTCTTAGACGACTCCATGTTGAACTTCTTCAACCCTTTGTCCAAATATGTATTCTGACTCAATCCAATGAGCCACATTGATCTATCTCTATAGATCCTGATTCCTAGTATGTAAGTTTCCTCACCCAAGTCTTTCATCAAAAAACACTTTTCCAATGATTCCTTGGTTTCTTGCAACATCTGGACATCATTTCCAATCAGTAATATGTCATCCACATATAGATCAGAAAGTTTACTTTGCTCCCACTAAACTTCTTGTATAAACAAGAATCATGATCACTCTTGATGAAGCCAAACGATTTGACTACCTCATCAAAGCGAATGTTCCAACTCCGAGATGCTTTCTTCAACCCATAAATGGATTTCTGAAGCTTGCAAACCTTGTCAGCATTAGCCGGATCGACAAAACCCTTGGGCTGTATCATATACACGTCCTCAGTTAAATTTACATTGAGGAAAGTCGTCTTGACATCCATCTAACGTATCTCATAGTCAAAATAGGCTGCTATAGCTAACATGATCCGAACTGACTTAAGTATCGCTACGGGTGAGAAAGTCTCATAGTAGTCAACTCGTTGAAACTATCGGAACCCCTTCACGAAAAGTCGTGCCTTATAGATAGAAACATTTCCATCCATATCAGTTTTCTTCTTAAAGACCCATTTGCACTCGACAGGTATTGTACCGTTTGGAAGATCAACCAAGTTCCAAACTTGATCTTCATCCATGGACTTTAACTCGGATCTCATGGCTCCAAGCCACGACTCAGAATCAGATCCCACCATCGCTTCCGAATAAGTTGCCGACTCATCACTATCCAACAACAACACATCAAAAACACTTCACAATCTGGCAGATCTTCACAGTGTCGATGAAGTTGCCGGCTTAGGTACCACGACCGGTTCAACCTCTAAGGCTTTTGCCGACTTGCTGCTGGCTGGTACCTCTCGAATTTCTTTGAGCTGCACCGTGCTCCCACTAACTCCCCGACTGAGAAACTCTTTCTCAAGAAATACACCATTCCAAGCGACAAACACTTTGCCCTCTTCTCGGTTGTAGAAGTAGTATCCCAAGGTTTCCCTCAAATACCCCACGAAAATACACTTACCCGACTTGGCTATAAGCTTGTCCGACTGAAGTCGCTTGACAAAAGCTTCACAACCCCAAATCTTAAGAAAAGATAAACTCGGCTTCTTGCCAATCCACATCTCATGCGGTGTCTTCTCTACCGACTTTGATGGTACTCTGTTTAGTGTGAACGTTGTAGTTTCTAGACAATAACCCCAAAACGATAAAGGCAGATCTGTCTGACTCATCATTGATCGTACCATGCCCAACAAGGTCCGATTCCTCCTTTCCGACACATCATTTCTCTGCGGCGATCCTGGAAGAGTGAGCTAGGGAACTATTCCACAACTCTTTAGATGGTCAGCAAACTCATGGCTCATGTACTCGCCTCCTCGGTCTGACTAAAGAAACTTTATTTTCTTGCCGAGTTGATTCTGTACCTTATTCTAGAATTCCTTGAACTTTTCAAAGGTTTCCGACTTATGTTTCATCATGTAGATATATCCATACCTACTTAAATCATTAGTGAAGGTAATGGAGTACTCATAACCACCTCTGGCTATCGTGCTCATCAGGCCACATACATCACTATGTACTAGTCCCAATAAGTCAGACGCCCTTTCAGAACTCTTTGCAAAAGGTGTCTTGGTCATCTTGCCGAGTAGGCAGGATTCACATGTCTCGAACGACTGCAAGTCGAACGAAGTTAGGAGTCCATCATCATGGAGCTTCTTCATGCGTTTCCAACTTATATGGCCAAGCGAACAATGCCAAAAGTAAGTCATATTCAGATCATTTGGTTTCAACCTTTTCACATTTATATTATAGACAGATTCACCATCAAGATTCAAAATAAATAACCCGTCTTGGATGGGTGCAAAGGTGTGAAACATATCATTCAAATATAAAGAACAACCATTATTCTTAATATTCGACTCATAGCCTTGTCTCATCAAACATGAGGCAGAAATGATGTTTCGACTAAGCACTGGAACATAATAACAATTATTTAGCTCCATTAAGAATCCAGATGGTAAATGAAGTTGCATCGTTCCGACTTCCAACGCAGTGACTCTCGCTTTGTTTCCGACTCGAATGCCAACCTCGCCTCTCGCCACGCTCCTAGTTCTTACCAGTCCCCGCAACGAGTTGCAAATGTGAATGACTGATCCGGTATCATATACCCAAGAACTACTAGGTGTATATACGAGATAGATGTCTATAACATTGCAAACAAGCGTACCTGAGCCAGAAGTCACACCTCCACTCTTGGCTTTATCAGCCAGATACTTGCTACAATTCCTCTTCAAGTGGCCATCCGTCTTGCAATAGAAGCAAGTGGATCCGGCTGCAGGAGATGGCTTAGTCCTTGAGGAAGCGCTTTAGACCGGGTCCTTAGCCTTACCTCCCGACTTTG
Source organism: Avena eriantha (assembly GCA_910589775.1). Classification (NCBI taxonomy): domain Eukaryota; kingdom Viridiplantae; phylum Streptophyta; class Magnoliopsida; order Poales; family Poaceae; genus Avena; species Avena eriantha. The sequence goes on along the minus strand of OU342745.1, from coordinate 361,528,329 downwards.
CCTTCTTCTTCTTAGTCCAAGAACTCTTCTTGAACTTAGCCTTATTCTGCACCATCAACACTTGACTGGTGCCTTTCTTGAGACCCGCCTCAGCCTGCTTGAGCATCCCATGTAATTCGGCGAGCTTCTTATCCATACCATGCATGTGGTAGTTTGATATGAACTGATCATACACACTAGGAAGAGAGTTTAGAATTATGTCCATAGCGAACTCTTCGCTAATGGGGTAGCTCATCCTTTTCGGAGACTGCACGTAACAAACCATCTTGATCACATGCGGACTCAGTGGATTGCCATCCTTAAGCTTGCAAGTCAACAAAGCCTGAGAGACTTGATACCTCTCAGTCTTTGCTTGAGCCCGGAACATACTTTTGAGGCTTTCAATCTTATCGTAGGCCTCTACATTCTCGAACTGCTGCTGCAAGTCCAATTCCATGTGAGCAAGAATAAGACAGCTAATCTCCGTAGACTCATCACAAGTACTACGGTAGGCATTGGTGGCTGTGATACTCGCATTCTCATTCGTCTCAGCTAGAAGTGGGTTGTCTAGGACATGGTACCTCTTTTCTTGCTTGAGAACAATTCTCAAATTATGATACCAGTTGGTGAAGTTAGTTCCGTTTAGCTTATCTTTCTCTAAGATTGTTCTCAAAGCAAAACTAGATAACTGAGGAAGACTGTTAGGTGCCATTGATCTACAACAGAAAATATGCAAAAACACTAAAGACATGTATCCATAAAAGAGCAAGCATATTAAACACTTTAATATTTATGCTCCCACTAGAACCAACACCCCTCTGATGGTTACTTAGTAATTCAGGACCCTAAATAAGCAAGTCGACTAGTGAGCTTTAGCATCACCTCTAGTCGTCAAGTGATCTAGGTAGACAACTCCTTGTCAATCACGTCTCATACGACTCCTGTTGGACGGGTGGCATCACATGCCCTGACTCCCATCCGACTTTTCCCCGAGTCCCACAACCATTGTGATAGACCCGTCTAGATTACTGACTGCTTCCACTGTAAGAGTCCGACACGAACCCACCTAGTCAGAAAGAATTGATAACACCTCAATTTTATGAGCCCACTACCAAAAATGTCCGACTTGTGATGGTGCAGTACTAGCGGGGAAACCGACTAGACCTTCTTTGAGGGATTACTTTCTACCAACTATCTAATAGAGGTAAACCAGAGACATAACAATAACACAAAATAAAGCAATTATAATGTGAAATGGTATGGCTCTCTTTATGGAGATCTCCATCTCCACAAAGCCTGTAATCCAACTCATGCTAACTCTTGTCACGTGTCGCCTTACACCATGTAGCCGATTTGCATATCAACTTGCATGCCATCCGGGTTCTCCAAATAGCTACACTAGCTAGTTACATAGAGAATCCGACACAAAGATTGTTATACAATAAGATGACAACACCTAGGCTCTAGCCGACTGACAAAAACCGTGATACGCAGATCACGTATGGAGTACACACATCACATGCACATAATCCATACCATTCACAACATCATCCTGCAAAAACAAGTTATGCATGGATACGATATCTACAAGCGTTGTGAAACTCGCAACGACATCGGCGCTACGACATGGCGAAGCCGGTGGTCTATATTCTGAAAACGCATATCTCAACTGTATTCCGAACATGGATTTTGTCATTGGATAAAACAATTTTACCCAATCTGATCCGGCCTCCAATTCGACCAAACTCTTTGATCTTCGATCACATCATCTGGTTTTATGTGTCACAGTCTACCCCGATGGCGGAAGCCGACCGGTAGGGGTATGTCATTCCACGACCTCTACAGTATGATCACGGAAACCAGATCATCCAATTCCCCGAGTCCAGTTGATCCAATCAACCTCGTACAAAACCGATCTATCTCATAGATCGACCACCAAAACTGCAATTAGATCCAATCTAATGCCAACCGCATATCACATATGCATGATCACGAGCCTAAAACCAGAAGCTATGGCTCTGATACCACTATTGAGCCACGCAGAGATAAACAAAACTTTTTCCCTACATGGTGATCCTTGGATCCAGCTGAGGTAGTAGGCCACGAGAATTACCACTAGATGTGTAGTTGTGGAATCAATGAAGCACGTCGCTTGATGTAGTGCAGTCCTCATGACCCGTTCCGATCCACGATCATCGAAGTGCTGAACGCACAACACCTCCGCCAGTATCCACATGTACGAGGAGGAGCGCTAGCACTAGACTACTAGGTCTGGTACAACGGCAGCACGACTAGACTGGGGCTAGGGTTTCCAACACATGGAGTGACCTAACCTTGTGCTCTAAGAACCTGCGCCCTAGCTTATATAGGGAGTGAAAGTGGGCTCCACTCACTTGTGGCCCATTCACTAAAAGGCCTATATTAGTCATTGCGAGTCCAACCCACTGACTTAGTCCATGTCTTATTTGGGACCAACCCAAATAGATATCCGGTTTGGGTCTAACCCAAACTTGCTCCTGCTCTTAAGTGTGTGACCCGACAGGCTCATGGTAACTCGGACACAATCCGACTCTCACCCGTGATCGATTAGTCGGTAGCGACTCCTAGCAGAACGTGCCGACTCCAAAGTACCAAAGATTCATGACGACATACCTTCCAATGCGACTTTTGTTTGAGTCCCTTTTGCCTCATGATATACCTTGTCAAACTATAGGAGAATAATCGTCATAACCTTAGATAGTTTGACTCTCTTTTTTGATCCGAGATAAGTGATTTATCCGACTAACTCTTAGTCGGTCATCTCGGTTAACACTTAACCGAGTCACACATGGCCATGCTTTCCAAATCATTTCTTCCAAGAGGGCCCAGAGAATATCTCTCCAGTCGGAGGGGCAAAATCCCATCTTGGTTATTCACATCACGCAGCTTGATTCTCAGTTGACCCAAACTCTTCCTTTATAACTTCCTAGTGATAGAACAACGTTTAACAGAACCTAAGTCGGTGATCCTCAACTCGGATTGAGCAATAACCTCAGGTCTAAGGATTACATTGATTAAAACATACAAATGTTGACTTGTTTGTTACATATCAATATGGGTCAGTCCGACTCGCTAAACTCTTTAGCCGAATCCGTGTAAGTTGGAACAACATCTCCACGCCCATGACAAGTGGAACCGAGTCATCTGCTAACTTTCACATTAGTCTATTGTGTGTGCAGCACAACCTCAACGACCAAGGACAATTAGTATGAACAACATGAATATGTAGTTCCACAATCGAATCACATATTCAATGATACATATCAGTGGTTCATACATGGACAATAGCTTTATGAATACATTGGTAATATGTAGTTCATATCAGTGGTTCATACAACGACCAAAGGGCATATTTCCCACATACTACTAGTACTACTACTCGTAGAAGTTAATGCATATATATACTGTAGGAGTATCATGCAATGGGCAGAGTATCACGTCTCGCCTACACTGACATAGAGGATGTTGGACACCCCCTATTTGTTTAGTAGTGGGCACGAAGGAGTTACGACCTCAACATCGGTGAAGGAACCTACTGATATGAGCATACAACACATATAGCACACATAGGCATTTTTTACTCAGGTTCGGGCCACCCTTCAGCTAACAACCCTATGTCCTGCTTTGGTGGAATCTCTAGGGTGGATCGAGATACAAGAAGATGATCGATATGGTGCCCGGGAGACGCTTTCTCTAGCTTCTACACTCCCCGGGCTTCCTCTTTCCTTCTTTCCTCACTTCCTTGCTTTATGTCCCTCTGAACCTCTCTCCTTACCAAAACCCTCTTTCCAAACCTCTAGGCCTCCAAAACACCTTTACCTATGCCTTTTAGAAACCATTCCTTCCATCGTACAAAATCCCCTCCTCCTTTAACTCTCGGCCAAATGCCCCCTTTTATACACCAAGGGTCACCACATGGCTAGCATGGAGCACCATCCGGGGTGTTCCTGGGGTCAATCGTGGGGTGCCACATGGTCTTCAAGCAGACAGGCAGCACCAGTGGCCAAAGGATGGCCAGGGGCGGTGCTTAGATGCACTCGATGGCCGAGTGACATATTAGGCTCTGAGCTGTCACTCCTGTCGTTGGCGCACTGTAGTGGACCACAGTGCCATGATGATGTGCAGCAATGCTGACGCATCGCCGGTTCGTAATGCTAGGCCTGAAACTCGTTGTCAGGAACATTCGACTCTGGTTCCCGGGCCACGCCAGGCCCAGGAGAGGGTGCTTCCATGGTCCTTCTAGGGCTCGGTCGAGGTCGCTCCTCAGCCTCGCTGCTTCCAACAGTGCCGTCGCCCTCCTTTTGGGCACCCTCGGAAGGAGGGCAGGACAACTTTGCGCTCGTCGTTGTCCTTTGTTCCTTTGTTTGTGCCCGGTTGGCGGATCGTGGCGCGTCATGTAGGCTCGTCTCACCCATAGGTACCTATAGCATAGATAATACTTAGTCTAGATATGATCATCATGACAAAACCATACCTGCTTGGAACTCATGGTGCTCGTATTCGCGTGACGCCCTTGCCGGCCAGGCTACACATCTGCTGGGTCACTGACCGGTGCATCCTGGACCACACGCTAAGGCACAATGCGAGGGACCCCCGATCCCATTACGATGACAGATGCCCCCGGGCTAGGTCCGGCAACTTGCGACGCAGATCGGGGTTTGACGAAGAGGCTACTGCCGAGCTTCGCCCTTCAATAGAGCGTGGGTCTAGTCCATGTTGCGGGAAGTGCGACAAGACTGGACGACACACTTTGCCATCCGACAGAGGTGATGTGCACGTGCCTGCGCACTCAAGCGGCTGCGGGACTACCAAGCCATGCCTTGGCTTCCGCGGTAGCCTGCATTGGCTGCGCCCGATTTGATTCCTGTAAAATAACTTTGGTGGGGCGCGATCGTTGTCCTCCCGTGAGCCAGTGAGGTGGGCAGACACAGTTCCCCCTCCTTTTGTTATAAAAGGGACGGAAGGTGCAGGGTTGTGGCTCACTCTCCACTTCCCCTATAGCCTTTCCTTCCAACTCCCTACTCGGTAGTGAAGACAATTGCGTCATGCAGCTCTGGTGACGAAGACCCTCCTTCACAGGTGGGGGAGATGGCTCGGGCCTCATCGGAGGGGCCGCGACACAAGCGCCGAGGCTGCCACATCTTCTCCGGCGCTGGCATGGATCTCCCGCAACTGCAAAGTGAGGCCCCGCCCCGCCGCGGCCGCCAGGAAGGAGGCAAAGGACAGGGAGACCCTCCTAGCCACCATTCTCCTTCTCCAAGGCATGGTCACAGTTCGCCTCACCAGGGTCGCTATGGATGGAAGGAGCCTACCGGGTATTCCTCTCCCCACCGCTCCATCGCGGGGACAGTGATGATGAAACAACATGCCTCATTGGCTTCGAGTTTCCCATCTTCCTCCCAGTGAACTTCAAGTGGTGGCTGCGCCTGCTAGACCTTTTGGCAGAGGAGCTTAGAGAGCACAATTCATGCAAGCTCCGGGTGCACGAGGCTAGCGGCGCCCAGCCCATCTCGGAGTTTCAGATGTGGGTAGATGGTGCCAGCAACATGTATCTGAGTGACAAGTGGTTGGACTTCACGAATCACTACGAGCTGAAGGTTGGCGACGTCCTAAAGTTCCGCTACCGCGTGGGCGGGGGTCGCTTGTCGATGAAAATCTTCGATGACACCCTCTGCCACCGGAGCTACTATCCGCCGCTTGTCTTTGACTCGGACCTCAGTGACGCCTGAGGCGAGGCGTCATGCTGAGAGAGTGAGCAGTCGTGCGCGAGGTGGAGGAGGGCATGTAGGTCCGTCCCTTGCTCAATCGTCTTTCAGCTCTCTCCTTGACGCCTGGGTTCCTCCCCGAGCTAGTTGCTGCATTGTACATTTTTCAAATGTAATGCCAATTGGCTACCATTAGTATATTTACCTTGGCCTTGTGCTATTCACTCTTTTCTTTGTCGCGTCATGCTCATGGCTGCCCCTGATTCACCTGTCTGTTGCCGCCTCGGCGCCTCCGCGAGGCCCGTGAGGGCGTTGTTCATCGTCTCAAAAACCTTGCTCCCATTCCCTTAGCTCTAACCATGCGATTGTTTCATGCCTTTATTGTGGATCCAACCGCCCTGGTTGCTACTATCCGATGGTGAGCCTTTCACCCTTGCCGAGACCTCGCCTTGGCCTAATCTTGCTTATCCATCTGCCACCGATCCAGAAACACGAGGAACACACCTTACAGCATCTTACCCATTCCTCAGGCTTAAAACAAAGCGCCATCCGCTTGATTAGGGCGCACGGCATTGCCAACTCGGAGGCCTGACGTGGGAGGTGTGTCTTCATGATTTAGTGCTCGTCGGCAGTGCCTAGAGCACAACGCTCATACCTTAGAGCGGATCATGAGAGTACGATGTTCCTTGGCCTGACAGTCTTGTTTCCCACATCCGACCCCGAGAAAAACCAAAGGAATGCAAAATCCCAAAAAAGGCTCGGCAAATGAAAACGGACAGAAGAATGAGAGAAATGGGATTTCCATTCCAAAACGGGGGCAACCCCCGAGTTACAAGCGGTTTACACATAGGTGGGCCATGCTAGATACGCTAGTATTCATCGCATTTTCCGGGAGTACTACATTCACTCCTGGGCTTTAGGTTCTGCCGGGAGCACCACACACGCTCCCGAGCTTTCATTTGCTGGGAACCTCCACTCACACCCGGGCTTTAAGGTTTTGCCGGGAGTATGACGCCCACTCCCGGGCTTTTAAGGTTTGTCGGGAGCACCACGCACGCTCCTAGGCTTTCATTTGCCAGGGGAACCTCCACTCACACCCAGGCTTTTATTATATTTTTTTTTTGAAAAGGTTGACGGGAGCACCACGCACACTCCCGGGCTTTCATTTGCCAGGGAACCTCCACTCACACCTGAGATTTTAGGCTGGTAGGGTGGATGTGAGAAGTTGTTAGCTTACTCGGAGAGCCACCAGTACCAGAAAGGTCATCAGAACTAGGTTCAGGAAAGGGTTGCAACCTTTTCTCGGGCGAACCAGGAATCGGGGCGAAGGGTTGGTCCAAATCAGACAAAGAGCCGGCATGAATCATAGGGGAAGTGGTGGCTGCCAGTTTGAATAGTTGTTCAGAGCAGAACACAATATCCCTGATATCACCCTTCATGGTCAAGGTCCCCCACGAGGAGGGAAGCTTGAGCGAGTTGTAGGGATGGTGGGAGACCACCATGAACTTTGCCAAGGCAGGGTGACCTATTATGCTGTTATACGGCAGGGCAATGACCGCACCATCAAAGATGATGTTCTCAGTGCGCTAGTTGTATTGAATACGGAATGTGACTAGCAGCTCAATCTTCCCCCATGACTGGATAGCTCCCGGGCTTACGCCCAGAAAAGACCATGTAGGGGCCAATTGATCCTCAGTGATCTAGAGCCTATCCAGTAGCTTTGCTGAGGGGATGTTGAGGCTAGCCTCTCCATCCACTAGCATATTGGTAACTCAGACGTTCTTTATGATGGGGGGACCACCAGGGGTAGCGTGCTGACCCCGGCGTTGCGGTTCGGATGATCTTCCACATCAAAAGTAATCAGCATGTGAGACCACCAAAGTGGCCACTGCGCCTCCGGGCTGGGCTGCACCGGCGCAGAGTTCACGGGAGAAATGCTTAAACTCCCCGTGGGAAGTCATGACCTAGGTTCCTCCATGTGTGCACATGTAGTCCTATACTTGTGGGTGCTGTTCACACCCATCGTCATCGCCACCTTGGTTAACGGCAGGGCCGTTGCTGCGCGGTTGAGGGGCTGCATTGCCACGGCCCCCTTCGCTCCCCACTCTTGCTCCACCTCCACCACCTCCATCTCCTCCTTGTGCAACGCCCACAGTGCCCCCGTGACCTCTGGCGGGGGCGCTTGGGCCAGGTTGTACCGGACAGTCTTTTGCATGATAGCCGGCCTTGTTGCGGCGGTAACAATTCCTGAGTGTACCATTAGCCCCCTGCTCAGCGATGCGCCTCTTCCGTCCCTCGATGCAACTGAGTATGGAGTGGTAGTTCCGAGCGTCATTCTCCTCGGACTCGTGCACATGGCACCACTTCCCCATGGCGGGCTTGGCAGCCGCCACTTCGTCCTCCGGTTTGGTCTTCTTTTCAGCCTCGGTGGGAGCACTAGGCTCCGTAGCCAAAGCCTGTCGGATGCCTGATAGCTGTGAGATTCGACACATTTTTGATGGCTTTTATTGATGGTTTTCTCCTAGATTTGATTGTTTTCTAGCTTTACCTAACGCTAATACTTCGGTAGCAAAGAAAACTTGGTTTTTAATGTGTGTTTTAGGTTCTGAATGTCAACAGAAGGTTTTAACTAGAGAAACACAATATTCTGGAGAAAACAAGAAAGTTTCTCTTTGGAAGCACTCGAGGGGAGCATATAGAAGCTTTAACAAGCAACTATACGGCAGGAATATTTTTTCGGCCGTATAGTTCCCTCTGTATAGCTGCCACCGGCTCTGTCTTGTCAAAAGGGACAACATCTGTGAAGGGACGGGGGGCAAAAACACAACATAAAAGCTGCCACACCATCCAGAACGGAGAAAGAAGAGATCCGGAGAAGAAGCGAAAGATGTTCTTCATCTCGCTCCATGATCTTCGACCTCCTAGCTAATACACCCCCATAGCCACTACTTGTACTTGAGAGAGAGGAGGATCTTCACCTTGCAAGACTAGGGTTTGAGATAGTTTCTTCCCATCTTGAATTGTGTTGGATATTTTTCTATTCTTATTGTGGATCTCCACGGTAATATAAAGACGAATTCCCTTTATTTGATTATATCGATGATCCATTCTTCTCTCATGTGTTAGTAATTTCCTTAGGCGTGGGAGATGTAGGGGATTGGTGAGATGTGATGTGCCTTCATATATTTTCCATTAGTTTGTGATTGATTTTAATTACTATATTATGTGTTCTTGACTATCTGTGGCATGCCTAATGCTTGTTGTCCAATTAAGGGCCCAGACAACATGATGTTTTGTTCTACATAGATAGGATCTCGTACGCTAGCAAACCGACGACCCCCGGGTGACATGGGGATATCAATGGAAAATTAGTAGACTCGAGGATAACGAGGAACCACTGTGCTTATTGCATTAGTCTGATCCAAGGAGCTTAATCGCTAAGCGACCCGAAGGTTCTTAATCGTCTAGTGTCTTACCATGGTTTTGGTAACAAGTTAGTAGGATTATTGAAGTTGGGATGAAATCTACCAAGAGGAGTTCTAGCTAATTATGGGTTTCTTGCCTACACATATACTTATAAGATAATAATTGTTACATTTATCATTCATCCACCTAGCACAGTCACTATCACCATGAACTGGATCTCCCCGCTCCTTCTTTTGCCATCTGCAGGAAACGACAAACAACCAAGTCGTTCTTTACTTTAATGCTTTCAGTTTCTGAAGTTTGCATTTTAGTTCTATTTAAATACATCTCATTTAATCAAAACCCCATTCTTATTTCAACACTTGTAGTCAATTCACTCGAAAACTTGTGACAACTTCGGGTGTGACAGAGACTTCACCCATAAACACGTACCTTTGGGCTCCCCGTGGGATCGATATCTATACTTCGAAACTAGCCACAAACGATCTGTGCACTTGCAGACATCAAGCTATTTTCTGGCACCGTTGCTAGGGAGCTAAGCGCTTGTCTTTTGACATTTCAGGTGTTGCTACTACAAAATGTTCTCCCTAGGAGATAAAGGGTCTACACGCTCTGGTAGGACCTATCTACCGGATTATATTGAGCGCGTGCCTGCTCGAAGGCGCGAAGAAATTATTGAAAATTTTTTAAGATCAAATACAGTTGAAGTTGAAAACCTGAGTGATGTTATGGAAATCATGTATATTTACAGGACAACTCCCATGAAACCTGAAAAAAATCTCAAAGAATACAATGCTCCAAGTTCTGAATTTCTTGAACAACCAATAGAATTCCCTAATCTTGGAGTTAGAGAATATCGATTTGGTGGTGGATTTATTAAAATTTTGCAGGAAAAAGCTTTCAGTGGAAGGGAAGATGAAGATCTAGGAAGACATATTAGAGAGTTCGACAATGTGATAACATCGCTTGGACCAAAAGCTTTGCCAAGTGACTTCTCTCGTCTAAAATGATTTCGTTGGTCTCTTAAAGGTAAAGCTCAAGACTGGTTATATTCTCTCCCTCTCCATTACATTAAATGTTGGGAAAACTGCATTGTTCAATTCATAAATAGGTTTAATCCTTTAAAAAAGGTAACTGAACTAAGAAAGAATATAGGCAACTTTAGTCAGAACATGGGAGAAAACTACCCACAAGCCTGGGAAAGATTCTTTGGAATGATCAATAGTATTCCTAATCATGGCTATTCTGAATCAACTATTTTCCATTTAGTTTACCACAGTCTTAATACTCAATGTAGAGAATTGCATGACTTCTCAGTAGGAGGATCTATAAATACTTTAACTATTAAAGAATGTTTTGAATTGATGTCTACTAGGGCTAAGAATGATTCTTTATATAATCCTGATTTTGGCACCAAGCTAGAAAAAGGGATACTTCGAATAACTCCTCATATTATGCCTGAAGTACGCAAATCAATGAAAGAAAAAGGTATACCTTCTGAACTTGTTAAGGAAAACAAAGTATATTTGTTACAAGTTTTAACTGTAGAAGTTGATAATAGAAAAGTTTTTCAAGAATTAAAACATCGACATGCAAAATCTCATAATAACTTGCATAAGCACTTTCAAAAACACAAAAAGATTTTGGCAGAACTCACAGAAAATTATGATGAGATTGGCCAATAAATAAAATTATTTCACAAGTATCTTAGTATGGTTGAAACCTAGTGTGAACAAATAGCATCTGGTTATCAAATTTTTCTACGAGATGATAAAGATATTCTTGTTTCTACTAATGTTGTCACAAGAAGAGGTGCAGTTGTTACTGGACCATTAGGACCACCGGAATATGAAGATGAAAAAGATTGAAAGGAAAAAGCCTTGATCAAAGCAAGCCAAGAAGATCATACATTGGTGGATCCTCAGGATGAACTGAAACACAAGATCAAACCAAGGAGGACCAAAATGATGCATAGGATGACCATTATGATTCTGATGCAGAGACGGTTGATCCAAGAGAAGAGAAGGATATAAGCAAGGAAGATGAAGTTGTTGTAGTAGAAAATAAGAAAAGCAATAATCAACAATAAAAGAAGGCAACAAAAGAGCCTGACCCCCCACAAATAGTAAAAGACAAGAATAAGTCAGGTGAGAAAAATCTTCCTTATCCAGATCGAAAAAAGAAAGCACCGGATTAGGTAATTTATAATTCTTTTCCAAAGGCACTTAGTGACCTTCGTCTGGAAATTCCGTTTGCGGATGCAATCAAAGTTCCTACCTATTCTAAATTCCTCCGTGATTTTCTTACTAGAAAGAAAGAAATAACTGAAACTATTGCCTTGGTAACTAGTTATCCTACTAATGGGGAGATGTTGTCTAAGTCTAGAGATCCCGGAATACCAACTATTTCATGCACAATAGGTAAAACTGATATTCGCAATGCTTTGTGTGATCTAGGTGCAGGAGTTAGTGTAATGCCATACTCCCTCTATAAAAGGTTAGGATTAGGGGAGTATTCCCCTACTACTATCACTTTATAGATGGTTGACAAATCCACTAAACAACCCATTGGTATGATTGAGGATGTTCTACTTAGAATAGATGAGCATGTTATTCCCACTGATTTTATTATACTTGAAATGCTAGAAGATGAAAAATTATCCATAATTCTTGGAAGACCTTTCCTTAGTATTGCAGGGGCATCAGTTGATTGTGCTAAAGGAAAGATAATCTTCAATGTTTATGATGCCGAAATCATCCGGTATTTTCCAAAGAAGCTAGAAGCAGGAGAAAGATATATTCCAACGGCAAACCGAGTTCATGTGGTAAGTGCCTTTGATAAGGGGCAACCCAAGGTAAGAATTAAAGAATAGAAAAGAGGTTGAGTTACTCAACCATTCTTAATAAAATGCTTAATGGGAGTCATCCCATCTCGTCAATAAAATAGATTAGAGAATAAAAAACTTCATCACATTCCTACCAATTTTCATAGACATTCTTGCGGAAGCGCGCCCGTGAAGATGCAACTTTTAAAAAGTAGTAGAAATATCAATTGAATGAGTATAGAATAAGAATAGAAATAAAAGTTTGAGTTTTTCATCTATAGAAGCTAATTTTTTTCTCTAAATGCGCTAATGTTGGTCAACAGTTTTTACTGTCAATTTTCTGTCAAAAATAAGGTATTTCGCTAGCATTTGGGATAAGAAGGTATTCTCGAAGAAATAGAAATTTTTTTATGACTACTGATGGTTTAACGACTAACTATATGGCGGGAATAGAAATTCCGGCCATATAGTTCCGGTCGTATAGATATCTTTGCCATCAGCAAATTTTCTTCGAAGCAGATAATTTAACGACCAACTAAACAGCGGGAATAAAAATTCCGTCCGTATAGCTCCGGTCGTATAGATATCGATGCCTTCGTACAAAAATGTTCTGAAAAGTACCGAGAGTTTAACGACCAACTATACGACGGGAATAAAAATTCTAGACGTATAGCTCCGGTCGTATAGATATCGATGCCTCTCTTAGAAATTTATCCCAAAGGTACTGAGAGTTTAATGACCAACTATATGGAAGGAATAAAAATTCCGGTCATATAGTTCTGGTCGTATAGATATCAATGCTAGTTTTAGAAATTTATCTCGAGGGACAGACGGTTTAATGACCAACTATACGGCGGGATCATTGCGATCCGGCTATATAGTTGCGTCCGTATAGCTGTTTTCCGCGTAAAGAAACCCTAGTTGGCGGCACCGCCGCAACTATACGGGCAAAACAACATCACCCGCCCATATAGTTCCGGCCGTATAGTTTGGTGCGACCACAAAATCGCACTGGGCGGCTAGGTCTTTCACCCCTCCTCATTATTTCTCTCATATTCTCTCTCCAAACCCCTCAAAATCCACCTAGAACTCTTGATTCTTCACGTATTTCATTCATTTGAATGGGGGAATCGACATGTCGGTATGTTTCTTTCCCTCTCCATGCTTTATTTTCAGATTTCCATGGTTGAGACTCTCACATTGATCTAGTGGATGAACTCAAGCTTATTTTGCTTTTTCTATTGATTTCTCACGTTAGGATTGAATTTTTCCATTAAGGATCGTTCATATATCATGTAGAAACTATATGCCAAAGGTTTTATGGTGAATTTTTTTAGTGCATCACGATGAAAAAAATAGGTAACATCTTTCGCAAGAGCAAGCACCAACGTGGTGAGGACTCAGGCTCGGGGTCCCGAGCCGAGTGCAACCCCAAGTTGGCCATGGTCTCATCGAGGAGGATTCTGCCCACCTGATGGGCCGACCATAGCTTTCTCACCGACAACCCCCGGGTGACATGGGGATACCAATGGAAAACTAGTAGACTTGAGGATAACGAGGAACCACTGTGCTTATTGCATTAGTCCGATCCAAGGAGCTTAATCGCTAAGCGACCTGAAGGGTCTTAATCGTCTAGTGTCTGACCATGGTTTTGGTAACAAGTTAGTAGGATTATTGAAGTTGGGATGAAATCTACCAAGAGGAGTTCCGGCTAATTATGGGTTTCTCGCCTACACATATACTTATAAGATAATAATTGTTACATTTATCATTCATCCACCTGGCATAGTCACTAGCACCATGAACTGAATCTCCCCGCTCCTTCTTTTGCCATCTGCAGGAAACAACAAACAACCAAGTCATTCTTTACTTTAATGCTTTCAGTTTCTGAAGTTTGCATTTTAGTTCTATTTAAATACATCTCATTTAATCAAAACCCCATTCTTATTTCAACACTTGTAGTCAATTCACTCGAAGACCTGTGACAACTTCGGGTGTGACAGAGACTTCACCCATAAACACTTACCTTTGGGCTCCGTGTGGGATCGATATCTATACTTCGAAACTAGCTACAAACGATCTGTGCACTTGCAGACATCAATGCCCCGCTTACGCGAGACACTCTTCTTTGTAGCAGTGCTTTCTGGGTCTGCTGCTCCAGCGGCTTCCTGGGCAGCATCCTCGGGCGCGAGGCTTCCTTCCTCTGCTAAGGAGCAAAGGTCAGCCAACACCCACAACTCGTGGATGCTCTTGATGAGATGCATGTTAAGCTCTTTGTGCATCTTGCTGTCGCGCACATTCATGGTGAATGCACCAATAACGGCGGCATCCTCCGCCTCCGAGATAGTGTGTGCGACCTGTGAAAATCGCAGCATGAAGTCTCGTAGCCGCTCTCCACTCCCCTAGACCACTGTGTGGAGCTAAATATGTGTTCCCGGTCACTTGAAGGTTCCCTAGAACATGCTCACAAAGCGAGTATACAACTCGGCCCAGGAATGAATCGAATCGTTGGGTAGATGCATGAGCCAGGACAAGGCCATGCCCTTCAGGGCCATTGGAAACCAATTGCCCATGACCTTCTCATTAGCACCCGCAGCCACCATTGTAGTAGAATAGATGGCCAGAAACTCCTTTGGGTTGGTGTTGCCTTCGAACTTGACGGGGACAATGGGATAGAACTTTGGAGGCCACGCCAACTGCAGTAAGGCAGGAGATAAGGCGGTGCAACCGCTTCCGTATCCCAAAGCCATGCTTCATGCCTTAGTTGCGCCCTGCGGGTTGGGGTGGCCGCACCCGTAGCCTGTTGATGCAACTGGAGCAGGTAATCTCGAACTAGCGCCTTGTTCGCCAGGGCATAATCGCCACGATGCCCTTCGGCACGCCGATGCACGAAGTTGGCAAATGAACCCACATAGAGGTGATCTTGTTCGGCAGGCTTCGGAGCTCCATCCCCTAGGTGGCCCACGACATGGTTGTCAGTCCTTGTTCCACCGTCGCGGGGTCCAACAGCCGTCGGTCCAGGGGCAGCATTCCGGGAACACGGCCTCGGGTAGGGTTTTGCATGGGTCCCACGATGGTGGTAGGAGCGCGCTCCGCCCCACGTCTCAGCCCTAGGTTGGACTAGGAACGAGCGTAGGCGGACTCCTGGTGTAGCCTGATGAGTTCCAGCTACGTGTCGAGGTCGTCCCTCCATGCCGCGTACTCCACCGTCTCGGGAGCTGGTGGGTGTCAAGCTATGGCACGGGAAACAACGATTTCTTCCCCCAAAGTTTGGTTCCTAGAGCGGTTGGACTGAGGTTGGCGGCTTGTACTTAGCCCGGCGAGATGAATCCTAGCGCGAGCTGGTACGTGTTGGGCTGGTGCATGATGCTCTTGTTCGGGGTCGGCTCCTCCGGCCCCGACCGGTGCGACTCCCCCGAACAGATGGCCCCCTCGGGTGGTGTCGCCCATGCCATCGGGGAGAGGTGCTCCACCGGCAGCGCCTCTTGTGTTACCAGCGAAGGGATGTTCAAGCGCGACGCCTCCTGTGTTGCCTGGTGGTGGAACCTCCTGCGCAATGGCACCCCTGCCAGCATGCTCGCCATCCACAACCATGGGATACGTTGTGATAGCGGTGGTGGTGGCGCGGTTGCGCTTGGCCCTCGACATGGGTCGGCACCTCCGACGGTAGTCGCGCATCGTGCATGAGGCTCAGCATCCAAGCCCTCAGTCATGTGAAGGGCATGGGAGCGAGTTCGTGCAGCAGGCGAGTCTAGGTAGCAGGGCTAGTCTCAGCGCCGACATCTTTCCTCGGTGCCATGGCTGGTGATGGCATGGTCGAAGTCGATGTTGAAAACGAAGACAAAGTATACATTGGTGACGATGACGGTGATGACAATGAAGCTCGTGAAGCTTGTGGACGATGAGGACGATTGCCGAAGCCGAAAACATGAGCGCCCCCTACATGGCGCGCCAGATGTCGCGTCTCGCCTACGGTGACATCGGGGATATTGGACACCCCTATTTGTTCAGTAGTGGGCATGAAGGCGTTCCGGCCTCAACATCGGCGAATGAACCTGCTGATACAAGCATACAACACACATAGATCACACACATGCATTTTTTACCCAGGTTCAGGCCACCCTTCAGCTAACAACCCTACGTCCTGCTTTGGTGGATTCTCTGGGGTGGATCGAGATAAAAGAAGATGATCTCTATGGTGCCAGGGAGACGCTTTCTCTAGCTTCCACACTCCCGGGGCTTCCTCTTTCTTTCTTTCCTCACTTCCTTGCTTTATGTCCCTCTGTACCTCTCTCCTTACCAAAACCCTCCTTTCGTACCTCTATGCCTCCAAAACACCTTTCCCTATGCCTTTTGAAAACCCTTCCTTCCACCATCCAAAATCCCCTCCTCCTTTAACTCTCGGCCGAGTGCCTCCTTTTATACACCAAGGGTCACCACAGGGCCGGTATGGAGCACCATCTGGGGTGTTCCTAGGCTCAATCGCGGGGTTCCACACGGTCTTCAGACAGACAGGCAGTGCCTGTGGCCAATGGATGACTAGGGGTGGTGCTTTGATGCACTCGATGGCCGAGTGGCAGATCAGGCTGCGAGATGTCACTCCTGTCGGTGGCGTGCTACAATGGACTGCAGCACCATGATGATGTCCAGCAATGCTGATGCATCACCGATTCCCAAGGCTGGGCCTAACACGCCTTGTCCGGCACAGTCGACTCCGGTTCCCGGGACATGACTGGCCCAGGAGAGGGTGCTTCCATGGTTCTTCCGAGGATTGATTGAGGACGCTCCTCGGCCTCATTGCCTCGAACAATGCCTTCACCCTCCTTCCGGGCACCCCTGAAAGGAGGGCCAGGACAACCTTGCGCTCATCGTTGTCCTTTCTTCCTTGTTCGCGCCTGGCTGGTGGATCATGGCACATCTTCTAGCGCTCGTCTCACCCATAGGTATCTATAGCATAACTGATACATAGTCTCCATAGGATCATTATGACAAAATCATACCTGCTTGGAGCAGAGGTGGTCGTACTCTCGCGACTCTCCTTGGCAACCAGGCCACATATCTGCTGGTTCGGTCGACCGGTGGGTCCTGGCCTACACACTGAGGCACAATGCGAGGGACCCTCGATCCCATTACGCCATCACAGAGATAAGAATTAATGCAAGGAATCGCAACTGTTTCTTTTAATTTCATTGCATAGTGCTAGTAGGAGTGTAGGTTTAGGCATCATAGCATGCCACCCCAATAAATTGACTTGTCAACCAACAGCCATGGCAGATTAATTTTATATTGGTAGAGACTTTCTTTGAGTAATTCCATTTATATTGCTGAAGGGTGGAGTACTGCTGAAGGATAGAGGGTGAATGCGCACCTGAAAAACTAATAGTAGGAGGCTCTTATAAACTGATAGTAGCACTCTAGTCGTATAAACGCAAGATGAACTTTTGTCGATTGCCCGAATGTATGTTGAGTAGTACAGTATAAACATATATAATACTACCTTCTATTTACTAGTACTACTACTAGCAAAACACCACTATCCCTACTGCAGAAAGAATATGATTTCTTCTAACCAAACTACTACTCCAAAAATAGCTATATTACTTGTCACGAAAATAGATGTACCTAGACAAATTTTAGTGCTAGATAGGAGCACATCCAATCCAGTGATAATTAATATGAATTGAAGGGGAGTAGTACTATTACTTTACTCCACTACTGTACTACTACTACGTACTACCTCTGTTTGGGATTATTAGGCCAGAGAGCTTTTTAAAATTGTTAGAAATTGTAAGACGTATCTTCTTTATTGTCTTAATTCCCATGACTCATTATTTAGATATCTCTCTTTTCTCTCAGTCTCCCAATGCATGTTGTTTCATCTCTAATCATGTCCCCTATTTGTTATCTAACATCTCATGCATGTAAAACTAGTGGTGCATGCATAAATTAATTAGAGTGAGTAATTCAACTACTTGGTATTAGGAAATTGGCCCTCTAGCCTTATAATCCTAAACAGAGGGCCTTATAATCCTATACAACTTACTACAGTAGTAGTACTAGTTCTACTACTCAGCAGAGTACATCCACCAAACCCATCGGAAGTTAAGACATCATGAAAAATACTCCATGAATAGTAGTAGTAGTACATAGCACATTCCAAAGTAAAGGTTGACTGAATATAATACTCAGGAGAGTACATCCACTGGACTCATCTACCTCTATTTCATCGAATAAGGCACACGCGCATTCCAAAGTAAAGTTTGACCGGATAAATAGAGTAACTAAAATTAAAATATATTGTGTAAAATTAGTATCGTTGAATTCATATTCAATGATGCTAATTTTGTACCAACATTCTTTTTATATTTAGAGTGAATCTTGGTCAAACAAAAAATACGCAAAACAAGGGAGCGTTGTTTCTTGGGACGAAGGTAGATTACTACTACTACAAAATCCAGCATTCCTGGTCTGCAAACGATCTTTCTGCAATTAAACCAATTAACAACAGCTTCCATCCCTACTAAAACTCGACACGAATAAAGAAATGCAGCTGCTTTCATGTAGTAGGAATGACTAGATAATGCGACAGCACCGCCAGGTAAGACGTAAGCTCCTCAAACGCGACGTCTCCTGGCTTAGCAGAGCTCGATGCATCGAGCTCCACCGCCACGGTGCCAGTCCTCCTCCTGCCATCCGTCCAAGAGAGCAGTAGTGGGCATTCCACCCACATCCTCACCCTGTACACCGGCAAGTCG
The DNA here is from genome assembly GCA_910589775.1 of Avena eriantha. Taxonomy (NCBI): domain Eukaryota; kingdom Viridiplantae; phylum Streptophyta; class Magnoliopsida; order Poales; family Poaceae; genus Avena; species Avena eriantha. The sequence goes on along the minus strand of OU342745.1, from coordinate 361,509,601 downwards.
CTCATCGTGGCCCTAACACAGACTGAATACACAAGGGGGACCATTCCTACCGTGCCAATCATCATGACAAACATGGTGCCGTCTTGCTTCCCGACGAGGATGAGCTGGCGGGATGCCTCACCCGCCAGTGGCACCAGCTCCTAGAACACTTTGGTGGTGGCATACTAGATCTTGTGCACTTGGATCAAGTGGACCGCTTCGAGGTGGGCGACGAGCACTGGCAGCGGGGCGGCAAAGTCGTAGCCGGTCTCCATGCAAGTGCACGGAGAGTATCGACACGTGATTTCATGCTCCTGGAGTTCGTATTAGGGTAGCAAACTACTGCAGCCTTTATGGGTGCACTTGACCCTAGCTACTGATAGGATGATATCCATGGCGCGCTTGTGGGTGAATCTGCTTCTAGGGTGCTTGCACTTCTGGCAGGAGGTGATCTTGTGGACGCAGTGGTGGTAGACTAGATGAATATCCACGCATTGGAGAAATGGAAGTTCGAAAAATAAAATAGTTGCACGGATGAACCAACAAAAGAAAAATCAATGGATTGTGAGGAAGAAAGGGAGAGACCTTGTAGACCCTTCGGGGCTGGAGGGGCTGGGAGAAGGAGGAACAATTGAGAACGGTGGCTTCCATCTTCAGAGTGACCGTCCCAAGCATTACGATTTGGGTGGGGGGAAATGTGGACTCTCTAATCCAGCCTCGACCCGTGCCCTTCTTTTATACCACCGCTGATAATCAATGAAGCTCTACCTAATTGCTTTTTCCTTTCTCTACTAGGGTCCTTTTTGTATATTTTGAGGCCTTATCTTCAAATTCCTGATTTAGTTGGTCAAGATTAGTTAGTGGCCTCTTTGTATTTGTGCACCATCCTTTTATTAGTAAGTTTCACATGCCTTGCATGTGAGATTCATATAATAATAAAGTATGACAAATCATCACTATATAAAATTATGCTATGTAATAGGTAAAGCTCAAAAATATATGAAAGATCCACATCTATAAAGTAACAGTGTATATTTGGTTCTTGTACTTTATATCATGTAGAAATAAACGTTTATTAGCTACCTAATACTTGAACATTTTGGGACCATGGTCTAGAGAAATGACGGAGAAGATTCTAGAATTATCAAGAAGTGTGTTTGTAGGTTTGCGCATAGTCATTCTGCTAAACACTATCAATAGAATATTCTAGATCCTAGACTGGAAAAAAAGATCCAACAGTTGGTAATGTTGGGATTTGCGAGTCTTGATCCAACGTTGAATATTCAACGTTATCCATACATTAGATTGCGGTAAGATTTGATGTAGATCCACGGCTAAAAACTAAAAGTTCATGTGATGTTCTATGCGATCTTATTCGAGAAAAAAATCAAATATGAGGATTGAGAGATAAATTTGTGAATCATGCTAGATTGTATCTCATAGAAAAAACATGGGTCAGACGATGGGGGTCTTCTTTCTCTCTACCACTAGGCTTCATATGTAGTAGTACTGCCAGACTAGTACTCTCTAAACTATAATCATGCGTGAAAGCACTACGTGTACCTGATAGGTGCTGCAAAGCTTTCTGAGAGGGGAATGGTAGAGAAGAGAGGGAAGAGAAGGGATCTATGATGATTTTCCTTCAAGTTCGATAGCGAGGAAATAATTATAGTGATTATAAGGACGAATGATGAATGTTGTGTGCATAGAAATTACAAGAAGTTAAAATTTTCAAACCTGATGGTGATTTATATATATTCAAATGGGTACCTTAAACGATTTTTGGAACCTATAACACACTCGCCGTACAATTATATATATATAATTTTGGTAGATCGACATAAATTAGTTCCAATGGGAGAAAATAGATACTAGAAAGATTGGAAATTCATATTATTACTTGAAAATTGCCCATAAACATGGTATGCTATGTGCAAATAACGGGTATTACCATTCTGGGCCTTATTCTTTGTGTACTAACTCAACGAATAAACATTGTCTATCACTTACAAAATTTAAAACTATTTTTTGTTCGTGAAAGTTGGAAACTACGATTGTAAACACATTCTCCCATACCAACATGCGCTCATCTACTAAATATGGGCACACTATTCGTCTACTATAATATAGATATGGCCATGACCCTGATCATTTGATTTGGAAGCTAAGCATGTTCACAACATGGTAGGCCATATTATGAAACAAGGTTTTCGAAAGTAATCAAAACTCATATTTATCACAACTAGTACGCTCAAGAGAACATGAAGCACAATTTTTACATTATTTTGATTTTTGTTTATTTTCTTGAAAAAAATCAAAACTAGTTCAAGCTTATCAGCCGTTGTGAAATTCTTCAAACAAACTTGATGGTTTCAAACCTCTAGCTATTTTTCATACATTGACTACTCTAGTACCTTAAAGCGATTTTATGCAAAACTAGAGAGCTAACAACCTATCATGTAGTCATAGTTAAAATTTGATCTAATTTTTATAAATCAACAACAAGTAGTTTAAGTGGTTGAAATTAGCTAGAAAAGTCAAACGTTCTTGTAATTTGAGAATTTCCCATAAAACATGGTCTGCTTTTGTGTAAAAATGGAAGGCTAGTAGCTAGATTTATGAGCCTTAATTATTATCCACGTACTTTGCTAAAGAATATACAAATGTAATGATTTTTTACCATGCCCAAATGCGCATTTACCGAATTCATGCATTATTATCACATAAGCATGGTCATTTTTTTAAACCCAAGCATGTTCGTACATGGTATGCCATATTGCGAAAAATACTCTCAAGAGTTATCCAAACTAAAGCTTGCCATTTTGCATGGTAAGTGGGCATTCATGCAAGAGGAAGTCGCACACAAGTACTATAGTTTCTTTTGTTATTTTCTTGTTTTTTTAATACTCACCGAAATTTGTCGGCCAACATGTAAATTATTTGCAAGTTGAAATTTTCAAACCTTCTAGTGCTTTTCGATATAGTATTGACTAAATTGAGTCCCTTAACAATTTCGCGGATCTAGCTCAACATGTGAGGGCGGCCCAATAGGGAAATTTTTCATTTAACAGTTTTTTATGTTTTAGTATAATATATAGGCTATTTAGAAATCTCAGGGTGGTCCACTCAAAGCCCTAGCCATCATTCGGATCTGCCACTTTGTAGGCGAAGCTTAGGAGCGAGCAACCTATCATGCGATCGGAGTTCAAGTTTGACATAATTTGGGTAAATCGATAGAGGGAGTTAAGTGGAAAAATTAGCAAGCTCGAAAATTCATGTAACTTGAGAAATGCCCATAAAATTGTGTGCACTATGTGTGAAAAAATGGGGTTATCATATGGGCCTTATTCCACATGTGCTTGCTTACAAAAACAATTACTTGAAAAATTGTAACTGATTTTTCTAGTCATAAAAGTTGGAAATTACAATTGTAATAAAAATTATTTACCATGCCAAGATGCACCCATATACAGAATAAGGGGACCTTATCATAAATTATGATGTAAATATGGCTATACCTTGGTTGTTTGGCTTGAAACCAAGGTATTTTCCTACATGGTAGGCCGTATTGTGAAGGATTTTTTCTGCAAGTTACCAAAACACGTGTTTATCATTCCTCGTGACAACCAAGGTAGTATGTTCCTACTACATGGTATGCCATATTGCTCCTAGGCACTTTGTGAGTATGTGAGGTGGGCCATTTACACATAAAGTAGTCATGTTTATGTATAGAAAACCTTAAGAGGTAACTAGTGTACTGTACAAGCAGGCTACTGGCTATACTATTGGAATTGCTCTAAGGACTAGTCAGAAGGCTATAAGTAAAATAGTAGGGCGTGTACACCATGTATTTAGGGTTCGTTTGTTTCTAAGGATTTGTGTAAACATAGGAATAGGAAAAGTGAATAGAATGACATGACACATGTCAAAGTTTGTTTGACTCTACGGGAATTCCTTATGCCCTTTAGGGTTCGTTTGTTTCAAAGGATTTGTAAAACATAGGAATAGGAAAAGTGAAGAATAAAATGATATGACACTTATAATCCTACAGGAATGAAAAATGCAGGAATCGGTAAGATAAGGTGTTTGATTGCACCGTAGGAAAAACGCAAGAAATTTTATATGGTTTAGGTACATGTCATAGTTATCATAGACACATAGGATTTTTTCCAAGAGGTCTCACCTCTTGTTAAAAATCCTATAGGATTGTAGTGTAGGGATGCAATGCATAGGAGGTTTGTAGGATTTATTCCTTTGAAACAATCACATTCTATTGAAAACATTCCTATGGATTGGAATACTATAGAATTCCTTTGGAAATCCTTTGAATCAAATAGGCCCTTAGATTGTGGTGGAGTCGAATCAACGAAACCAAGTTCTATATGAGCTACTCCTACAACCTAATTAATTAGGCCTTGGATGACACTAGATACATGTTATTACCCAATACTATGAAGGTAGTAAGATGTGAAAGTTTTACTAGTCTAAGTTATTTAGCACTTGAGCAACCTAATATGGAAGAGAAAGAAAACATCCAGCCATAGCTCATTTTTGGGTGGAAGCAGGAGGCAAACATAAGGAAAGTTGGGATAGACCACCATGAGCCCCAAATTTCTCTACACAATGTTGCGCCTACACGGTTGTACTCCATTGTGCGGAAGCTTTACATGGGAAGGAAAATGTGTCTATCATTCACAAAAAAAGGAAGAGGTGACTGCTGCGATGCTTCCCACCTGAACAAGTGCCATTAAAGGAATAGAGACAACAATGCATGAGTGGAGCAGAGCAGCCAATGCCGCATTAAAGAGGAGAGAGGGAGGATTATTCTCCTTCATACATTAGCCTTTTCTCTCATGAAAGGCAGCGACGAGACATAATTTTGGGTGGAGGAGCCTTTTTTTGAAACAAGGCAAAAGATTTGCGATGGAAGTATCCCTTGCTCTCCTTGCTAGAAGTACGAGATTGACTAGGCACTAAAACTGAGTACTAATAATACAAACATGATTAATACTTGAGTACTACTAGTAGTTGTTGTAAGTTCCATTATTCCATCCAAGAGCAATAGTGGCTAGTATAATTATTATAGCTTGTCATGATCCTTCTTGCTTCCTCAAATTCCTCCTGGTCACATAAGGCTCGAATACAAGTTCGATGATATTCATATCAACGTCCAATGAAGCAGGATGCCACTGAACATGTTGAGATGAAATCCATGTGTGCGTTCCTTGAACTAGAAGATAGCCATTTCGTGTTCTAAGAGCTCCACGTCCCTAACAACACTTCGCTAGCTCGTACCAGAAGTTATCACCACACACCCATCATCACCCATGGAAATCTTGACTTCATGATAACTGATGACTACAAGTGCACATATAAATTGTAGCTAGTTTCGAAGTAAAATTATCGAACCCACAGAGAGCTATTGGTAAAGGTCTTTATGCCCCTCGTTACTATCTACGAAAGGATACTTGTAAGCTGTCTTTGATCTCAAGTAAAGGGTGTTTGATTCTTTGCAGAAAAGTAATTAAAACGAGTAAAAAGAAAGCAAGTAACAAGGTCGTGTGAAAGCATGGTCGAATTCAATAAGGCTAAAATCTTCTCGGGGATGTAGGATACACCACTAGCATGATATTATTATTATTAACAAAGATAACATACTTCTTGTGTCATGATATGTGTGGAGAGAGCTCCATAATAATATGTTCACTACAAGGCTCATAGGAAGCCACTTTGTTGAGCCAAGAGCGAGGTCACCTCTAAATAACCAATGTGATGTCTGAGAGCAATCACCCACACAAACCACCGCAATTAGGGGTTTCCCTGTCTATATGATAATTAGCTCAGGAAGTCTCTCTTTATCCTCCTTTGACCGTGTAGTTCACAAGACGGTGCCAATCTGTCATGAAGCTATTCCGGGCATGATTCCAAAAACATCCCAAGGATTTATCCATCCCTTTAGCCCAGAGGCAAATGATATGTGGACGACTACACATACCATCTAAAGAGAGAGATCAAACACAAACCATAAATCTATCATAGACCGACCAGTCATACAGACACAAGAATAGATCATCTATAATGCAAGTTAATAATAGTGCTAGGGTTTCTCCATCTCCCCAAGAACAAAGGAACTACTCACACATGGAAGCAATCAACAACATCATCATAATCAAATGGATGGATAAAAGTACAAAGGTAGATCTAATGCAAACCATAATTGAATCTAGAATTACAACAAGATCTAATGAATGCGAGATGGGGGTAGCGATGGTGATGGAGATGCAGTGGTTGATGGTGAAGGGGATGATGCAATGTCCTCCTGTGATCCGTGAAGCAGTATGGATTTGACCCTAGCCAAGGTCCTCCTTTAGATCCCTTTTAGATGTGTTTTTTCATGGTTTCTGGTGGCTGTGAATGTCGGATCTCCCTATCGTCTTTGCCACAAGAAAGTATTTGACGATGCTGATGCGCTGCCATGAAGTACGGGTGGATGGTAATAGCAGACTCCTCCCATACCACTGGTCATTAAAGATGCTATAGCTTCCCCTCATTTGGTATTCCCCAGGTGCGGAGGAAAATTCATAAAATGACTTTTATCACTTAAAATTATCATATTATAGCATAATATGATAGTTCCAATTGATATTTTCATAAAGGACTTAATGATTCGGGATCCTGTCGATACAAGGACAAAAAGGTGCGTGCAAACGCAGTGAAATACAAAAGTCCATACTCTATTTATGCAAAAATTAAAGGTAAATATGCTTCAATTTTGGACTCATCAACTCCCCCAAGCTATACTATTGTTTGTCTCCGATCAAGATAGTGGCTTATGGACAAGATCATCATGTTCATGAGGCATGAGTCGTTACAATAAATGAGGTAGAAATTGAAATAGGAATACAACATCGGATGTAGAGATACTTTGTGTCATCGGAATGGCCACGGCAGTCGCTACCAGGGGTAGAGATTGATAGTATCGGGGGTGAGAGCCGGTGGCCATCTACGGTGCGATATGGGGGCGGATGCACATGAGTTTACCCAGGTTTGGCCCCCGGAGGGTAAAGACCTACTCCTGCTAGATTGTATTGACGGAGGGCGAGTTACAGGAGTGGCGAGCTCGGCGTCTAAGCAGCGAGTCGCTTGAGGGGGTATCTGATGGAACGCGAGTACAAAGGGAACCCTAAGGAGGTTTATATAGGAGGTACCTCGCTAGGGTTTACAACATTTACAACCAAAGTAGTCAAGGATTCGGAGGATTTGACCTAATCCGACTAGGCTTCGGATATGCTTCTGGGCCTCTAGCTTCTAGTTGCCAGGCCTACTCCTTAATCGTATTCCGGTCGCCGTCCTGCAGGCCTACTCGCAAGGTCCTTGGGCCAGTCGAAACGTCTTGCTGGGCATACTCCATTCGGCATATCCCCATCATTAGTCCCCGAGGCCATCGTTAATTTAGTGCATGTGTTCATTTGGCAGTCGGAGTAGGCAAGTCCAATTTGGGTGCCTAGTCGAATTGGTGATAGACTCCGTCGAGAATGGAGGAAATTTTCCCACCTGGTTTCTAGTCGCAGCTTTGGCGAAGGTATTCACGCTCGAGTCGCTGCCCCTGTCGATTGGACAAGGTGTTCCAGTAGGCGAGTCGAGTGGAAGAATTTGGACCGCCAGCTTGGTCAAACTAGCCGTTGGGTAATCCAACGGTAACCTCAGGGTAATTACCGCAGGTAATGGCTATCCCGAGATTGGCGAGTAGCGCGTATTTATAATGGGAGTGGCGGAAAATTCCCGTAGATCTTCCCTAGCATTCCTCACTCTCTTGCACCCCATTCTCTCCGTCCCTCCTCGATCCAGAATCTCCGAACTGAGCGACCTTGTTTCCTCCTCGATGGCGCCTCCGAAGGATCTGTGGGAGAAATCCAAATGCACCACGCCATTGCTCAAATCGTTTGAGGACGCGGGGGTCCTCTGCAAGGGGAATTGGTGAATTCCCGCGTCCACCAAGACCGAGCCAAAGCCACGTGCCGGCGAATTCATATGCTTACTGAGCCATTTGGAGAGGGGCTTGGGATTCCCCACCTCCGTCTTCTTCCAGCGTTCTGCGCGTACTATGCGATCAAGCCGTCGGATCTTGGTCCACATAGCGTCGAGCAGCTAGCGATCTTTGTCGCCTTCTGCGAATCCTACCTCGGATGTAGGCCATACTTCTCGCTGTGGCTGGAGCTGTTCCACGGTTGCATCAGTCGCGACAGAACTGGCAGCCCTATCTCGGCGGCGGGCGGCGTCACCTTCCAGCTGAAGCCAAAGGCCAACTTCTTCAAGCTCCTGCTACCAAAGAAGGCCGCGAGCGAGTGGAAGAAGAGCTAGTTCTACGTGAAGGAATCCACTCCCTCATGCGAAGTGGCGCTCCCTACGTACGTTGTAGAGAAGAGCGAGCCTCGTCAGCTAATAGCATCGAAGCTCCCCGAAGACTAGAGGATGGCCGTCACGGAGATGATGGAGCAGATCAAGGTCTTGAAGAAAAAGGGGCTTGAAACAATCAACCTCTACAATTGCTGGCTGGGGTGGTGCCTGGTCCCGCTGGCATCTCGGCCTCACTAGATGTACGAGTACACCGAGAAGAACGATCCCTCCAAGGCGAGCAAGGAGTCGTAGGAGGCCACAGACTATAAGGCCTCCTTGAAGAGGATCACGGACGCGAAGTTTACCGATATGTAGCCGGGCTCGCTCCGTACGTAGCCGGGAAGAATGATGCTCCCATGGTAAGCCTTTCCCTATCTCTGCTTTGTCTTCAATCGTAGCTCGTGCAGGTGGACATTCAATCGTGGTCTCTGACTTGGTCAATTTTCCTTGTCCACTCTCAGTTGTTTCAGGTCCTCGAAGGCTGGCTCCCCCTCTCGACGAGGAGATCCCCAAAGAAATCAAGGAGGGGGCCAAAGGAGAGTCCTCTGAGAGCGAAGAGGAGGCGAAAGAGGTTCCTCCGCCAGCACACGGCCTGCAAGACTCGTATGCAGAAGTAGCATGAGATTGAAGCGAGCCGAAGTCTTGAAGAATGCGATGATGATGATGATGATGATGATGATGATGATGATGATGATGATGAAATCCTAGAGGAGCATAGCTCACGGTGAATGGCTACGCCAGTGAAGCCGGTGCCAAAACTGAAGTCGCTGACGAAGAAGCCAACTCCAAAACTGGTGTCGCCGCCCAGATCCATGGTGGCGTTTGAGTCGGACGATGATTCTGATGATGAGGCAGCCGAAGCTTCAACCAAGATCCCTGAGGATACAACTCCGATGACGGGATCGGAGGCTGCGGACGTGGAGATAGAAGCGGAGGTCCCGCTCACCGCGATCACTCCAACAGTCCCAGCTACCGCGGAACCCGGGACCACTGAGACCTTGGGGGCGAGGTCGTTGCCACCAGCGGGAGCGGCTGCATCACACGGGCCAGAGGTCACCACAACCGTGACTTCAACGTTGAAGAAGCCCGAAGTGTCGTGGGCCGCGAGTGTCTTCGAGAAGGGACTTTCGCGAAAGCTGGGCCCGGAGCTTGACAAGCCTGCCCACATCAGTACAGGGTTGCGTGTCCTTCCAGTCACCAAGTAAGCCTTACATTCTCTTGTCTGTGCTTCGACGTTTTCTTGCATGATTTTCTTGCTGACCATGGCGATTTCGTAGGTCTAGTGCCAAGAAGATAGATCGCCCTACGGTGGCCAAGATTCCGCCAGTCGACGCCGGAGGGGAAGCTGACCCCTCCAAGAATAGGAAACCTATTGCGGAGTAAAATTTTCGGAGAAAATAACTTGTTTCGAAGTTCACAGTGAGCTTAACGAGCAGTAGTACGGGCGCACCCGTCCATACCGTGCGCCCGTACCACTCATGTGATACATCAGAAGAAGTAGAAAATATTCTAGAAAAGTGAATGTAAGCTTAATGAGCACCAGTACGGTGGGACGTGTCCGTACTATCCGCTCGTATTGACCTTGTTACCAGGCGAAGGAAACATGAAGACGATCCAGCGGTTCTAACAACCACTAGTATGGGCGCATACCGCATGTACCAGCCGGTGTACCAACTTTGTCGACATCCTTTGTAAATAAAAGAGAAGAAATGGTGCAGTACGGGCAGAGCCCGTCTGTACCACGCGCCCACACCAAGTGATAGCACCGCGCAGTAAGGCTAGGGACAAGTACAAAAAGGTTATAACCCCTCCAATATTTTTATTTTGACAATCTCATGTCAGTGGGTTACCATCTACATGTTCCATTATACTTCATTTTCTTCTACATAACTTTGAAACTCCCTATACTATAATTCTCTATAGTGTTTTGTGTTTCTTTCATTTTCTTTTCACGGTTGGGTAAACAAACTCCGTTCGTACACTGAATTGTTTACTTTTACTTCGTTTGTTATTTTTGTAGGGCCTTGAACCTTGTGTGATGATGTGCATGGTTTGTGCCAACCATGAAAAATACTTGCATAAGCACTTGGTTGTTTCAACTAATCACTTCAACAAGGAAGTATTCGTTGAACTTGAGGTCCATGTCCATAAAAAATGAGGTTATTTGTACCTCAACGGTAAAGTGCGTCACCCTTGCTTTATTCAAGCTTGGGGAGGTAACCACTTCTCACACTCTCTTTTGATAACTGTATTTTCTCTTTTCTTATGGTAATCTATTCAAGTTAGGTTCTTACAAAAGTTCTAGCTTGGGGAAGTTACTTCTGCATCTGTAGAGTCTTGTGCAATGTTCTTGCTCGATGAAACTTTTTGTGCAATCATGTATCCCGCTGTTTTTGAATGCTTGCTTAGGTAAGTTGCGTTTCATGTTTATATAATGGATGCACTTTCTTTTGTTAGGATTCATAAGAGTTGAGTTATAGCTTTGGTTCACTATGTTAAAATCTTTATCCAGCTTGAGAAGAACTTTGTGATCCTCTAGAATACATTGCCATGTTTCTACACTTAAATCCCTATATATCCCACTTTTGAAGTTTGAATTGTTTATCTTAGTTGGTTAATTTGTGAAGATGCCATGCTAGTGAGAGTAATTCAAATTAGTTATATTAAAGCTTTTTATTTGAATGAATGATTAGTTGTAAAAGCTTTTGCTCTAGTTCTTTTAGCTAACAAAGTCTTTCCTTTTAAATAATATTACCAAACAAGTACAACAAGAAAAATTCTGAAATTTATGACTTGTTTGATGAATGATTGTCTTGAGAGTTTACCTTTGAAGATACTTAACCCCATAGATGTTTTGATAGACTTTACGACACTCTTAAAAGGAGTTGTTTGATTGAAATGAAGACTAGCGGTAATTGTGATTGCATGCCAAAGCTAACCTTGTGGATCAAATTATGATACTATTTAAAGAGTTCTATGTTTTTGATGCACACCTTGGGATGCCAATAACTCCACTAGCCTACGAACGATCTATGGTACAACCCCTGATTTCAGCTATGATTTCACGATATAAGTGGCATAAGTGTCACCGTATGGGCAGAAGTATTGGTACTCTCAAAGGTTGTGCAAACCATTGTTTAAAAAGAATCACTCAACGATCCTTATTGAGAATCATCCTTCAAATAAGGAATAAAAAATATGAAGATCCACATAACAAGCCCTTGGCATGGTCTCATTACTACTTTATGATTTTTTTGAAAGACAATGATTGGGTTAGAAGTGTTTTGATAGCCTTGATTTACGGATGTGGGTGTCAATAAGACACTTCACTGCTATGCTAGTTAGGACATGAACTCTCTTACTCAATTTTTCTATTAAAAAATCCTAGTGTTCCTTGGAAAGCATAGAGTTCACTAGAAGAATTGGATTGATTATTACACTTCTAGTTATTTATACTTATATTAAACTCTACTTTGATTGTCTTGAATTACCAAAGCTTGTATAGTGTTCTTGTCATCTCTCTAACTTTGATGAGCCTTACAAATGGATTAAGTGTTGTACACATATGACAGCCAACCCAAGTGAATTCATATTATTATTGAAGCCCTTACTTTACAAAAGTGAGGAGATACAAAACATAAAAGATACAATAGGAGGATCACAAGTTTGCTTTCAAATATAGGTTCACTTTGACATGGAGCATTGAAGTATTAATTGATATTTTATAGATTGAAATAACTAAGCTTGTGTTGCCTCGTATGAATATGCTCTTTCTCACTTTGAGCTTGTAGGAAAAATAAGGATACGAGGCATCGATCTTGTACATTCAATATTATACTTTTGTTTCATTTTTTTGCCTCATTTATGTTATCGACTCGTGCCTCATGAACATGGTGACCTTGTCCATAAGACACCATCTTGCTTAGGGACGAGCAAGTGTCTAGCTTGGGGAAGTTGATGAGTCCAAAATTGAGGCGTATTTAAGTATATAAATTATTCATATTGTCACCCATTACATGCTAGATCTATCTACAATTATGCCTATTATGTATGATTACTTGTTCTCATTCATTTCCACATGGACTTTTCACATTCGTAGTTTTATTAGGATTTTATTACCTTTTTCTTGTCTTTGATTTGTGTGTAGGTTCTATGAACAATCATGGATAAAAGGAGCCAAGAGGATTCAATATGGAGGAGTTGTAGGCACCAGACATAGCCATTTGAGAGGAGGAAAAAGTGGATTTTCCCATAAATTCCAAATTAAGATCCAAGACTATTATTTTGTATCCTTCATCCATATGAATCCAACGAGCCAAAGAACACCTCAATCGAAGTCCGTATGAAGAAATGGCGACCAAAACACTACAGAGTTCAGAAGGCCTAACGACCACTGGTACGGGTGGAGCCCGCCCGTACTGTACAGCCATACCGCCCTCCGACGGCTACATTTGTGAAGGACCAATGGGCATATTCGCTCCCTAGCTCTGTTGGTTCGCAAAACCGACCTCCAGATGCCTATTTAATGAGGGGGAAATCCTAGAACAAGGGGGAGAGTCCACACACGCCATAGGTGCGGAGCCTGCCGCTCTGCCGCCTCCATAGCCGCTGCTCACAAGATCTACACCACCATACACTCAAGGGATATATGAGACTTGCATCTTGAAGGGCTATGCATCGATCTTCATCGGCATCTTCATAAACATCGTCCTCACATCAATCCCCTTTGTTTACTTTGTTGTAGTCTAATATCTATTGTGGATTTGCACTTGTATTCAATTGTACCTTCATATTTCATCTATACAATTGCCATGATGTTGATCCCCTTCATATATTAGTAGTTGACTTGTTCTTGGGGAGAGATGGTGAAACCCTAGTATTATTATGCATTGAAATAAAGATGATCTATTACTTGTGTACAAAGATCCATTGATCTATGATTTGTGTTTGATCTCTCTCTTTAGATGGTATGTGTAGTCGGCCACATAGAATTTGCCCTCAGGACTAAAGGGAGGGACAAATCCTTTGGACGTGTTTGGGATCGTACCTAGAATTGCCCCGTGACAGATTGGCGCCTGCTCGTAACCTACACGGTCAAAGGAGGATAAAGAGGGACTCCCTAAGCTAATTATGATATCCATGGGGAAACCCTTAATTGCGGTGGTTTGTATGGGTGACTGCTCTCAGACATCGCAGTGGTTATTTAGAGGTGATCTCACTCTTGGCTCAACAAAGTTTCCTCCTATGATCCTTGTAGTGAACATCTTATTACGGAGCTCTCTCCACACATATCATGACATAATAAATAGGTTATCCTAATCAATCATAATTGTACCTCAACGGTAAAGTGCGTCACCCTTGCTTTATTCAAGCTTGGGGAGGTAACCACTTCTCACACTCTCTTTTGATAACTGTATTTTCTCTTTTCTTATGGTAATCTATTCAAGTTAGGTTCTTACAAAAGTTCTAGCTTGGGGAAGTTACTTCTGCATCTGTAGAGTCTTGTGCAATGTTCTTGCTCGATGAAACTTTTTGTGCAATCATGTATCCCGCTGTTTTCGAATGCTTGCTTAGGTAAGTTGCGTTTCATGTTTATATAATGGATGCACTTGCTTTTGTTAGGATTCATAAGAGTTGAGTTATAGCTTTGGTTCACTATGTTAAAATCTTTATCTAGCTTGAGAAGAACTTTGTGATCCTCTAGAATACATTGCCATGTTTCTACACTTAAATCCCTATATATCCCACTTTTGAAGTTTGAATTGTTTATCTTAGTTGGTTAATTTGTGAAGATGCCATGCTAGTGAGAGTAATTCAAATTAGTTATAGTAAAGCTTTTTATTTGAATGAATGATTAGTTGTGAAAGCTTTTGCTCTAGTTCTTTTAGCTAACCAAGTCTTTCCTTTTAAATAATATTACCAAACAAGTACAACAAGAAAAAGTCTGAAATTTATGACTTGTTTGATGAATGATTGTCTTGAGAGTTTACCTTTGAAGATACTTAACCCCATAGATGTTTTGATAGACTTTACGACACTCTTAAAAGGAGTTGTTTGATTGAAATGAAGACTAGCGGTAATTGTGATTGCATGCCAAAGCTAACCTTGTGGATCAAATTGTGATACTATTTAAAGAGTTCTATGTTTTTGAATCACACCTTGGGATGCCAATAACTCCACTAGCCTACGAATGATCTATGGTACAACCCCTGATTTCAGCTATGATTTGACGATATAAGTGGCATAAGTGTCACCGTATGGGCAGAAGTATTGGTACTCTCAAAGGTTGTGCAAACCATTGTTTAAAAAGAATCACTCAATGATCCTTATTGAGAATCATCCTTCAAATAAGGAATAAAAAATATGAAGATCCACATAACAAGCCCTTGGCATGGTCTCATTACTACTTTATGATTTTTCTTGAAAGACAATGATTGGGTTAGAAGTGGATATACTTAAATTACCACCACCTAATGATAGTCTAGTTGACGCATATATAGATAGATAGATAAATATGATGATGAGTGAAATATAGCAAAGAATAGATCATCATGATGATTGAGTGAGAAAATTGAATTATAAATCGAGAGATTTACATTTGGTCTTTGTTACATAGCAGAAAAATATAGCATAAAAGTGGATATACTTAAATCACCACGACCTAATCATGGTCTAGTTAACATATAGATAGATAGATGAACATAAGTCAAATATAGAAAGAATAGTTCATCACCAAAATCGAGTGAGCATATTGAATTATAAATCGAGTGATCTACGTTTGGTTTTTGTCTAGTCTTATTTAAAGTCAATCTTGTTCTAATCATTAGCCAAATCATGTGGTGCCTCGTACAATCAAGCATCTGACACTAAGCACATCTCAGCAAAAACAAGGGACTTACTATTTCTCTTTGTACAGTCCCATTGGAGGACATCCTATTGTCAGTTTGTTCGTTGAAGACATCCATCTCATCTAGTACTTGGATAGACAATTCATCTACTTTATTGTTGCTCCTCTGCATATAGGTTTAGGACACTCATTCACATAAAACAGGTTTGCATTCAGCAATAGAAAGCAATAGGTACTTACAAGATTGTAGGGGCGATTCACTCTACGATTCTCCGTGTTCCCTATGAGAGGAAATAATATCAGATAGTGGTTGTTGCTATTTACAAAGAACTAGATAGATATTATAGTATAATCACCTGTGAACACGTAGAGCAGGGAATGAGGAAATATAAACAAACATTTAAATGACATAAAGTTTGCCATGGCGACAAAATAGAATGTATTACAATCACTCCTTAGCACGAACAAGAGAGAAATTACAATGATTTAACTTTTGAAATAGGATTGCGAACAAATATGAAAAGTTCCATAAAATTTGTCACGATCTACAGAGCAGGCAGCTACAATACTAACATTAGGACGAACAAGATAGACATTACAATGGTATACCTCATGAACTTATAGAGCAGGGAATGCAAACCCATATTTGAAGTGACTTAAAATGCCATGAACTACATAATAGAAGGTATATACTCCTGCTACATAAATTATAATTGAGAAACTTGAATTTATACAATAGGGCATGCATATAACCATGCTAAGTGCCTTAAAACTTTCCATGTAATACTACATCCAATCCAAAATAAATAAGGCGTTTAATTTGTTCACAAGTCAATCGACACAAAATTCTACCAAGCTTGTAGAACATACCAGGAACATCTACCATGCCAAACCAATGCCGTTCGATACATCGGGATATATATTTTCATAGACGCAAATGCCACAAATTAACCATTAATATATTTTTCTGTGAGCTTGGTCAAAGTTATCATTGTTTGACTTTAAAAAAGTATGTGCCTTCTTTTACGGAACGGATGTAGTACACAATAGGCGGGAGCTACTATCGGAGCTTAATTGAAACAAATAATAATGGCATAACTTGTAGAGGGAATGCAAAACCAACAAGTTCAACGACATAAAATTTGCGATTAATTACATAAAAGAAGGCAATTACTATGGTTGCTTAGTACAACCAGATTGAAATTAAGATAGCATAAATTCTGAACTTGTAGAGCATGGAATGTTAACCTACATGTTCAGTTGGTTAAAACTACCAATGAAGTCCAAAATTACATATAGTCAATGTTGTAGCAACAGAGAAAGCAAATGCACATTATGATGACATAACTTGCGAACTTATAGAACATGTAGGCAGCTTTAGATGTTCAGTGAATTAACATTTGCCATGAACTGCATAATACCAATGAAATCTAATGATGTTAGTTTTGTACTATTATATATTAAGAGTAATTGTTGGTTAAAGAAAAAACACGTAGAACAAGGACATCTTATTCCTTGAAATGGAAGGAGTAGTTTAATGCCTGGATTTAACATAGACTATACCGAATTTATCAAGGGAGAGAGGGATATCAATTAAGCCTGTATTGATGTTGGAATTTACCACCAATACATAAATGCAATTCACTATCACAGGCTTATACCTGCTATATTGAAACGAACAAGCAGATCTAGTTTACCTAGGTCACGTCGTTGTCTATGCATACACAGCATATTTGTGGGTCATGTCAAGGTTGCTGAGGGTGCTCGGCAGTGGTGAGTCACGCTGAAGGAGATAGATCACGACGACATCGATTAAGCAGATCTGTGGAGGTTGTTGATGGGTCTGTCTTGCTTGAAAAGATGGCCGGTGAAGGAGATCCGGTATAGTGCACGACGTCGTTGGTGAAGCAGATCTATTATGATCGATTATGGATTCGAGGCGCTGCACAAAAGCGTCGGTAAAGCAGATCTAGTGTAGTGTACTATTGAGTACGTGAAGTAGGTCTAATGCAGTGCACACTGACGTAGGTGAAGCAGTTCAGGTGCTGTGGATGAGGGAGTCAGAAAACTAACACAATTACATGGAAGAGGGTGTTAGTGAACTAGGTTCAGTAAGGTGGACGTCAGCTGATCTAGTGGACTGGTGAGGAGTATATGGTATCGAGGTATGGCGTGTATGCCAGCGAAGTGCGGTGGTGCAGGAGCCGGAGGTGGGATAGGGGGTTTGGGGTGGCGTGTGGGCCGACGAAGTGTGGCAGGGATGTTCCGGTGCGGTGGTGCAGGAGCTAGAGGTGAGATAGGGGTTGGGTGGCGTGTAGGCTGGTGAAGTGTGGTGGGGATTGTACGGTGTGATGGTGTAGTGCTGGAGGTGAGAGAGGGTTGGGTGGCGTGTAGGTCGGCGTAGCGCAGAAGGGATGCTCCATTGCGGTGGTGTAGGAGCCGGAGGTGAGATATGGGTTAGGGTTTTTTGGAGTGCTATGGGGGAAATGGTGTCGGTGGAAGGTGGCCTACCCAGCTTCAGAGCTCTGGGGACCGGGGGGATTACAAACCATACCCACGCCCCGACATTAGTACTTAGGCCATTGTCAAGGGTATAAAAGGAATTATGTACCGCTAAAACTTGGGGCATGACCACTCGAAATATTTTTGTGGAGGTGAGGCAGGAGAATTTGGCACTTTGGGATTTTAAATTTAGCTATACAATTCAAAAGATATAGAATAATAATATCCTATCCTAGGAGTAGCTATAGTCTAATGACTAGACAAAATAGTTTACTGCAATGTCCTAGCCTTTGTAGGTACGGAGTATTTCCGGAGCCATTTATGCAAAAATAGGGTCTCTGCCTTTAGCTTAATTATGTACACACATGTTATTATCCACTATGAAGGTAGTAACATGAACTAGTAGCACTATGTTATTACCCACTATGACCAACCTAAGAGACTACCAAATTTAGACACGCCACTAGAGAACAAGGAAAAAAATAGCGTGCTATTTAATTTAGGGTGGCTTTTCTCCAAACGATATGAAATTTATAGAGTGCTAATAACATGCTATTTTACAAAATAGCATTTTGTAAAAATTAAAAACTATAACAGGTATATCATGAATATAAAGGATTTCAACATCTATTGAATTGCCTAGAGTAATACTTGTACATGAATAATCAATTCCGGTGCTATCCAAGTTGGAGGAGAACCGGCAGAGCTGAATCTAGATACATCGTCGGGTGCTGCATCAGAAGGCGGCGGCTTGACGCGATCACTTAAGTTTAACAATCAAAATTTTCTTCGTATGTTTGCTTACTCGACACATTGATCATATGTTCTCTTACTTCACACCCGCCAACAAAAAAATGTCCTATACTTGAGATAGCGCTAACTCTATGATGTTTTAGTGCGATATGGCAAGCTATTTAAAAAATAGCGCCATAGCGAGCAAAATCTTAAAAAAATAGCGTGGAATCTCCAAATACGCTATAGCACGCTAACTAGCGTGAAATAGCGCGCTATTTTTTCCATGCTAGAGATGCTCTAAGGCTGGTCAGAGTGGTAAGTAACTTGGAATAGTAATATGCATACATTGTGCTAAATACTATCAAAAGCAGTATCTTTTAGATGCTAGAATGGAAAATAAGATCCAACGGCTGATAATGTTGGGATTCGCGAGTGTTGATCCAACGCTCAATATTCGAAGTTATTCATACACTGTATACAATAACTTGTGAGTTGCAAGTGCCTTGCACGTGAGAATCAGATAATAGAAGTATGACATATCATTTTTTATATAAAATTATAATAGGTGAAACTCAAAAAATAATTATAATTTCGATCCATGTTCATAATGTATCGCGTGTGTTTGGTTCTTGCACTTTTTGTATCATCTAGAAATCAACCTATAGCTACCTAAATAATCTGCGTCTGTAAAACTGATCTGGAAATAAATTCTCTAGGAGTACATGGGCAGGGCAGGGGAAACTACATGCCCTTCGTATCCAAAACCGCTCATGCATGAATCTCCCCATCTTTCTAGCGGTTCCTTTCATCTTCTCAATCCATTTCCTTTTATTTCACCCGGCATGACCTCTACAAAGCAAAAGAAGGCGCCAATCACCGTCCATGGCGCCACCATTCGGCAAGATGTACTTCTTCCTGGACCCTGGCAACACCACCATACTACCGGTGGCGTATACCAATAGAGCGTCGATGGTGAACGATTACATCGAGAAAATCCAAAAGCTCCTGGACGAAGGGGACAACAAGATTGTTGGCCTCAATGTCGAGTACACCAACGAGCAATCATCGACGCAAAAGGCTGTTGTCGTCCAGCTATGTGTGGGCACGGATTGCTTGGTCTACCAGATCTGCCAGGCCGACAAGCCATCCTCCAAGCTAGTAGAGTTCCTCGCCAACCCTAACATTTCCTTTGCAGGCGTCGACATCGGCAACAATAGTATCAGGCTTAGGCATTCTCTAGTGCCAATGACGAGCTTTGTGGACATCCAGAAGAGGTGGAAGCCTGTTGGCTCCATGAATGAGAAGGATTCTTTGGCTGACTATGCTGTGGCCCTCATAGACATCCGTTAAAAAGCCATCAAGAATAAGAAGAAGGATGTGGCCTCAACGCCTACGCGAACTATGAGTTATACAGGCGGATAGTGAACTTCGATAGGGGTCAACAAACTCTCGAAATGTTCAACAAAAAAAAAGAACTAAAGAAGAAGGGTAAGGGCAAGCGCAACTAGACAAAATAAGAAGAATAAGATGAAGACTCACAATGGTACACCATGTGACCTACGAGTATATCTTTGTATTTCGTCTATCGTTGCCTGATACTTGTTGAGCTACACAGAGATAAACAAAACTTTTTCCCTACGTGGTGATCCCAAGATCCAGCTGAGGTAGTAGGCCACGAGAATTACCACTAGACGTGCAGTTGCGGAATCGATGAAGCACGTCGCTTGATGTAGTGCAGTCCTCACGATCCATTCCAATCCACGATCATTGAAGTGCTGAACGCACATCACCTCCGCCAGTATCCACACGTACGAGGAGGAGCGTCAGCGCTGGACTGCTAGGTCCGGTACGGCGGCGACAAGACTGGACTGGGGCTAGGGTTTCCAACACATGCAGTGACCTAACCTTGTGCTCTAAGAACCTACGCCCCAGCTTATACAGGGAGTGAAAGTGGGCTCCACTCACTTGTGGCCCATTCACTAAAAAGCCTATATTAGTCATTGTGAGTCCAACCCACTGACTTAGTCCATGTATTATTTGGGTCCAACCCAAATAGATTTCTGGTTTGGGTCTAACCCAAACTTTCTCCTGCTCTCAAGTGTGTGACCCGACAGGCTCATGGTAACTCGGACACGATCTGAGTCTCACTCGTGATCGATTAGTCGGTAGCGGCTCCTAGCAGAACGTGCCTACTCCCAAGTACCAAAGATTCAGGACGACGTACCTTCCAATGCGACTTTTGTCTGAGTCCTTTTTGCCTCACGATATACCTTGTCAAACTATATGCGAATAATCATCATCCCTTAAATAGTTCGTCTCTCTTTCTCGATCTGAGATAAGTGATTCATCCGACTAACTATTAGTCGGTCGCCTCAGTTAACACTTAACTGAGTCACGCATGGCCATGCTTTCCGAATCATATCTTCCGAGAGGGCGTATCTCACCAGTCGGAGGGGCAAAATCCCATCTTGGTTATTCACATCACGCAGCTTGATTCCCAGTCAACCTGAACTCTTCCTTTATAACTGCCTAGTGATGGAACAACGTTTAAGATAACCTTAGTTGGTGATCCTCAACTCGAATTGATCAATAACCTCAGGTCTAGGGATTACATTGATTGAGACATACAAATGACGACTTGTTCGTTGCATCTCAATATGGGTCAGTACGACTCGCTAAACTCTTTAGCCGAATCCGTGTAAGTCGGAATAGCATCTCCATGCCCATGACAAGTGGAACTGAGTCATCTGCCGACTTTCACATTAGTCTAAGTTGTGTGTCCAGCACAACCTCAACGACCAAGGAAAATTAGTATGAACAACATGAATATGTAGTTCCACAATCGAATCACATATTCATTGATAAATATCAGTGGTTCATACATGGACAATAGATTTATGAATACATTGGGAATAACATCATATATGATTGCCTCTAGGGCATATTTCCAACAGTCTCCCACTTGCCCTAGAGTCAATCATCCGACATCACATGTCTAGGCATCTAATGCCCATAGGTCTTAGGTGCGCCTCATGGTTCGGCTATGGTAGTGGCTTTGTCAATGGATCTACAACATTTGCATCCGTATGTACCTTGCATAACTTGATATCACCTTGATCCACGAACTGGTGAATCGGGTGGTACCGCATGAGTATATGTTTGTTCTTCTGGTGTTGTCTAGGTTCCCTGGCTTGTGCAATAGCACCATTATTGTCACAATACACGTCTAACGGATTGGACGAGCCCTGAACCACACCAAGATCCATGAGGAAATTCCTCATCCAGACGGCTTCCTTTGCTGCCTCCGAGGCAACAATATACTGAGCCTCTGTTGTAGACGCATACACCGTCTCTTGCTTGGAACTCTTCCAGCTCACAGCCCCTCTGTTTATCACAAACACATACCTGGATTGTGAATGAAAATCATTTGAGTCAGTGAGATAACTCTCATTTGTGTAACCCTTTACACTGAGTTTATCCTCACCTCCATAAACTAGGAACATATCCTCAGTCCTTCTCAAGTACTTAAGGATATTTTTAGCCGCTGCCTAGTGGATGTCTCCAGGGTCAGCCTGGTACCTGCTCACAACACTTAGAGCATGGGAAACATCCGGCCTAGTACAAATCATAGCGTACATGATGGATCCAACTGTATAAGCATACGGAATTGCACTCATCCGACTTCGCTCATAAGTTGTCGAAGGACACTGAGTCTTGATAAGTTTTACGCCATGGGACATCGGTAAGAACCCCTTCTTAGACGATTCCATGTTGAACTTCTTCAACCCTTTGTCCAAATATGTATTCTGACTCAATCCAATGAGTCACATTGATCTATCTCTATAGATCCTGATTCCTAGTATGTAAGTTGCCTCACCCAAGTCTTTCATCAAAAAACTCTTTTCCAATGATTCCTTGGTTTCTTGCAACATCTGGACATCATTTCCAATCCGTAATATGTCATCCACATATAAGATCAGAAAGTTTACTTTGCTCCCACTAAACTTCTTGTATAAACAAGAGTCATGATCACTCTTGATGAAGCCAAACGATTTGACTACCTCATCAAAGCGAATGTTCCAACTCTGAGATGCTTTCTTCAACCCATAAATGGATTTCTGAAGCTTGCAAACCTTGTCAGCATTAGCCAGATCGACAAAACCCTAGGGCTGTATCATATACACGTCCTTGGTTAAATTTACATTGAGGAAAGTCGTCTTGACATTCATCTAACATATCTCATAGTCAAAATAGGCTGCTATAGCTAACATGATCCAAACTGACTTAAGTATCGCTACGGGTGAGAAAGTCTCATAGTAATCAACTCCTTGAACTTGTCGGAACCCCTTCACGAAAAGCCGTGCCTTATAGATAGAAACATTTCCATCCATATCAGTTTTCTTCTTAAAGACCCATTTGCACTCGACAGGTATTGTACCGTTTGGCAGATCAACCAAGTTCCAAACTTGACTTTCATCCATGGACTTTAACTCGGATCTCAAGGCTCCAAGCCACGACTCAGAATCAGATCCCACCATCGCTTCCGAATAAGTTGCCGACTCATCACTATCCAACAGCAACACATCACAAACACCTCACAATCTGGCCGATCTTCACAGTGTCGATGAAGTTGCCGGCTTAGGTACCACGACCGGTTCAACCTCTAAGGCTTTTGCCGACTTGCTGCTGGCTGGTACCTCTCGAATTTCTTTGAGCTGCACCGTGCTCCCACTGACTCCCCGACTGAGAAACTCTTTCTCAAGAAATACACCATTCCGAGCGACAACCACTTTGCCCTCTTCTCCGTTGTAGAAGTAGTACCCCAAGGTTTCCCTCAGATACCCCACGAAAATACACTTACCTGATTTGGCTATAAGCTTGTTCGACTGAAGTCTGTTGACAAAAGCTTCACAACCCCAAATCTTAAGAAAAGACAAACTCGGCTTCTTGCCAGTCCACATCTCATGCGGTGTCTTCTCTACCGACTTTGATGGTACTCTGTTTAGTGTGAACGCTGTAGTTTCTAGACAATAACCCCAAAATGATAAAGGCAGATCTGTCTGACTCATCATTGATCGTACCATGTCCAACAAGGTCCGATTCCTCCTTTCGGACACATCATTTCTCTGCGGTAATCTTGGAAGAGTGAGCTGGGGAACTATTCCACAACTCTTTAGATGGTCAACAAACTCATGGCTCATGTACTCGCCTCCTCGGTCCGACTAAAGAAACTTTATTTTCTTGCCGAGTTGATTCTGTACCTTATTCTAGAATTCCTTGAACTTTTCAAAGGCTTCCAACTTATGGTTCATCAAGTAGATATATCCATACCTACTTAAATCATTAGTTAGGGTAATGGAGTACTCATAACCACCTCTGGCTATCATGCTCATCAGGCCACATACATCACTATGTACTAGTCCCAATAAGTCAGACGCCCTTTCACAACTCTTTGCAAAAGGTGTCTTGGTCATCTTGCCGAGTAGGCAGGATTCACATGTTTCGAACGACTCCAAGTCGAACGAAGTTAGGAGTCCATCATCATGGAGATTCTTCATGTGTTTCCAACTTATATGACCAAGCCAACAATTCCAAAATTAAGTCATATTCAGATCATTTGGTTTCAACCTTTTCACATTTATATTATAGACAGATTCACCATCAAGATTCAAAATAAATAACCCGTCCTGGACGGGTGCAAAGGTGTGAACACATATCATTCAAATATAAAGAACAACCATTATTCTTAATATTCGACTCATAGCCTTGTCTCATCAAACATGAGGCAGAAATGATGTTTTCGACTAAGGACTGGAACATAATAACAATTATTTAGCTCCATTAAGAATCCAAATGGTAAATGAAGTTGCAACGTTCCGACTTCCAATGCAGTGAATCTTGCTTTGTTGCCGACTCGAATGCCAACCTCGCCTCTCGCCACGCTCCTAGTTCTTACCAGTCCCTGCAACGAGTTGCAGATGTGAATGACTGATCCGGTATCATATACCCAATAACTACTAGGTGTATCTACGAGATAGATGTCTATAACATAGCAAACAAGCGTACCTGAGCTAGAAGTCACACCTCCACTCTTGGCTTTATCAGCCAGATACTTGCTACAATTCCTCTTCAAGTGGCCATCCGTCTTGCAATAGAAGCAAGTGGATCTGGCTGCAGGGGATGGCTTAGTCCCTGAGGAAGCGCTTTAGACCGGGTCCTTAGCCTTACCTCCCGACTTTGCCTTCTTCTTCTTAGTCCAAGAACTCTTCTTGAACTTAGCCTTATTCTGCACCATCAACACTTGACTGGTGCCTTTCTTGAGACCCGCCTCAGCCTGCTTGAGCATCCCATGTAATTCGGTGAGCTTCTTATCCATACCATGCATGTGGTAGTTTGATATGAACTGATCATACACACTAGGAAGAGAGTTTAGAATTATGTCCATAGCGAACTCTTCGCTAATGGGGTAGCCCATCCTTTCCGGAGACTGCACGTAACCAACCATCTTGATCACATGCGGACTCAGTGGATTGCCATCCTTAAGTTTGCAAGTCAACAAAGCCTGAGAGACTTGATACCTCTCAGTCTTTGCTTGAGCCTGGAACATACTTTTGAGGCTTTCAATCATATCGTAGGCATCAACATTCTCGAACTGCTGCTGCAAGTCTGGTTCCATGTGAGCAAGAATAAGACAGCTAATCTCCATAGACTCATCACAAGTACTACGGTAGGCATTGGTGGCTGTGATACTCGCATTCTCATTCGTCTCAGCTAGAAGTGGGTTGTCTAGGACATGGTACCTCTTTTCTTGCTTGAGAACAATTCTCAAATTATGATACTAGTTGGTGAAGTTAGTTCCATTTAGCTTATCTTTCTCTAAGATGGTTCTCAAAGAAAACTAGATAACTGAGGAAGACTGTTAGGTGCCATTGATCTACAACAGAAAAATATGCAAAAACACTTAAGACATGTATCCAAAAAAGAGCAAGCATATTAAACACTTTAATATTTATGCTCCCACTAGAACCAACACCCCTCTGATGGTTACTTAGTAATTCAGGACCCTAAATAAGCAAGTTGACTAGTGAGCTTTAGCATCACCGCTAGTCGTCAAGTGATCTAGGTAGACAACTCCTTGTCAATCACATCTCATACGACTCCTGTTGGACGGGTGGCATCACATGCCCTGACTCCCATCCGACTTTTCCCTGAGTCCCACAACCATTGTGATAGACCTGTCTAGATTACTGAGTGCTTCCACTGTAAGAGTCCGACTCAAACCCACCTAGTCAGAAAGAATTGATAACACCTCAATTTTATGAGCCCACTACCAAAAATGTCCGACTTGTGATGGTGCAGTACTAGCGGGGAAACCGACTAGACCTTCTTTGAGGGATTACTTTCTACCAACTATCTAATAGAGGTAAACCAGAGACATAACAATAACACAAAATAAAGCAATTATAATGTGAAATGGTATGGCTCTCTTTATGGAGATGGAGATCTCCATCTCCACAAAGCCTGTAATCCGGCTCATGCCAACTCTTGTCACGTGTCGCCTTACACCATGTAGCCGATTTGCATATCAACTTGCATGCCATCCGGGTTCTCCAAATAGCTACACTAGCTAGTTACATAGAGAATCCGACACAAAGATTGTTATACAATAAGATGACAACACCTAGGCTCTAGCCGACTGACAAAAACCTTGATACGCAGATCACGTATGGTGTACACACATCACATGCACATAATCCATACCATTCACAACATCATCCTGCAAAAACAAGTTCTGCATGGATACGATATCTACCGGTGTTGTGAAACTCGCAACGGCATCAGCAGTACGATATGGCGAAACCGGTGGTCTATATTATGAAAATGCAGATCTCAACTGTATTCCGAACATGGATTTTGTCATTGGATAAAACAATTTTACCCAATCTGATCCGGCCTCCAATTCGACCAAACTCTTTGATCTTTGATCACATCATCTGGTTTTATGTGTCACAGTCTACCCCGATGGCGGAAGCCGACCGGTAGGGGTATGTCATTCCAGGACCTCTGCAGTATGATCACGGAAACCGGATCATCCAATTCCCCGAGTCCAGTTGATCCAATCAACCTCGTACAAAACCGACCTATCTCATAGATCGACCACCAAAACTGCAATTAGATCCAATATAATGCCAACCGCATATCACATATGCATGATCTCGAGCCTAAAACCAGAAGCTATGGCTCTGATACCACTATTGAGCCACACAGAGATACACAAAACTTTTTCCCTACATGGTGATCCTTGGATCCAACTGAGGTAGTAGGCCACGAGAATTACCACTAGATGCGTAGTTGTGGAATCAGTGAAGCACGTCGCTTGATGTAGTGCAGTCCTCACGACCCGTTCCGATCCACGATCATCGAAGTGCTGAACGCACAACACCTCCGCCAGTATCCACATGTACGAGGAGGAGCGCTAGCACTAGACTACTAGGTCTGGTATAGCGGCGGCACGACTAGACTGGGGCTAGGGTTTCCAACACATGCAGTGACCTAACCTTGTGCTCTAAGAACCTGCACCCTAGCTTATATAGGGAGTGAAAGTGGGCTCCACTCACTTGTGGCCCATTCACTAAAAGGCCTATATTAGTCATTGCGAGTCCAACCCACTGACTTAGTCCATGTCTTATTTGGGACCAACCCAAATAGATATCCGGTTTGGGTCTAACCCAAACTTGCTCCTGCTCTTAAGTGTGTGACCCAACAATCTCATGGTAACTCGGACACGATCCGAGTCTCACCCGTGATCGATTAGTCGGTAGCGGCTCCTAGCAGAACGTGCCGACTCCCAAGTACCAAAGATTCATGACGACATACCTTCCAATGCGACTTTTGTTTGGGTCCCTTTTGCCTCATGATATACCTTGTCAAACTATAGGAGAATAATCGTCATAACCTTAGATAGTTCGACTCTCTTTTTTGATCTGAGATAAGTGATTTATCTGACTAACTCTTAGTCGGTCATCTCGGTTAACACTTAACTGAGTCACACATGGCCATGCTTTCCGAATCATATCTTCCAAGAGGGCCTAGAGAATATCTCTCCAGTCGGAGGGGCAAAATCCCATCTTGGTTATTCACATCACGCAGCTTGATTCTCAGTCGACCCAAACTCTTCCTTTATAACTTCCTAGTGACGGAACAACGTTTAACAGAACCTAAGTCGGTGATCCTCAACTCGGATTGAGTAATAACCTCAGGGCTAAGGATTACATTGATTGAAACATACAAATGATGACTTGTTTGTTACATCTCAATATGGGTCAGTCCGACTCGCTAAACTCTTTAGCCGAATCCGTGTAAGTTGGAACAACATCTCCACGCCCATGACAAGTGGAACCGAGTCATCTGCTAACTTTCACATTAGTCTATTGTGTGTGCAGCACAACCTCAACAACCAAGGACAATTAGTATGAACAACATGAATATGTAGTTCCACAATCGAATACATATTCAATGATACATATCAGTGGTTCATACATGGACAATAGCTTTATGAATACATTGGGAATAACATCATATATTATTGCCTCTAGGGCATATTCCCCACATACTACTAGTACTACTACTCGTAGAAGTTAATGCATATATATATATTGTAGGAGTATCATGCAAGGGGCAGAGTGTCGCGTCTCACCTACACTGACATAGACGATGTTGGACACCCCCTATTTGTTCAGTAGTGGGCAAGAAGGCGTTACGACCTCAACATCGGCAAAGGAACCTGCTGATATGAGCATACAACACACAGAGCACACATAGGCATTTTTTACTCAGGTTCGGGCCACCCTTCAGCTAACAACCCTATGTCCTGCTTTGGTGGAATCTATAGGGTGGATCGAGATACAAGAAGATGATCTATATGGTGCCGGGGAGACGCTTTCTCTAGCTTCTACACTCCCCAGGCTTCCTCTTTCCTTCTTTCCTCACTTCCTTGCTTTATGTCCCTCTGAACCTCTCTCCTTACCAAAACCCTCTTTCCAAACCTCTAAGCCTCCAAAACACCTTTACCTATGCCTTTTAGAAACCATTCCTTCCATCGTACAAAATACCCTCCCCCTTTAACTCTCGGCCAAATGCCTCCTTTTATACACCAAGGGTCACCACATGGCTAGCATGGAGCACCATCCGGGGTGTTCCTGGGCTTAATCGTGGGGTGCCACATGGTCTTCCAGCAGAAAGGCAGCACCGGTGGCCAAACGATGGCCAGGGGCTGTGCTTAGATGCACTCGATGGTCGAGTGACAGCTTAGGCTCCGAGCTGTCACTCCTGTCGGTGGCGCACTATAGTGGACCATAGTGCCATGATGATGTGCAGCAATGCTGACGCATCGCCGGTTCGTAATGCTAGGCCTGAAACTCCTTGTCAGGAACATTCGACTCTGGTTCCCGGGCCACGCCAGGCCCAGGAGAGGGTGCTTCCATGGTCCTTCTAGGGCTCGGTCGAGGTCGCTCCTCAGCCTCGCTGCTTCCAACAGTGCCGTCGCCCTCCTTTTGGGCACCCTCGGAAGGAGGGCAGGACAACTTTGCGCTCGTCGTTGTCCTTTGTTCCTTTGTTTGTGCCCGGTTGGCGGATCGTGGCGCGTCATGTAGGCTCGTCTCACCCATAGGTACCTATAGCATAGCTAATACTTAGTCTAGATATGATCATCATGACAAAACCATACCTGCTTGGAACACATGGTGCTCGTATTCTCGCGACACCCTTGCCGGCCAGGCCACACATCTGCTGGGTCGCTGACCGGTGCATCCTGGCCCACGCGCTAAGGCACAATGCGAGGGACCCCCGATCCCATTATGCCGACAGAAGCCCCCGGGCGAGGGCCGGCAACTTGCGACACAGATCGGGGTTTGACGAAGAGGCTATTGCCGAGCTTCGCCCTTCAATAGAGCGTGGGCCTAGTCCACATTGCGGGAAGTGCGACAAGACTGGACAACACACTTTGCCATCCTACAGAGTTGATGTGCACGTGCCTGCGCACTCAAGCGGCTGCAGGACTACCGAGCCATGCCTTGGCTTCCGCGTCAGCCTGCATTGACTGCGCCCGATTCGATTCCTGTAAAATAACTTTGGTGGGGCGCGATCGTTGTCCTCCCGTGAGCTGGTGAGGTGGACAGACACCATTCCCCCTCCTTTTGTTATAAAAGGGAGGGAAGGTGCAGGGTTGTGGCTCACTCTCCACTTCCCCTGCAGCCTTTCCTTCCAACTCCCTACTCGGTAGTGAAGACAATTGCGTCGGGCATCTCTGGTGATGACGACCCTCCTTCGCAGGTGGGGGAGATGGCTCGGGCCTCATCGGAGGGGCCAAGACACAAGCGCAGAGGCTGCCACATCTTCTCCGACGCTGGCATGGATCTCCGGCAACTGCAAACTAAGGCCCCGCCCCGCCGCGGCCGCCAGGAAGGAGGCAAAGGACGAGGAGGCCCTCCCAGCCACCATTCTCCTTCTCCAAGGCATGGTCGCAGTTCGCCTCACCAGGGTCGCTATGGATGGCAGGAGCCTACCGGGTATTTCTCTCCTCCCCCGCTCCATCGCGGGGACAGTGATGATGAAACAACATGCCTCATTGGCTTTGAGTTTCCCATCTTCCTATTGGTGAACTTCAAGTGGTGGATGCGCTGCTAGACCTTTTCGCCGAGGAGCTCAGAGAGCACAATTCGTGCAAGCTTCGGGTGCACAAGGCTAGCGGCGACCAGCCCATCTGGGACTTTCAGAGGTGGGTAGATGGTTCCGGCGACATGTATCTGAGTGACAAGTGGTTGGACTTCACGAATCACTACGAGCTGAAGGTTGGCGATGTCCTAAAGTTTCGCTACCGCATGGGCGGGGGTCGCTTGTTGATGAAAATCTTCGATGACACCCTCTGTCGCCGGAGCTACTTTCCGCCGCTTGTCTTTGACTCGGACCTCACTGACGCCTGAGGCGGGGCGTCATGCTGAGAGAGTGAGCAGTCGTGCGCGAGGTGGAGGAGGGCATGTAGGTCTGTCCCTTGCGCCATCGTCTTTCAGCTCTCTCCTTGACGCCTGGGGTCCTCCCCGAGCTAGTTGCTGCATTGTACATTTTTCAAATGTAATGCCAATTGGCTACCATTAGTATATTTACCTTGGCCTTGTGCTATTCACTCATTTTGTTGTCGCGTCATGCTCATGGCTTCCCTTGATTCACCTGTCTGTTGCCGCCTCGGCGCCTCTGCGAGGCCCGTGAGGGCGTTAGTCATCGTCTCAGAAACCTTGCTCCCATTCCCTTAGCTCTAACCATGCGATTGTTTCATGTCTTTATTGTGGAGCCAACCGCCCCTGGTTGCTGCTATCCGATGGTGAGCCTTTCACCCTTCCCGAGATCTCGCCTTGGCCTAATCTTGCTTATCCATCCCCCACCCATCCAGAAACACGAGGCTTAAAACAAAGCGACATCCGCTTGATTAGGGCGCACGGCGTTGCCAACTCGGAGGCCTGACGTGGGAGGTGTGTCTTCACGATTTAGTGCTCGTCGGCAGTGCCTAGAGCATAACGCTCATACGTTAGAGCGGATCATGAGAGTACGATGTTCCTTGGCCTGACAGTCTTGTTTCCCACATCTGACCTCGAGAAAAACCAAAGGAATGCAAAATCCCAAAAAAGGCTCGACAAATAAAAACGGACAGAAGAACGAGAGAAATGGGATTTCCCATTCCAAAACGGGGGTAACCCCCGGGTTACAAGCGGTTTACACATAGGTGGGCCATGCTAGATACGCTAGTATTCATCGCATTTTCTGGGAATACTACATTCACTCCTGGGCTTTAGGTTTTGCCGGGAGCACCACACATGCTCCCGAGCTTTGATTTGCCGGGAACCTCCACTCACACCCGGGCTTTAAGGTTTTGCCGGGAGTATGACGCCCACTCCTGGGCTTTTAAGGTTTGTCGGGAGCACCACGCATGCTCCCAGGCTTTCATTTGCCAGGGAAACCTCCACTCACACCCGGGCTTTTATTATATTTTTTTTATTGAAAAGGTTGACGGGAGCACCACGCACACTCTCGGGCTTTCATTTGCCGGGGGAACCTCCACTCACACCCGAGATTTTAGGCTGGTAGGGTGGATGCGATAAGTTGTTAGCTTACTCGGAGAGCCACCAGTACCAGAAAGGTCATCGGAACTAGGTTCAGGAAAGGGTTGCAACCTTTTCTCGGGCGAGCCAGGAATCGGGGCGAAGGGTTGGTCCAAATCAGACAAAGAGCCGACATGAATCATAGGGGAAGCGGTGGCTTCCAGTTTGAATAGGTGTTTAGAGCAGAACACAATATCCCTGATATCGCCCTTCATGGTCAAGGTCCCCCACGAGGAGGGAAGCTTGAGCGAGTTGTAGGCATGGTGGGAGACCACCATGAACTTTGCCAAGGCAGGGCGACCTATTATGCTATTATACGGCAGGGCAATGACCGCACCATCAAAGATGATGTTCTCAGTGCGGTAGTTGTATTGAATGCGGAATGTGACTAGCAGCTCAATCTTCCCCCACGACTGGATAGCTCCCTGGCTTACGCCCTGTAACACCCTCGAATCGGCCCTATGCAAGTTTTAGCCCTTTCCGCCAAACCCGCATAGAAACAATTCAAGGACGCCCACCAGGCACTTTCGTGCGGGTGGAAAACGAAGTAATACCATTACACAACAGTCCTCGATGGGACCCGCATAATAGATATATATACAACAGCGACTCAACGAGTCAAGAATACAGATATACAATACAAAGATCCAAATCACCTTGAAACGGTAGAGCGTCCGATTACAGACAAGATGCAAATGGGGCTAAGAGCCCTGAAGAATAACCAATGGCGTCCATAACCCTGCCCAGGCCAAGCCAGAAGGGTAACCCTGCTAATGACGACGATCTCAAACCTGCTAAAACAAAAGGGGTGCGACAAAGGGCAAAGGAAAAAAGAGGAGCGTCAGTACTGAGGCCAGTACATGGCGAGGCTAGAATTCGGTGGCTCTCGCCTACATAGGTATTGTCGGCTGAAGCGGCAGCGCAGCGGCACTAAACAACCTATAGAGACTCGATACAACTGGCGGTTATTAGAGAGGGATAAGAAAGACCTATTCGGATCCAACCTGAAGATAACACCAACAAACCCATCCTGGTATTCCCCCTCGAGACCAAACGAGGAAGTCAAATCGAGGAACTCACACAGTTGGCAATTTTTACTCATTCTGTTATAGTTGCAGCACTTACTAATCAGATATACAGCATGCGTCATCCTGATAGCATAAGTAGTGGGCAGTTTTAGTTATCATTCCGTTGTAGTTGGAACATTTACTAGTCAGATATAATTGTCCCGAGGAATCCCCAAAACCCAGCAGTTGTTGGCACTTTTATCATGTTCCATTGGAGTTGCAATACTTACTAGGCAGATATAACAAAACAACCCAGATCCAGCAGTGTTGGCATTTTTATTATCCATTCCGTTATGATGAAGCTGATTACTAGTCACATATTAAGTCAAATTTATAGCACTACTTTAGTTATGCTTGTCTATGATCGAGATACTGTGCTCCAAGTCGTCCATAACCGCGGACACGGCTTTCAGAAAGTTTTACCCTGCAGGGGTGCACAAATAGCAACACACACTGGATCAACCTCGGAAAAACCAACTCAAAACCCAACGAGGCATTCATGACAAAGCGATCACAGGATTCATAAAATATTTCAGGGGGCCACCCCACTAAGCTACCCGTAACAAAGTTGGCCGGATCCAAAACGGACCCAGGGTTTGTGTCAATGGCTGTAAACGACTGGGAACCCGAAAGTGTGACTGGGCTTGTCGATACCCCGAAAACATTCCACGTTCCAAAATAGTACAGGTGCTCCACACACAATCGTAAATAAAGCAGTAACATGGCATAAGTACAGGATAGTAATAAATCCCCAAACTACTTTGTGGCCCCAAGAAATAGAAATGAATCAAGCTCTGGATCAGGGGGGTCCATGGCCTCCCGAATGTGGATAGTGCGAAAAATCAAGGAACAGGTATCAAGTACTCGGGGTCCTACGGGACACAAGTGACCATGGAAGAACCAAATAACATCTGTCGGGGGGATGATCCCAGGTACCCAAACCGGACAAGAAGCCAGGCAGTCGAATCGCGTCCGGCTGACCAGATGCAGCCGGACAGGGCAAGATAGGCCGGCTACCACCCGGTAGCCGGATCAGCAAGAGACAGCCAGATACGGCGATGTAGCCGGACCCAATCAGTGGGATAGAATGACGTGCGTATCAGTGCACGGTACGCCCTGTATGATGACAAGACTGGCAACCACCCTGCCATACCGAAGACTTTACGAGGGTGACGCAGGAACATTGGCCTGTGCTAACGACGGGCTCGCACGGCGTCCACTGTGCCTACGACAGCCATACCGCTCGTACTTCGACAAGACATGCCATACTGGATACTATAGATGACTAGCCGGCTGGGACCCGCCTGTGGGGCCCGCCAGTCGGACTAGCCAGTGAGACCTTTGCCTCTCTGCCTATATAAGGAGAGGCCAAGCCTCAGTAGAAAGGGTTGGTCATATAGCATTTAAGGGAGTAGCTAGCAGATACAGCTCGAGGAGCACTTGTAGTTCGTGTATTCCACATAGTCAGATCCGGCAGGAGTAGGGGATTTACCTCACCATGAGGGCCCTGAACCTGGGTACTTCTTGCGTCCCGCTACGCTCGCCTGTACCCAATCTCGCCTGCAGACGCCGTCGATAGCTTTCCTGCTAGTCCCCACACCTCTATCTAACCTCCTCAGGTACTGCCATTCCCAATACAACGACAGTTGGCGCCCACCGTGGGGCAAGATGGCTTCGACCGGAGTCACGTTCCGCACAGGACCCCGCACTTCAGCCGGTGAGCGCGTGGCCTCCGGGCTGGTGCTCACGCTTGGCAAGTTCGACTGCGTCATCGACAACGCCTCCTGCTTCGCCAGAACCTCCTTCCCAGCGAACAACACTGTCCTGCTATTTGGCGATCTCCCCGTCTACGTCGCCACCGTCCCGGAGCGTTTCCCTAGGGAAATCGTCTCTGTCACGGAGCTTCCACGCTCAGGCGGCAGCACCTCCGCCGCATCCCGCGGCGTGGAGGTCATGATGGCTGGTTCCAGTTCCCATCCACGCCAGCCGCGGGAGCGAGGCGCGGACGAGGTCAGAACTTCTACTCCCCCGCAGCCTCGGAACCCGGTGGAGGATGCCATTGATCGGCTCCTGACGCTGGTTAACCTCAGGGACAACCCGGAGGAGGCGGAGGCCAACTTCACCATGGAGAGACAGATCCTCCTCCAGGAGGCCATGGAGCTGGCGGCAGCCCACAAGCAACTCGAGATCACCCGGCGCGAGTACGACCGCGCACACGGCCTTACTCCGGCTACCGCGGAGCCGAGCCGGTGCGGCCAGGTACGGCGTCGGGGCAGCGAGCTGGGCGGTAGCATGGAAAAGGACGGGGAACCGGATCCCGCGCCTGCCCTCACACGGCCCACCTACAGCACGCTCATCAAGAACCAACGCGCGGCGCGAGCCGCAGCATAGGAACTACCTAGCCTAGAGGGCGAGGAGCGAGCCCGCCAACACGCTCGCGTACAGGAGCTCCTCCGCGTCGCGGACGAGCAGGCCGGTGCCGACTATGCTACGGTAGTCGGCATCGCCCACGGGAACAAGCGCACAGCCGTGCGCTACGTCCCCCTCATGCTAACCGGGTCGGCAAGGACATGGCTCAATAGCCTTGCACCCAATAGCATCAACGCCTGGCCTGACTTCGAGAAGGTGTTCGTCCGCAACTTCAACGGCTCGTACAAACGTCCAGGGTGCCCGCGCGACCTGGCCTTGTGCGTCCAGGGCGACCGCAAGACCGACCGCGACTACCTCGCCAAGTGGACAGAGCTGCGCAATACTTGCGAGGGCATCCTGGAGAGCCAAGCCATCAACTTCTTCATCAAAGGTTGCCGAGAGGGCACCATGTTTCGCCACCGGCTACTGTATGACGAGCCGAAAACCATGGCGGAACTCATGACGGTTCCGGACCAGTACGCCACGACGGGTGCCGCCATGAAGAAGCCCCTCCGAGTAAATGCGGACGGGCGTCCGACTCCCACGGAGCCGGCTCGTGACCGACCAGGCAATCCGGCTGGAGAAGCCGGATCCTCTAGATGCCACGGCAACGACAACCGGTTCCATGGGGACCGCCAGGCCGGACAGCAAAAGCCTCGCTACCACGCGTGGCAGGTCAATGCTGTGGAGGGTGCGCCCGATGCACCGGCTAATGAGGCAAGAAGGAAGAAGCCACGGCTCACCTTCGACTAGATGTTTGACGGCCCGTGCAAGTGGCATAGCGGTCCCTTCAAACCGGCTACGCACACCACCCGGAACTACAGCTGGACCCGCCAGCTAAAGGACCAGGGCAACCAGCCTCGTCGTCCCCCTCCCCCACCGGGCGGACCTCCACCACCGGCTAGGGGAGCCAGCAATGAGGGTAACGGCGGCAACAGGGGCAACAACAACAACGGCTACTCCCAGCCACACGCCGCCTACCACATCTTCGAGACGGAGCAGGACGACAAGCACAGCCACAGGCGACGCTCCAGGGAGGTCAATACCATCGTCTCTCTGGTCCCCCAGTACCTGAACTGGTCGGAAACCCCCATCACCTGGAGCCGGGCGGATCAGCCTGAGCATCTACCGAATCGCGGGGGCTACGCCATGGTGCTCGACCCTGTCATCGTCTCTGATGCGCGCACCTGCCGATTCTCGCGCGTCCTCATCGACGGGGGGCAACAGCCTCAACCTCCTCTACCAGTCCTCGCTGGAGAAGCGGGGCATTCGCGAAAGCGACCTGCGCCCGACTACCACGACGTTCCACGTCGTACTGCCGGGGCCAGCCTGCGTCCCGCTGGGGAAAATCTAGCTGGACGTCATCTTCGGGACCGAGGACAACTTCCGCCGCGAACCAATCTGGTTCGAGGTGGTAAATCTAACGAGCTCCTACCATGCTCTCCTCGGGCGTCCCGCCCTCGCCAAGTTCATGGCCATCCCCCACTACGCATACCTCAAGACGAAGATGCCGGGACCCCACGGCGTGATCACCGTCGCCGGCTGCTTCAGGCGGTCGATGGAGTGCGCCTCAGCCGGTTCCAAACTGGCAGAGGCCCTCATCATAGCCGAAGAAAAACACGTGATCATGCGCAATGTGGCCATGGCCCAGCAGGACATTCCGGCTAGCAGCAAACCGGCTGGAGAAGGAGCTTTCTAGCCAGCAAAGGAGACGAAGAGGATCCTGCTCGACCCCTCCGATCCGACTAAGTTTGTCACCATTGGTGCCGGCTTGGACAACAAATAGGAAGGCGCGCTCGTCGACTTCCTCCGTGTGAATCGGGACATCTTCGCATGGTCCCACAAGGACATGTCGGGTGTGCCGAGGGAGTTTGCCGAGCACTCACTTCATGTGCGTCCGGATGCCAAGACGGTCAAGCAACCTCTGCGCCGGTTCGCAGAGGAGAAGAGAAAGATAATCGGTGACGAGATCACTCGGCTCCTTGCAGCCCGGTTCATCATGGAAGTGTAGCACCTGGACTGGTTGGCGAACCCAGTCCTGGTGCTGAAGAAGAACAAGACCTGGCGCATGTGTATCGACTACACCAGCCTGAACAAGGCGTGCCCGAAAGTCCCCTTCACCTTGCCCCGTATCGATCAAGTCATCGATTCCACGGCCGGCTGTGATTTGTTGTCTTTGCTAGATTGTTATTCCGGGTACAATCAGATCCGGCTAAACCCGGCTGATCAGATTAAGACATCATTTATCACCCCTACGGGGCTTTCTGCTATGTAACCATGCCTTTCGGCCTAAAGAACGCAGGCGCCACCTATCAGCGATGTATGCAGAAATGCTTGCACTCGCAGATAGGCCGAAACATGCACGCTTACATGGATGATGTGGTCATCAAGACCAAGGAGAAGTGCACCCTCCTCGAGGATCTGGGAGAAACATTCGGCAACCTCCGCCAGTACCAGATGAAGCTGAACCCAGAGAAGTGCGTCTTCGGAGTACCGTCCGGCCAGCTACTCGGTTTCCTCGTATCACAACGAGGT
The DNA here is from genome assembly GCA_910589775.1 of Avena eriantha. NCBI lineage: Eukaryota > Viridiplantae > Streptophyta > Magnoliopsida > Poales > Poaceae > Avena > Avena eriantha. The sequence goes on along the minus strand of OU342745.1, from coordinate 361,471,979 downwards.
ATCGAGGCAAATCTGGAGAAGATCACGGCCATCGAGAGGATGCAGCCGCCCAGGAACCTGCTTGGGGTCCAGAAGTTCACCGGATGCCTAGCTTCCCTCAGTCGCTTCGTCAGCCGGCTAGGGGAGAAGGCACTCCCGTTGTACCAGCTGATGAAGAAGACGAACAAGTTCTCCTAGACTTCGCAAGCCGACACCGCATTTCACGACCTCAAGCGCATGCTATCCGCAGCACCGGTTCTAGCCACACCGGCCAGCAAGGAATCGATGTTGCTCTATATAGCAGCCATCAGCCGGGTCGTCAGCATCGTCCTGGTGTGGAGCACCCCGAGGAAGGCAAGGCTTAGCCAGTTCAGAGACCCGTCTACTACCTCAGCGAGGTTCTCTCCCTCTCCAAGTAGAACTACCCCCACTACCAGAAGATGTGCTACGGCGTGTACCTGGCATGCAAGAAGCTCAAGCACTACTTCCAGGAGCACCCGATTAAGGTCGTGTGCACTGCACCCCTTTTGGAAATCATCGGCAACAAGGACGCCACCGGCCGAGTCGCCAAGTGGGCCATTGAGCTTGCCGCCTACTCCATCCAGTACGAGCCCTGGCTCACGATCAAGTCGCAGGCGTTGGCGGACTTCCTTGTCGACTGGGCCGAGACCCAGTATCTCCCACCGGTTCCGGATTCGGACCACTGGCGGATGCACTTCGACGGGTCGAAGATGCTCGATGGCTTGGGAGCCAGCATCGTGCTCACCTTGCCCAAAGGAGACCGGCTGGAGTATGTGCTGCAGATCCACTTCAAGGCCTCCAACAATGTAGCCGAATACGAGGCACTAGCGCACGGGCTCTGGCTGGCCAAGGAGATCGGTGTCAACCAGATCCTGTGCTTCGGTGATTCTGACTTGGTGGTGCAGCAGGTATCCGGGGAATGGGACGCTAGAGATGCAAACATGGCTCTCTACCGATTCCACATCCAGAAGCTCAGCGCCTCCTTCGACGGGTGCGAACTTCACCACGTCCCCCACATCAACAACGAGGCAGCCGATGCGCTCTCCAAGATCGGATCCACCAGGCAGGCCATCCCACCAGGGGTCTCCTTGGAGCACCTGCACAAGTCATCCATCAACCCGTCACCAGAATCAGACTCCATCGTCTAGGCAGGAAGCGTTCCGGATGACGGAATGGCGGAAGCGGAGCCGGCAGAACCGCCGAAGAAGAAGACCCGCACCAATTCCGGCCAGGCAGTGCCTTCCGGCTCGCAAGACCCGGGGGCTGCCGGCTCACCTAGTGGCTCGGGGGCTGCCGTCCCGGGTACGCCACCCGGACGATCCCCCGACGTCCGTCAGCCAGAGGACAGGAGCGTCCTCGTCATTCGGGAAGTGCCATCCTGGGCACATCCCTTCATGAGCTACATCGCCAATGGAGAACTCCCAGACGACGAGGTGGAGGCTAGGCAAATCCGGCGCCGCGCACACACGTACACCATCATAAACGGCGAGCTGTACAAGCGCAGCGTATCCGGTATCTTCTAAAGATGTGTTGATGCGGACACGGGCAACCGGCTACTCAAGGATATCCACTAGGGCGAGTGCGGGCACCACGCTTCGTCAAGGGCGATAGTCGCCAAGGCATTACGCCATGGTTTCTATTGGCCCACCGCCCTCGAGGACGCTGAGCAGCTGGTCCATGCATGCAATGGGTGCCAGCACTTCGGGCAGCTCCGACACATGCCAACTATGGTACTCAAGACCATACCAATCACCTGGCCCTTCGAGGTCTGGGGCCTCGACATGGTCGGTCCTTTCAAGCGAGCACGCGTGAGCATGACCCACCTACTGGTAGCGATGGACAAGTTCACAAAGTGGATCAAGGCCAAGCCTATACGGAAACTGGATGGAGCGATGGTTGTGACCTTCTTCGCCGACATCATCAACCGCTTCGGCTACCCCAACAACATCATCACTGTCGTGGTGGTGTCACGGCAGATGCCATGGATAGGCTAAAGGTGGGGACTAATACACGCGAGGGGAATCCAGGGAGGGATAGTGAAGTTATTCTCCACACAGATGTTTATATTGCTCTGTCTCCAAGATTACAAGTGCTCCTTGAGCTGTATTGGCGAGAGGAGGAAGAAGGAGCTCTCTTACTCTCATCCACAGATAGCAACTAAAACCCTAGCACCAATAGAGAAAATCCAATCAACTAGCGATCAACCCACCCCTTCTACTGAATCCCTAGCCCATCTTTTATAGAGGGAGCTCGGGCTCTGCCTAGGGCATATGTGGAAGCATATTCCTAAGAATATGCTTCCCCCCAAAGTAGCAAGCCGACCGGGGTGCTTTTCCGCCGCGTCACTCATGCTTTAGCTACGTGAGCCTCTATGGCGCCTGCGTCAGCCGACATGGGCGTCGTCACCCTTGTCGGCCACGCCCCGGTGGTCCTGTCCTTGCTTGCTTCGCTCAGGTAGTGCGTACCGGGGCTTCTTTTGACCAGCGAGATTCCTTCCTTCTCCTGGAAGCTAGATATGGCCTAGATCATGGTTGATCCGGCCACACCTGTTCCTGCATACAAGTAAACATGCACTTCCCACTCACTGCTTAAGTCGGATGAGACTTAGTTAGGCGAACGCCCCCCGGTCCGGGTTACCCCGTGATTCGGCCTGCCTTGAGGTGACCTGGCCAGCATCCGCTTTGACCTTGTCGAACCTTGGCTAACTTGGCCTTTATACCCCGGCGTGACCCTACCCAGGGGTATCCCCCCAACATTAGTCCCCGAAGCTGGTGCGGTCTTAGCTGCCTTGGCCGCTAAGGCCACATCAGGTTCAATTTCAAGCTCCAGTCGTTATTTCCGAGTTACCTCTTTACCTCGGATTATATGGATTTACGTTCCCTTTGCACATTCCAAGTTCTCACTCGCCGGCCGGGTTACCACTTCAACTCGGACCTCATGGTTTTACTTTCCCTCCGCACATGCCAAGTTTCCACTTGCTGGCCGGGTTACCATGGTTCGATCCGGGTCTTGTTTCCTTCTCTCGTACGCCATCCCATGTGATGGGTAATCATTTTGTCGTCTTATTTTAAGGGCCTGCACAGTAACCGCCGCAGTAATTGTTAGTTATCACTGCGCGCGGGTCACGTCATGCCTGCCTCCTTGTTTCTCGCATCACAGTGTCACGTCATAGGATTCTCTCCGCTCTGTGGCCCTCCGTGTGGCTCCCCGCTGATTGGTCCGAACAGATGATACATGGCCACTGTGTGTGGCGGGTCCGCAGGATACGATCCCACTCACCGCTGGTGGGAGTGGTTAAATAGCGAATGGGTGCTTCCATTAGGATCTTTCTCCTTCCGCGTCCCTCTGCCTGTTGCCCTTTTTCTTCATCTTCCTCGCAACTGCGCCGCCGCTAGTGATACCAAATAGCAGCGTCACCGCCGCGCTTCTCCGTCGCACCTCTGTGTCGCCGCCACCGCGACGCGAATCTCTCGCCACGGCTCCTCGTCAATCCCGACCACTGTCCCCCGCCACCTCTAGCTCCAGGGAGGGTCTCGAGGACCAGATGACTGAAGAAGAACTCATTGTTGCTGAACAGGAGATGGAGGAGGACGCCTCGGCGGCGGACCGCGGTGCGTGGGCCGGCTCCTGGGTCTGCCAGGACGACCTGGACTGGCTCTACCGGACCAGACGCATCCCCGCCGGTGTCGCCGCTCATCTCGCCTCCGCCAAACTGGCTCCCTCACCCAATCCGGGGGAATATGTTGTGTTCTTGGTTCACTTTCAACGGGGCTTCGGGCTGCCGGTGAGCGATTTCTTCCAGGATTGGCTCAGTACCTACCAGCTCTAGCCGCACCATCTTCCAGCCAATGCCATTACTTCTCTCTCTGCCATTGCTTCTATGATCGAAGGCTACACCGGACTGTGGCCCACGAAGGAGCTGTGGATCAGGTTTTTCGGCCTTCGTCGCAACGTCATCCCCGACATCCACACTGATCCGGAGGACAAGCAGCTCACTCAGTTCGGAGCGGCTTCCATCTCACCCCGGAGGTTTTCTGTTTTCCCCCGGGTCACCGGGTTAGAGTCCTGCAAAGGGTGGGCCCGGACGTTCTTTTACGTCCGGAACACAGGCACCGAAGACTTAATCCGGCTGCTCCCCTATACTCCGGGTCCACCTAACCCGGATCTGTGGGACGCCGTTCCCAGGAAGCCCATGGCCTTGGCTAACCAGGTCAACAAAAGGTTCGCAGAGCTGAAGGAGCTCGGGCTGCGCAACGAGGATGCAATGATCACTTTCGTGCGCAACCGAATCTCCCCCCTCCGGAAGCGCACCCACATGGTGTGCCATATGAGCTTCGGCCGTGATCCCAACCGGACCTCATCCTTCGAGCTGAGCAACACGGAGATTTATCGCCGGGTTAAGGCTCTCTTCACCACCCACAAGGACTTCTCCTCCGAGTGGACTTGGGGGATTGAGCACTTTTGCCGTGACCGGCTTCCTCCCGCGGTAAGCTTCATCTTGCAAACTTACCCCAGACTAATTATATGTCGGTCATTGTTGCGTTTTTGAATTATTTTGTTCATTCCTTTGCTCAGCAATTTCTTCAGCGGACCCTCGAGGACGGCACCGATCCGACCCTTAAGTGGGCGCCGGACCGGGAGACTCCAGATGAGGAAGAGCCGGACTAGGAGATGTTCCTCCTGATGACCGACGCCACGAAACGACCCACGAGTAAACCCTCTTCTATTAGAGATTGGCCCGATGATGAGGATGACTCGGATATCGAGGTGATTGAACCTGTTGAGGCTGTCCCCCTTTCTTTTGCTTTTCCGCCATCAGCTCACCCCGGAGGTCATATCTACGAGGATGCTCCCCTCGCTACGGGCGAACCTGTTCCGGTGGCATCGAAGAAGAAGTGCGGGGCTTCCTCAAGTTCTTCCTCCGGACCTTCCCAGCCTGCTAAAAGGCGAAAGAAGTCCGGGGACAAGACTGCCTCCAAGCCAGCAGGCAAGGCCCCTGCACGAAGGGCTCGGAAACCCAAGGAGGCCGAAACCTCGGATGCGTAAGTCATTCTTTCTTCTGTAACTCGCTCTTCCTTACTTCGTTGTAATTTTTCTTCTGACATTGTTTGATTTTGTAGGGCTCCGGTAGAGGTCCCTCAAAGTGGATCTAGCATCTCTTCACCTCTCCGGCCTAGCCCTTCTCCCTGTCACGACGACAAGTCACGTTCGCTGAGCCCTATTCCAGAGGGTTCTGTGGCCGTTCCGGATTCAGCTCCACCTCGGCAAGAGGAGGGTAACCTTGGAGCGGGGCGGACTGGCCTGGCCGAAGCAACGACATGCACCACTTCGGCAACGCCGCAACCATTAGCCACTGAGGCTACCTCGACTCCAACACCAGTTCCAGTACCAGCAACCAGACCAACACCAACTCCAACTCCGGCATCAGCACCAACTCTGGCTGTGAAAACATCAGCAGCGGCACCAAGTCCAGCAACAAGAGCACCAGCGCCTAGCTCCTCTGCCTCGTCCGAGTCTTCTCAACCTCGGCGAGGAGCTACCCCGTCCGCTCCTAAGGGGAAATCCGCTGCACCGGCTTCCTCTTCCCAGCAAGCCAAGGACAAGAAGGCTCCGGACGCTGCCAAGCCGACATTCGTCGAGGCTGGGCAGCGCACCCTCGTATCAATGCTTCCTAATAAAGCTCCCATAGCGAAGCGCCCCTGCCGAGCCAACTGATGCACAACAGATGGTTCTGCACACTAGCCCAGCCCTTGCCTTGATTGAAAGGAAGGAAGCGCACGCAAAGGGCTTGGTGGCGCCCCATATGCCTAGTGGTGAACGGTATCCTCCGAGCCTGATAGAATTTGTCATGAACTGGAATAAGGCAAAGGTCGTTCAAGACGCTGATCTCCCGGAGAAGTTCGGCCCCGCCGAGTTTTCCGCCCAGATGAACACAGCCGCAAAGGCAATTAACCTCGCTGGGCGAATGATGGAGGTACGTCGCTTCCCCTTTACATGGTGTAGATAATAACCATTAGTCCCCAAGCCTCCGGGGAAGTAACTTGTTACTCGGCCAGATGCTCTTTAGAAAACTAACGTAGAGCCATGAGAACTTCAAATATTTACACACCTAGAGCCGGGTTAAGTTCCACTTGTCCCGAATTTTAGTACACTTCGAATATGCACACACCTAGAGCCGGGTTAAGTTCCACTTGTCCCGGATTTTAGTACACTTCGAATATGCACACACCTAGAGCCGGGTTAAGTTCCACTTGGCCCGGATTTTAGTACACTTCGAATATGCACACACCTAGAGCCGGGTTAAGTTCCACTTGGCCCGGATTTTAGTACACTTCGAATATGCACACACCTAGAGCTGGGTTAAGTTCCACTTGGCTTGGATTTTAGTACACTTCGTATATGCACAGACCTAGAGCCGGGTTAAGTTCCACTTGGCCTGGATTTTAGTACACTTCGAATATGCACAAACCTAGAGCCGGGTTAAGTTCCACTTGGCCCGGATTTTAGTACACTTCGAATATGCACACACCTAGAGCCGGGTTAAGTTCCACTTGGCCCAGATTTTAGTACACTTCGAATATGCACACACCTAGAGCCAGGTTAAGTTCCACTTGGCCCGGATTTTAGTACACTTTGAATATGCACACACCTAGAGCCGGGTTAAGTTCCACTTGGCCCGGATTTTAGTACACTTCGAATATGAACACACCTAGAGCCGGGTTAAGTTCCAGTTGGCCCGGATTTTAGTACACTTCGAATATGCATCGAGCTAACTTGTGTTTCTGTGTCCCTTTCAGGTGACCACCAATCGCTGGAGTGCTGAATTCCAACGCTTGCTGGATACCCACAAGCTGCTACGCGCAAAGCAGGCTGCACTTATTGCGGAATACGAGAAGAGGGGTAAATTTCTTCCTTAGCGCTTCTTCGTTTTGCTTCATTTTCCTTTGGCGGACTAACCTCATCATTCGGTTTCCGCGGCTGGGGTGGAAGCTGAGAACATCATTATGCGCAAAAATCTGGAGCAGATCAAGGGTAAGTCATTTCTGTTCGACTTTGCCGTGCTTTCCATTCCCTTTTCTCCTTGGCTCGGCCAACATTCATACCTCGGCTCTGCCAGGCCAACACACTATTTCAGCATCGCTTGAAGATAGTGTGCCCATGCCTGATATGATGCTGCATTTTCTCGAACAAGCAGTACAGCACCAAGCCGAGCTAAAGAAGAAAGATGACGAGCTCGCCCTCCTCCGAAGAAAGGATGCTGAGATTGCCAAGCTCAAGGCAGAGATGGAGAAGATGAAGGCCCAACACTAATCCAAACTTCAAAAGGCTGGTCAGAACTACATAGAAGAGCGCGAACGCCTCAACCTCTAAATCGCCAAGGACCGGGATCTTCTCAAGGAATCCGGCATCTAGCTTGAGTCGGTGAACGCTGAGCTTGAGCAGCTTCGGAAGAGACGCGATGACTGCACTAAGGAGCTGACCCGGGTCCTCAGCCATATATCACGTAAGTTCCTTTCCCTTTTCTGACCTACTTCCCCGGGTTACTTCATATGTCTTTTCTTGACCTTCCTCCTTTGCCTCGCTTCCAGGCAAATTTCCAGAGGGCACTCCTATTGCGAGCGCAGCAGTTGCCAACTTCCGTCGACAGAGGGGTACTCCGGCCACTTCTGATGGTCAAGGGATTCCCTATGACCTGGAGGACTTGTTGGTCAGCTTGTCATCTCGCGTGGAGCTCATCAAAAACTACGGCAAGGACACCCTCGGCGCTGCAGCTCGCATTTTCAACACCTTCTGGCCCGGCGAAGAAGCCCCGGAAACCACCGCACTTCTCATTGAGAAGTTAATGGAAACCGAGATTCAGCTTGACCTCTAGATAGAGTCCGCTGGACGTGCCGCAGCTGATACCATTCTTCACCACATACTCATGTGGTATGAAAAAATCGATCTCAACCTCTTGACACGTCTGCGCACAGGATCCAGATGGACCAATGACTCGGAGTGGGTAGCTCGGCGCCAGGCTTGCGCCCATAGCCTCATCAAATACGCTCCCATTCATGAATGGGTTGATGGGCTGAGCTTCTTGGAATCCGATGCGGACGAAGAGGTCGAGGATGATGAGGGTAGCTCGGACGGTGAAGGAGAAGATGACGCCTCGGATATTGAAGGCGGCGAAGATGATGCCGAAGTTCCTCCTCCTGCTCCTTGAGCGAAAAAAACATGAAAATTTATCAGATCCCCGGTATGCCGGGTGGAGTTGTATTCTAAACACATGTGATATTTTGCTACTAAGTTCTTATGCCGGATTAACTTGGGTGTAGTCCCCGAGTTTCTTTTTCTTGTTCATTCAATATCTTGGCTCGGTTTGTGTCTACCTTGATACGGTCTTACGACTTACGAATCCGAGCATCAAAAATTGTCTTAACAATACTGGGAAACGTTTAGACTTAGCTCAAAAATAAAACTGCATAATAACTTGAAAATAAATATTGGGTTAGTCCGAAAAACAGACGTTGGCTCGAATAAATTCTTTTCCTTAGTCGTTTTTCATGTGCTACGCAATTCCAAACTTGTTCTCTTGCTTGCCATGAAGCCAATTCTTGTTGGACATCAGCAAGTCGAAGAGTTGGGTTCTTGGTGCTCACACATTACTAATCTGAGTTAAGTAGAATAACTTATTCCAACTAACGCACAAGAGACAACAAATATTATTAAGGCAGTCCCTGAGTTACTGCTCGAGGTGCCAACATTTCATTGATAAACTCATTGCCGACATACATACCGACATATGAGATGACTCGGATACATACACTTCTTAGCTAAGTGTAGAAAGGACGGAGTAGAGCTATATTCCATGGTCGCTTGGATTCCTCTCTGGACCTGTCCGCCTTGTTATTTTCTTGTGGCTTTGCATCTATAAGATAATAAGAATCATTGTGCAATTCCTTGCTCACGATGAACGGCCCTTCCCATGGGGGGACAACTTATGCATGCCAGTAGTACGTTGTACCAAGCGGAGCACCAGATCGCCTTCCCGAAACACTCGGGGGCACACTTTCCGGCTATGATAGCGTCGGAGATTTTGCTGATATATGGCGGATCTGGACAATTCCAGTTCTCTCGCTTCTTCCAGCAGATCAACATCATTTTGCCGGGCTTCTTGCACTTCGGCTTCTGTGTATTGGGTGAATCTAGGCGAATCATGCTCTATGTCGGCTGGTAATACAGCTTCTGCCCCATATACCAGAAAAAACGGCGTATAGCCTGTTGATCGATTCGGAGTTGTTCTTAAGCTCCACAGCACCGCTGGTAGTTCTTCTATCTAACACCCCGCTGATCTTTGCAGCGGCTCAATGAGCCGGGGTTTTATCCCGGATAATACTAATCCGTTGGATCTTTCCACTTGTCTGTTCGATGCGGGGTGAGCTACCGAGGCTACGTCCAGCCGGATCTTCTTATCCCAGCAGAAATGCGCAAATGCTCCTTCCGCAAAATTTGTGCCATTATCAGTTATGATACTGTGAGGATAACCATACCTCAAGATGATATCCTTGACAAATGTTACGGCCGTAGCTCCATCACATTTTCTTATAGGCTTTACCCCAATCCATTTCGTAAACATGTCCACCATTACCAGAATGTGAGTCATATTTCCCCTTGCTAGTTGAACGGGCCAACCATATCCAAACACCATACGGAAAATGGCCAAGTGATTGGTATGGTCTTGAGTTCCGACATTGGCATATGTGTCTTGGTAGCATACCTCTGACAACCGTTACATTTTCTCACCAGATCTTCTGCTTTCTCTAAGGCACTTGGCCAGTAGAATCTGTGCCGGAAAGCTTTTGCTACCAATGCTCGGGATGAGGCATGCTGCCCGCATTCCCCCTGATGTATATCTCGGATGATTTCAAGTCCTTCTTCCGGGTCAACACATCGCTGGAGGACATTGGTCACACTTCTTTTGTATAGTTCGGAATTGATGATTGTGTAAGCCTTTTCCCTCCTCTGTGTTTGCCTGGACAGCACTTCCTCAGTGGGTAACGTTCCGTCCTTTAGGAACTGAAATATAGGTAGTGCCCAAGCTGGTATCGTTCGTCCAGGGAATACATCCTCATCAATCTCCATCTGATCCACCGACATGACTTCAACCGGATCACGCTGAGCAGCCCCCGGGTCTTGCGAAGCAGTCCTCGGGTTTACTGAAGTAGTCCCCGGGTTTGCCGAGGCAGTCCTCGGGGTTCGCGCACCACTTCCCATGTCAATGTCCATGGGCACAGCTCCGGATTCCGTGTCCTCCGGGACATAGATCGAGTCGGTTCCTGGGGAGGGCTTAATGGATGGTTTCCTGAGGTGCTCTAATGCTACACCCGGTGGAATTGCTTGTCGGGTTGACCCGAGTTTCGACAGCATGTCGGCAGCCTCATTTTCCAACCGGGGTACATGATGAAATTCGCATCCCTCAAAGTAACCAAATATCTTCTGCACATGAAATCTGTACAGTGCCATGTTTGGATCAAGGGCGTCCCACACTCCCGACACTTGCTGCACCACCAAATCCGAGCCGCCAAAGCATATGATCCGACGTATCCCAATTTCTTTTGCTACCTTAAGCCCATGCACAAGTGCTTCATACTCAGCGACATTGTTTGATGCGGTGAAATGGATCTGGAGCACATATTTCAATTGGTCCTTCTTTGGCGATGTGAGTACAACTCCCACACCTAGCCCGGTTTTGGTTTTTGATCCGTCAAAGTGCATTCGCCAATAGTTCGGATCTGGAAATGGCGATTCGTATTGCACCTCGGCCCAATCCACGAAAAAGTCCGCCACAACTTGAGATTTGATTGCCTCTCTTCTGTCATATTGCGGCGCATAAGGAGCTAGCTCAATTGCCCATTTTGCAATTCTGTCACTTGCATCCTTGTTGCTCATTATCTCGGATATGGGGGCCTCACATATGACTCGGATAGGATGCTCCTCAAAGTAGTGCTTCAGTTTCTTGGCGGCCATGTACACGCCATATGCCACCTTTTGGTAATGTGGATAGTTCTGCTTTGAGGCTGACAACACCTCCCTCAAGTAATACACTAGCCTTTGCACCGACTTACCTTCCTCGTCGCGCTCCACCACTATCACTGCACTTACAACTCGGTTGGTTGCGGCTATATAGAGCATCATTGGCTCCTTTGATAGTGGTAAGGCTAGCACCGGTGCCGTGGCTAACATTTTCTTCAGGTGGGTAAAGGCTTCATCAGCCGGTGGCGTCCAAACGAACTTATCCGACTTCTTCATGAGTTGGTAAAGTGGTAATGCCCTCTCTCCCAACCGACATACAAACCGATTTAACGAGGCCAGGCAACCTGTGAACTTCTGGACATCGTTAAGACACTTCGGCAGTTCCATTCATTCGATGGCCCGGATTTTGGTTGGATTAACCTCGATACCTCGGCTGGAAACAAGAAAACCAAGCAATTTACCAGCCAGGACACCGAAGGTGCATTTTTCCGGGTTAAGCTTCATCCGGAACCTCCTTAGGTTTGCAAACATTAGCCTGATATCGTCAAGGAGAGTTTTGCTTTCCTTGGTCTTGATAACCACATCATCCACGTACACCTGTACATTTTGACCTATTTGGTCGTGCAAATTTTTTGCATACATCTTTGGTACGTCGCCCCTGCATTACGTAAACCAAACGACATGGTGCGATAGCAATAAGCCCCATACGGGGTAATAAATGCAATCTTTATTTGATCATCCGGATTTAGAGGTATCTAGTGGAAACCAGAATATGCATCAATGAATGACAACAATTCACATCCAGCAGTTGAGTCTATGACCTGATCTATTCTTGGCAGCGAAAATGGATCTTTTGGACACGCCTTGTTCAGGTTCGTGTAATCAATACACATGCGCCAAACCACTGCCACATTCGGGTCAGCCTTCTTCTTTTCCACCAGCACTGGATTAGATACCCAATCCGGGTAAAGAACTTCCACGATGAATCCTGCAGCTAGCAACCGAGCTATCTCATCCCCAATGACTTTCCTCCTATCTTCGGCGAAGCGGCGGAGAGGTTGCTTCACCGGCTTAGCTCCGGGTCTCACATTCAAAGAGTGCTCGGGCAACTCCCTCGGAACACCTTGCAAGTCCTGTGTGGACCAAGAAAAAATGTCCCGATTCGCACGGAGGAAGCTGACGAGCTCGCTTTCCTATTTATCACTTAACCTGGCACCAACTGTTATGGTGCGCTCTGGGAACATGTCATCAACCGGAACCTTCTTGGTATCTTTCGTGGCCTGGAAAGAGACACTTCCATGCGGGTTACTCAGCGCTGGCATATACTGCTGCGCGGACTGAGCCAATGCCGCCACCTCTTGAATTTTCCTTTTTTCCTACGCAATCACAAGTGACTCGGCTAAGTTTGACCCAGCCGACGCGCACTCCATGGAACGTCGGAAATCCCCAGCAATGGTAATCACTCCGTTCGGTCCGGGCAACTTCATCTTTAAGTAGCTAACGTGACAGCTTGCCATGAACTTGCTCAGGGCTGGCCTTCCGAGTAATGCGTGGTAAGCACTTTCCAAGTTCACCACCTCGAACTCCAAATTTTCGGTTCGGCAGTTATCCCTCGTGCTGAACAAGATGTCAACCCGGACCTTGCCTATGGGCTCACAAGAAATGTCGGGCACAATGCCATGGAAAGTTGTCCTCGTAGTCCGCAGCATGTTCTCCGAGATACCAAACTTGCGCATCGTGTCCGCATACATTATGTTAATGCTACTGCCGTTGTCGATCAACACCTTTGAGAACCTTACGTTAATGCTAGGTCCAATGAATGTCGGATCCAGCACCAACACATACGAACCAGGGCTTGGCATGAGCTTGGGATGATCCCTGATGCTCCAGGTGATTTCCTGATCGGACCAAGGCGTGTACCTCGTTACTGTAGGCATCACTGCATTCACCTCCATATGCCTACGCTGCAAGCTCTTTCTATCTGTTTCATTAGTGGTGAACACACAATAGCTCTGATGGTGCTCCCTGTACTCATTTCTCCCCTCATTTCCAGGGTACCTCTGATCCGGCTGATGCTGATTTTCCACTTGATGCACTGCATCCCTCCTCTCATTGTTATCATACCTCGGCGGAGGGGGAGGTAGCATTAGCTGTTGCGTGTTCGCTCCGGAGAGCAATTGCTGCCAGGGTAACTCCTGCCGAGGCTGATCATTTCGGGGTGCCTGAGCATTCCTCGAACCGCCTTGTTCAATCTTGTGCATCCACTCACATTGCCTCGTCGTATGACCCGCTAGGTTATTCGGATTTGGCGTGTGAAACTTACACGGCTGGTCCAACATCGACTCATAAGTATACCTCGGACGGTCTTTCCTTTCTTGCCACTGCTTCTTTTGCTCCGGTGTCTAAGTTTTCTTGCCATTATTTCTCGGAGTCCACTGCCCTCTAGTTTTTTAGCGTTGACTGCCCCCTGCTCCGGGCTGATCTTGATTCACAGCTGCAACTTGGTGCGAACCATACCGATGATCCGGTCTATCATCTCTCCTTTTTCCTCTATATTCATTTCTCCGGGATGATCCGGCTCCATCTCTCTGATAGTACTCATCGTTTGACTCGTTTGATACGAGGCTGAGTCGGATCACCGAAAGCATACGAATCTGCAATTCAGATCATCTCTGCCAACGTAGTTGGCATTTTCCTTTGCAACTTCATCCACAGCTCGCTTCCATACCTGCACCCTTCTGCAAACCATGTTATGGCCTGTGATTCAATCACGCCCTCATACGAATTTCTCACAGTGCACCACCGGGTTAAAAACACCCGATCCGTCTCATTTGGCCTTTGCTTGCACATAGCTAGGGTCTGTGGCCTATTTGGCCTCTGATACGTACTCGAAAAATTGCTGATGAACATCTCCTCGAAATCTATCCAGCAGTTGATGCTTCCTGGTAGCAAATTGTTCAGCCATACCCTTGCCGGGCCTTCCAACATCTGGGGTACATATCGTACAGCCCATCTCAGGTTGCTAGTGGCAATTTTCATAGCCGTAGCATAATTTATCAGCCAATCCTCCGGCTTTGTACTCCCATCATACGTCTTCGTGCCCCTGGGTAGCTGAAAGTTCGGTACCGGTGGCTCCTTCATGATTCGGGGTCCAAAACATGCTGGGCCCGGTGGACCTTGACATTCAATTTGTTCCGACCTATACAGTCGATCCAGTTTCAACCTGGCATCATCCGGCATCAAATCCCTGCTCCCCAATCTTGACCCTATCACATGATAGTCCGTCCTTGGGTATCCCGTGTTTGCCATTTCCGAGTCTCCATCATTATACCTATCTTGCTCTCTTGGAGCGCCTTTCTGTTGCATACCTCGGCCGACACTTTGCTCTTGCCTTGGTATATTCCGCCGCTGCGGTTGTCCTGCTTCAGCCAAGTTTCGCTGTCCAGCATTGCCATTGACAATGTTCCCTTGACCGGCATTGCCTTGGTCGTGGTTACCTCGGTCAGCTTCACCTCGGCTCGCACTCCGTCGATCACCATTTTTCTAAGTTTCTTTTCCTTTCCCTGCCCACATCGGGTCATACGGGACGATCTGTTTGTTCTGTGTGGCCGAGGTTACTACTTCTTCTCTCCTTGGACCACCATGAGGAGACGATGCGGCTCCAGCGGATTTCTCCGGGTTACCCACCCCCGAATGGACGATCTTGGAGGCTCCAGCTCTCTCCGGATTAGCCCTGAGTAGTTCCTCGTTTTGCCTGTTCGCAATCCGAACCAGCTCGTTAAACCTATCTTGTTGTCTTTGCCGGGCTTCACCCGTCAGACCCTCCAACTCGGATGCAGCTGCATCCGCTGCTCTGAGGTTCTTTGCCAGGGTACTGTACCTCGGCAGCCCCACGGCCAAACAGTTTTTTGATACCTCAATTCCAGTATCATCCTCACTGTTCATCTCGCTCATGAGATTTCTCCCCTTCACTTTTACTGCGTCAACCTTGTTCTCCTTTGCGTACTCACGCAGCTTCATATTCAACGACTGCTGAGCCACGGCTATTTTCTTTGCGCCCTCTAGTATTTTTGCCTATTTTCTTCCAGCTCGGCCTGCGCTCGAGCCGGATCTATCGCTGCTACTACAGGGTTTGCCAAGCTATCCATTGCTTCCCTCAACACGTTCTCTGGCCTCTCTAGTGGAGGACCTCTACCTTTCCTCGGTGCCTT
Source organism: Avena eriantha (assembly GCA_910589775.1). Lineage (NCBI taxonomy): Eukaryota > Viridiplantae > Streptophyta > Magnoliopsida > Poales > Poaceae > Avena > Avena eriantha. The sequence continues at coordinate 361,456,752 of OU342745.1, read as the reverse complement.
AGGCGTTACCTCTGGATCTGGCGCCGGATCCTTACTCGCGCCCGCACCTGGCGCAGTCATCATCACCTCTGCATGGTCCGGGGAGCGAGCGATACGCGTCCCGGGGACCACGGTGAGGGGAGGCTCCCCCGCGTCGACGACATGACGTGGATGAACACATGAGACGTCAACAGCAACGTAGACCTCGTGCACGCCGAGCCTGACGAAGAGGCCATTGCGCGGAAGAGGGCGCGTGCCGAAGCAGCCAGCGTTGTCGCTGACGAAGTCCAGCGCTCCAAAGCGTTGAACGAGCCTGGAGACGATGCGTTCGCCGGTGCCGATGATGTTTCCCATCCGGATCTTGACCCCTGGTAGCGCCGCTATCCCCACGGTGGGCGCCAACTGTCATGGTGGTGTCACGGCAGATGCCATGGATAGGCTAAAGGGGGACCTAATACACGCTAGGGGAATCCAGGGAGGGATAGTGAAGTTATTCTCCACAAAGATGTTTATATTGCTCTGTCTCCAAGATTACAAGTGCTCCTTGAGCTGTATTGGCGAGAGGAGGAAGAAGGAGCTCTCTTACTCTCACCCACAGATAGCAACTAAAACCCTAGCACCAATAGAGAAAATCCAATCAACTAGCGATCAACCCACCCCTTCTACTGAATCCCTAGCCCCTCTTTTATAGAGGGAGCTCGGGCTCTGCCTAGGGCATACGTGGAAGCATATTCCTAAGAATATGCTTCCCCCCAAAGTAGCAAGCCGACCGGGGTGCTTTTCCCCCGCGTCACTCATGCTTTAGCTACGTGAGCCTCTGTGGCGCCTGCGTCAGTCGACATGGGCGTCGTCACCCTTGTCGGCCACACCCCGGTGGTCCTGTCCTTGCTTGCTTCGCTCAGGTAGTGCGTACCGGGGCTTCTTTTGACCAGCGAGATTCCTTCCTTCTCTTGGAAGCTAGATATGGCCCGGATCATGGTTGATCCGGCCACACCTGTTCCTGCAAGCAAGTAAACATGCACTTCCGACTCACTGCTTAAGTCGGATGAGACTTAGTTAGGCGAACACCCCCCGGGCCGGGTTACCCTGTGATTCGGCCTGCCTTGAGGTGACCCGGCCAGCATCCGCTTTAACCTTGCCGAACCTCGGCTAACTTGGCCTTTATACCCCGGCGTGAGCCTACCCGAGGGTATCCCCCCAACAATCATCGACAACGGCACGAACTTCGTCAAGGGGGCCTTCGCCCAGTTTTGCAGGAACAAGGGCATCCGACTGGACCTTGCCTCCGTCTCGCACCCGCAATCTAACGGGCAAGTCGAAAGGGAAAACGGCTTGGTGCTAGCCGGCATCAAACCAAGCCTCATCTAGCCGTTAGAGTGGTCACCCAGATGTTGGATCGAAGAACTTCCAGCTGTGCTGTGGAGCCTCCGCACTACGCCGAATAGGTCAACCGGCTACACGCCATTCTTCCTGTTCTACGGATCGGAAGCCGTCCTCTCTGCCGACATCGAGTTCGACTCCCCTCGCAAGCTCCTGTACGACGAAAAGGCCAACTGGGAGGCGCAGGAGGACGGAGTGGACGTCCTGGAGGAGGCCCGCGAGCTGGCCCTATCTAGATCAGCCCTGTACCAGCAGCGACTACGTCGCTACCATTCAAGCCGGATCCACCCGGTCACATTCCGCGAGGGCGACCTGGTTCTCCGGCTGGTGTAGGACACGAAGGGCATGCACAAGCTATCACCACCCTGGGAGGGCCCCTTCATCATCAGCCGGGCGCTGCCGAACGAGTCCTACTACCTCATCGACACGCAGTAGCCGCGCAAGAACAAGATGGACAAATATGACGAGGAGACCGAGCGTCCCTGTAACACGGCCCTGCTGCGCCCGTTTTACACCTAGTCGCTAGGCAGTGTATGTATCCCGAAAACCCTATGAATAAAAATGCGGACCCCCACGAGAATCTCGGGGACTCCTTACTAGAAATGTGTGTACACCTGTTTTCCGGTTCAAATTTTCTGGCTCCGGCAACCCCTACCCGGGGGCTCGCCGGCTGGCCCGGCCTGCTAAGTCAACAAACCGGCTGAGTAGTGTGTGACGATGTCAGAGGCCCACTCTTGGTCTCAGCTACAGACCGCAACCCGGCTATCCAGCTAGCAAGAGCAAAAGCCTGAGGCATCCCACACGAAAAACGGGGAGGAGACGCGACAGATCGGGTGTCCCGGCCCTGCAACTAGCTCGAACCAGTCCAGCTGCTAAGCCGTCAGTACCGTGCATAATGTACTGTCAACTCCCTTCGATTCCGGCTGCAGACCGCAACCTGGCTGCCCGGCAAGGACGCAGCGAAAACAGCAGAGCACACGGGAAAGCGACTAAGTGTCTAGAAAGGGACAAGCCAGTTTTCGAAAAAACAAGCCGTTTTCCGGCTACAATTTGGCAGACTAACCTACTAACCTATGTGGACATGTGTGTATGCGTATGTACATTCTTGTCTGACTACCTCGAGTCGGAATTCAGGAGAAGGAAAGAAGATTCGAAGTCCTTGCCTTCATCAAGCACTCCGAATCTCGGGGGCTACACCCACTGGGTGAGCTCGTGCGCCCCTAGTGGAATCTTGTAGTTCCCGACCGGCTAAAGGCGTTTAGCCGGCCGTTCAGAGCCCAGGTGAGGGCAAGAGGCTGGAGCAAGTGAAGAAAAGGAAGATTCGAAGCACCTGGCTACGCCAGCTACTCCGAATCTCGGGGGCTACACCCAGTGCGTGCGCTCGCGTGCCCCCACTGGAATGTTAGTTCCCCCGGCTGAAGGCGTTCAGCCAATGAAAGCAGCCGACTGGGACGAGGCCAGTTGGATAAAGTTAGAAGACTTGGGAAAAATAAGGAACATTTGAAGCACCTGGCTACGCCAGCTACTCCGAATCTCGGGGGCTACACCCAGTGGGTGCGCTAGCACGCCCCCACTGGTGGTGTAGTTCGTCCGGCTAAGAGTGGGTAGCCGGGCGGAGCAAGCCGGCAAAATATGAAAAAGAAACTCAACGCACAAGTTAAGAGAGACTCAAGAATTTCAACGTTAACAAACAAAAGGGAGACGAAGCTCCCATAAGTTACCCGGCGTCAAAGATAGCCGGTATAGACAGACAAGGTTCATGGATACCTAAGACAAGACAAATACACCCGGCATCCCGGGGCAATAACTAGACGGCAGGACCCTTGCCGTGGGGGAGATCTTGGCCGGCAGAAGCTTCAGGCGGCGGAGGAGGCGTGGAGCTTGATCCGGTTCCCGCGCCTGCAGGCGGCGGCATCGGGCCCTCCACGTCAGGAGTGCCGACGGACTCCGAGTCAGTGAGCGCCTCGTCAGGATCCATGTAGTCAGCAATCTTGATGGAGGATCCACGGAGCTCCGGATGGGCTTCGCGGATGGCGGCAAGATCGGCTCTAGCACGGAAGCCACCGTCGATCTTCTCGACGCGGGCGTCCTTGTACCAGGAGAGCATGAGGGCCAGAGCCATCTCCACTCCGGCCCGCACCACCAAGTCCCGCAGCCGGTCCACCGCAGCCGACACCTCTCCCACCTTCGCAGCTTGCTGCGCCATCGTCTCCAGAACCGGAGCCTCCGGCCACACGAAGGAGAAGACGTCCTGCACCGCCTGACGAAGCTTGGCAGCTTCCTCGCCAAGAAGGACGATGAGCTCCTGGGCCATCGGCTGCGCTCCCGGCCAGTTCTCCTGCAGCCGGTTGTAGGCCAGCAGGTCTAGGCCGGGGTAAAAGGCTGTCAGAAAAGAGGAGTCAGATCCGGCTATGGGATCCGGAAAGAAAGAAAGACGGGAAAAGGAACTCACCCTTGGCAGTGTGGCCCACCTACATCAGCTCCTCCACCAGCACGTTCTCCTTGATCGCTAGCCGTTTGATCTCCTTCTCTTGGTCCTTGTTCTAGGCCTCGAGAAGGGTGAAGGCTTCGGCCTGGCTAGCAAGCGAGGTGTCATGCTCCTTGATGGTGGCCTCTAGACCGTCTACCCTCGCGTGCCAATCCTTGTTCTGCAGTCGCAGAGTAGAATTGGACTTGCTCAGCCGGTCGTTCGCTTTCTTCAAGCGATCGATCTCGCACTGAGCGCACACGAGGATGGCTGCAACAAAACCGGCTATCAGCACAAAAAAAACAAGCCGGGTGAAATGAACTTACTCTGGGAAATCCCGTTGGCGGCAGCAAGCTTCTGCTCCAACGTCCGGGTCCCGCCGGCTGCGGCCTCCAGCAGCCGGATCTCCTTCACCGCCAGCTCGAGCGTGGCGGCACGGTCCACGGTTTTGACGGGCAAGGACTCCTTCGCTACAACCACCGCCGTTCGCCATTCCTCCCCGGGCTCCTCGTCGGAGTTGTCGTCGCCAACAATGACGAGCTCCTTGCCGGCAGCCCCCCGCGTGCCCGCGGAGGAGCCTTCTGGCTGGGAGGACTCCACTTCCGGCTGGGGGCCTTCCGTCTGGGTGGAGGCGGTCAGCTCAGCTCGAGAGGGAGGCGAAGGTTGCACCTCGGAAGAAGGAGGGGCGCCGGTTGGCGCAGTCAGGGCACGGGGCGGTGACCCGGCCGGCGCTCGCGCTGGGCTCGTGGCTCCTAAGGAAACCAGTGTGCTAAAGAGAAAGAGGAGAAGGCAAAGGCAAAATAAACCTAAGTCAGAAAAAGAAGAAAAAGGGCAAGCAGAAAGACGGCGCTGAAAGAAAAAGTGGGAGAAGGAACGTACCCCAGCACAACTGGGGGCGGCCCCTTCTTCCGGCCAAGGCGGCTTGGCGACAGGGCGCTGGACCGGCTCCTCTTGGGAGCCGTCTCCTCCGTCGCAGGTCGGCGGGAGCCGGAACGACTAGAGCCGCTCCCGCCTACCGCACCGTCCATCGTGGAGCGCGTCGCCGGGTCCATGGTTGGTGCGGCCTCCTCCACCTCGTGCACCTCCGCGTGCGGGTCGGCAGCCGGCTCGTCATTTCGGCTGGGGAAGGCATCGCCATCCCTGTCCGATTCCTCATCGGACCGTCAAGCGCGCGACTCGGGCAAGTCAGGCATGAATACCTCGAGGGGAGCCTCGCCCTCCTCGCGAAGGATGCAAGCGAAGATCTGCCAAATACAAGAACTCAGTCAGACAGAATTGGGAAACAACACAGAAAGAGCAAATAAAGTTTCCGGCTATAAGAACTTACCCGGGGCGCGCGGTTCTCCCGGCTGTACAGCGCCAGACTGAACGTCCAGTTCTCCGGCAGCCGCTCCTTGCTGATCGTCCACAACCACTCCTTCAAGTTGTGGTAGCGGGGATCGCGGCGCGATAGCCGGGTCAGGTCCAGCCGGCCGGAGTAATAGCACATCTTGTGCGCCCGCTGATGCATCGGCATCATCAGCCGGGACATCCAGCTAAGAGTGATGTCTCGGCCGGTTAGCCGGCAGGTGACGAGGGAGCGCATGAGCTGCAGCATCGCGTCCGTCTCCGCCTTGTCGCCGTGAACTTCAAGTCCCAGTTCTGCCGGCTGGACTCGACATCCTGGAAGGCCGGAAGATTTATCCGGTCGATGTTGGTGATGTTCTTGACGTAGAAATACGACTGCTACCACAGTCGTACCGTGTCCTGGAGCAAGAACTTGGGGTAGCCGGATTGGGAGCGGGAGTAGATGGAGGCACCACCGCAGACGACTAGCGGCCCCTTCATGTACTGCACCTGCGGCCGGACTCAGAAGAGCCGGCAGAAGAGCCCGAGATCCGGCTGGATCCCGAGATAGTTCTCGCAGAATGCCATGAAGTGCGCTAGCGTCCCGATGGCGTTGGCGCCGAGGTGGTGAAGACGGAGGTCGAAGAAGGCGAGAAACGTCAGGAGAAAGGGGTTCACCGGAAGGGCGAACCCGCGCGCCAGATGAGAGAGGAAGACGACGCGCTCCCCCTCCGCCTGGTGCGGCGACACCTCTCCCGTCGGCGCCAACCGCACCGCCACCTCCTCCTCCGACGGGTGAACGCGGGTGGCACGGTACTTCTGAATCTGGTCTTCGGTGACGGAGGAGCCGCACCAAGCCCCGCGGTCGGCAGCCATTTCCGACTGGTTGAGAGGAGCGGCAACGGAAGAGTGGCGGTGGCTCGTAGCGTCGACGACGGCGAGCGGGCGGCGCAGCGTTCTATGGCGCAAAAGGCAAGAGCGCAGAAGCAGGAGCACGCGGGGGAGAAGGAGACTGCAGCGAGGGAGCGAAGGAAAGGAATTGCCTCCCCCGCGGCATCCCTTTAAAGGACCTGAAGGGCAACCGTCGACAGGGTCACGCGGCGCGCATCCAGGCAACCCACACCCCAACCGCCGCCTAGATCCCGTGTGCCAGGGCAGGATGCGCAGATGATCCTGGAGCGAGAACCGAAGCGCCGGACAGCAGTTTCCCGAGGCGACGTGCGACGGGACGTTACGCTGCCCGCCGCAGAGCAAGGATGGCGCGTGCGCGCGTGGCCGGCGTCAGCGCTGACGTCACGGGTAGCGCAACCGCCAGGCTCAGCCGGAAGCAAATTCAAAAACAAGAAGGAGCGCGCGCACATTTCGCCTAAGGGCGGAATCCACACGCGCTCGGGGGCTAGTGTCGGGGGGATGATCCCCAGGTACCCAAACCGGACAAGAAGCCAGGCAGTCGGATCGCGTCCGGCTGACCAGATGCAGCCGGACAGGGCAAGACAGGGCGGCTACCACCCGGTAGCCGGATCAGCAAGAGACAGCCGGATACGGCGACGTAGCCGGACCCAATCAGTGGGACAGAACGACGTGCATATCAGTGTGTGGTATGCCCTGTACGATGACAAGACTGGCAACCACCCTGACATACCGAAGACTTTACGAGGGTGACGCAGGAACAGTGGCCTATGCTGACGACGGGCTCACACGGCATCCACTGTGCCTACGACAGCCATACCGCTCGTACTCTGACAAGACATGCCATACTTGATACTGTAGATGACTAGCCGGCTGGGACCCGCCTGTGGGGCCCGCCAGTTGGACTGGCCAGTGAGACCTTTGCCTCTCTGCCTATATAAGAAGAGGCCAAGCCTCAGTAGAAAGGGTTGGTCATATAGCCATTAAGGGAGTAGCTAGCAGATACAGCTCGAGGAGCACTTGTAGTTCGTGTATTCCACATAGTTAGATCCGGCAGGAGTAGGGGCTTTACCTCACCACGAGGGCCCCGAACCTGGGTACTTCTTGCATCCCGCTACGCTCGCCTGTACCCAATCTCGCCTAGGGATGCCGTCGATAGCTTCCCTGCTAGTCCCCACACCTCTATCTAACCTCCTCAGGTACTGCCGTTCCCAATACAACGACAACATGTATTGCCCACTGATGCCTCTGCATTAGTTATATCTAGCATTTTAATAGTTGTAATTAGAGTCATGATCATCTCCACCACTAAACATCTCCACCAATAAATATCTGCCAGCATACCAACATCTGTGGTACTCGATGACACGAGATCGCACCTGAGCAAGCAACTATGACTCGCAAGGCTAGCTATCTACCAAACACAGGTAATAGGAGGTGTCGAAGGCAATATAGAGGCTGCACGGGTTATAACTGGTGCACGGAAACTAAAGCATCGCGACACGGATAACAATAGATCCACAGGAGGAAATAAAGACTATAAATGCAAAATAGGTAGAAGGGGGAGAGATGCTCGCTTGGGAAACACTGCTGAAGGTTCATATCCGGAGAACTTGTCGATACTCGCACCAACTCATCGGCCTAATCCGCGAAGAAGCAAACACTAAAAGAAACACCGGATGCAATATTTAATACGACGACTGAAGATCCGGCATGATTATGATATGATGCATGGCATGGCACAGATGCGGTGCAACTAGGCAATATTAAGCGGAACCGGGGTCCCGACAATTAATTAAAAGATTCCAGTTATTTAGATACCCCGCATTTTAAATGTTGTCTTAACAAGGCAAAACATGGCATCGGTTCGCTACACAAATTTAAATGGAGGCACTAATAGACAGGAATAGCCAGCATAAGCTCTCCATATTTAATTATTAGGTGAATCGGTACAATGCCCCCAAACCACAGACAGGTATGCATGTATGAACAATTTAAATGCAATAGATTGATATTAGATATTATAAAAATAGGGATAGGATAGGGGTCACACATCAAGGTCCGAAGATCTTGGGGTTCCGAGGGTTCGATGGGGTTCGGGCTCGGCGAGATCGGTCTTCGGAGTCTCGACCATCAGATCCGTGTTGAAGCACTTGTCGTTCCGGGAAGAAGAGCTTGGTTTTCGTTGGGTTCGGACTTCGCCTCCAGGAACGGGGTCTTGGCGTCTGCAAAGGAGATCATGAAGCCAGTGCCGGGGTTTGGTCTTCGGGGTTGGAGCTTCAGGGTTTGGTCTTCGGATCTTCGGGTACGGGGTCTTTGGTGTTTTCGGCGTCTCTGGGTCCGAGAAGGAGATCTTGGGTTTCCGTGGAGAACTTGGTTCGGCATCGGTCTTCGGATCACGCGGGTTCTTGATGTGGTTCTTCAGGCTCCGGATCTTGTTTGCCTAGACGTTATGTTCTGAAGATCTTGTCGAGATTAGCTTCCATCTGTAACAGTTCTCTAGTTTGCACTTGAGCAACTCCAATACCATGTCGCAACAACACTTCACGAAAACAACAGCCAGAGCAGAGGAACAGCAGCACGAGCAGGACACGACCTTGGTGTTCATGAAGAGGTCGGTGATGACGTGCGTGCACGGGAAAGGTCTCGGACGGAAGCTCCATGCGGCCCGATGTCATGCAGGTCGCGCGTGGAAGCACACGAGGAGGTCATCGCGTTGCTAGGGTGAGGCAGGACTCGTGCGTGCCGCACGGAGGGGACATGGCGTCAGTCGCGGAGAGTAGCTCGGGAAGGCGATGCTGGTGGCCTACGATGGCGGCAGAAAGCACAGGGGCAGGGACGGCAAGGCGGGGGAGGATCGGCAAGCGATGTACGGGCTGGTTGCAGAGGGCAGTGGGTCGAGCTGCTGCGGTGAAGGGGCTCCAGGCGGCGCAGATGGGGTGAGGCCGACGGCGGCAGACGCGGTCGCAGCCAGAGGTGCTCGGGAGAAGGGAGGCCAGCCGAGATGGCTGCTGCTGGCGATGGATTCCACGGTGGCGAGGTTGGACGGATCGGAGGAGAAGTCCACGGCGGCCGGGGCGTGGGGCTCGACAAGGTCCATGAGGATGGGGCTCACCGGCCGGGAGGAAGACGTCAACATGGCTGACACAAAGGAGAGAGGCGACGCTGTGGGATCGAGGGCGGCTACCGGCGGCAGGCTTGCGAGGAAGCAGGGCCGGCGAGCGGCCAAGGATACGCTTGGGGAGAGAGGCTGTGGGGCCGCGGACGGCCAGGGTGAGGTCGACGGAGCTTGATGCGACGAGGCGGCGGAGCTCTAGCGAGGGCGCGGCCATGAGGGTGGCATCCTGGCGGCGTCGGGGACGAGGACCGCGGGACGGTGGCGACATGCGGGGCCCGATGCGGCGGCGCCATGGGGACGAGGGTGCCGTATTACGGCGGTCCCAGCGGAGGAAGGATGGTAGTGGCGGACGGGGATCGAGGGGAGCGGTAGGTGGAGGCGATAGGAGGTGATGGGGGATCAAGCACGTCGGTTGCTGGCGACGCGGGGTGGACGCGGTCACTGCGAGGGTGGGGCCAGGTGGAGCAGGGTGGGGAGATCGTGTCGGTGCGGGGCGCTGTGGTGGTTGCACGCTACGACGGCTACAGCGCAGGCGCGTGTGCGGCTAGTGGGGCCGCGGTGGACTGCGAGCGGTGGGGTCTTGCTGCGTGCTCGCGTGCGTTGCAGCGTGAGTGCGCGTGTCGCGCGGCACGTCGATGGGTTGGGTAGGTAGGGTGGACTAGGGTGTGCTGCGGTGGATCTAGGGTTAGGTTTAGGCTAGGGTTTGGTCTAGCTGGGTTGGGCCGTGTCTGATCTATCGGGTGGTAGGTGGCCTGGCCTATGGACTGGGCTGCCTCCCCGGTATAACAAAATAGATTTGAGTATTTATTTTATTTTATTTTAAACAGCCTTTTGTAAATGGTTTTTAGACAAAATAAAAATACCTGGAAGAGGCCCGGTGTTTTGATTTGAAATAAAGGCGGGGTATTTAGAAAACAAAATAGGCTTTTCGAGAAATAGTTTCAGACAAACATATGCATGATGACATCACGATGCTCAAATGCAATGTGGCATGATGACATGAGCACGCGGTCATGATGATGCAATGCACAAAAACACAGCGATTTTCTAGTAGTGGTTTTAGCAGGATGCCACACGCCCAGAAAAGACCCTGTAGGGGCCAATTGATCCTCAGTGATCTGGAGTCTATCCAGTAGCTTTGTTGAGGGGATGTTGAGGCCAGCCTCTCCATCCACCAGCATATTGGTAACTCGGACGTTCTTTATGATGGGGGGGACCACCAGGGGTAGCGTGGTGACCCCGGCGTTGCGGTTCGGATGATCTCCCACATCAAAAGTAATCGGCATTGAGACCACCAAAGTGGCCACTACGCCTCCGGGCTAGGCTGCACCGGCGTAGAGTTCACGGGAGAAATGCTTAAACTCCCCGTGGGAAGTCATGACCTAGGTTCCTCCATGTGTGCACACGTAGTCCTATACTTGTGGGTACTATTCACACCCATCGTCATCGCCACCTTGGTTAATGGCAGGGCCGTTGCCGCACGGCTGAGGGGCTGCATTGCCACGGCCCCCTTCGCTCCCCACTCTTGCTCCACCTCCACCGCCTCCATCTCCTCCTTGTGCAACGCCCATAGTGCCCCCGTGACCTCCAGCGGGGGCGCCTAGGCTAGGTTGTACCGGACAGTCTTTTGCATGATAGCCGCCCTTGTTGCGGCGGTAACAATTCCTGAGTGTACCATTAGCCCCCTGCTCAGCGATGCGCCTCTTCCGTCCCTCGGTGCAACTGAGTATGGAGTGGCAGTTCCAAGCGTCATTCTCGTCGGACTCATGCACATGGCACCACTTCCCCATGGCGGGCTTGGCAGCCGCCACTTCGTCCTCCGGTTTGGTCTTCTGTTCAGCCTCGGTGGGAGCACTAGGCTCCGTAGCCAAAGCCTATCGGATGCCTGATAGCTGTGAGATTCGACACATTTTTGATGGCTTTTATTGATGGTTTTCTCCTAGATTTGATTGTTTTCTAGCTTTACCTAACGCTAATACTTCGGTAGAAAAGAAAACTTGGTTTTTAATGTGTGTTTCAGGTTCTGAATGTCAACAGAAGGTTTTAAATAGAGAAATACAATATTCTGGAGAAAACAAGAAAGTTTCTGTTTGGAAGCACTCGAGGGGAGCATACAGAAGCTTTAACAAGCAACTATACGGTGGGAATATTTTTTCGGCCGTATAGTTCCCTCTGTATAGCTGCCACCGGCTCTGTCTTGTCAAAAGGGACAACTTTTGTGAAGGGACAGGGGGGGCGAAAACACAACATAACAGCCGCCACACCATCCAGAAGTGAGAAAGAAGAGATCCGGAGAAGAAGGGGAAGATGTTCTTCATCTCGCTCCATGATCTTCGACCTCCAAGCTAATACACCCCCGTAGCCACTACTTGTACTTGAGAGAGAGAGAGGGATCTTCACCTTGGAAGACTAGGGTTAGAGATAGTTTCTTCCCATCTTGAAATGTGTTGGATATTTTTCTATTCTTATTGTGCATCTCCACGGTAATATAAAGACGAATTCCCTTTATTTGATTATATCGATGATCCATTCTTCTCTCATGTGTGAGTAATTTCCTTGGGCGCGGGAGATGTAGGGGATTTGTGAGATGTGATGTGCCTTCATATATTTTCCATTAGTTTGTGATTGATTCTAATTACTATATTATGTGTGCTTGACTATCTGTGGGATGCCTAATCCTTGTTGTCCAATTAAGGGCCCAGACAACATGATGTTTTGTTCTACATAGATAGGAGCTTGTTCGCTAGCAGACGACGACCCCTGGGTGACATGGGGATATCAATGGAAAATTAGTAGACTCGAGGATAACGAGGAACCACTGTGCTTATTGCATTAGTCTGATCCAAGGAGCTTAATCGCTAAGCGACCCGAAGGGTCTTAATCGTCTAGTGTCTGACCATGGTTTTGGTAACAAGTTAGTAGGATTATTGAAGTTGGGATGAAATCTACCAAGAGGAGTTCTGTCTAATTATGGGTTTCTTGCCTACACATATACTTATAAGATAATAATTGTTACATTTATCATTCATCCACCTGGCAAAGTCACTATCACCATGAACTAAATCTCCCCGCTCCTTCTTTTGCCATCTGCGGGAAACAACAAACAACCAAGTCGTTCTTTACTTTCATGCTTTTAGTTTCTGAAGTTTGCATTTTAGTTCTATTTGAATACATCTCATTTAATCAAAACCCCATTCTTCTTTCAACACTTGTAGTCAATTCACTCGAAAACTTGTGACAACTTCGAGTGTGACAGAGACTTCACCCATAAACACTTACCTTTGGGCTCCCCGTGGGATCGATATCTATACTTTGAAACTAGCTACAAACGATATGTGCACTTGCATACATCAAGCTATTTTCTGGCACCGTTGCTGGGGAGCTAAGCGCTTGTCTTTTGACATTTCAGGTGTTGCTACTACAAAATGTTCTCCCTAGGAGATAAAGGGTCTACACGCTCTGGTAGGACCTATCTACCGGATTATATTGAGCGCGTGCCTGCTCAAAGGCGCGAAGAAATTATTGAAAAACTTTTAAGATCAAATACAGTTGAAGTTGAAAACCTGAGTGATGTTATGGAAATCATGTATATTTACAGGATAACTCCCATGAAACCTGAGAATAATCTCAAAGAATACAATGCTCCAAGTTCTGAATTTCTTGAACAACCAATAGAATTCCCTAATCCTGGAGTTAGAGAATATCGATTTGATGGTGGATTTATTAAAATTTTGCAGGAAAAAGCTTTCAGTGGAAGGGAAGATGAAGATCCAGGAAGACATATTAGAGAGTTCCACAATGTGATAACATCGCTTGGACCAAAAGCTTTGCCATGTGACTTCTCTCGTCTAAAATTATTTCGTTGGTCTCTTAAAGGTAAAGCTCAAGACTGGTTATATTCTCTCCCTATCCATTACATTAAATGTTGGGAAAACTGCATTGTTAAATTCATAAATAGGTTTAATCCTTTAAAAAGGTAACTGAACTAAGAAAGAATATAGGCAACTTTAGTCAGAACATGGGAGAAAACTACCCACAAGCCTGGGAAAGATTCTTTGGAATGATCAATAGTATTCCTAATCATGGCTATTCTGAATCAACTATTTTCCATTTAGTTTACCACTTTCTTAATACTCAATGTAGAGAATTGCTTGACTTCTCAGCAGGAGGATCTATAAATAATTTAACTATTAAATAATGTTTTGAATTGATGTCTACTAGGGCTAAGAATGATTCTTTATATAATCCTGATTTTGGCACTAAGCTAGAAAAAGGGATACTTCAAATAACTCCTCATATTATGCCTGAAGTACGCAAAACAATGAAAGAAAAAGGTATACCTTCTGAACTTGTTAAGGAAAACAAAGTAGATTTGTTACAAGTTTTAAATGAAGAAGATGAAACTAAAAAAGTTTTTCAAGAATTAAAACATCGACATGCAAAATCTCATAATAACTTGCATAAGCACTTTCAAAAACACAAAAATATTTTGGCGGAACTCATGGAAAATTATGATGAGATTGGCCAAGAAATAAAATTATTTCACAAGTATCTTAGTATGGTTGAAACCTAGTGTGAACAAATAGCATCTGGTTATCAAAATTTTCTACGAGATGATAAAGATATTCTTATTTCTACTAATGTTGTCACAAGAAGAGGTGCAGTTGTTACTGGACCATTAGGACCACCAGAATATGAAGATGAAAAAGATTGAAAGGAAAAAGCCTTTCTCAAATCAAGCCAAGAAGATGATACATTGGTGGATCCTCAAGATGAAACTGAAACACAAGATCAAACCAAGGAGGACCAAAATGATGCATAGGATGACCATTATGATTCTGATGCAGAGACGGTTGATCCAAGAGAAGAGAAGGATATAAGCAAGGAAGATGAAGTTGTTGTAGCAGAAAATAAGAAAAGCAATAATCAACAACAAAAGAAGGCAACAAAAGAGCATGACCCCCCACAAATGGTAAAAGACAAGAATAAGTCAGGTGAGAAAAATCTTCCTTATCCAGATCGAAAAAAGAAAGCACCGGATTAGGTAATTTATAATTCTTTTCCAAAGGCACTTTTTTTTGAGAAACACAGTACAACCGTAGACGCTCACAACACGTACATGCACCCACCCCTATGAACGCACACACGCACACCCTACCCCTATGCGCACCTCCGAGAGACTGAACCGGCGGATCGAATCTTGAGATTGACGAAGTCACCACGGGCGCCTCGCTGTCGATAGGAACGTTGCCTCCCATTGAAAGAATATTCCGCCTTTTTATGCAACACACAGTGTCAAACCTGGGGTTTGAACTCTGGTGGGCTGGGGGTACAACCACCCTCCTAACCACCCAACCACAGGTTGGTTTGCTTTTCCAAAGGCACTTAGTGACCTTCGTCTGGAAATTCCGTTTGCGGATGCAATCAAAGTTCCTACCTATTCTAAATTCCTCCATGATTTCATTACTAGAAAGAAAGAAATAACTGAAACTATTGCCATGGTAACTAGTTATCCTGCTAATGGGGAGCTGTTGTCTAAGTCTAGAGATCCCGAAATACCAACTATTTCATGCACAATAGGTAAAAGTGATATTCACAATGCTTCGTGTGATCTAGGTGCAGGAGTTAGTGTAATGCCATACTCCCTCTATAAAAGGTTAGGATTAGGGGAGTATTCCCCTACTACTATCACTTTATAGATGGCTGACAAATCCACTAAACAACCCATTGGTATGATTGAGGATGTTCTACTTAGAATAGATGAACATGTTATTCCCACTGATTTTATTATACTTGAAATGCTAGAAGATGAAAAATTAACCATAATTCTTGGAAGACCTTTCCTTAGTACTGCAGGGGCATCAGTTGATTGTGCTAAAGGAAAGATAATCTTCAATGTTTATGATGCCGAAATCATCCGATATTTTCCAAAAAGGCTAGAAGCAGGAGAAATATATATTCCACCGGCAAAACGAGTTCATGTGGTAAGTGCCTTTGATAAGGGGCAACCCAAGGTAAGAATTAAAGAATAGAAAAGAGGTTGAGTTACTCAACCATTCTTAATAAAATGCTTAATGGGAGTCATCCCATCTCGTCAATAAAATAGATTAGAGAATAAAAAACTTCATCACATTCCTACCAATTTTCATAGACATTCTTGCGGAAGCGCGCCCGTGAAGATGCAACTTTTAAAAAGTAGTAGAAATATCAAGTGAATGAGTATAGAATAAGAATAGAAATAAAAGTTTGAGTTTTTCATCTATAGAAGCTAATTTTTTTCTCTAAATGCGCTAATGTTGGTCAACAGTTTTTACTGTCAATTTTCTGTCAAAAATAAGGTATTTCGCTAGCATTTGGGATAAGAAGGTATTCTCGAAGAAATAGAAATTTTTTTATGACTACTGATGGTTTAATGACTAACTATATGGCGGGAATAGAAATTCCGGCCATATAGTTCCGGTCGTATAGATATCTTTGCCATCAGCAAATTTTCTTCGAAGCAGATAATTTAACGACCAACTAAACAGCGGGAATAAAAATTCCGTCCGTATAGCTCCGGTCGTATAGATATCGATGCCTTCGTACAAAAATGTTCTGAAAAGTACTGAGAGTTTAACGACCAACTATACGACGGGAATAAAAATTCTAGACGTATAGCTCCGGTCGTATAGATATCGATGCCTCTCTTAGAAATTTATCCCAAAGGTACTGAGAGTTTAATGACCAACTATATGGAAGGAATAAAAATTCCGGTCATATAGTTCTGGTCGTATAGATATCAATGCTAGTTTTAGAAATTTATCTCGAGGGACAGACGGTTTAATGACCAACTATACGGCGGGATCATTGCGATCCGGCTATATAGTTGCGTCCGTATAGCTGTTTTCCGCGTAAAGAAACCCTAGTTGGCGGCACCACCGCAACTATACGGGCAAAACAACATCACCCGCCCATATAGTTCCGGCCGTATAGTTTGGTGCGACCACAAAATCACACTGGGGCGGCTAGGTCTTTCACCCCTCCTCATTATTTCTCTCATATTCTCTCTCCAAACCCCTCAAAATCCACCTAGAACTCTTGATTCTTCACGGATTTCATTCATTTGAATGGGGGAATCAACAGATCGGTATGTTTCTTTCCCTATCCATGCTTTATTTTCAGATTTCCAGGGTTGAGACTCTCACATTGATCTAGTGGATGAACTCAAGCTTATTTTGTTTTTTCTATTGATTTCTCATGTTAGGATTGAAATTTTCCATGTAGGATCGTTCATATATCATGCAGAAACTATATGCCTAAGGTTTTATGGTGAATTTTTTAGTGCATCACGATGAAAAAATAGGTAACATCTTTCGCAAGAGCAAGTGCCAACGGGGTGAGGACTCAGGCTCGGGGTCTCGAGCCGAGCGCAACCCCAAGTTGGCCATGGTCTCATCGAGGAGGATTCTGCCCACCCGATGGGCCGACCATAGCTTTCTCACCGATGACCCCTGGGTGACATGGGGATACCAATGGAAAACTAGTAGACTTGAGGATAACGAGGAACCACTGTGCTTAGTGCATTAGTCCGATCCAAGGAGCTTAATCGCTAAGCGACCTGAAGGTTCTTAATCGTCTAGTGTCTGACCATGGTTTTGGTAACAAGTTAGTAGGATTATTGAAGTTGGGATGAAATCTACCAAGAGGAGTTCCGGCTAATTATGGGTTTCTCGCCTACACATATACTTATAAGATTATAATTGTTACATTTATCATTCTTCCACCTGGCATAGTCACTATCACCATGAACTGAATCTCCCCACACCTCCTTTTGCCATCTGCAGGAAACAACAAACAACCAAGTCATTCTTTACTTTCATGCTTTATATTTCTGAAGTTTACATTTTAGTTCTATTTAAATACATCACATTTAATCAAAACCCCATTCTTATTTCAACACTTGTAGTCAATTCACTCGAAGACCTGTGACAACTTCGGGTGTGATAGAGACTTAACCCATAAACACTTACCTTTGGGCTCCCTGTGGGATTGATATATATACTTCGAAACTAGCTACAAACGATCTGTGCACTTGCAGACATCAATGCCCCGCTTACGCGAGACACTCTTCTTTGTAGCAGTGCTTTCTAGGTCTGCCGCTCCAGCGGCTTCCCGGGCAGCATCCTCGGGCGCGAGGCTTCCTTCCTCTGCTAAGGAGCAAAGGCCAGCCAACACCCACAACTCGTGGATGCTCTTGATGAGATGCATGTTAAGCTCTTTGTGCATCTTGCTGTCGCGCACATTCATGGTGAATGCACCAATAACGGCGGCATCCTCTGCCTCCGGGATAGTGTGTGCGACTTGTGAAAATCGCAGCATGAAGTCTCGTAGCCGCTCTCCACTCCCCTAGACCACTGTGTGGAGCTAAATGAGTGTTTCCAGGCACTTGAAGGTTCTCTAGAACATGCTCACAAAGCGAGTATACAAATTGGCCCAGGAATGAATGGAATCCTTAGGTAGATGCATGAGCCAGGACAAGGCCATGCCCTTCAGGGCCATTGGAAACCAATTGTCCATGACCTTCTCATTAGCACCCGCAGCCACCATTGTAGTAGAATAGATGGCCAGAAACTCCTTTGGGTTGGTGTTGCCTTCGAACTTGACGGGGACAATGGGACAGAACTTTGGCAGCCACGCCACCTGCAGTAAGGTAGGAGATAAGGCAGTGCAACCGCTTCCGTATCCCAAAGCCATGCTTCCTGCCTTAGTTGCGCCCTGCGGGTTGGGGTGGCCGCACCCATAGCCTGTTGATGCAACTGGAGTAGGTAATCTCGAACTAGCGCCTTGTTCGCCAGGGCATAATCGCCACGACGCCCTTCGGCACGCCGGTGCACGAAGTTGGCAAATGAACCCACATAGAGGTGATCTTGTTCGGCGGGCTTCGGGGCTCCATACCCCAAGTGGCCCGCGACATGGTTGTCAGTCCTTGTTCCACCATCGTGGGGTCCAACAGCCGTCGGTCCAGGGGCAGCATTCCGGGAACAAGGCCTCAAGTAGGGTTTTGCATGGGTCCCACGATGGTGGTAGGAGCGCGCTCCGCCCCACGCCTCATCCCCAGGTTAGACTGGGAACGAGCGTAGGCGGACTCCTAGTGTAGCCTGATGAGTTCCAGCTACGTGCCGAGGTCGTCCCTGCATGCCGCGTACTCCACCGTCTCGGGAGCTGGTGGGTGTCGAGCTATGGCACGGGCAACAACGATTGCCTCCCCCAAAGTTTGGTTCCTAGAGCGGTTGGACTGAGGTTGGGGGTTTGTACTTAGTGCGGCGAGATGAATCCTAGCGCGAGCTGGTACGTGTTGGGCTGGTGCATGATGCTCTTGTTCCGGGTCGGCTCCTCCGGCCCCGACCGGTGCGACTCCTCCAAACTGATGGCCCCCTCGGGCGGTGTCGCCCACGCCATTGGGGAGAGGTGCTCCACTGACATCGCCTCCTGTGTTACCGGCAAAGGGATGGTCAAGCGCGACGCCTCCTATGTTGCCTTGTGGTGGAACCTCCTGCGCAATGGTGCCCCTGCCAGCATGCTCGCCCTCCACAACCATGGGATATGTTGTGATAGCGTGTAACACCCTCAAATCGGGCCTATGCAAGTTTTAGCCCTTTCTGCCAAACCCGCATAGAAACAATTCAAGGACGCCCACCAGGCACTTTTGTGCGGGTGGAAAACAAAGTAATACCATTACACAACAGTCCTTGATGGGACCCACAAAATAGATATATATACAACAGTGACTCAACGAGTCAAGAATACAGATATACAATACAAAGATCCAAATCACCTTGAAAACGATAGAGCGTCCGACTACGGACAAGATGCAAATGGGGCTAAGAGCCCTGAAGAATAACCAACGGTGTCCATAACCATGCCCAGGCCAAGCCTGAAGGGTAACCCTGCTAACGACCTCGATCTCAAACCTGCTAAAACAAAGGGGTGCCGACAAAGGGCAAAGGAAAAAGAGGAGCGTCAGTACTGAGGCCAGTACACGGCGAGGCTAGAATTCGGCGGCTCTCGCCAACATAGGTATGGTGGCTGAAGCGGCAGCGCAGCGGCACTAAACAACCTATAGATACTCGATACAACTGGCGGTTATCAGAGAGGGGTAAGAAAGACCTATTCGGATCCAACCTGAAGCTAACACCAAGCAAACCCATCCTGGTATTTCCCCCTCGAGACCAAACGAGGAAGTCGGACCAAGGAACTCACACAGTTGACAAATTTTACTCATTCTGTTTTAGTTGCAGCAATTACTAATCAGGTATAGATAGCATGAGTCATCCTGAAGCATAAGTAGTGGGCAATTTGAGTTAACCATTCTGTGGTGGTTGGAACATTTACTAGTCAGGTATAATTGTCCTGAGGAATCACAAACCCAACAGTTTTTGACACTTTTATCACCTTCCATTGGAGTTGCAATACTTACTAGGCAGGTATAGTATGACACAGATCACCACAGATCCACCAGTTGTTGGCATTTTTAATATCCATTCCGTTATACTTGAGCTGATTACTAGTCACATATTAAGTCAAATTTATAGTACTACTTTAGTTATGCTTGTCTATGATCGAGATACTATGCTCCAAGTCGTCCATAACCGCGGACACGGCTTTCAGAAAGTTTTACCCTGCAGGGGTGCACAAATAGCAACACACACTCGATCAACCTCGGAAAACCAACTCAAAACCCAACGAGGCATTCACGACAAAGCGATCACAGGATTCATAAAATATTTCAGGGGGCCACCCCACTAAGCTACCCGCAACAAAGTTGGCCAGCTCCGGAATGGACCCAGGGTTTGTGTTGACGGTTGTAAACGACTGGGAACCCGAAAGTGTGACTGGGCTTGTCGATACAGCGAAAACGTGTCACGATCCTAAACAGTACAGGTGCTCCACGCACAATCATAAATAAAGCAGTAAACATGGCATAAGTACAGGATAGTAATAAATCCCCAAACTACTTGTGGCCCCAAGAAATAGAAATGAATCAAGCTCTGGCTCAGGGGGGGTCCATAAGGCCTCCCGAATGTGGATAGTGCGAAAAATCAAGGAACATGTATCAAGTACTCGGGGTCCTACGGGACACAAGTGAGCATGGAAGAACCAAGTAACATCTATTGCCCACCGATGCCTCTGCATTAGTTATAGCTAGCATTTTAATAGTTGTATTTAAAGTCATGATCATATCCACCACTAAACATCTCCACCATAATCATCTGCCAGCATACCCACAACTGTGGTACTTGGCAACACGAGATCGCACCTGAGCAAGCGACTACGACTCGCAAGGCCAGCTATCTACCAAACACGGGTAATAGGAGGTGTCCAAGGCAATATAGAGGCTGCACGGGATATAACTGGGGTACGGAAACTAAAGCATCGCGACACGGATAGCAATAGATCAATAGGAGGAATAAAGACTATAAATGCAAAATAGGTAGAAGGGAGAGAGATGCTCGCCTGGAAAACACTACCGACGGATCATAACCGGAGAACTTATCGATACTCGCATCAAATCATCGGCCTAGTCCGCGAAGAAGCAAACACTAGAAGAAACACCGGATGCAATATTTAATACTACGGCAGAAGATCCGGCATGATTATGATATGCATGCGAGATGAACAATTTAATATGCAACAGTCGATAATGTCATATTATAAAAATAATGGGGGTCTCGGATAGGGAATCACATTAGGGTTCGGCGAACTTGGGCTCCGAGGGGTTCGGGGTTTGAAAGGGTTCGACGGGGGAATGGTTCGACGAAATCGGTCTCGGACAACGGAAGTAGATCTTGTCGCATCCGGGAAGAAGGACTTGGTTTGGCATCGGGGTGCATCGGTTTTGCCCTGGTCGTTGTCGATGTTGTCGTCACGAAGATCTTGTCGGGTCCGCGCCATCGAGTTGGTCTTGGCGTTCGGGGTGAAGAACTTGGCGTCCTCGAGGCAGTACTTGGCGTATCCATGTCGACAACCTTGGCGTCTGGGTTCTCGGGCATCGGGTTCGGGAAGAAGTACTTGTCGCATCTGTGGTCTTCAGGTTCGGTCTTCGGGTCCGTGTCAATGGTCTTGGAAGGTGGTAAGAAGATCTTGGGATGTGGCAATGGATTGGTCTTGTCGACAAGATGATCTTGTCGCCCCCAAACTTGGCGTTGGTTCCTTTCCGAAGATCTTGGCGATGGACTATGAGCTGCCGTAGTACCAAGGCATGTCCACCGAGGCAACACCTCCACAGCACAAGCATCACCACAACTACAGTGACACTCCTTGACGCGTCCCTAACGAATCCTTCACTACGTGCTGAAATCTCGCAGGAGACACAGTACCACATGCTCGACTTCACCACATCTCTGCAGCAATACATCTTCAGAAGCATTCTTCACTTTGGTAAACACTAACAGAAAAACACACCGCGACGCGCTGGGATCAGAGGGCCTCGGGCGGCATCCACACGGCCTCTGCGGGACCGAGTCGGGGCAGACGAGGTGGGGACGGCGAGGCCAACCACGGCGGCAGGGCGGCTCGGCGTCGACCGCAGCGGTGGCTCTGCGAGAGGGGGCGCACAGAGGCGACCGGGCTTCAAGGCAGAGTGCCCAGCGGGGGAACCAGACGGCAGGGACGACCCGGCGCTAGCGAGCGGAGGCGAGGCGGGGCCTGCGGCCGTGCTGCCAGGTCGGCGAGACGGCGCTAGGACCAAGCGGAGACGCGCCGGCAGAACTTGGGCGGCCGGGATGGAACGACGGAGCTCGCCGGCAGTTGCCTGCGAGGCGGCGGAGGCAGAGGCCGGCCGGCCGAGGACGAGGTGGCGCAGTGGCCAGAGGCGACGCTGCATCGGGGCTTGCGAGGGGAGGCGGCAGCTGCGGCAGCGGCATGTCTGCCGGAGGCGACGGCGACCGGAGCGAGGGGGACGGCGATGAGGTGGAGGCGGGGCGACCGTGGAGGAAGGAGGCGAGGCCGACGCGAGGGCGGGCGGATGCGACGGCGGGGCGAGCTCGAGCGGCGGGAGGAGGAGGCCGTCGTGGGGGAGGAGGCCGGCGAGGCTCGGTCGAGGGGCGGCGAGGAGGGGCACGGCGACCGAGGCGGGGTGCTCGTGGTGGCGGTCGATGGCGGCCTCGGCCCTGGCGGCGGGGTCGAGTCGGGAGAAGAGGAGCGCGGGAGGAGAGGGAGACGGGGCGGAGGACGGCGCTGGCGGCGGGGAAGACCGCGGCGGGGAGGCAGAGGGGAGGAGAGCAGAGGCGGGCGGCGAGGTGCACGGTAGGTGGGAGGGGATCGGAGTAGTGGGCCAGGGCGCGGGATGCGAGGTGGGCGTGGGGTGGGGCTGTCGCGTGGTGGAATGGACGGGCGCGTCTGTCCTTCCTTGGAGGTGGGGCCCGCATGGGGTAGGTGGCACGGGAGTAGCGGGAGGCTAGGATTGGGGGGCGCGCCAGGAGGAGTCTGGTCGGCGGGGTGGAGAGAGAGGTGGTCAGGTGGGTTCCGTGGAATGAGGTGGCAGGTTAGGAGTGGATGGGGTGGAGGAAGTGGTGAGGTGGCGGGTGGTGATTGGCCGGGGTGAGGTGGAGGGGGGCTGGGTAGGATTAGGGTGGGGTAGATTTAGGATTAGACTAGGTTTTAGTTTAGGGCTTGGAGGTGGCCGGCCGGACTTTCGGGCCTGGCTGGCTGCCTCCCAAAAATAATTTAAATATTTTATTTATTAAAAACGAGGCTTTTGCAAATCGTTGGTAGACGAAACAAAATATTCCGGAGACCCGGGTTTTATAGTTTGCATAAAAACCGGGGCGTTTAGAAAACAAAAATAGGCTTTTCGAAAATAGTTTAGACAAAACCTATGCATGATGATGACGATGCTCAAATGCAAGGTGGCATGATGACATGAGCATGCGGTCATGATGATGCAATGCACAAAAACACCGCGATTTTCTAGAGTGATTTTGCGGGGCGCCACATAGCGGTGGTGGTGGCACGGTTGCGCTTGGCCCTCGACGCGGGTCGGCACCTCCGACGGTAGTCGCGCATCGTGCATGAGGCTCAGCATCCAAGCCCTCAGTCATGTGAAGGGCATGGGAGCGAGTTCGTGCAGCAGGCTAGTCTAGGTAGCAGGGCCAGTCTCAGCGCCGACATCTTTCCTCGGCGCCATGGCTGGTGATGGCATGGTCGAAGTCGATGTTGAACACGAAGACAAAGTATACATTGGTGACAATGACGGTGATGACAATGAAGCTCGTGAAGCTTGTTGACGATGAGGACGATTGCTGAAGCCGAAAACGTGAGCGCCCCCTACCTGGCGCGCCAGATGTTGCGTCTCACCTACGGTGACATCGGGGATATTGGACAACCCTATTTGTTCAGTACTGGGCATGAAGGCTTTCCGGCCTCAACATCGGCAAAGGAACCTGCTGATACGAGCATACAACACACATAGATCACACACATGCATTTTTTACCCAGGTTCAGGCCACCCTTCAGCTAATAACCCTACGTCCTGCTTTGGTGGATTCTCTGGGGTGGATCCAGATAAAATAAGATGATCTCTATGGTGCCAGGGAGACGCTTTCTCTAGCTTCCACACTCCCGGGGCTTCCTCTTTCTTTCTTTCCTCACTTCCTTGCTTTATGTCCCTCTGTACCTCTCTCCTTACCAAAACCCTTTCGTACCTCTATGCCTCCAAAACACATTTCCCTATGCCTTTTGAAAACCCTTCCTTCCACCATCCAAAATCCCTTCCTCCTTTAACTCTTGGCTGAGTGCCTCCTTTTATACAGCAAGGGGTTACCATAGGGCTGGCATGGAGCACCATCTGGGGTGTTCCTAGGCTCAATCGTGGGGTTCCACGCAGTCTTCAGACAGACAGGCAGTGCCTGTGGCCAATGGATGACCAGGGGTGGTACTCTGATGCACTCGATGGCCGAGTGATAGATCAGGCTGCGAGATGTCACTCCTGTCAGTGGCGTGCTACAATGGACTGCAGCACCATGATGATGTCTAGCAATGCTGATGCATCACCGATTCCCAAGGCTGGGCCTAACATGCCTTGTCAGGCACAGTCGACTCCGGTTCCCGGGACATGCCTGGCCCAGGAGAGGGTGCTTCCAAGGTCCTTCCGAGGTTTGATCGAGGACGCTCCTCGGCCTCACTGCCTCGAACAATGCCCTCGCCCTCCTTCCGGGCACCCCTGAAAGGAGGGCCAGGACAACCTTGCGCTTGTCGTTGTCCTTTCTTCCTTGTCCGCGCCTGGCTGGCGGATCGTGGCGCATCTTCTAGCACTCGTCTCACCCATAGGTATCTATAGCATAACTGATACTTAATCTCCATAGGATCATCATGACAAAATCATACCTGCTTGGAGCACAGGTGGTCGTACTCTCGCGACTCTCCTTGCCAACCAGGCCACACATCTGCTGGGTCGGTCGACCGGTGGGTCCTGGCCCACACACTGAGGCACAATGCGAGACACCCTCGACCCCATTACGCCATCACAGAGATAAGAATTAATGCAAGGAATCACAACTATTTCTTTTAATTTCATTGCAAAGTGCTAGTAGGAGTGTAGGTTTAGGCATCATAGCATGCCACCCCAATAAATTGTTTTGTCAATCAACAGCCATGGCAGATTAATTTTATATTGGTAGAGACTTTCTTTGAGTAATTCCATTTATTGCTGAAGGGTGGAGTACTATTGAAGGATAGAGGGTGAATGCGCACCTGAAAAACTAATAGTAGGAGACTCTTATAAACTGATAGTAGCACTGTAGTAGTATAAACGCAAGATGAACTTTTGTCGATTGCCCGAATGTATGTTGAGTAGTACAGTATAAACATATATAATACTACCTTCTATTTACTAGTACTACTACTAGCAAAACACCACTATCCCTACTGCGGAAAGAATATGATTTCTTCTAACGAAACTACTACTCCAAAAATAGCTATATTACTTGTCACGAAAATAGATGTACCTATACATATTTTAGTGCTAGATAGGAGTACATCCAATCCAGTGATAATTACTATGAATCGAAGGGGAGTAGTACTATTACTTTACTCCACTAGTGTTCTACTACTACGTACTACCTCTGTTTGGGATTATTAGGCCAGAGAGCTTTTTAAAATTGTTAGAAATTATAAGACGTATCTTCTTTATTGTCTTAATTCCCATGACTCATTAATTTAGATATCTCTCTTTTCTCTCAGTCTCCCAATGCATGTTGTTTCATCTCTAATCATGTCCCCTATTTGTTATCTAGCATCTCATGCATGTAAAACTAGTGGTGCATGCATAAATTAATTAGAGTGAGTAATTCAACTACTTGATATTAGGAAATTGGCGCTCTAGCCTTATAATCCTAAACAGAGGGCCTTATAATCCTATACAACTTACTACAGTAGTAGTACTAGTTCTACTACTCAGCAGAGTACATCCACCAAACCCATCGGAAGTTAAGACATCATGAGAAATACTCCATGAATAGTAGTAGTAGTACATAGCGCATTCTAAAGTAAAGATTGACTGAATATAATACTCAGGAGAGTACATCCACTGGACTCATCTACCTCTATTTCATCGAATAAGGCGCACGCGCATTCCAAAGTAATGTTTAACCGGATAAATAGAGTAACTAAAATTTAATTATATTGTGTAAAATTAGTATCGTTGAATTCGTATGGAAACACACTTTCCAATGATGCTAATTGTGTACCAACATTCTTTATATATTTAGGGTGAATCTTGGTCAAACAAAAAATACGCAAAACAAGGGAGCGTTGTTTCTTGGGACGAAGGTAGATTACTACTACTACAAAATCCAGCATTCCTAGTATACAAACGATCTTTCTGCAATTAAACCAATTAACAACAGCTTACATCCCCACTAAAACTCGACGCGAATAAAGAAATGTAGCTGCTTTGACGTAGTAGGAATGCCTAGATAATGCGACAGCACCGCCAGGTAAGGCGTAAGCTCCTCAAACGCGACGCCGCCCGGCTTAGCAGAGCTCGATGCATCGAGCTCCACTGTCACGGTGCCGGTCCTCCTCCTTCCGTTCGTCCAAGAGAGCAGCAGTGGGCATTCCACCCACATCCTCACCCTGTACACCGGCAAGTCGCTCATCGTGGCCCTAACACAGACTGAATACACAAGGGGGACCGTTCCTACCGTGCCAATCATCATGACAAACATGGTGCCGTCTTGCTCCCCGATGAGGATGACCTGGCGGGATGCCTCGCCCGCTAGTGGCACCATCTCCTAGAACACTTTGGTGGTGGCATACTAGATCTTGTGCACTTGGATCAAGTGGATCGCTTCGAGGTGGGCGACGAGCACTGGCAGCGGGGCGGCAAAGTCGTAGCCGGTTTCCATGCAAGTGCGCGGAGAGTATCGACACGTGATTTCATGCTCCTGGAGTTTGTATTAGGGCAGCAAACTACTGCAGCCTTTATGGGTGCACTTGACCTTAGCTACTGATAGGATGATATCCATGGCGGGCTTGTGGGTGAATCTGCTTCTAGGGTGCTCGCACTTCTGCAGCAGGTGATCTTGCGGACGCAGTGGTGGTAGACTAGATGAATATCCACACATTGGAGAAATGGAAGTTCGAAAAATAAAATAGTTGCACGGATGAACCGACAAAAGAAAAATCAATGGATTGTGAGGAAGAAAGGGAGAGACCTTGTAGACCCTTCGGGGCTGGAGGGGCTAGGAGAAGGAGGAACAATTGAGAACGGTGGCTTCCATCTTCAGAGTGACTGTCCCAAGCATTACGATTTGGGTGGGGGAAATGTGGACTCTCTAATCCAGCCTCGACCCGTGCCCTTCTTTTATACCACGCTGATAATCAATGAAGCTCTACCTAATTGCTTTTTTCCTTTCTGTACTAGGGTCCTTTTTGTATAGTTTGAGGCCATATCTTCAAATTCCTGATTTAGTTGGACAAGATTAGTTAGTGGCCTCTTTGTATTTGTGCACCATCCTTTTATTAGTAAGTTACACATGCCTTGCATGTGAGATTCACATAATAATAACGTATGACAAATCATCACTATATAAAATTATGCTCTGTAATAGGTAAAGCTCAAAAATATATGAAAGATCCACATCTATAAAGTAACAGTGTATATTTGGTTCTTGTACTTTATATCATGTAGAAATAAACGTTTATTAACTACCTAATACTTGAACATTTTGGGACCATGGTCTAGAGAAATGACGGAGAAGATTCTAGAATTATCGAGAAGTGTGTTTGTAGGTTTGCGCATAGTCATTCTGCTAAACACTATCAATAGAATATTCTAGATCCTAGACTGGAAAATAAGATCCAATGGTTGGCAATGTTGGGATTTGCGAGTCCTGATCCAACGTTGAATATTCAGCGTTATCCCTACATTAGATTGCGGTAAGATTTGATGTAGCTCCACGGCTAAAAACTAAAAGTTCATGTGATGTTCTATGCGATCTTATTCGAGAAAAAAAAATCAAATATGAGGATTGGGAGAGAAATTTGTGAATCATGCTAGATTGTATCTAAAAGTAAAAACATGGCTCACACGATGGGGGTCTTCTTTCTGTCTACCACTAGGCTTCATATGTAGTAGTACTGCCAGGCTAGTACTCTCTAAACTATAATCATGCGTGAAAGCACTACGGGTACCTGATAGGTGCTGCAAAGCTTTCTAAGAGGGGAATGGTAGAGAAGAGAGGGAAGAGCAGGGATCTATGATGATTTTCCTTCAAGTTCGGTAGCGAGGAAATAATTATAGTGATTGTAAGGACGAATGATGAATGTTGTGTGCATAGACTTTGCAAGAAGTTAAAATTTTAAACCTGATGGTGATTTATATATATTCAAATGGGTACCTTAAACGATTTTTGGAACCTATAACACACTCGCCGTACAATTATATATATATCTATAATTTTGGTAGATCGACATAAAGTAGTTCCAATGGGAGAAAATAGATACTAGAAAGGTTGGAAATTCATGTTATTACTTGAAAATTGCCCATAAACATGGTACGCTATGTGCAAATAATGGGGTATTACCATTTTGGGCCTTATTCTTTGTGTACTAACTTAACGAATAAATATTGTCTATCACTTACAAAATTTAAAACTATTTTTTGTTCGTGAAAGTTGGAAACTACGATTGTAAACACATTCTCCCATACCAACATGCGCTCATCTACTAAATATGGGCACACTATTCGTCTATTATAATATAGATATGGCCATGACCCTAATCATTTGAATTGGAAGCTAAGCATGTTCACAACATGGTAGGCCATATTATGAAAAAGGTTTTCGAAAGTAATCAAAACTCATATTTATCACAACTAGTATGCTCAAGAGAACATGAAGCACAAGTTTTACATTATTTTGATTTTTGTTTATTTTCTTGAAAAAAACCAAAACTAGTTACTTATCAGCCGTTGTGAAATTCTTCACACGAACTTGATGGTTTCAAATCTCCAGCTATTTTTCATACATTGACTACTCTAGTACCTCAAAGCGATTTTATGCAAAACTAGAGAGCTAGTAACCCATCATGTAGTCATAGTTAAAATTTGATCTGATTTTTATAAATCAACAACAAGTAGTTTAAGTGGTTGAAATTAGCTAGAAAAGTCAAAAGTTCATGTAATTTGAGAATTTCCCATAAAACATGGTCTGCTTTTGTGTAAAAATGTAAGGCTAGTAGCTAGATTTATGAGCCTTAATTATTATCCACGTACTTTGCTAAAGAATATACAAATGTAAACATTTTTTACCATGCCCAAATGCGCATTTACCGAATACATGCATTATTATCACATAAGCATGGTCTTTTTTTAAACCCAAGCATGTTTGTACATGGTATGCCATATTGCAAAAAATACTCTCAAGAGTTATCCAAACTAAAGCTTGCCATTTTGCATGGCAAGTGAGGATTCATGCAAGAGGAAGTCGCACGCAAGTACTATAGTTTCTTTTGTTATTTTCTTGTTTTTTTAATACTCAGCGAAATTTGTCGGCCAACATGTAAATTATTTGCAAGTTGAAATTTTCAAACCTTCTAGTGCTTTTCGATATAGTATTTACTAACTTGAGTCCCTTAACAATTTCGTGGATCTAGCTCAACATGTGAGGGCGGTCCAATAGGGAAAAATTTCATTTAATAGTTTTTTTTTATTTTTTAGTATAATATATAGGCTATTTAGAAATCTCAGGGTGGTCCATTCAAAGCCCTAGCCATCATTCGGATCTGCCACTTTGTAGGCGAAGCTTAGGAGCGAGCAACCTATCATGCGATCGGAGTTCAAGTTTGACATAATTTGGGTAAATCGATAGAGGGAGTTAAGTGGAAAAATTAGCAAGCTCGAAAATTCATGTAACTTGAGAAATGCCCATAAAATTGTGTGCACTATGTGTGAAAAAATGGGGTTATCATATGGGCCTTATTCCACATGTGCTTGCTTACAAAAACAATTACTTGGAAAATTGTAACTGATTTTTCTAGTCATGAAAGTTGGAAATTACAATTGTAATAAACATTGTTTACCATGCCAAGATGCACCCATATACAGAATAAGGGGACCTTATCATAAAGTATGATGTAAATATGGCTATATCATGGTTGTTTGGCTTGAAACCAAGGTATTTTCCTACATGGTAAGCCATATTACGAAGGATTTTTCTGCAAGTTACCAAAACTCGTGTTTATCATTCCTCGTGACAACCAAGGTAGTATGTTCCTACTACATGGTATGCCATATTGCTCCTAGACACTTTGTGAGTATGTGAGGTGGGCCATTTACACATAAAGTAGTCATGTGTATGTATAGAAAACCTTAAGAGGTAACTAGTGTAGTGTACAAGCAGGCTACTGGCTATACTATTGGAATTGCTCTAAGGACTAGTCAAAAGGCTATAAGTAAAATAGTAGGGCGTGTACACCATTTATTTAGGGTTCGTTTGTTTCTAAGGATTTGTGTAAACATAGGAATAGGAAAAGTGCCGAAATAGAATGACATGACACATGTCAAAGTTTGTTTGACTCTACGGGAATTCCTTATGCCCTTTAGGGTTCGTTTGATTCAAAGGATTTGTAAAACATAGGAATAGGGAAAGTGAAGAATAAAATGATATGACACTTATTATCCTACAGGAATGAAAAATGCAGGAATCGGTAAGATAAGGTGTTTGATTGCACCATAGGAAATACGCAGGAAATTTTATATGGTTTAGGTACATGTCATAGTTATCATAGACACATGAGATTTTTTCCAAGAGGTCTCACCTCTTGTTAAAATTCCAATAGGATTGTAGTGTAGGGATGCAATGCATAGGAGGTTTGTAGGATTTATTCCTTTGAAACAACCACATTCTATTGCAAAAATTCCTATGGATTGGAATCCTATAGAATTCCTTTGGAAATCCTTTGAATCAAATAGGCCCTTAGATTGTGGTGGAGTCGAATCAACGAAACCAAGTTCTATATGAGCTACTCCTACAACCTAATTCATTAGGCCTTGGATGACACTAGATACATGTTATTACCCAATACTATGAAGGTAGTAAGATGTGAAAGTTTTACTAGTCTAAGTTATTTAGCACTTGAGCAGCCTAATATGGAAGAGAAAGAAAACATTCAGCCAGAGCTCATTTTTGGGTGGAAGCACGAGGCAAACATAAGGAAAGTTGGGATAGACCACCATGAGCCCCAACTTTCTCTACACAATGTCGCGCCTACACGGTTGTACTCCATTGTGTGGAAGCTTTACATGGGAAGGAAAATGTGACTACCATTCACAAAAAAAGGAAGAGCTGACTGCTGCGATGCTTCCCACCTGAACAAGTGCCATTAAAGGAATAGAGACAACAATGCATGAGTGGAGCAGAGTAGCCAATGCCGCATTAAAGAGGAGAGAGGGAGGATTATTCTCCTTCATACATGAGCCTTTTCTCTCATGAAAGGCAGCGACGAGACATAATTTTGGGTGGAGGAGCCTTTTTTTTGAAACAAGGCAAAAGATTTGAAATGGAAGGAGCCCTTGCTCTCCTTGCTAGAAGTACGAGATTGACTAGGCACCAAAACTGAGTACTAATAATACAAACATGATTATACTTGAGTACTACTAGTAGTTGTTGTAAGTTCCATTGTTCCATCCAATATCAATAGTGGCTAGTATAATTACTATAGCTTGTCATGATCCTTCTTGCTTCCTCGAATGCCTCCTGGTCACATAAGGCTCGAATACAAGTTCGATGATATTCATATCAACGTCCAATGAAGCGGCATGCCACTAAACATGTTGAGATGAAATCCATGTGTGCGTTCCTTGAACTAGAAGCTAGCCATTTCATGTTCTAAGAGCTCCACGTCCCTAACAACACTTCGCTAGCTCATACCAGCAGTTATCACCACACACCCATCATCACCCAGGGAAATCTTGACTTCATGATAACTGATGACTACAAGTGCACATATAAATTGTAGCTAGTTTTGAAGTAAAATTATCGAACCCACAGAGAGCTATTGGTAAAGGTCTTTATGCCCCTCGTTACTATATATGAAAGGATACTTGTAAGCTGCCTTTGATCTCAAGTAAAGGGTGTTTGATTCTTTGGAAAAAAGTAATTAAAACGAGTAAAAAGAAAGCAAGTAACAAGGTCGTGTGAAAGCGTGGTCGAATTCAATAGGGCTAAAATCTTCTCGGGGATGTAGGATACACCACTAGCATGATATTATTATTATTAACAAAGATAACATACTTCTTGTGTCATGATATGTGTGGAGAGAGCTCCATAATAATATGTTCACTACAAGGCTCATAGGAAGCCACTTTGTTGAGCCAAGAGCGAGGTCACCTCTAAATAACCACTGTGATGTCTGAGAGCAATCACCCACACAAACCACCGCAATTAGGGGTTTCCCTGTCTATATCATAATTAGCTCAGGAAGTCTCTCTTTATCCTCCTTTGACCGTGTAGTTCACAAGACGGTGCCAATCTATCATGAAGCTATTCCGGGCATGATTCCAAAAACATCCCAAGGATTTATCCATCCCTTTAGCCCTGGAGGCAAATGATATGTGGATGACTACACATACCATCTAAAGAGAGATATCAAACACAAACCATAAATCTATCATAGACCGGCCAGTCATACAGACACAAGAATACATCATCTATAATGTAAGTTAATAATAGTGCTAGGGTTTCTCCATCTCCCCAACAACAAAGGAACTACTCACACATGGAAGCAATCAACAACATCATCATCATAATCGAATAGATGGATAAAAGTACAAAGGTAGATCTAATGCAACCCATAATTGAATCTAGAATTACAACAAGATCTAATGAATGCGAGATGGGGGTAGCGATGGTGATGGAGATGCAGCGGTTGATGGTGAAGGGGATGATGCAATGTCCTCTAGTGATCCGTGAAGCAGTATGGATTTGACCCTAGCCAAGGTCCTCCTTCAGATCCCTTTTAGATGTGTTTTTTCGTGGTTTCTGGTGGCTGTGAATAGCTTCCCCTCATTTGGTATTCCCCAGGTGTGAAGGAAAATTCATAAAATGACTTTTATCACTTAAAAATATCATATTATAGCATAATATTACAGTTCCAATTGATATTTTCATAAAGGACTTAATGATTCGGGATCCTGTCGATACAAGGCCAAAAAGGTGCGTGCAAACGCAGTGAAATACAAAAGTCCATACTCTATTTATGCAAAGCGAGTACAAAGGGAAGCCTAAGGAGGTTTATATAGGAGGTACCTCATTCGGGTATCTGATGGAACGCGAGTACAAAGGGAAGCCTAAGGAGGTTTATATAGGAGGTACCTCGCTAGGGTTTACAACGTTTATAACCAAAGTAGTCAAGGATTCAGAGGATTTAACCTAATCCGACTGGGCTTCGGCTATGCTTCTGGGCCTCTAGCTTCTAGTTGCCAGGCCTGCTCCTTAATCATATTCTAGTCGCCGTCCTGCAGGCCCACTTGCAAGGTCCTTGGGCCAGTCGAAACGTCCTGCTGGGCATACTCCGTTCGGCATATCCCCATCATTAATTCCCGAGGCCATCGTTAATTTAGTGCATGTGTTCATTTGGCAGTCGGAGTAGGCGAGTCTAATTTGGGCGCCTAGTCGAATCAGTGATAGACTTCGTCGCGAATGGAGGAAATTTTCCCACCTGGTTTCTAGTCGCAGCTTTGGCGAAGGTATTCACGCTCGAGTCGCTGCCCTTGTCGATTGGACAAGGCATTCCAGTAGGCGAGTCGAGTGGAAGAAGTTGGACCGCCAATTTGGTCAAACTAGCCGTTGGGTAATCCAACGGTAACCTCGGCATAATTACCGCGGGTAATGGCTATCCCGAGATTGGCGAGTAGCGCGTCTTTATAAGGGGAGTGGCAGAAAATTCCCGTAGATCTTCTCCAGCATTCCTCACTCTCTTGCACCCCATTCTCTCCGTCCCTCCTTGATCCAGAATCTCCGTACTGAGTGACCTTATTTCCTCCTCGATGGCGCCTCCGAAGGATCTGTGGGGGAAATCCAAATGCACCATGGCATAGCTCAAATCGTTCGAGGACGCGGGGGTCCTCTGCAAGGGGAATTGGTGAATTCCCGCGTCCTCCAAGACCGTGCCAAAGCCGCGTGCCGGCGAATTCATATGCTTACTGAGCCATTTGGAGAGGGGCTTGGGATTCCCCAGCTCCGTCTTCTTCCAGCGTTCTGCGCGTACTATGCGATCAAGCCGTCGGATCTTGGTCCACATAGCGTCGAGCAGCTAGCGATCTTTGTCGCCTTCTGCGAATCCTACCTCGGATGTAGGCCATACTTCTCGCTGTGGCTGGAGCTGTTCCACGGTTGCATCAGTCGCGACAGAACTGGCAGCCCTATCTCGGCGGCGGGCGGCGTCACCTTCCAGCTGAAGCCAAAGGCCAACTTCTTCAAGCTCCTGCTACCAAAGAAGGCCGCGAGCGAGTGGAAGAAGAGCTAGTTCTACGTGAAGGAATCCACTCCCTCATGCGAAGTGGCGCTCCCTACGTACGTTGTAGAGAAGAGCGAGCCTCGTCAGCTAATAGCATCGAAGCTCCCCGAAGACTAGAGGATGGCCGTCACGGAGATGATGGAGCAGATCAAGGTCTTGAAGAAAAAGGGGCTTGAAACAATCAACCTCTACAATTGCTGGCTCGGGTGGTGCCTGGTCCCGCTGGCATCTCGGCCTCACTAGATGTATGAGTACACCGAGAAGAACGATCCCTCCAAGGCGAGCAAGGAGTCGTAGGAGGCCACAGACTATAAGGCCTCCTTGAAGAGGATCACGGACGCGAAGTTTACCGATATGTAGCCGGGCTCGCTCCGTACGTAGCCGGGAAGAATGATGCTCCCATGGTAAGCCTTTCCCTATCTCTGCTTTGTCTTCAATCATAGCTCGTGCATGTGGACATTCAATCGTGGTCTCTGACTTGGTCAATTTTCCTTGTCCACTCTTAGTTGTTTCAGGTCCTCGAAGGCTGGCTCCCCCTCTCGACGAGGAGATCCCCAAAGAACTCGAGGAGGGGGCCGAAGGAGAGTCCTCTGAGAGTGAAGAGGAGGCGAAGGAGGTTCCACCGCTAGCGCACATGGCCCGCAAGACTCGTATGCAGAAGTAGCATGAGATTGAAGCGAGCCCAAGTCTTGAAGAACGCGATGATGATGAAATCCTACAGGAGCATAGCTCGCGGTGAACGGCTACGCCAGTGAAGCCGGTGCCAAAACTGAAGTCGCTGACGAAGAAGCCAGCTCCAAAACTGGTGTCGCCGCCCAGATCCATGGTGGCGTTTGAGTCGGACGATGATTCCAATGATGAGGCAGCTGAAGCTTCAACCAAGATCTCCGAGGATACAACTCCGATGACGGGATTGGAGGTTGCGGACGTGGAGGTAGAAGCGGAGGTCCCACTCACCGCAATCACTCCAACAGTCCCAGCTACCGCGGAACCCAGGACCACTGAGACCTTGGGGGCGAGGTCGCTGCCACCAGCGGGAGCGGCTACGTCACCCGGGCCAGAGGTCACCACAACCGTGACTTCAACGTTGAAGAAGCCCACAGTGTCGTGGGCCGCGAGTGTCTTCGAGAAGGGACTTTCACGGAAGCTGGGCCCGGAGCTTGACAAGCCTGCCCACATCAGTACAGGGTGGCGTGTCCTTCCACTCGCCAAGTAAGCCTTACATTCTCTTGTCTGTGCTTCGACGTTTTCTTGCATGATTTTCTTGCTGACCATGGCGATTTCGTAGGTCTGGTGCCAAGAAGATAGATCGCCCTACGGTGGCCAAGATTCCGCCAGTCGATGCCGGAGGGGAAGCTGACCCCTCCAAGAATAGGAAACCTCTTGCGGAGGAAACGTCAGCCGAGGGTGCGGAGAAGAAGAATAAGGAGGGCGTCGCTGACGCCACGGCAGGGGGAAACGCGGAGGAGGGTGACTCCGCTACCTGTGCCGGAGAGGCGACGGCCGCCCAATCGGAACTAGCCAAGGGGGCTCCGCCATCAGAACCATTGGATCCAATGACTAGCGCCCAAACGAGGACGACCATGTCATTTCCGCACTTCATGGCGAAGGCGTTCTCGACCGCGGTGGAGACCCAGTCTCCGCAAATTCCTGAGATCGTTGATGAAGATGTTGGCAGCGTCGCGGGCGCACGTCTTTTGTGGTTCCTTCGACGGACGCCAACGAACTTCATCGCGTGCTTGGTGCCGCCATTCAGGTATGTCCAGTCCCTGAGTGCCTGATCGCTGAATTTCAGCAATGGGGCACTTAAAAATTCTAGTCGCCCAGTCCCTAAGGGTCTAGTCGCTAAATTTCAGTGGCTAGACACTTGGAATATTTGATCGTCCAGTCCCCGAGGGTCTAGTCGCTGAATTTCAGTGGCTAGACACTTAGAATTTTTTATCGTCCAGTTCCCGAGGGTCAAGTCGCTAAATTTCAGCGGCTAGACACTTGGAATTTTTGATCATCCAGTCCCTGAGGGTCTAGTCGCTAAATTTCAGTGGCTAGACACTTGGAATTTTTTATCGTCCAGTTCCCGAGGGTCAAGTCGCTAAATTTCAGCGGCTAGACACTTGGAATTTTTGATCATCCAGTCCCTGAGGGTCTAGTCGCTAAATTTCAGCGGCTACACACTTGAAATTTTTGATTGCCCAGTCGCTTAGTGTTGTTCTATTGGCAGGGCCTGCAGAGAGAATCGTCTGATCGGCAAGCCACGAAGGAACGCCTGGAGCGTGATCTGCGCGTGGCACAGGAGGCCAATCAGCGACTCCAAGAAACTGCTGGTAAGTTGTTGCTCCCCTTGACGGGCTCGAACTATTACTACTGACGCGAGACTGACTTGTGTTACTTTTTTCTTCATAGATGAGCTTCCAGCTGTGATTGCCAAGGCTCGCGAGGGGTATGTTCTGGCTGCTGAACTAGATACAGCGAAGGAGCGGATCGACTCGCTGGTGAGGGAGCTGGAAGAGGCGAAGGCGTCGATGGTCTCTTCTGAAGAGAGGGCCAAGGCCGTAGTCACCGAGGCGTAGGAGGAACAGAAGGCCTCCAACTCGGTCATCCTCGGGTTGCAGGGCGACCTTGGTGCCCTTGAGAATCATGTGACAGAGAGCTGCCGGAAAATCTTCGGTGAGTGATTATGCTTTCTCTTTGGTATGCAGTTAGTCCCCGAGCGGGTTAGTCCTTAGTGACGTTGGGTGTCTAACATTGCAGCCTTGATATGACAAAGCGACCCAGTGGTGCAGACCTTCAATTCCTCACAATCCCTGACTACGATGGTGACGCGGCACCGCCTCGGCGGGGCTACGGGCTGCGGTACCAAAGTTCGAGGGCGAGTGCACCGCGGTACCTAAGTTGCCTGAAATTGCCGCGTTTCGAAATGTTGGGCTGCCAACTACCGAGAGTGGCCATTTCGATGAAAACTCATCTCACCCCTACCAAATCCAAACATGCCGTGAAACTGCCCCGTGAAGTAGACGGTCGAGACCCAC
Source organism: Avena eriantha (assembly GCA_910589775.1). Taxonomy (NCBI): domain Eukaryota; kingdom Viridiplantae; phylum Streptophyta; class Magnoliopsida; order Poales; family Poaceae; genus Avena; species Avena eriantha. The sequence goes on along the minus strand of OU342745.1, from coordinate 361,419,551 downwards.
ATGTCAGTAATATTTCCGTGATGCCAGCGCCAACACGGCAACCATGTAGGCGAAATGAGAGACTAAAGGAGCATGGTGCGTTGACCAAATTCACAAATCTACTCCCTCCCTCCTTTCGCATGAACCCTAGCATCAGCGGCGTCGAAATCCCCTCTCCAACCTGAATGATCTCTTCGGGCATTTGACTTCTGGCGCCAAGTTGCTGCACCTACTCGCTGCTACTGAGCTCTAATGCTGAATGTCGTGCTAGCCGTTGCGATGATCTAGCCCGCCTCTACCACCGACGAGCTGAGCAGCGCGAAGGATGGTAGATCCATTTGCCGAGGAAGTACTTCTGGCTAATTGCGGGTGAGCTACTCTTCTCTTTGCTATTCGCACTACCTATAACTACTAGCTGGCTATTGGCATTACAGAGATATATCGAACATAGAATTGTTTGCTAGCACGACACTGACAAACAATTCTTATCTTTTGTCTCCAATTTTCTGTCAACTAGGATCTCCGCTAAACCCAAATACACGGTTATGGTGGCCATCTGCGGCTACCTCATTAAATTAGCACATGGGAAGAGCACGTGGAAACAAGCTCAGAATCTAAAGATGGAAGTAGCGCCTGTGAAGTTATGCACTATCCCTGGTTTGGCTACTGCTGTGCGTGAACTTGCTGAAATGAGGCCAGAGCAGACTGCACGGTTCATCATCGTTGATGAACGAGGCTTCAAGGTTCCTATAGTATGTGACAGTCATCTAATTGGGTTGATGAAACGGCATGTTAGGCTTCACGTGGTTATGCTGGTGTGTAACATACTAGATGAGCAAGCTCCTGCTAATGGGAGTCGCCCAGCTATTATTGGACAGGGAGGTCTAACTCGAACCCCTGCTGTTGTTGAGCAAAATGTGGTTCCTCATCCGTGACATGCTTCTGTCAGGCAACCTCCTCGTAGGAGTCCCCGTATTGCCATTGTGGAAAACTCTGCTCTGGAATCTGCTGGTACTGGTCGTCCCCGTCCCCGTGCCCGTGTTGCTGCGGCTGCTGCTCACCCAATCCATGCCGATGTCTGCCCCGCTGTTGTTGCCAAGACCGCCGCCTTGTGTGTTGTTCCTCCTCGAAACCATCCTCATGTTGTGCGAACCCGTGCTCTAGAATCTGTTGGTACTGGTCGTCCTCGTGTTGTTGTTGATCTGGACGCTATTGACCCAATCCCTACCGCTGTTGAGCAAACTAAGGCTTTCAGAGGCTGCCCCACTATTGTTGCAAAGACGGATGCCTTGTCTCCTCCTCGAACCCGTGCTCAGATTCAGCGAGCTGCTGGTCTGGAGCCAGCTCATGGTCTAGACTCTGCTAGCACTCGAAACACTGCTGTTGTGGGAACTGCTCCTGATCGTCGATGTGGCATGGCAGCAACTCATCCTATTGTGGCTGCCGTTAGAAGGGGCCCTTCCTATCCACCATGTAATGTAGCTCCCGCTCCTATGGGCCCTCTCCTTGCTCCTGGTCCTAGTACTTCCACCGAGGTTGATCCAGCTAACGATGATGCTGGTGATGGCGGCGGTGGCATTGGGGCTGGGTCTGATGGTGCCGCTCCATCTCTCGAACCTCTCGGAGGTTTCTCTCCTGAAGAACCTGATGATGGCAAAGTAATCGTTCGTATCGGTGTCGCGGATTATACTGCAAAATTAGATGATGGCACAGAAAAATTCTATGATGATTTTGATGTAATCCTTGCAAGATACGACCCTGAAGTGGTAGAGTTATCTGACCTGATGGGATCGTTACGTGTGAAGGTGCTGTGGTGGTCCTCCCAGGAAGCACGTTTTTTATATTATGGTTACAGGAGAAAAAATTCTATCAAAGTGAAAGATACCAGTGACTTAGTCATACCGTTTACAAGGAAACATTATAGAGGTGAAGTTTACTTCCACTTGGTAGTGCTCACGGTTGGAGAGGAATTGGAACTCGACAATAGAGATGATGGAATTTTAGAAGGCATGCGTGACCTGATCCATGGCATCACTGGTGCTGGTGCGGCTGAGGGTAGCTTCGAACAAAGGAGAGTCTTACAGAGGAGCGTTATAAAGAGGAGCAGGAAGAGCATCCCCATAAAGGGAACCCCAAAGAAGAACGTCACCAAAGAGACCACGCCAGAGAAGAGGACGCCCAAGAGGCGCACGGCAAAAGGCACCACGCCCCAGAGTACACCCTTGAGATCCAGTCAAAATGCCACACCGAATGGTAGCAGCAAAAACGCTAAGAGGGCTAGCACGGTGGTGAACACTCCTAGGAGTGGTAGCAAAAAGGCAAAGATGGCCAGCACGGAGGCTACCACACCCAGTGGGAGCAGAAAAAATACTAATTTGGAGAGGAACACGCCGCTGTCAGGGAATTATGCTAGCACGAAGCGCCCAGTAGTAGCAGCAAAAGGGCTAATTTGGAGTGGAACACGTCGCTGAGGTCAGGAAATAATGCCAACACGAAGGAGAAGACACCCAATAGTAGAAGCAAAAGGGCTAATTTGGAGCAGAACACACTGCTGGGGTCAGGCAATAATTCCAGCACGAAGGAGAACACGCCCAATAGTAGCAGCAAAAGGGCTAATTCGAAGAAGAACACGCCGCAGAGATCCGACAATAATGCCAGCACCCTGGAGCCAACACCCGTGAGGGGAGGCAGTAAGGAGATCACACCCAAGAGCGGCAGCAAAAAGCCTAGTTCGATGGGGAATGGAACGCGGATGTCAAGCCCTACTGATACCATCAGGAAAAATTACATCAGGAAGGAGGATGTACACAGGAAGAGCAAGAGGGTTCTATACACTCAAGATGAAATTGATTCTGACTGCTGTTTGTCCACTGAAGTACCTGGGATGCGTGCAAACGTAAGACCGCCCCATGTGGTTGCAGCAGAACCAATCGAGTGTCTTGGAGTAAACAGAGTTGCCGATGAGGTGGATTGGGGCAATGTTCCGGTCCATCTGGGTGGAGAAGATGGTGCAACCCCACCCATGGGAGTCAATATGATGTGTGCAGTACTAGGCATTAGAGACGATGGCGAGGATTCTGAATCAGATGAAGAAGAAGGCACTGTAGAGGATCAAGAATCTGGTGATGATGAAATAGACGAGGAACTTAACGATGAGGCTTCTATTCCAGTCGATGATTTGGGTGTTGAAGTAGAAGAAATGAAACATGACCACGAGTATCCTATAATTTCGGTCGGCACCGAGTTTAGGAGCATGCATGAGTTCAGGATGTCGTTCCGGCATTTTTGTATCAAGGGGGAGTTTGACATTTATCGACCAAAGAACACTGCCGAGAGGTATCATGCCGTTTGCAAGTTAAGGTGGATGAATGGACGGGCCGAGGTACATTGTCCATGGAGGATCACAGCAAGAGCCTTACCTGCATCGAATGCAATTAGGGTACTAGGGCAATGAATGCAGCAAACCATTAGAACTCTCTCTCTCTTTTCACTCTATAACTACAATTGATGTGCGATATCTTTCTGGCAACTAGTCGACTCCGCTTATCTTTTAAATGAATCTGTGTTGCAGGTGAACAAAATGGGCCCTCCACACATGTGTCCGTTAGGCAGCAAACTAAAATCCTCAATGGCTGATACGGAGTGGGTGGCTATGCAATCTATGTCCATGCTAAAGGATAACCCTAAGGAGACCGCGAAGAATATTCAGACTAGCCTCGCTTCTAAATACAACATTGTCCTTCCGTATTACACGGTTTGGAAAGGTAAAGATAAAGCTCTGGGGTCTTGCACGGGGATTGGACCAATAGCTTCAGGATGTTGTACAACTTCAAGGCAGAGGTACAAGCTAGGTGTCCAGAGAGTGTTGTGGAGATTGACACCGAATCAGAAGGTGGGAAAATATATTTCAAAATATTTTTCATGGCGCTTAAACCTTGCATCAAGGGATTCAAGGACGGCTGTAGGCTGTATCTGAGTGTAGACAGCACTGTCCTAACTGGCAAATGGAAAGGCTGCCTGCCATCTGCCACAACACTTGATGGTCACAACTGGATGTTCCTAGTGGCATTCGGGCTGTTTGAAACAGAAACGGAGGAAAACTGGGTCTGGTTTATGAGGCAGCTCAGGAGATCAATAGGCCACATGGATCCATTGGCTATATCCACGGATGCATGCAAAGGGCCGACGAATGTAGTGAAGGAGGTGTTCCCGCGAGCTGAAGGTAGAGAATGCCATGCCCATATGATGCTCAACTTGTACTCACACTACGCAGGCAGCGTATTTCGTTACATGTTTCCTGCTGCTAGAGTTTACAAACCTAGTAGCAGCGAATATTTCATGAGCAAGATTTTTGCCGAAGCCCCTGAACTTCCAGAGTACTTAGCCATCCATCATTCGCAGCTATGGAAGAGGAGTCAAGTCAACCCTGACATCAAAGTTGATTACATAAACAACAACCTTGTAGAATGCCTGAATAACTGGGTGAAGGACATAAAAGTGTGTCATGTTCATATCTTGATGAACAACATACGTGGTATGATCATGAAGCTGTTAAATATAAGGAGTGAGATCGGTAGGAGACTTAGAGGACATACGCTACCGCCAGTTGTACAAAAACTGCACAAGAGAAGCCGAGGACTTGCTCATCTTAAGGTTCTCCCATCAACAGGCAGAAGTTGTGAGGTGGTCTATATGTCCAAGAGTGGCAAAAGGGATGTTGTGAACATCCAGCTGCGAGAATGCACCTTCTTAGAGTGGCAGCATATCGGGAAACCTTGTGACCATGCCTTGGCCTTCTTGGTGAAGTAAATAACTCTACCACATTTGGATTAGTATTTTTCATACTACAACTCTATGGAAAAGTTCAGAGCTGCGTACGCTGGATCCGTCGAGCCATGTACAGACCCATCTCAGTGGCCTCAAGTCCAACTGTCTTTCGAGCTTTGCCAGCCAGTTACAAGAAGGGGCAGAGGAAGACCCCAGGTGAATATGTTTAAGAATTTTATCGAGAAGAAGGGTTCGTCTTTCTATGCTACAAAGAAGGGCATAAAATAGATGCAAGACCTGTCATCTTATAGGCCATAGAGCAGCTGGATGTCCCCTTAATGCTCCCAAACCTAGGTATGAGATGGTACATTCACACAAAAAAAATGTTTATAGCCTGTAGATATAAGGTAGTAATCCATGTACCACTTTTTTTTAGGAAGCACAAGGTAAGAAACAAGACAGCCGACTCAGTGATTTTGCTGCTGGAAGAAAACCAAAACAAGTGGAGTGATGATGCCAGACAAGATTCTGGTGTTGATTGGCCCGACTTCCCTCGGCCCAGAGATGCAGGGTACGTGAAGGTAAGAAAATTGGCACCCAGGAAGAGGAAGAAGGCAGGAGATGAAGAAGCTAGTGGATGTGAAGGAAAGAGGAAGAAAGTTGGCACCCAAGCAGAGAAAGAGGGCTAGAAGTGTAGTAGCCTAATGATGTATTGAACTTGAACCTATATATGTAGTTTGGTTAAACTCTGGAGCTATGTGCGGGGAACTTGTCGGGCGAAACAATCTGCCTCCCGTACTCGGAGTAAAATGTATCGCGACTTTAGGATTGGATACGGCAGAGGCCACTAGTTGAATCCAAAATTGTGACTGTGTCACTACTATCTGAAAAATCGCGATAGCTGAGCGGTTAAATCCTCTCCAAAATTGATGGGTGTTAGTGGCACAGACATGAATTATTTCTAGGCGTTTAATAAATCCCTGCTATTGGCATTACACTTAAAATAAGTTTCTGGGCTGAAAAACAATTTCTTAAGCTGGCTGCTACACTCCACGAAGCAACAACTTATTTCAGCTACTGGACAACGACATGGCAACATAAACTGCAAATGCAACAGATAATGCCCAGACAATGAGGAAATTGTTTCCACTATCTGGCCTAATCTTGAGCCCGTCTGTCTCACCACCTCCCTGCCCCTGCCTCCCCTGCACCTGGCGAAGCTCCCGGATCTCTCGCTCCATCTCACGAATCTCCTCTTTCTTGTCCCACACAGCATCATGCAGATCCTGAACAAGCTCTCTGTGAAAACCTGTCAGTGGCTTTTCGATCCACACAAACTTGTCACAGCCAGTCCCCCTCCCTTCCTGCGTAGTAGGTAGAAGGAAACAAAAAAGAATTACATTACGCTTTCCGGATCCGGGTTACCATTGTACCTACAGTAGGAACTTACCGCTCTGATGCTGCAGTTGATGAATTTTCCTGTAGTATTTTCGTCGGTCCATGAAATCCATCTCGGCATCTTCTCATCGCACAAACACAGCATATTGGGGTAGTAATCGTAGGGCGCCCTCAGGTACCTGATGGGGGCACCCGCCTAACAGCGTTGAGCCGACCCTGATTCCGCCCGAGACGAACTGCACGAGTTGCGAGCCATGAGTGAGGGGAGCGAGGGCAGAGGACAGAGGAGCCTTTGGATGTCAGGGTAGTGGTGAAGCGCGATTTATCCCAACTTAATAACTCGGGCAGAATCCTACCGTCCACATTCGGCTGACAGGTGGGGGACTAAGCGTGTGGACTTATCAACCAAAACTCGCGCCTTCGTGGTTCAAAAGCCCTCTCGCGTGCATTGGAAGAATATTTTTGGCACCTTGCCTGCGTACATATATCACTGGGAGGCCTTGCTCAGGAACTAGACACGCCTAGCCCACAATCTAACTCCCTCCTAGGAACTTGTCAGGGCTCACGCCGGCAGATCCATCCGCTCCACCACTTCTGGTAGGGCTCGCCGCGGTGGATCCACCCCAAGATCCTACCGTTGCAGTATCAAATGGCCATGGTTTCTTGAGAGGGGCGTCGAGCTCGAGTAGGAGCCGCCAGGCGCGATGGCGCTCGGTCCATGCCAACCCTATCATCTTCGTCATTGTCGATTTTGATGTGGAGGACGACGGGGACGAAGCTGTGCAGAATGGCATTGTTGCCTCCTTGGCGAAGGGCAAGCCACGAGCGGGAGTGGATGTCACTGGGAAGGGCACGACGGTGTCACCAATTGAGGTGGACTCCGAGAACAGCGGTGTGATGATGGTTTAGATGTTGTTTAGGATGGTTGCAATTTTGGTTGTGTTTAATGCGAGTACAATTATTGCAATGGGTTTGTCGAGCTATATTGAGAAATATGTGCAATAGCAGCGTGTGAGTGCTTCCACTTTAGAAATTGTGTTTGTGCCATTTGCATGTTGCATTATCAACATAGATACCATGTAAACAATCCAACGAAAATCAGATTACAACCATCAGACGGGAGTGGCATGATGGAAGATAAGTTGGGATAGTGGCTTCAAGGGGATGGAAGAGGAGGGGGCGTGACACTGGCAGGTGGGCCCTCGAAACACGTGACACTGACATGCGGGAGCGGGAGCACACGGTATTGCCGGTCTGTCTAGAGCAAGCGGACTTTGCAACGTGACAACAGCAAGCTGATTGGACCAATATAATAACTCTTCAAATTATTAAGGAGTACTGAAAACTACAACTGGGGTACATTCGCACAACACGTATGCTCTAAGCACCTGAGAAGCATCGCTTAAGTCTAACAGTAATGACAACACAAGTACTACATTTCCCTGTCGGTCTTCTCGATACAAATGTAGAAATGCATCTTCCTGTTCGGTCTAGCACCGACAAGGTACTAAGATGGCACGCATAGGATCGACCTTAGGTCCACATACTCCACCTCCCGCGGCGTCAGGTAGCTCGGCGCCTCGGCTAGCACAAGAATGCTATCCGATGACGGCGGCTGGGCGTTCGCCCACATGCGCACCGTGTATACGGGCCAGGCGCACGAGACCGACCTGACGCATACGGCACCCACGACGGTGGGCCCGACTCTGGTTCCCGGAACACCGGTGGTGACGGTCAGGATGAAAACAGAGCCGTCCCCCCTGGAAAATTAGCAGGCGGCGTGCCGAGTCAATGAACGACACCTGCTCTTGGAGAAGTTGGGCTTGCCCGTACGAGATCCTAATCACCTCGATCAAGTGACCCTCTCCAAGGTGGACGACGAGCTCTGTCGGCGGGCCGGTGTAGTTGCAGCCCGGCTCCGTGCAGGAGCACACGCCGAGCAGGCACGCGAGCTCATGGAGCGGGAGCTCGTGGTAGGAGTAACAGTGAAAGCATCCTAGGTGGGAGCACACGAGCGGGAACGTCGCTACGAAGTTGCGCGCGAGGATCTTCAGATTCTTGGGTTGCAGCATCTGCCACATCTGAAGTTCGTCGAGAAATCAGAAAAAAGATCAGCAGTTAGATTGGCGAATAGCAGGAATATGTAGGATAAGTTCAAAAGCTTGTAAAATGATTTCTTAGCATGAAGGTAGCGACCCAAGAATTGGTGGATGTCGTCGGCTTGCGGCTACGACAGGATGGCAGTGAAGTGGGGAAAGTGGCTTCGAGGGGAAGGAAGAGAAGTACGGGGAGGAAGAGAAGTAACGGGGACGTGACACTGGGATATGGCCCACTGAACTCGTGAGTCGTGACACTTGCAACATGCCAGTTTGTCCAGAGCAAGCGTGGCCAATCATGCGCAAAACAACCTACTCGACGATCTCTCTCACGAAGACCATCCCAATCGTCCAAGCGCCCCAATCGAACGGTATGTAACAATCGTCAAGCAGAACAACTGTGTTATGGCGTGCCTTCTAGAAGACTCAGTCTAACGGTGGCTCCATTGGGGGGCTAAGGTTACGGCTGTCCTAAGGTTAGGGCTCTCCTAAAACACACATGCAATGAACACTGGTGGATCCATATGTGGTTTGTGGAAAGAACACACATGCAATGACTCTAGTGGGTCCACATGTGGTTTGTGAAAATAACACACATGCAATGACCACTGGTTGATCCATATGTGGTTTGTGGATTTACTCACATGCAATGACACTGGTTGATCCATGTGTGGTTTGTGGAAAGAACACACATGCAATGACTCTAGTGCTAGTTTTAGTATAAGAACACGCATGCAATGACTCTAGTGGGTCCACATGTAGTTTGTGAAAAGAACACACATGCAATGACCACTAGTTGATCCATAAGTGCTTTGTGGAAAAGAATGCACGTGCGATGAACACTGGTGGATCCATAAGTGGTTTGTGGAAAGAACACACATGTAGTGAACACTGGTGGATCCATATGTGGTTTGTGGAAAGAACACACATACAATGACTCGAGTGCTGGTTTTAGTATAATAAAACACAAGCAATGACTCTAGTGGGTCCATATCTTATTTGTGAAAAGAACACACATTCAATGCCACTGGTTGATCCATATGTGGTTTGTGGAAAGAACACACATGCAATGCCATTGGTTAATCCATGTTTCGTTTGTGGAAATAACACACATGCAATGACTCTAATGGATCCATATGTGGTTTGTGGAAAAGAACACACATGCAGTGAACACTGGTGGATCCATAAGTGGTTTGTGGAAAGAACACACATGCAGTGAACACTGGTTGATCCATATGTGGTTTGTGAAAAGAACACACATGCAATGCCATTGGTTAATCCATGTGTGGTTTGTGGAAATAACACACATGCAATGACTGTAATGGATCCATATGTGGTTTGTGGAAAAGAACACACATGCAATGAACACTGGTGGATCCATAAGTGGTTTGGGGAAAGAACACACATGAAGTGAACACCGGTTGATCCATATGTGGTTTGTGAAAAGAACACACAGGCAATGCCATTGGTTGATCCATATGTGGTTTGTGAATACAACACACATGCAATGACACTGGTGGATACATAGATGGTTTCTGGAAAGAAGACACATGCATTGATCACTTGTGGATCCATATATTGTTTGTGAAAAGAACATACATGCAATGACTCTAGTGCTGGTTTTAGTATAAGAACACACAAGCAATGACTCTAGTGGGTCAATATGTGATTTGTGGAAAGAAAAAACATGCAATGACACTGGTTGATCAATGTGTGGTTTGTGGAAAGAACACACATGCAATGACACTGGTGGATCCATGTGTGGTTTGTGAAAAGAACACACATGCAATGAGTCTAGTGCTGGTTTTAGTATAAGAACACACATGCAATGACTCTAATGGATCCATAAGTGGTTTGTGGAAAAGAATACACATGCGATGAACACTAGTGGATCCATAAGTGGTTTGTGGAAAGAACACACATGCAGTGAACACTGGTGGATCCATATGTGGTTTGTGGAAAGAACACACATGCAATGACCCTAGTGCTGGTTTTAGTATAAGAAAACACAAGCAATGACTCTAGTGGGTCCATATGATATTTGTGAAAAGAACACACATTCAATGCCACTGGTTGATCCACATGTGGTTTGTGGAAAGAACACACATGCAATGCCATTGGTCAATCCATGTGTGGTTTGTGGAAATAAGACACATGCAATGACTCTAATGGATCCATATGTGGTTTGTCGAAAAGAACACACATGCAATGAACACTGGTGGATCCATAAGTGGTTTGTGGAAAGAACACACATGAAGTGAACACTGGTTGATCCATACGTGGTTTGTGAAAAGAACACACATGCAATGCCATTGGTTAATCCATGTGTGGTTTGTGGAAATAAAACACATGCAATGACTGTAATGGATCCATATGTGGTTTGTGGAAAAGAACACACATGCAATGAACACTAGTGGATCCATAAGTGGTTTGTGGAAAGAATACACATGAAGTGAACACTGGTTGATCCATATGTGGTTTGTGAAAAGAACACATAGGCAATGCCATTGGTTGATCCATATGTGGTTTGTGAATACAACACACATGCAATGACACTGGTGGATACATAGATGGTTTGTGGAAAGAACACACATGCATTGATCACTTGTGGATCCATATGTTGTTTGTGAAAAGAACACACATGCAATGACTCTAGTGCTGGTTTTAGTATAAGAACACACAAGCAATGACTCTAGTGGGTCCATATGTGATTTGTGGAAAGAACACACATGCAATGACACTGGTTGATCCTGTGTGGTTTGTGGAAAGAACACACATGCAATGACACTGGTGGATCCCTGTGTGGTTTGTGAAAAGAACACACGTGCAATGAGTCTAGTGCTAGTTTTAGTATAAGAACACACATGCAATGACTCTAATAGATCCATAGGTGGTTTGTGGAAAAGAACACACATGCGATGAACACTAGTGGATCCATAAGTGGTTTGTGGAAAGAACACACATGCAGTGAACACTGGTGGATCCATATGTGGTTTGTGGAAAGAACACACATGCAATGACTCTAGTGCTGGTTTTAGTATAAGAAAACAAAAGCAATGACTCTAGTGGGTCCATATGATATTTGTCAAAAGAACACACAGTCAATGCCACTGGTTGATCCATATGTGGTTTGTGGAAAGAACACACATGCAATGACACTGGTTGATCCATGTGTGGTTTGTGGAAAGAAAACACATGCAATGACTCTAGTGCTAGTTTTAGTATAAGAACACACATGCAATGACTCTAGTGGGTCCACATGTAGTTTGTGAAAAGAACACACATGCAATGACCACTGGTTGATCCATAAGTGCTTTGTGGAAAAGAACGCACATGCGATGAACACTGGTGGTTCCATAAGTGGTTTGTGGAAAGAACACACATGTAGTGAACACTGGTGGATCCATATGTGGTTTGTGGAAAGAACACACATACAATGACTCTAGTGCTGGTTTTAGTATAATAAAACACAAGCAATGACTCTAGTGGGTCCATATCTTATTTGTGAAAAGAACACACATTCAATGCCACTGGTTGATCCATATGTGGTTTGTGGAAAGAACACACATGCAATGCCATTGGTTAATCCATGTTTGGTTTGTGGAAATAACACACATTCAATGACTCTAATGGATCCATATGTGGTTTGTGGAAAAGAACACACATGCAATGAACACTGGTGGATCCATAAGTGGTTTGTGGAAAGAACACACATGCAGTTAACACTGGTTGATCCATATGTGGTTTGTGAAAAGAACACACATGCAAAGCCATTGGTTAATCCATGTGTGGTTTGTGGAAATAACACACATGCAATGACTGTAATGGATCCATAGGTGGTTTGTGGAAAAGAACACACATGCAATGAACACTGGTGGATCCATAAGTGGTTTGTGGAAGGAACAGACATGAAGTGAACACCGGTTGATCCATATGTGGTTTGTGAAAAGAACACATAGGGAATGTCATTGGTTGATCCATATATGGTTTGTGAATACAACACACATGCAATGACACTGGTGGATACATAGATGGTTTGTGGAAAGAACACACATGCAGTGATCACTTGTGGATCCATATGTTGTTTGTGAAAAGAACACACATGCAATGACTCTAGTGCTGGTTTTAGTATAAGAACACACAAGCAATGACTCTAGTGGGTCCATATGTGATTTGTGGAAAGAACACACATGCAATGACACTGGTTGATCCTGTGTGGTTTGTGGAAAGAACACACATGCAATGACACTAGTGGATCCATGTGTGGTTTGTGAAAAGAACACACATGCAATGAGTCTAGTGCTGGTTTTAGTATAAGAACACACATGCAATGACTCTAATGGATCCATAGGCGGTTTGTGGAAAAGAACACACATGCGATGAACACTAGTGGATCCATAAGTGGTTTGTGGAAAGAACACACATGCAGTGAACACTGGTGGATCCATATGTGGTTTGTGGAAAGAACACACATGCAATGACTCGAGTGCTGGTTTTAGTATAATAAAACACAAGCAATGACTCTAGTGGGTTCATATCTTATTTGTGAAAAGAACACACTGTCAATGCCACTGGTTGATCCATATGTGGTTTGTGGAAAGAACACACATGCAATGCCATTGGTTAATCCATGTGTCGTTTGTGGAAATAACACACATGCAATGACTCTAATGGATCCATATGTGGTTTGTGGAAAAGAACACACATGCAGTGAACACTGGTGGATCCATAAGTGGTTTGTGGAAAGAACACACATGCAGTGAACACTGGTTGATCCATATGTGGTTTGTGAAAAGAACACACATGCAATGCCATTGGTTAATCCATGTGTGGTTTGTGGAAATAACACACATGCAATGACTGTAATGGATCCATATGTGGTTTGTGGAAAAGAACACACATGCAATGAACACTGGTGGATCCATAAGTGTTTTGTGGAAAGAACACACATGAAGTGAACACCGGTTGATCCATATGTGGTTTGTGAAAAGAACACACAGGAAATGCCATTGGTTGATCCATATGTGGTTTGTGAATACAACACACATGCAATGGCACTGGTGGATACATAGATGGTTTCTGGAAAGAAGACACATGCATTGATCACTTGTGGATCCATATGTTGTTTGTGAAAAGAACACACATGCAATGACTCTAGTGCTGGTTTTAGTATAAGAACACACAAGCAATGACTCTAGTGGGTCAATATGTGATTTGTGGAAAGAAAAAACATGCAATGACACTGGTTGATCCATGTGTGGTTTGTGGAAAGAACACACATGCAATGACACTGGTGGATCCATGTGTGGTTCGTGAAAAGAACACACATGCAATGAGTCTAGTGCTGGTTTTAGTATAAGAACACACATGCAATGACTCTAATTGATCCATAAGTGGTTTGTGGAAAAGAACACACATGCGATGAACACTAGTGGATCCATAAGTGGTTTGTGGAAAGAACACACATGCAGTGAACACTGGTGGATCCATATGTGGTTTGTGGAAAGAACACACATGCAATGACTCTAGTGCTGGTTTTAGTATAAGAAAACACAAGCAATGACTCTAGTGGGTCCATATGATATTTGTGAAAAGAACACACATTCAATGCCACTGGTTGATCCACATGTGGTTTGTGGAAAGAACACACATGCAATGCCATTGGTCAATCCATGTGTGGTTTGTGGAAATAAGACACATGCAATGACTCTAATGGATCCATATGTGGTTTGTCGAAAAGAACACACATGCAATGAACACTGGTGGATCCATAAGTAGTTTGTGGAAAGAACACACATGCAGTTAACACTGGTTGATCCATATGTGGTTTGTGAAAAGAACACACATGCAATGCCATTGGTTAATCCATGTGTGGTTTGTGGAAATAAAACACATGCAATGACTGTAATGGATCCATATGTGGTTTGTGGAAAAGAACACACATGCAATGAACACTGGTGGATCCATAAGTGGTTTGTGGAAAGAATACACATGAAGTGAACACTGGTTGATCCATATGTGGTTTGTGAAAAGAACACATAGGCAATGCCATTGGTTGATCCATATGTGGTTTGTCAATACAACACACATGCAATGACACTGGTGGATACATAGATGGTTTGTGGAAAGAACACACATGCAGTGATCACTTGTGGATCCATATGTTGTTTGTGAAAAGAACACACATGCAATGACTCTAGTGCTGGTTTTAGTATAAGAACACACAAGCAATGACTCTAGTGGGTCCATATGTGATTTGTGGAAAGAACACACATGCAATGACACTGGTTGATCCTGTGTGGTTTGTGGAAAGAACACACATGCAATGACACTGGTGGATCCATGTGTGGTTTGTGAAAAGAACACACATGCAATGAGTCTAGTGCTGGTTTTAGTATAAGAACGCACATGCAATGACTCTAATGGATCCATAGGCGGTTTGTGGAAAAGAACACACATGCGATGAAAACTAGTGGATCCATAAGTGGTTTGTGGAAAGAACACACATGCAGTGAACACTGGTGGATCCATATGTGGTTTGTGGAAAGAACACACATGCAATAACTCGAGTGCTGGTTTTAGTATAATAAAACACAAGCAATGACTCTAGTGGGTCCATATCTTATTTGTGAAAAGAACACACTGTCAATGCCACTGGTTGATCCATATGTGGTTTGTGCAAAGAACACACATGCAATGCCATTGGTTAATCCATGTGTCGTTTGTGGAAATAACACACACGCAATGACTCTAATGGATCCATATGTGGTTTGTGGAAAAGAACACACATGCAGTGAACACTGGTGGATCAGTAAGTGGTTTGTGGAAAGAACACACATGCAGTGAACACTGGTTGATCCATATGTGGTTTGTGAAAAGAACACACATGCAATGCCATTGGTTAATCCATGTGTGGTTTGTGGAAATAACACACATGCAATGACTGTAATGGATGTATATGTGGTTTGTGGAAAAGAACACACATGCAATGAACACTGGTGGATCCATAAGTGGTTTGTGGAAAGAACAAACATGAAGTGAACACCGGTTGATCCATATGTGGTTTGTGAAAAGAACACACAGGAAATGCCATTGGTTGATCCATATGTGGTTTGTGAATACAACACACATGCAATGACACTGGTGGATACATAGATGGTTTCTGGAAAGAAGACACATGCATTGATCACTTGTGGATCCATATGTTGTTTGTGAAAAGAACACACATGCAATGACTCTAGTGCTGGTTTTAGTATAAGAACACACAAGCAATGACTCTAGTGGGTCAATATGTGATTTGTGGAAAGAAAAACATGCAATGACACTGGTTGATCCATGTGTGGTTTGTGGAAAGAACACACATGCAATGACACTGGTGGATCCATGTGTGGTTTGTGAAAAGAACACACATGCAATGAGTCTAGTGCTGGTTTTAGTATACGAACACACATGCAATGACTCTAATGGATCCATAAGTGGTTTGTGGAAAAGAACACACATGCGATGAACACTAGTGGATCCATAAGTGGTTTGTGGAAAGAACACACATGCAGTGAACACTGGTGGATCCATATGTGGTTTGTGGAAAGAACACACATGCAATGACTCTAGTGCTGGTTTTAGTATAAGAAAACACAAGCAATGACTCTAGTGGGTCCATATGATATTTGTGAAAAGAACACACATTCAATGCCACTGGTTGATCCACATGTGGTTTGTGGAAAGAACACACATGCAATGCCATTGGTCAATCCATGTGTGGTTTGTGGAAATAAGACACATGCAATGACTCTAATGGATCCATATGTGGTTTGTCGAAAAGAACACACATGCAATGAACACTGGTGGATCCATAAGTGGTTTGTGGAAAGAACACACATGAAGTGAACACTGGTTGATCCATATGTGGTTTGTGAAAAGAACACACATGCAATGCCATTGGTTAATCCATGTGTGGTTTGTGGAAATAAAACACATCCAATTACTGTAATGGATCCATATGTGGTTTGTGGAAAAGAACACACATGCAAGGAACACTGGTGGATCCATAAGTGGTTTGTGGAAAGAATACACATGAAGTGAACACTGGTTGATCCATATGTGGTTTGTGAAAAGAACACATAGGCAATGCCATTGGTTGATCCATATGTGGTTTATGAATACAACACACATGCAATGACACTGGTGGATACATAGATGGTTTGTGGAAAGAACACACATGCAGTGATCACTTGTGGATCCATATGTTATTTGTGTAAAGAACACACATGCAATGACTCTAGTGCTGGTTTTAGTATAAGAACACACAAGCAATGACTCTAGTGGGTCCATATGTGATTTGTGGAAAGAACACACATGCAATGACACTGGTTGATCCTGTGTGGTTTGTGGAAAGAACACACATGCAATGACACTGGTGGATCCATGTGTGGTTTGTGAAAAGAACACACATGCAATGAGTCTAGTGCTGGTTTTAGTATAAGAACACACATGCAATGAATCTAATGGATCCATAGGCGGTTTGTGGAAAAGAACACACATGCGATGAACACTAGTGGATCCATAAGTGGTTTGTGGAAAGAACACACATGCAGTGAACACTGGTGGATCCATATGTGGTTTGTGGAAAGAACACACATGCAATGACTCGAGTGCTGGTTTTAGTATAATAAAACACAAGCAATGACTCTAGTGGGTCCATATCTTATTTGTGAAAAGAACACACTGTCAATGCCACTGGTTGATCCATATGTGGTTTGTGGAAAGAACACACATGCAATGCCATTGGTTAATCCATGTGTCGTTTGTGGAAATAACACACATGCAATGACTCTAATGGATCCATATGTGGTTTGTGGAAAAGAACACACATGCAGTGAACACTGGTGGATCCATAAGTGGTTTGTGGAAAGAACACACATGCAGTGAACACTGGTTGATCCATATGTGGTTTGTGAAAAGAACACACATGCAATGCCATTGGTTAATCCATGTGTGGTTTGTGGAAATAACACACATGCAATGACTGTAATGGATCCATATGTGGTTTGTGGAAAAGAACACACATGCAATGAACACTGGTGGATCCATAAGTGTTTTGTGGAAAGAACACACATGAAGTGAACACCGGTTGATCCATATGTGGTTTGTGAAAAGAACACACAGGAAATGCCATTGGTTGATCCATATGTGGTTTGTGAATACAACACACATGCAATGACACTGGTGGATACATAGATGGTTTCTGGAAAGAAGACACATGCATTGATCACTTGTGGATCCATATGTTTTTTGTGAAAAGAACACACATGCAATGACTCTAGTGCTGGTTTTAGTATAAGAACACACAAGCAATGACTCTAGTGGGTCAATATGTGATTTGTGGAAAGAAAAAACATGCAATGACACTGGTTGATCCATGTGTGGTTTGTGGAAAGAACACACATGCAATGACACTGGTGGATCCATGTGTGGTTCGTGAAAAGAACACACATGCAATGAGTCTAGTGCTGGTTTTAGTATAAGAACACACATGCAATGACTCTAATTGATCCATAAGTGGTTTGTGGAAAAGAACACACATGCGATGAACACTAGTGGATCCATAAGTGGTTTGTGGAAAGAACACACATGCAGTGAACACTGGTGG
The DNA here is from genome assembly GCA_910589775.1 of Avena eriantha. Classification (NCBI taxonomy): domain Eukaryota; kingdom Viridiplantae; phylum Streptophyta; class Magnoliopsida; order Poales; family Poaceae; genus Avena; species Avena eriantha. The sequence goes on along the minus strand of OU342745.1, from coordinate 361,401,662 downwards.
ATCCATATGTGGTTTGTGGAAAGAACACACATGCAATGACTCTAGTGCTGGTTTTAGTATAAGAAAACACAAGCAATGACTCTAGTGGGTCCATATGATATTTGTGAAAAGAACACACATTCAATGCCACTGGTTGATCCACATGTGGTTTGTGGAAAGAACACACATACAATGCCATTGGTCAATCCATGTGTGGTTTGTGGAAATAAGACACATGCAATGACTCTAATGGATCCATATGTGGTTTGTCGAAAAGAACACACATGCAATGAACACTGGTGGATCCATAAGTGGTTTGTGGAAAGAACACACATGAAGTGAACACTGGTTGATCCATATGTGGTTTGTGAAAAGAACACACATGCAATGCCATTGGTTAATCCATGTGTGGTTTGTGGAAATAAAACACATGCAATGACTGTAATGGATCCATATGTGGTTTGTGGAAAAGAACACACATGCAAGGAACACTGGTGGATCCATAAGTGGTTTGTGGAAAGAATACACATGAAGTGAACACTGGTTGATCCATATGTGGTTTGTGAAAAGAACACATAGGCAATGCCATTGGTTGATCCATATGTGGTTTGTGAATACAACACACATGCAATGACACTGGTGGATACATAGATGGTTTCTGGAAAGAACACACATGCAGTGATCACTTGTGGATCCATATGTTGTTTGTGAAAAGAACACACATGCAATGACTCTAGTGCTGGTTTTAGTATAAGAACACACAAGCAATGACTCTAGTGGGTCCATATGTGATTTGTGGAAAGAACACACATGCAATGACACTGGTTGATCCTGTGTGGTTTGTGGAAAGAACACACATGCAATGACACTGGTGGATCCCTGTTGGTTTGTGAAAAGAACACACATGCAATGAGTCTAGTGCTGGTTTTAGTATAAGAACACACATGCAATGACTCTAATAGATCCATAGGTGTTTTGTGGAAAAGAACACACATGCGATCAACACTAGTGGATCCATAAGTGGTTTGTGGAAAGAACACACATGCAGTGAACACTGGTGGATCCATATGTGGTTTGTGGAAAGAACACACATGCAATGACTCTAGTGCTGGTTTTAGTAGAAGAAAACAAAAGCAATGACTCTAGTGGGTCCATATGATATTTGTCAAAAGAACACACAGTCAATGCCACTGGTTGATCCATATGTGGTTTGTGGAAAGAACACACATGCAATGACACTGGTTGATCCATGTGTGGTTTGTGGAAAGAAAACACATGCAATGACTCTAGTGCTAGTTTTAGTATAAGAACACACATGCAATGACTCTAGTGGGTCCACATGTAGTTATTGAAAAGAACACACATGCAATGACCACTGGTTGATCCATAAGTGCTTTGTGGAAAAGAACGCACATGCGATGAACACTGGTGGATCCATAAGTGGTTTGTGGAAAGAACACACATGTAGTGAACACTGGTGGATCCATATGTGGTTTGTGGAAAGAACACACATACAATGACTCTAGTGCTGGTTTTCGTATAATAAAACACAAGCAATGACTCTAGTGGGTCCATATCTTATTTGTGAAAAGAACACACATTCAATGCCACTGGTTGATCCATATGTGGTTTGTGGAAAGAACACACATGCAATGCCATTGGTTAATCCATGTTTGGTTTGTGGAAATAACACACATGCAATGACTCTAATGGATCCATATGTGGTTTGTGGAAAAGAACACACATGCAATGAACACTGGTGGATCCATAAGTGGTTTGTGGAAAGAACACACATGCAGTTAACACTGGTTGATCCATATGTGGTTTGTGAAAAGAACACACATGCAATGCCATTGGTTAATCCATGTGTGGTTTGTGGAAATAACACACATGCAATGACTGTAATGGATCCATATGTGGTTTGTGGAAAAGAACACACATGCAATGAACACTGGTGGATCCATAAGTGGTTTGTTGAAAGAACACACATGAAGTGAACACCGGTTGATCCATATGTGGTTTGTGAAAAGAACACATAGGCAATGTCATTGGTTGATCCATATGTGGTTTGTGAATACAACACACATGCAATGACACTGGTGGATACAGAGATGGTTTGTGGAAAGAACACACATGCAGTGATCACTTGTGGATCCATATGTTGTTTGTGAAAAGAACACACATGCAATGACTCTAGTGCTGGTTTTAGTATAAGAACACACAAGCAATGACTCTAGTGGGTCCATATGTGATTTGTGGAAAGAACACACATGCAATGACACTGGTTGATCCTGTGTGGTTTGTGGAAAGAACACACATGCAATGACACTGGTGGATCCATGTGTGGTTTGTGAAAAGAACACACATGCAATGAGTCTAGTGCTGGTTTTAGTATAAGAACACACATGCAATGACTCTAATGGATCCATAGGCGGTTTGTGGAAAAGAACAGACATGCGATGAACACTAGTGGATCCATAAGTGGTTTGTGGAAAGAACACACATGCAGTGAACACTGGTGGATCCATATGTGGTTTTTGGAAAGAACACACATGCAATGACTCTAGTGCTGGTTTTAGTATAAGAAAACAAAAGCAATGACTCTAGTGGGTCCATATGATATTTGTGAAAAGAACACACTGTCAATGCCACTGGGTTATCCATATGTGGTTTGTGGAAAGAACACACATGCAATGCCATTGGTTAATCCATGTGTCGTTTGTGGAAATAACACACATGCAATGACTCTAATGGATCCATATGTGGTTTGTGGAAAAGAATACACATGCAATGAACACTGGTGGATCAATAAGTGGTTTGTGGAACGAACACACATGTAGTGAACACTGGTTGATCCACATGTGGTTTGTGAAAAGAACACACATGCAATGCCATTGGTTAATCCATGTGTGGTTTGTGGAAATAACACACATGCAATGACTATAATGGATCCATATGTGGTTTGTGGAAAAGAACACACATGCAATGAACACTGGTGGATCCATAAGTGGTTTGTGGAAAGATCACACATGAAGTGAACACTGGTTGATCCATATGTGGTTTGTGAAAAGCACACACATGCAATGCCATTGGTTGATCCATATGTGGTTTGTGAATACAACACACATGCAATGACACTGGTGGATACACAGATGGTTTCTGGAAAGAAGACACATGCATTGATCACTTGTGGATCCATATGTTGTTTGTGAAAAGAACACACATGCAATGACTCTAGTGCTGGTTTTAGTATAAGAACACACAAGCAATGACTCTAGTGGGTCAATATGTGATTTGTGGAAAAAAAAAATGCAATGACACTGGTTGATCCATGTGTGGTTTGTGGAAAGAACACACATGCAATGACACTGGTAGATCCATGTGTGGTTTGTGAAAAGAACACACATGCAATGAGTCTATTGCTGGTTTTAGTATAAGAACACACATGCAATGACTCTAATGGATCCATATGTGGTTTGTGGAAAAGAACACACATGCAAGGAACACTGGTGGATCCATAAGTGGTTTGTGGAAAGAACACACATGTAGTGAACACTGGTTGATCCATATGTGGTTTGTGAAAAGAACACACATGCAATGCCATTGGTTGATCCATATGTGGTTTGTGGATAGAACACACATGGAATGACACTAGCGATCCATAAGTGGTTTGTGGAAAGAACACACCTGAAGTGAACACTGGTGGATCCATATGTTGTTTGTGAAAAGAACACACATGCAATGACTCTAGTGCTGGTTTTAGTATAAGAACACACAAGCAATGAGTCTAGTGGGTCCATATGTGATTTGTGGAAAGAACACACATGCAATGACACTGGTTGATCGATGTTTGGTTTGTGGAAAGAACACACATGCAATGACACTGGTGGATCCATGTGTGGTGTCGTCGGATTGAGGACAAGTATGCCATGAGGGGGTCCTCGAGGCGTGCGGGAGAGAGGGGTGTGAGACGTACGGTGTTTCGGGACGGTGAGCACACAAGTTTACCCAGGTTCGAATCCGCCGGCTTTGGACGGACCCTACTCCTGCTAGCAATCCAGTAATACGGCAGAGCCAGAATATGGGTTACAAAGGTTTCGCCTGTGCGAGTTGAGGGTCTAAAGTATTGGGTGTTATATGGTGCCCTAAAGGCTCTCCCTAGGACGGCTTATATAGATATCCGGTCTAGGGTTTACAGGAGAGATCAATCCGGCTACAACTAAGAATTGGTTACAGAGTACATCTTGAACTACAAGTAACATTATGGGCCTAAGTCGGTAAGTCTTCTGGGCCTTCCCGTAGTCGGATTGGACTCCGTCTTCTCTCCCTAACTAGGCCGCCCGTGAAGCAAAGCTCTAACCCGAAGTGGACCACCCTGGTCAGTGAGGAGCTGTGAGGATACCTGGAAAGTATATCCCCAATAGTAGCCCCTAGAGGCCTCCAAGATCCAAAGTCGGATTTTATCATCGTCCAGCTTGATCTTCGGCTTGCAGAATCTTGAAGGGTTCCTGAAACATCACAACAAAAAATACGATCCAGGTCTTAAAAGTAAGTCGGACCTTTCAATTAGTTACTCGGATTTTCCAGCTCGCTTTTAGACTAAGCCGGAACTTGGTCTCTAACGCCACCTGACACAAGCATGGTCAAGTCACATCATCTGACAGACGTTCAGTCAGCATGGCCGTTGGTGGGTCCACGGTTTGCGGAACCGAGGCGCCGTTTCAATGCGTGCGTGGAGATCGAGGCGACACAATCATCGCGCGGGCCCTTCCCAGTTCTTTCCACGACGCGTGGCAATTACACTGTAGCGTTTGCACGAATATTGGCACAGGTAGGTGGATATAAGGGGTTTAGATTCCTTCTTCTCCTCTCCACCAGTCCTTCGCTGTTCCTTTCTTCCCAATCCTCCAGCGTGCCCAGAGCCTTTTCGTCCTCCTCCCACAGAGCTCCTAGCGCTGCCACTTCAAGGTCACCTTTTCCACCTGAGAGAAAATGGCTTCATCCTCTTCTTCCTATCTGGCGGCGGCGGCGTCAGCGGAAGCAGCTGTGGAGAAAGATAGCTTCCGGGGAATCTGGATCCCCTGCGCCCTCGACGAGGACGGCCTCAAAAATGTGGAGAAGGAGGGGCTTCTCGCCTCCGGCAACTAGCAGAGCGGTTCCGGCGAAACCGTCCCCAATCCGTTCGAGGGCGAGCGTGTCCACTTCGGCACCCATCTGGACCGAGGTTTATCCTTTCCTCCCCTAGAGTTCTTCTCCGAGGTGATTGACCACTATGGAGTTCAACTCCATAATCTTCCTCCCAATTCTCTTCTAGAGATGAGCGCATATGCTACGCTTCGCGAGGGCTTTCTCGGCATTAGGCCGAGTTTGCTTCTCTTCCGGTACTATTTCCATGTCCGGAGAAATTCCATTACTGCCGGTGTTCCTTATATCACCGGTACCATTAGTTTTTCTGTTAGGCGAGACCGGGCATATCCCAAAATTTCCGCCAGTGACTCGGTCAAACAATGGCCAGCCACTTTTTTCTATCATAGGGATATTCCGGCTCGCGGCAAAGCTACTGCTTTGTCGGCTTTTGTCGACAGAGCCGCCACAGCCCAGCCTTCCTGGGATGAGGCTGCTCCGGCTCTCACCGACGATCTGATCCTCGCTAAGAGGCGGATCGAATATCTTATCAAGCACAAGGGTCTGAAGGGATCCGACTTGGTCCAATGATGGGTCTCACGTCGGATCCAGCCACTTTAGTACCACGGGGATATACTGATGCACTCCATCACGTCTTCCAAAAAAGACTCTCTCCGCATCAGCCCCAAATCCTACACCGTCCAAGGTTACATAAGCAATATCAAGTGGCTGATCAAGGAGCAGATCGAGAGGAAATTTCCGGAGATTTCTCTGGATATGCATATGGCGGAAAACCCCGTGGTAGCAGTAAGCTTCCATCAGTACACTTTTTACGTTTTTCAATCTTTAAGTTATATACTGCAATGCTGATATGTTTTCTTGTTTTCAGCTTCCTGATCTCCCCGAGTCGGAGCTTGCTCCACTTGAAGGATATCCTCCTGAGTTTTCTCAGGAGACTGAACTGGTCCCATTGCCGGACCTTGCGCTCAAGAAGCGCAAAGCTCCGACAGTGGCTGTTGGCACAAAGGAAGTGCCCGTTGTGAAGAGGTAACCTTCATTCACAATTTCCGCCTTTGTACCTTTCTCGAATTTCTTTCTGAGATGTAATGTTTCCGACTTTACTACATTCTCAGAGCAAAGCCTCTCATCAAGGGTAAGGGGAAAGGGATTCCTGCGAAGCCCCTGCGACAGACGAAGCTTACCATAACTTCCCCTGCCACGGCTCCTCCGACTCCTGTCCCTCAACCTTCTGCAACACCGGCGATTACTCCTTCTCCGGTTGTTGCAGAAGATCCGGCTCCTCCAACGGCGCCTGTGATCCTTGGATCGCATACTGACGCACCGTGGGTGCGTCAGCTCAAGATAAGGCTGAACCCTCTTCGGGTAATGATCCCTCGGCTGAAGTCTTCACCGACAACCTCCTCAGCAACCCCGGACTTGCCAAGTTTGGCTTATCCCGGAAATCCGTAGAGGAGATCTAGCGGCTGGCCAGGCAAGTCCTAGACAAAAGCCATCTATCCCCCGAAGAGGAAGCGCAAGAAGCAGAGGACGTCAAGTTCTCTGACCTTCTCGCTCAAGTTCGCCTTCGCGACGAGAGGATCAGGACTGGCGAGCTTCCAACAGCCCCAGTAATTCCTCTTACCTTCGCCGAGAAGGTGGCAGCTGAAGTGAATGCGGGGTTAGACAAACTCAACCGTGAGCAATATGTAAGTCGGAATTCCAACTCTTGTTTTTTACCTTATGTTATATCATATCCTCTAGCCCCCAAGCATGAAGTAGGATATAGAAATCCGGGTTTATTCTTTCATTAGGATGCCAAAGAACGAACTAGTGTAGCCCCCAAGGCTCGTGTTGATATTTTAGCAAAAAATATTAGCCCGAGTCTTAAGTAGCTTTCTGACTTTGGGTATTCTGACTTACAGAAAGTATGTTCCTATAACCAGGAATTGTTAACAAATGTCTGTGATAAGAGGAGAGAGATCAAAGCTCCCCGGCTTAAAAATGCTGAGCTCAAGGTAGCCAAGGATGAAGCCGAAGGTAAACATTCCGAGATTCAAACCTTGTTTTTTGCTTTTTTCAATGTCGAATTTTTCTGAACAGTTGTTCTTTTTGACTTACAGCGTTGGCGAAACAATCCATCTCTATGATTGAAGAGGCCGAGAACCTCAAGACCCTAGTGGTGGAGAACAAGGGACTTCGCCAAGAGCTGGATAATCTCAAGGCGAATCATGAAAGGAGCATAGCTCAAGTCCTTGAGCCCTCCTCCATGGCCACTGTAGAGCGTGATCTCAAGATTGCCGCTCAAGATAAAGTTATCTCGGACCTCAAGAATGAGCTTGGCAGAGAGAAAGATCTCTCCGAAGCGCTCCAGGCTGAACTCCAGAGTATCCGGGAGGAGAAGACCAAGATTGACGACATCATTCTTGGTACGTTCCATCTGTCTGATTTATCATTTCTTTGACTTTCATCAATGTCGGATTTTCATTGACTTGTTTTGTGTAAAGGTCCTCTGAACTTGACGGACTCCTCCTCGTCCGAGCCCCGCATTCACCGGCTTACCCAAGTCGGTGATCTTCTTCATGACTACCGCCAGTCCCTTGAGGACATTGGCGAGTCTCTCAGGATTCCGGACATGCCAAGCATGTCGAACTTCCAGGTGCGGGAGAAGGCCAAGGAGATGCTGCAGCTTGTTCGGGACTGGAACATGTCCTACGCGCGGACTGCTACGTAGAACGCTCTCACCATGGTCATGAGCCATCATGGAAACAAGGAGATATGGCAAGTGACCAGAGGGTACTGCAAAGTAGATGAAGATGGCCAGGAGCATAACATTCAAGCCATCATGCACTCCTGCGCCGGATATGGGTGCCACGTAGCTGACCTGACCAGCTACGAAGTCCCCTTCTTCACTTGCGTGGATACTCCGCCACCTCCTCTAGAAGACGCCGAAGAAGTTTCTGACAATGAATGGACCACCTCGGATCCGGACATCTCGGCACGATATCAAGGCGGAGTAACCAGCGAGCCGTCAGCTCCTTCATCTCCTCCTGCATCATAGATCAGAAAACTTTGTATTATTCTAGAAAGACATGATGCATTTTTGTAAATATTAAGTACTATGACTTTTGCTAGTGCTAAGTTTTTTATCTATTCATCACTTTTGTCTTAAATTTTTTGTGTGCTTGAAATGTTTTCATAAGCACTTAGAATTTTCCGTCTCTACTTATCGTTTATCTGGCTTTCCGCCTCGTCCCTTTTGTGAGCCGGCTAAACCTTCAGCCGGAAACTTTGCCGAGCAACAGAGCTCATTTACTAAACCATTTTAAACTCGAAAACAAAGCCGGCTTCCAGTACCAACAATTCACTACTCGGAAGATACACGCATCCAGTAATCAGACAAATAACCCAAGTAAAGACTAGAATTTTTTAGAGTTATACCCGAAGGTAGCAGTTTTAGAATCAGAAATCTAAACCAGAACGAACATGAGCATAAAGTACTTTCAAGAATTCTGAGATTTTTGACTATGACATGATCATTAGGAAATAAGATGGTAAAAAACTTCTCAGAAAAACTTTGAGGTAACCAAAACTTTTATTTCTCACACAACATGTACATATGTATGATTACAAAGAAAGATAAACTAAGAATAAAAGGGACGTAGCTGAGCAATATTCCACGGTCTGTCTAATTCATCCGGATTTGTACTGCCTCCAGCTCTCTTTCTCTTCTTAGTAGCAGGTCTTTCTTTGACTGGCCTCATGTCAGTTAAGTAGTACGACCCATTGTGCAATACTCGACTAACTAAAAAGGGCCCTTCCCATATTGGGGAAAGTTTGTGATTTCTTTGTTGCACAAGCCAGAGAACCAAATCACCTTTATTGAAAGATCTAGTTCGGACTCTCTAGCTATGATACTTGCGTAACTTCTGCTGATAGGCTGTAGATCTCATTTCAGCAACGACGCGAACTTCTTCGACTAAGTCGAGATCATTTTGTCGAGAAATCTCGGCATCTTCTGCGATATACGAGGCCACTCTAGGAGAAGTATGAATTAAATCACTAGGAAGAACTGCTTCTGCGCCATAGACCAAGAAGAAAGGTGTATATCCTGTTGACCTGTTCGGAGTTGTTCGCAAACCCCAAATTACAGAGGGTAGTTCCTCTGCCCAAGCCCCCGCAGCACGTCTTAGTGGTGCTTCGAGTCTTGGTTTCAAGCCTTGTAGAATTAAACCATTTGCTCTTTCGACTTGTCCGTTAGCCTGTGGATGTGCGACTGACGCAATGTCAAGCCGGATATTTTGCTCGTCGCAGAATTCAGACAACTCTCCCATGGAAAAATTACTCCCGTTGTCCGTGATAATGCTATGCGGATAACCATACCGGATTATAACATCCTCGACAAATCTTTTGGCTGTTGCTCCATCACAACTAGTGATAGGTTTAGCCTCGATCCATTTCGTGAATTTATTCACCATCACTAAGAGGTGAGTAAATCCATTGGAGCTCGTTTAAAAGGTCCTACCATATCAAGCCCCCAGACCGCAAAAGGCTATGTTATAGGTATTGTTCGCAACTGATCAGCCAAAACATGAGCTTGCTTGGTGTACTTTTGGCAGCCTTTGCATGTCTTGACTAATCGTTCGGCATATGCCTAAGCTGTAAGCCAGAAAAAACCATGTCGAAAAGCTTTTGCCACTAAAGATTTGGCTGTAGTGTGGTGACCAAACTCGCCTTCATGGATCTCTCTTAAGATTTCCACTCCTTCTTCCGGAGATACACAGCGCTGAAAAACCCTAGCTGGGAATTACCGCCAGAACTGCTATTAAAGGTGAGTCGGATTTGGTCGGATTTTCCTCATCTACTCCCTTTATCGAGGGAACTTTGAGGTGCTCTAAAAATGCGCCATCCGGAACCTCTTTCCGCGCAGAGCCTATTCGAGATAGTGCATCTGCTTCCTCGTTTTCTGCTCGAGGGTGTGTTGAACTTCAAACCCCTCGAACGATTTTGATAGATCATCCACGACAACTTTATATGCTGCCATGTGCTTATTTGCATTAAAAATATCCGAGACTTGCGGAGCAACAAGATCCGAATCTCCGTAACACATCAAACGTCGGATGCCAATATCCTTAGCAATCCGGATTCCATGCAGCAGTGCTTCATACTCGGCAATGTTGTTTGTCACTGTGAAGTGGATCTGCAACACGTATAAAAGTTTATCTCCTTGGGGTGATTTGAGCACCACGCCAGCCCCCGAGCCCCCTCGAGCCTTGGACCCGCTGAAAAAGAGGGTCCAATATTCCGACTCAGGGAGGACCATGTTCTCCTTGGTCTCTGTCCAATCAGCGACAAAGTCGGCAAGGATCTGGGATTTGATTGCTGACCGGGGTTTGTACTCAATATCGAAAGCTGCAAGCTCTATACCCCATTTGCCGACGCGTCCTGTGGCATCGCTATTGTTGATTATATCTCTCATGGGAGCTTTGCTCACCACGGTAATTGGATGCTCCTGAAAATAGTGTCGTAACTTACGAGATGCTAGAAAAACACCGTAAGCCAACTTTTGATAGTGCGGATATCGCTATTTTGATTCTGTCAGGACCTCGCTGACAAAGTATGTCAGACGCTACACCAGGTGCTCCTGATTTTCTTATGGTCTCTCCACCACAATAACTATACTGACAACCCTATTTGTCGCAGCAATGTAAAGCAACATCGGTTCCTAAGGTTCCGACGCTGCCAGGATCGGAGCAGATGAGAGTACTTTCTTCAGGTCTTGTAATGCAGCTTCAGCTTCGTCAGTCTAGACAAAATCCTTAGTCTTCTTCGGGAGTTTGTATAATGGTGCGGCTCTTTCACCAAGCCGGCTTACAAATCGACTCACCGCAGCAATGCAACCAGTTAATCTGTGTACGTCCTTCATGCGAGTTGGCCTGGAAATATTGAGAATAGCCTTGATCTTGTCGCGGTTCACCTCTATGCCTCATTGAGACACGATAAAACCTAACAATTTTCCGGCTGGTATTCCAAAGAATCATTTCTTCGGGTTAAGCATGATGTTGTATTTTCGTAAATTGGCGAACGTCTCCTCTAAGTCGGAAATCAATGTTTCCTTCTTTTTGGACATGACCGCGATATCATCCACGTATGCATGTACATTGCGTCCGAGTTGATCATGGAGGCAACGCTGCATCGTGCGCTGGTACGTAGCTCCTGCTATCTTCAGCCCAAAGGGCATCGTAACATAACAGAAGGTTCCGAAAGGGGTTATGAATGAAGTTTTGATTTTGTCAGACTCCTTCATCCGGATTTGGTGATAACCGGAATATGCGTCGAGAAAACAGAGGAGTTCCGAGCCTGCCGCAGAATCGATAACCTGATCAATTCTAGGCAGAGCGAACGGATCTTTAGGACAAGCCTTGTTCAAGGCAGTATAATCAACACACATCCTTAAATCAGTGGTGTCCTTTTTAGGGACCATTACAAGGTTGGCCGACCAATCAGTATGGATGACCTCTTCTATGAATCCGGCTAACTCGAGCCGCGCTAGTTCCTTAGCTATTGCCTGACGCTTTTCATCACCAAACCGTCGTCAGGACTGTTTGACGGGTTTAGCCTTCGGGTTTACATTTAGAGAGTGCTCGGCAAGTTCCCTAGGTACTCCGGTCATGTCAGATGGCTGCCATGCGAAGATATCTTGATTTGCTTGGAGGAACTTGACAAGCGCGCTTTCCTGTGCGCTACTTAGGCCTACGCCTATCTGGTTCACCTTGGAGAGGTCATCATCCTTCAACGGCATCGTCTTCGTCTCTTCTGATGCCTTGAACTCCGGATTTGTCTTTGTCACCTCTTTCTTTGTTGCGGGCATCTCGGACGGATCTATGCTCTTCTTGATCTCCTGGTACTCCTGGGCGTGCAGCACGGCTTCAGCAAAGGCGACATTTCCATCCTCGCACTCTCGCGCTTTCTTCGGGTCTCCCCTGATGGTGATCACGCCGTTGGGACCTGGAATTTTCATCATATTGTAAATGTAACACGGATGAGCCATAAAAGCCCAGTAAGCCGGACGTCCGAATATAGCGTGGTATGCGCTCTTGAACGGGACCACTTCGAAGGAAAGTGCCTCCGTTCGATAATTTTTTGGTGTTCCAAAAGTAACATCCAAAGTGATCTCTCCTAGGTAATTAGCTTGTCTTCCTGGCACAACTCCGTGAAAAATCACAGAGCTATGGTTAAGCTGTGTTTCCGAGATCTTCATCCGGCGTAGCGTTTCTACATAGAGAATATTGATGCTGCTACCACCGTCCATGAGGGTTTGGAGAAACCATAACCGTCAATAAGTGTAGTGACGATTAAGGCGTATTTTCCTCGCCTGTGTAACTTAGGCGGATGATCAGCGCGGTCAAACGTTATTGCCACTTCCGACTAGTCCAGATATTGAGGGACAACTAGAACTGTTCCATTGAGCTCGTGGAGAACTGCTTTCTTGACCTTTGCTGGTTGAGATCTGAGGAAGGTGACGTAAGTGTCCTTCTTGGTAGGAAAAGTTTTCTTCCCTTCCGACTTGGGATTTGAAGCATCGGCTTCCTCCATGTCGGAATCTTCCTTGGTCTCTTTGTCTTTTTCGGGATTTTTCTTTCCCTTCTTCCGCTTAGCTTTGTATCCCGCGGTATCATCTCTTTTGATGTCGTCGTTAAAACGACATTCAGTGTTGGTGTGGGAGGAGCCCTCATTGGCATCCAAGTGATGCACACATGGGTTATTTGCGATGTCGGCCTAAGTGTAGGTTTTTCCTGGTTGTTGCTCTCCTCTACCTTGGACCCTTGATGTCCCACGGCCACGCCCGCGGCCTCCACCGCGCCCTCCTCATCCTCCAGACCCGGAAACAGTAGTGACTACTACCGTCTCCGCGTTGGGTTTTTCTTCCGAGGTGTTTTTGCGCTTCTGAGCCTGTTGCTTTGTCTTTGCTGACTGAGGTATAGCCAGGACGTTGAGTAATCCCTCTGCATCATCGTCAGCATCTGCATACTTGCTCGCTGTTTCTATCATCTCCCCCAAATCAGTGACCTTATCACAATTCAAGCGATGACGCAGTAGACCAATTGGGAGTCCTGCGATGAAAGCTTCAATCACAGTTTGATTGTTTACTCCCTCACAGGAGTTCTTGGTGTCGATCCATCGTCCGAGGTAATCCCGGCAAGTTTCTCCGGCTTTTTGGGTGCAACGCTGTAGGTCTCCGACCGAACAGGGCCTCCGATATGTGCCTTCGAAATTCCGAAAGAATGCACTTTGTAAGTCATACCAGTTATGGATGGTGTTTACCGGAAGTTCATTGAGCCATGATCGTGCCGTCTTCCGCAGCATAAGTGGGAGATATCGGGTTGCGACCAGGCTGTTTCCGCCTTTAGCGATGCAGCAAGCTTGGAAGAAGTCCTGTAACCAAGTGTCTGGCCGAGCAATGCCGTCGTAGGCTTGAATATGTCTTGAGATAGCAAATCCTTCCGGGAACTTTGTAGCTCTGATGCATGGTCCGAAGCACTTTGGGCCCATGTACACGTCATCGTTTTCGTAGCGCCGAGCCTCTATGTTGGAGTTGATCCTGTGCCTTGCGTCGTTCGGGGATAGGGATCGTCCCGAATATCGGCTGTGGCTGCGGTGCCTTGGAGCCGGACTTCGGCTTATGCCACCACCTCCTCCGCCATGTCGTCCTCCTTGACCTCCTTGGGGGCCGTTGTGATAACTGTGCTGTGGAGAGGGTGGTGCAGCTGGGTTGTTTCCAGCTGATCGCCGGCCTCCGTCCGGAGCGTCATTATTCCGGTTCCCGGGAGGTTCTTAACTATGACGAGCCCCCTGCCGGTTTGTGCCAGCGTGGTTTCCGTCGTTCCTTCATCCGTCGTTCCCACCATGGCGAGGCTCAGCCGGACGGTTTTCATGTCTAGGAGGTGGCATTTTCTGACGATCCTCCTCCTGACGTTTCTCTTTATCTTCTCCTTTTCGGGGAGGATTCCTCGGAATCAGTGCAGCGATCGCGTATTTCTCGGCTTCTGGAGCGACGTTGCTCTAGTTATGTGTAGTTCTACGGTGCTGTCCTGACGATCCGGTTCTTGAGTAATTGTCTTCCCTGCGTTCGGGGTGACGATGTTGCGCTCGATCGTAGTGGGATCTTACGTCAGCCCATGCCGGATCTGTGCGACATTGGTCGGAATCCGAGACCAGCTTTTTACTTCTAGGCAGGGCGACCTTTTGCTGCTCCAGTCCCTTATTGAGTAGCTTGATACCCGTACATATCTCCTCTGGTCCTAGATTAGCCGATAGAATTTCACGAGCTTCCATGGTATTTTGCACTGGTGTTGGGTAAACCCAATCTCCATTGCTATCCTTCTTTTGCTTTCCCATCTCATCTCCAAAAAGGACGTCACGGACATGTGGGAATTGGTTGTCATCTATGTGACACTTCCGTGTTCTGATGTAGACGGGACATATACTCCTTGTTTGACATGCGCTTCTTCTCCACCTCGATGTTTTTGGCTTCATCAAGGAGTTGTTGACGACGCGCTTCTAGGGCTTGGGCCTTTTCGTCCAGCTCATCCGCAGTAAGTTCTGCAGCTGTAGGGATAGGTGTGGTTAATGCGGCATCGATGAGTTTACGCGCACCTTCAGTGATCATGTGTCCATCCACCGATGCTTCTTTTTTCGGCTCGTCTGGGATAAGTGCTCCATCCGAGTCTTCCTCGTATTCCTCGGCAATCACCTCCTCTATTAGAGGGTCTTTTTCCGGGGTCTTGTTCTTCTTGTTCTTCTTCTTTGCCTTCTTGGCAGCGCCGGTAGGAAAGACAGCTTTGGGTCCGTTTCCCGGAGTCAAGCTCTGATCGGTACTTTCAGACATCTGGACTTCGGGATTGTCTCCGACTTCCATATCATCCTGCGTTTTGGGAGAGTGTTCCCCGGATCCTTCGTCCATGGCTTCTCCATCTTCTACAGCTTTGGAGTTGTACTCCTCTTCATATTCCGCGGAGAACTTTCAGAAATCTGCCGACATCATGGATTCATCCGAGGATGCGGGAACGTCGGCGTTTGTTCCAATTGCCTCCAGCACCGAGTCCATGTTTTCTCCAGCATCGGCGGAGCCGGATCCGGATCCAACATATCCGACGAAGTGCGATGCGTGCTTCCTGAGGTACCTGCGGCTTTCGCGATCAGCCATATCAAAACTTTTAATAGTTTCGAGGATTGCATCTGCGCTAGCGCCTTGTAGTATCATACATCTTAGTGTGTACCTGAGGAAAGGCTTGTCTGTCCCGACATTGTCAGAGTCGGAATCAGTGTCGTTGATGTGTTCCTCCTGGATTTCGACTTCCACGGGTGGGTTAATCTGGGATCTGGCTTCTCCAGGGAGTTCCACTCTAGATTCGACTTGAACCGTGAGGTCTTCTTCAGGCTCAGATTTCTCCACTATCTCCGCGACCGGTGCGGGCTGGGTGGGATTAGGGTTTTTTGAGATCCGGAACTCTGCCGCCTCCACGGACAAAGGGGACCCAGAAGATTCTTCTGCCTCTATCATCACCACTGGGGTGGGTTGGGCAGGTTCAGCGAAACCGATGTAAACATCGATCTCGCCGAAAGTTATGACTGTATAGGCAGTCACGGCCTTCCTAGCCGGAATCCAAGTCTCGTCGAGAATGATGAGAGGGACGTCGCTGGCGTAGAGGATGCAACCGACGGCGATAGTCTCGCTGATTCTGATTCTTGCAGATTCCGCTCGGAACGCAGATCCGAAGCTCACTTGCCCCCACGGTGGGCGCTAACTGTCATCGGATTGAGGACAAGTACGCCATGAGGGGGTCCTCGAGGCGTGCGGGAGAGAGGGGTGTGAGACGTACGGTGTTCCGGGAGGGTGAGCACACAAGTTTACCCAGGTTCGAATCCGCCGGCTTTGGACGGACCCTACGCCTGCTAGCAATCCAGTAATACGGCAGAGTCGGAATATGGGTTACAAAGGTTTTTCCTGTGCAAGTTGAGGGTCTAAAGTATTGGGTGTTATCTGGTGCCCTAAAGGCTCTCCCTAGGACGGCTTATATAGATATCCGGCCTAGGGTTTACAGGAGAGATCAATCCGGCTACGACTAAGAGTTGGTTACAGAGTACATCTTGAACTACAAGTAACATTATGGGCCTAAGTCGGTAAGTCTTTTGGGCCTTCCCGTAGTCGGATTGGACTCCGTCTTCTCTCCCTAACTAGGCCGCCTGTGAAGCAAAGCTCTAAGCCGAAGTGGGCCACCCTGGTCAGTGAGGAGCTGTGAGGATACCCGAAAAGTATATCCCCAACATGTGGTTTGTGAAAAGAACACACATGTAATGAGTATAGTGCTGGTTTTAGTATAAGAACACACATGCATTGACTCTAGTGGGTCCACATTTGGTTTGTGAAAATAGCACACATGCAATGACCACTGGTTGATCCATAAGTGGTTTGTGGAAAAGAACACACACGCAATGAACACTGGTGGATCCATAAGTGGTTTGTGGAAAGAACACACATGCAGTGAACACTGGTGGATCCATATGTGGTTTATGAAAAGAACACACATGCAATGACTCTAGTGGGTCCATATGTGGTTCATGTCATAAACACACATGTAGTGAACACTGGTGGATCCATATGTGGTTCATGTCAGGAACACACATGCAATGAACACTGGTGGATCCATAAGTGGTTTGTGGAAAGAACACACATGCAGTGAACACTGGTGGATCCATATGTGGTTTGTGGAAAGAACACACATTCAATGACTCTAGTGCTGGTTTAGTATAAGAACACACAAGCAATGACTCTAGTGGGTCCATATGTTGATTTGTGAAAAGAACACACATGCACTGCCACTGGTTGATCCATATGTGGCTTGTGGAAACAACACACATGCAAGGCCATTGGTTAATCCATGTGTGGTTTGTGGAAATAACACACATGCAATGACTCTAATGGATCCATATGTGGTTTGTGGAAAAGAACACACATGCAATGGACACTGGTGGATCCATAAGTGGTTTGTGGAAAGAACACACATGCAGTGAACACTGGTTGATCCATATATGGTTTGTGAAAAGAACACACATGCAATGCCATTGGTTGATCCATATGTGGTTTGTGGATAGAACACACATGCAATGACACTGGTTGATTCATGTGTGGTTTGTGGAAAGAACACACATGCAATGACTCTAGTGGGTCCATATGTGGTTCATGTCAGGAACACACATGCAATGACTCTAGTGGGTCCACATGGGGTTTGTGGAAAGAACACACATGCAATGCCATTGGTTAATTCATGTGTGGTTTGTGGAAATAACACACGTGCAATGAAACCGTTAGATCCATGTGTGATTTGTGGATAGAACACACATGCAATGACTCTAGTGGGTCCATATGTGGTTCATGTCAGGAACACCAATGTAGTGCCATTGGTGGATCCATCTGTGGTTTGTGGAAAGAACACACAAGCAATGACTCTAGTGGTTCCATATGTGGTTTGTGAAAAGAACACACATGCAATGACCACCGGTTGATCCATATGTGGTTTGTGGAAAGAACACACATGCAATGACACTGCTTGATCCATGTGTGGTTTGTGGAAAGAACACACATGCAATGACTCTAGTGCTAGTTTTAGTATAAGAACACACATGCAATGACTCTAATGGATCCATATGTGGTTTGTGGAAAAGAACACACATGCAATGACCAATGGTTGATCCATGTGTGGTTTGTGGAAAGAACAAACATGCAATGACACTGGTGGATCCATGTGTGGTTTGTGAAAAGAACACACATGAAATGAGTCTAGTGCTGGTTTTAGTATAAGAACACACATGCAATTACTCTAGTGGGTCCACATGTGGTTTGTGAAAAGAACACACATGCGATGACCACTAGTTCATCCATATGTGTTTTGTGGAAAAGAAATCACATGCAATGAACACTGGTGGATCCATTTGTGGTTTGTGAAAAGAACACACATGCAACGACTCTAGTGGGTCGATATGTCGTTCATCTCAGGAACACAGATGCAGTCAACACTGGTGGATCCATATGTGGTTCATGTCAGGAACACACATGCAGTGACCACTGGTGGATCCATAAGTGGTATGTGGAAAGAACACACATGTAGTGAACACTAGTGGATCCATATGTGGTTGGTGGAAAGAAGACACATGCAATGACACTGGTTGATCCATGTGTGGTTTGTGGAAGAACACACATGCAATGACTCTAGTGGGTCCATATGTGGCTCAGGTCAGGAACACACATGCAGTGAACACTAGTGGACCCATATGTGGTTCATGTCAGGAACACACATGCAGTGAACACTAGTGGATCCATAAGTGGTTTGTGGAAAGAACACACATGCAGTGAACACTGGTGGGTCCATATGTGGTTTGTGGAAAGAACACACATGCAATGACTCTAGTGCTGGTTTTAGTATAAGAACACACAAGCAATGACTCTAGCGGGTCCATATGTGATTTGTGAAAAGAACACACATGCACTGCCACTGGTTGATCCATATGGGGTTTGTGGAAAGAACACACATGCAATGCCATTGGTTAATTCATGTGTGGTTTGTGGAAATAACACACATGCAATGACTCTAATGGATCCATATGTGGTTTGTGGAAAAGAACACACATGTAATGAACACTGGTGGATCCATAAGTGGTTTGTGGAAAGAACACACATGTAGTGAACACTAGTTGAACCATATGTGGTTTGTGAAAAAAACACATGCAATGCCATTGGTTGATCCGTATGTGGTTTATGGATAGAACACACATGCAATGACACTGGTTGATCCATGTGTGGTTTGTGGAAAGAACACACATGCAATGAATCTAGTGGGTCCATATGTGGTTCATGTCAGGAACACACATGTAATGACTCTAGTGGGTCCACATGTGGTTTGTGAAAAGAACACACATGCAATGACCACTGGTTGATCCATATGTGGTTTGTGGAAAAGAACACACATGCATTGAACACTGGTGGATCCATAAGTGGTTTGTGGAAAGAACACTGATACATTGCAAATGTATCTATAATTTTTGATGTTCCATGCTTGGTTTTATCTACTTTCTTGTGTTTTGTCAACGCTTTGTACTTTTCATATGATTTTTTGGACTAACCTATTAACAAGATGCCACAGTGCCAGTTGCCTGTTTTCTGCTATTTTTGGTTCCAGAAAGTCAGAAAATGAATATTCTCGGAATTGGACGGGACAAAAGCGAAAGTTCATATTTTTCCGGAAGACTCACGGAGCCAGAAGATGAGACAGAGGGGGTCCATAGGGTGGCCACACCACCCCTTGGCGCGGGCCAGCCCATGCCGCGCCAGGGCATGGTGTGGGCCCCCTGGCTGGCCACCGACCTTGCCTCTTTCACCTATAAGAGCCTCCCGATACCAAAACCCTAAATAGTCAATCAGAAATCCACGAAAACTTCCGCAGCGCTGCCGCCACCAAAAGGGAGATTTGAGGGACAGAAAGTCTCTATTCCGGCCCCTGCCAGGACGGGGAAGTGCCCCCAGAGCCATCTCCATCGATCTCCACCACCATATCCATCACCATTGCTGATTCCCATGATGAGGAGGGAGTAGTTCTCTCTTGAGGCTAAGGGTTCTACTGGTAGCTATGTGTTCATCTCTCTCTCTATGCATGATCATATTGTGATCATGAGCTTTGTAATCAAGTAGATCTACCTTGCTACTCAAGTGCTTTAATAGATCTCTGCTCTCCCCATGTGTGTGAAAGTGACAGCGTGCACACCATGGTGGCACTTAGGCTAGAGATTTCAAATACTTGTTATGAGTTATAACTGGAGTTGGATGTTTCTATGAAAGTGTGGTGTTTGTTGGACTCATCTAGTACTCAAGGTGACAGTGTGGGGTTTTCTAGATGGGAAAGGCTTACTTTGAGGTGTGCTGTTATAGCCCTACAAACGATTAGAGTGTCCAACCGGAGAGTAGTTCAGCGTAGTATCATAAAGAAGAATATATTTATATGAGAGTGTTCACTAGTGAAAGTATGATCCCTAGGCCTTGTTTCTAAGCACTGAAACATCGTTTTCTATTAGATCAGTTACATGTTTGCTTGCTTCCTTCTTTATTTCAGTTTTACTTTAGTCTCTTCCACGCCATCAAGTTATTTTCTATCACCACTACCACTTATAATTATCTATACCACTTGTATTTCATTATCTCTTCGCTGAACTAGTGCACCTATACACCTGAAAAGTGTATTGGGTGTGTTGGGAACACAAGAGACTTCTTGTATGTTGATTGCAGGGTTGCTTGAGAGGGAATACCTTTGACCACTTCCTCAAACACACCTGCAAAGACACTAGTTGATCCATGTGTGGTTTGTGGAAAGAACACACATGCAATGACCACTGGTTGATCCATATGTGGTTTGTGGAAAAGAACACACATGCAATGAACACTGGTGGATCCATAAGTGGTTTGTGGAAAGAACACACATGCAATGACTCTAGTGGGTCCATATGTGGTTCATGTCAGGAACATACATGCAATGCCATTGGTGGATCCATGTGTGGTTTGTGTAAAGAACACACATGCAATGACTCTAGTGGGTCCATATGTGGTTTGTGAAAAGAACACACATGCAATGACCACTGGTTGATCCATATGTGGTTTGTGGAAAGAACACACATGCAATGACACTGCTCGATCCATGTGTGGTTTGTGGAAAGAACACACATGCAATGACTCTAGTGCTAGTTTTAGTATAAGAACACACATGCAATGACTATAATGGATCCATATGTGGTTTATGGAAAAGAACACACATGCAATGACCACTGGTTGATCCATGTGAGGTTTGTGGAAAGAACACACATGCAACTACACTGGTGGATCCATGTGTGGTTTGTGAAAAGAACACACATGTAATGAGTCTAGTGCTGGTTTTAGTATAAGAACACACATGCAATGACTCTAGTGGGTCCACATGTGGTTTGTGAAAAGAACACACATGCAGTGACCACTGGTTGATCCATATGTGTTTGTGGAAAAGAACACACATGCAATGAACACTGGTGGATACATATGTGGTTTGTGAAAAGAACACACATGCAATGTCTCTAGTGGGTCCATATGTGGTTCATGTCAGGAACACAGATGCAGTGAACACTGGTGGACCCATATGTGGTTCATGTCAGGAACAACAATGAAGTGAACACTGGTGGATCCATAAGTGGTCTGTGGAAAGAACACACATGTAGTGAACACTGGTGGATCCATATGTGGTTGGTGGAAAGAACATACGTGCAATGACACCGGTTGATCCATGTGTGGTTTGTGGATTGAACACCCATGCAATGACTCTAGTTTGTCCATATGTGGTTCATGTCAGGAACACACATGCAATGCCATTGGTGGATCCATGTGTGTTTTGTGGAAAGACCACACATGCAATGACTCTAGTGGGTCCATATGTGGTTTGCGAAAAGAACACACATGCTATGACCACTGGTTGATCCATATGTGGTTTGTGAAAGAACACACATGCAATGACACTGCTTGATGCATGTGTGGTTTGTGGAAAGAACACACATGTAATGACTCTAGTGCTAGTTTTAGTATAAGAACACACATGGAATGACTCTAATGGATCCAGATGTGGTTTGTGGAAAAGAAAACACGTGCAATGACCACTGGTTGATCCATGTGTAGTTTGTGGAAAGAACACACATGCAATGACACTGGTGGATCCATGTGTGGTTTGTGAAAAGAACACACATGCAATGAGTCTAGTGCTGGTTTAGTATAAGAACACACATGCAATGACCACTTCTTGATCCATAAGTGTTTTGTGGAAAAGAACACACATGCAATGAACACTGGTGGATCCATAAGTGGTTTGTGGAAAGAACACACATGCAGTGAACACTGGTGGATCCATATGTGGTTTGTGAAAAGAACACACATGCAATGACTCTAGTGGGTCCATATGTGGTTCATGTCAGGAACACACATGCAGTGAACACAGGTGGATCCATATGTGGTTCATGTCAGGAACACACATGCAGTGAACACTGGTGGATCCACAAGTGGTGTGTGGAAAGAACACACATGCAGTGAACACTGGTGGATCCATATGTGGTTTGTGGAAAGAACACACATGCAATGACTCTTGTGCTGGTTTTAGTATAAGAACACACAAGCAATGACTCTAGTGGGTCCATATGAAATTTGTGAAAAGAACACACATGCACTGCCATTGGTTGATCCATATGTGGTTTGTGGAAAGAACACACATGCAATGCCATTGGTTAATCGATGCGTGGTTTGTGGAAATAACACACATGCAATGACTCTAATGGATCCATATGTGGTTTGTGGAAAAGAACACACATGCAATGAACACTGGTGGATCCATAAGTGGTTTGTGGAAAGAACTCACATGCAGTGAACACTATTTGATCCATATGTGGTTTGTGAAAAGAACACACATGCAATGACATTGGTTGATCCATATGTGGTTTGTGGATAGAACACAGATGCAATGACACTGGTTGATCCATGTGTGGATTGTAGAGAACACACATGCAATGACACTGGTTGATCCATATGTGGTTTGTGGAAAGAACACACGTGCAATGACACCGGTAGATCCATGTGTGGTTTGTGGATAGAACACACATGCAATGACTCTAGTGGGTCCATATGTGGTTTGTCGAAAGAACACACACGCAATGACCACTGGTTGATCCATATGTGGGTTATGGAAAGAACACACATGCAATGACACTACTTGATCCATGTGTGGTTTGTGGAAAGAACACACATGCAATGACTCTAGTGCTAGTTTTAGTATAAGAACACACATGCAATGACTTTAATGGATCCATATGTGGTTTGTGGAAAAGAACACACATGCAATGACCACTGGTTGATCCATGTGTTGTTTGTGGAAAGAACACACATGCAATGACACTGGTGGATCCATGTGTGGTTTGTGAAAAGAACACACATGCAATGAGTCTAGTGCTGGTTTTAGTATAAGAACACACATTCCATGACCACCGGTTGATCCATAAGTGGTTTGTGGAAAATAACACACATACAATGAACACTGGTGGATCCATAAGTGGTTTGTGGAAAGAACACACATGCAGTGAACACTGGTGGATCCATATGTGGTTTGTGAAAAGAACACACATGCAATGACTAGTGGGTCCATATGTGGTTCATGTTAGGAACACACATGCAGTGAACACTGGTGGATCCATATGTGTTTCATGTCAGGAACACACATGGAGTGAACACTGGTGGATCCATAAGTGGTTTGTGGAAAGAACACACATGTAGTGAACACTGGTGGATCCATATGTGGTTTGTGGAAAGAACACACATGCAATGACTCTAGTGTTGGTTTTAGTATAAGAACACACAAGCAATGACTCTAGTGGGTCCATATGTGATTTGTGAAAATAACACACATGCAAGGCCATTGGTTGATCCATATGTGGTTTGTGGATAGAACACACATGCAATGACACTGGTTGATCCATGCGTGGTTTGTGGAAAGAACACACATCCAATGACTCTAGTGGGTCAATATGTGGTTCATGTCAGGAACACACATGCAATGACTCTAGTGGGTCCACATGTGGTTTGTGAAAAGAACACACATGCAATGACCACTATTTTATCCATATGTGGTTTGTGGAAAAGAACACACATGCAATGAACACTGGTGGATCCATAAGTGGTTTGTGGAAAGAACACACATGCAAATACACTGGTTGATCCATGTGTGGTTTGTGGAAAGAACACACATGCAATGACGCTGGTTGATCCATATGTGGTTTGTGGAAAGAACACACGTGCAATGACACCGGTAGATCCATGTGTGGTTTATGGATAGAACACACATGCAATGACTCTAGTGGGTCCATATGTGGTTCATGTCAGGAACACACATGCAATGCCATTGGTGGATCCATGTTTGGTTTGTGGAAAGAACACACATGCAATGACTCTAGTGGGTCCATATGTGGTTTGTGAAAGGAACACACATGCAATGACCATTGGTTGATCCATATGTGGTTTGTGGAAAGAACACACATCCAATGACACTTCTTGATCCATGTGTGGTTTGTGGAAAGAACACCCATGCAATGACTCTAGTGCTAGTTTTAGTATAAGAACACACATGCAATGACTCTAATGGATACATATGTGGTTTGTGGAAAAGAACACACATGCAATGACCACTGGTTGATCCATGTGTAGTTTGTGGGAAGAACACACATGCAATGACACTAGTGGATCCATGTGTGGTTTGTGAAAAGAACACACATGCAATGAGTCTAGTGCTGGTTTTAGTATAAGAACACACATGCAATGACTCTAGTGGGTCCACATGTGGTTTGTGAAAAGAACACACACACTACAAGAAATGTGTCAACTTGTGACGTTTTGGTAGTGACCATCTACAAAATCGTCTTAGATTTATGAAGATTCCGCACCGAATGGTCTCAAGCTGCTTGAGAGTGCCAAAGCCTTAGTAAACTATGATGATTTTGCTCTAAAACGTCGTAATTATTTTAAATGAAATCGTCATAATAGCTAGGTAGATCTAAATATAGAGAATAGCAATATGGATTGTTGGATGCGAACAAGATGGACGGGTAGGATGCTTATATGTGGGAACTTGACATGGATCGATGACATGGCATGGTTCCCATTGCGCGCGCACCAAATTTTTAACCATCGCGCGCCAGCTGAGCTGAGCCAAAACCGCCACGTCCCCATCCTCCTAGCGAACTCTGCTCCCCAACCCTAATCCTATCGCCGCCGCCCCTCCTTCTCCAGCGAGATCCGCGCGCCGCCACCGCCCTCTGTTCGAGACACTCTTCCCTGCTAGCTCTAGCCGGTCCCCTCCTTCTCTACCGAGATCTACACCCCCTCCCTAACTCTAGATTGCACCACAGCTGCCCTCTATTCGAGAGCCTCTTCCACAAGGCCACCAACGACGACTCAAATGATGGCTGAAGCGGACGATGACGGTGATGGTTTGACCCCTAACAAAACCTCGGCCCTCGCCATGACCCCACTGTTGGCGGCTCTCACCCTCTCCTCTGGCAGATCTCCGCCTCCCAGTGCTCCCTACTCTACCTGGGCGGCCCTCGTGCCCCTGACCTCCTCTCGCTCCGCTCTGGTACCCCCGAAACCCGCCTCCTCGCGGTAGTCGCGGCCAAGGAGCCCAAGCTCGGTGGTGGTGGATTGGACGGCGACAGCGTGGGATCTAGGAGCGTTCGTTTCGGAGGGAGCAATGATTTGCATGGTGGTTGAGAGGAAGAAGGGGCGGAGAAGATGGGGGAGGGGCTCTCCGTTCGGCTTGGGTGGCATCTTCTGAGGCGCAGGCTTTCCCCCCTCCGCTCTACCCCGGCGGCTGTCGATTCGCCTCACCTCCATGCTTGGCCGGCCAGGTGTGTCCCGTCCTCCATTTCCGCGTTGTTTTGGCGAATTTTAGAGTGTTTTTCTTGGTCAGAAATGGGTGATCAATTAGGGGTAGATCTGGAGGCGGGCGGGTTGGGGCAGTGGTTCTAGGGTTTGGACCGGGGTGGCATGGGCAAATAGGCTCTATGTGCGTGCTCGATTTGAGTGGAAAAGAGCACTATTTCAAGGATTCATGGGTCAATTTTTTTGGTTCTCCGGGATGCTTTGTCTGCTGCTAATATGTGACTATTGACTCTGGGCTCGATTCATTTTCTCCCTGTGGTATGCTTGCGAATTCCACCCTGTGTTGACTTTGTTCTATTCACTGCGGATTTTTTCCGTCATAATCCTCAAGTGCTCAGAACCTAGGATATGCAAACGTCATGTTATCGCTAGAAGTATGATGAGGTTCTAATACAAATGGAGAAGAGCTTCTGAATTATTAGAAATTGATGTTGTGTTTACCAACTGCTATTTTACGTGTGAACTGCATGTGCTTGGTTTTGGTGAGAGCATGGTTGCTGACGGTTTGTGGTGTTCTGTTTATAGGTTTGGGACGCTTCTCTCTTAGGAGAGGATCAATGTCCAATTATCACGACCATCACGTCGAAGACATGGAGGATGATTATGATATGGATGATCCTGCTGATGACATGGGGGATGGCCCCCATGGGGGTGCTCTGCTACAGCTCCTCACCGAGTTCGAGGTCGCAGATCGAGCTATTGAGCCAGGAGTCGGTGCTGTAGGAGGTCGCAGATCAGGAGGGAGAAGGCGACGCAAGTGGAGATGGAGGAGACCACCAGGGTCGCCAACACCCACACCTTCATCAATCAAGCTCCTTGATTCAGTGGTTCTTTTGAGGGTCGCAGGAACGCGTCGAGCTCCAATGAGATCCAGCTGCGGATCGACCTGGTGCATGGCGATCTTGATGAGGAGATCGATGGGCTGCACTCGAGGGTTCCCTGCTGAAAGGCATAAGACTCTGTTTCCTAGCTCCTTTATTTCCTAACCTGGCTCTTATTTTTTAACGTCAGCAACTTGTAAATCGTGTATGCTGTTAATCACACCGTGAGTTTGTTTAAGTTGGTTCTATTATCTTTAAACTGAAATGAACATGGCATAGGTTCAATTAGATTTGAACCAGCATAGGTTGTATGTGTTTTTATGTAGTGAGAAATCAGTATGGTTGTATTGTTTTCATTCTCACGAGAAAACTTGTCATCCTTGGTTTAATGTTGATGGGCTTGTGTATATGAAACTTATCTGCTGTGTTAATTTTTTTAAGGTTGTGTCTGCATCCCAATTTATTTAGTTTTGACATGATGACCATCACAGTGTATATATCTTGGGCCGTTGAGGAGTTGATCATCTCATACATGATGACAAAATAGTAGCAGTAGCAATAAACTAGCAAATGACCTCTACCAAGTGTTAGATGTTCTGCAATGTCTATTTTATTTAGGTTTAAGAGTCATTTGCAGATCTTTACTAAAACACAACCTTAAAAAAACACAGCCTCATGATACCTTTACCTACCTTTATATCCCTCATATGTTGTGCTACTATTTGGGTGCTGCTGCTTTTCATCTTTTACCTACATAATAGTTCCAGTAGACTTACTATTTAAATAAAGGCTTTAACTTATCACTTCTGTTGTTGATTAACTATAAGGATGGAGCCTCAATCGACAGTCAGAATTAGCATGGAGGTGCTCTGGAACTTCTACTTTGACTACAAGCGCTGGCATCGTGTGGATGATATGCAACAGGAGCAGGAGAGGATGAGGAATAATGAACTTTTAGCACTACTGAGAATAAGAAAAATGGTTTAAATTCGATGCTGCTCTATCCATATTTAGCATTCGAATTATGATATCTTTTTGCTACCTTTCTTTTGCTACTGGTTGTAGGTCTGAACATGTATTAATGTTATTGCCTGTGATTCTTGATACTACCATGGTGTCAGGGGTACAACATTCTAAAATTTAGGCATGGTGTTATTCTTGATACTACCATGGTGTTGTGAACACCAAGTATGATTGTTCTGTTGTGAACCATACCCAAGATAATTGCTGGAACGAGGTTGTCATTGATTCTAATTTCTTTTTGTTGTTAGTTATAGTGAGGACATATTCTAATTTCTTATTCTTACAAATATTCATAGAAGTTTTACAAATTTATTTTGTGTTGTGCTAATGAGCTTATGGGCTATTTCTAGTATTTGTGACTTCTTTTCTTGTTCAAGTATAATGCTTCTTATAATCTACACTATCAGCTTTAGTGGACTGTGATCTTATCTCCTTGTGTCTTGCAACTCAAAAGTTTAGATGTATTCATCTTTGTGGCAGGCAGATATTTGGTGTAGCATATGAGGCTATAAATCCTGACAACATCGACGGTACATCTTCTACTACACATCTATAGAAGAAAATACATCTTGACAACATTTCCAAGGTTTATGCTTCTTCTACTCCACATAAGTAACAATTTACTGAAACTTTGCAACTACTCCTAGTAACAGTAGTGCACTATGTTGTTTGAACTAGAACCTGTTGAATATTATTAGTAGTGCACTGTTGTTTGAACTAGAACCTGTTGAATTTTATTAGAACCTTGTGGCGCACCTAAAACTAACCTTGGATCATTAGACTGATAGACACACACAGTCTGCTCATGTCTGTTTTTATGAACAAAAGAGTGAAAGGATACATGCTATGTATATCTTCTGATACTATGCTCATCCCTTGGAACCCATGGATGTCTGCATTTCTGTATCATGCATAGCTCAATGTAATAAGCCCTTTTTATTTCTTTGATGTTACCATGTTCTGTAGTTTGTTTTTTGCTACTGTTTAATTCGAGGAAGATTTTTTTCTGTTGTGCTAGAAACATTCTTTTAGGTTTCAAAACCATATTGTATACTGAAACACGTACATCAATTATTTGCACATTCACATATTTTCATGGTTCATATATGTCGTTCATAATCACGCTCCATCTTATTTTTAGTGTTGATGCGCCAGAATGGGAGGAGACTGCGTTGATTCCGTCGGTCCAGTGAAGTGGGAAAGAGGCGGCGGAGCTTGGACCTGGACATTGTGGATGTAATCGTAGTGTAATAGAGTTTAGACTATTCTGTTCCTGTGTATGATTTGAAATATTACAATATTGAAAAATTGATGTTCTATTCCTGTGTATGTTTTGAAATATTGTTGTAACTTATTGAAGTTGTGCGTAACTGGATCTCTAAAAGGTATTGGACTGGAATAAAATTCAAATTTGAAGAAAACACAATTAAATGACTGAATAAAAAAAGAAGGGCATGTACAAAGGCCGAAGCCCATAGAAATAAAAAGACCTGTAAGGGCTAGGGCCCAAAAAAATGCATCGTTAAAAAGGCCATGTCTGAGAAAATAAAGGCTAGAAATATTGGGTTCGGCCCATCTAAATGAAATGAAAAAGGCTAGAATTATTGGGCTTGGCCTAAATAGACGATCGAACAGACCGGGCTGAATTCACATTACAACGATTTTATTTCGTCACAATTTTGCCACATAGGATCGACCACGTAGGATCTGACCTGGCTTGGGTAGGTGCTCCGTGATGATATTGGATCGTCATAACGGTTATGACGATCCAATATCGTCATAGACGATTATGACGATTTTACTAAAAACATCATTATAGTTCATTTGCGACGCCCAGCTTTCGACGATCTCAAAACCGTCATAGAATCGTCATAAACAGACTACTATGACGATTCGGTGACGAAAATGGAGGGTCATAGAAGGCCATATTCCTTGTAGTGACATGCAATGACCACTGGTTGATCCATATGTGTTTTGTGGAAAAGAACACATATGCAATGAACACTGGTGGATCCATATGTGGTTTGTGAAAACAACACACATGCAATGACTCTAGCGGGTCCATATGTGGTTCATGTCAGGAACACAGATGCAGTGAACACTGGTGGATCCATATGTGGTTTATGTCAGGAACACACATGAAGTGAACACTGGTGGATCCATAAGTGGTCTGTGGAAAGAACACACATGTAGTGAACACTAGTGGATCCATATGTGGTTTGCGGAAAGAACACACATGTAATGACTCTAGTACTGGTTTTAGTATAAGAACACAGAAGCAATGACTCTAGTGGGTCCATATGTGATTTGTGAAAAGAACACATATGCAATGCCACTGGTTGATCCATATGTGGTTTGTGGAAAGAACACACATGCAATGCCATTGGTTAATCAATGTGTGGTTTGTGGAAATAACACACATGCAATGACTCTAATGGATCCATATGTGGTTTGTGGAAAAGAACACACATGCAATGAACACTCGTGGATCCATAAGTCATTTGTGGAAAGAACACACATGAAGTGAACACTGGTTGATCCATATGTGGTTTGTGAATAGAACACACATGTAATGCCATTGGTTGATCCATGTGCGGTTTGTGGATAGAACACACATGCAATGACACTGGTTGATGCATGTGTGGTTTGTGGAAAGAACACACATGCAATGAACCTAGTGGCTCCATATTTGGTTCATGTAAGGAACACACATGCAATGACTTTAGTGGGTCCACAGGTGCTTTGTGAAAAGAACACACATGCAATGACCACTATTTGATCCATATGTGGTTTGTGGCAAAGAACAGACATGCAATGAACACTTGTTGATCCATAAGTGGTTTGTGGAAACAAAACACATGCAAAGACACTGGTTGATCCATGTGTGGTTTGTGGAAAGAACACACATGCAATGACACTGGTTGATCCATATGTGGTTTGTGGAAAGAACACACGTGCAATGACACCGGTTAATCCATGTGTGGTTTGTGGATAGAACACACATGCAATGACTCTAGTGGGTCCATATGTGGTCCATGTCAGGAACACACATGCAATGCCATTGGTGGATCCATGTGTGGTTTGTGGAAAGAACACACATGCAATGACTCTAGTGGGTCTATATGTGGTTTGTGAAAAGAACACACATACAATGACCACTGGTTGATCCATATGTGGTTTGTGGAAAGAACACACATGCAATGACACTGCTTGATCCATGTGTGGTTTGTGGAAAGAACACACATCCAATGACTCTAGTGCTAGTTTTAGTATCAAAACACACATGCAATGACTCCAATGGATCCATGTGTGGTTTGTGAAAATAAAACACATGCAATGCCATTGGTTGATCCATATGTGGTTTGTGGAAAGAACACACATGCAATGACACTGGTTGATCCAAATGTGGTTCATGACAGGAGCACACATGCAATGAATCTTGTGGATACATATGTGGTTTGTGAAAAGAACACACATGCAATGAACTCTAGTGGATCTATCTTGGCATAATTTGATGTATGCCACGATGCATTTGATTGTAAAAGACACCCACTTTCCATTTTTATACTACTCAGCTTTGCCCTTGGTTTTTTGATACTACCCAGTTTTGCCCCTCTCTGTCTTTCGTAGAGGCCCAAACATGTGCACACTCTATCTGCTATGCCCTGATTGGTTGTCACAGTTGTCACGCGGATCGTGCGCACCAACCATTGATCCTGTGTGATCCAACGAGGCTCGTTGCACACGTCGTGCCCTTCATAGGATAGCGTAGGACAACACGGACATCTCCCTCAACGAGACTTCTACAAGAAGGAACACGATGCCATCCATGGAAAAAGTCCTTGAGTGGTCATGTCATGTTTAACGTAGTCTGCAAAGGCTACAAGTCTACTGCACGGCAACTAGTCATCCATGGCCCACGGGCTATACCATTTTTACTATGCAGCGCGCCTGCACTCTCACTTCCGACAGGCCCCTGATGCGCTCTACTTTCAACGTAGAGCTCGTTGGGAACCCCAAGAGGAAGGTACGATGAGCACAACAGTAAGTTTTCCCTCAGTTATGAAACCAAGGTTTAATCGAACCAGTAGGAGCAAGGAAACACCCCAAAGGTGTTACTAGCTGAGCTTTGGCAGGGTGCACTACCGGTGCTAGTAGCAACATGGAGACCTGCACAACACAACCACAGAACTTTGTCCCCAACTTGCGATGAGGTTGTCAATCTCACCGTGTTTTGTGGAAAACAAAGGATTAAACGTATCGAACGGAAAGAAGTAAAAGTTTGCAGAAAGTAAACACAAAGCAGTAAAAGATTGTAGATTGTATGTAAAGAAAAGGGACCGAGATCCATAGTTCACTAGAGGTGGCTCTCCTTAAGATAGATAACATGCTAGGAGAACAAATTACAGCGGGGCAATTGACAAACACCGAGAAAGCAATACATGCATATACTAATCATGTTGACTCCTTTGAGACTTGATTGGGCATTACAACATAGTACATAGACCGCCATCCAACTGCATCTATGACTAATAATCCACCTTCAGGTTATCATCCAAACCCCCTCCAGTATTAAGTTGCAAGCAACAGATTATTGCTTTACGAACTGCGTGTAAAGTAAACAATACGATTGTTCTATCAACAAAGGATTGTTGTTTTCTCCCTAGTAGCAACAACACAACTAGTACCTTAGAGATTTCTGTCACTTCCCTAGATTACCAGAGGCATGAACCCACTATCGAGCATAAATACTAACTCTTGGAGTTGCTAGCATCTACTTGGCCAAGATAGCTACTAACAACGGAAAGCATGCAAGATCTCAAATAACAAAGACATGATAAAATCAATAATCAATCTGAAATAACATCTCAATATCCATCGGATCCCCGCAAACACAACATGTATGATTTACAAGTAGATGATCTTGATCATGAATGGAGCTCACAAGATCTAAACATGAAAGCACAAAGGAGGAGAAACCAGCCATCTAGCTACTACATGGATCCATAGTCCAAGGATGAACTACTCACGCATCACACCAGAGGCTTGCATGGTGATGAAGAAGGCCTCCAGGGTGAATTCCCCTCTCCGGCAGGGTGCTGGGAAGAGCTTCAGATCCCTCCCGATCTAGGGATGGAGATGACGGTGGCTACAAAATCTTTCGTGGATTTTTGCTCGGGTACTTAGGGTTTTCGTCCCGAGGGCAACTTATAGGCGGAAGGAGAGGCCGAGGGGGTGCCAGGGCTGGCCTCACCACCCCCTGGCGCGGGCAAGGCTGGGTCGCATGGCCAGGTGGTGTGGTGGCCCCCTGGTCCCTCTCCATCTCGTATTCTGGCACTTGATCCCTTCCAGAAAAATAGGCACTTTGGCTTTTGTCTCGTCCAATTCCGAGAATATTCATTTTCTGACTTTCCTGGAACCAAAAACAGCAGAAAACAGGCAGCTGGCACTGTGGCTCTTGTTAATAGGTTAGTCCAAGAAATCATATGAAAAGTACTCCAAAGTTGGAACAAAACACAAGAAAGTGGATAAAACCTAGCACGGAACATCAAAAATTATAGATACATTTGCAATGTATCAGCCCCCACCACATGAACCTTCCACGCCCCAGCCATAGCCGGAAGGGCTGCCAACCGGGGCCCTCGAGGAGGCCTAAATGTCCGTGCATTAAAAACCCAGCCTATCGGGTCCTCCATTCACACTCATGCACTACTCTCTCTTCCCTATCCAGCAAAACCCCACAATCTTGAACGTACTTGCACGAACCTTCTCCATGAAACCAGTGCATGGGGGTGAGTGTCTGGGCATCGCCGCCGGGGTGGTGCTTCACGCGGCAGATCTGGAGGAGCATCACACAGCACAAGGCGAGGAGGACGTGCAGTTCAACCCCTTGGGGGACCATGTGCTCGCCGGTGCTGACGACTTCGGAGGCGCTGATGAGGGCGTGGAGTTTGACAAACACGCTTCGCTCGTGTACCCGGAGGTACATCTATTTCTACATGTTTCATATTTTCTGCTCGAGCTTAATCTATCCTGGCGTCATAAAAAAAATCTAGTCCTAATGATTAGATACAACATACGAACCGGTACATGGAGAGATCTAGTCTGTTCTGAATGAATCCACATTATTTATTTATTAATAAGTTACCAAGAACACAAACCACATTAATTTAGGAGGGAGCTGGGGAGACGGCCGTAATGAACTGCTGAACCTGTATAGACATGTTATTGCATCGAAAGTAACTTGGAATGGTGGAAGGAATATATATTTATTATTTTGCTCATTTTAGTTTGTATTCCATACATTACAGGTGTATTCAAGTGAGATGGACTCTAACAAGGAGACCAGGGACAAGAAGAGCCTCCATGTCATGAAGAAGCTCAAGAGCGGGATAATCCCTTTCCGCACTCGACTTGGGGGGCTCAAGTGCCCTTTCTGTAAGAAAGGAGTCAACCCGAGGATTGCCATCTTGATTCTGCATGCGGTTGGCATCGGTAAAAGCCCGACTAGTAAACACAAGTCGGCGACCAAGGCTAAGCACGCTGCTTATGGAAAATTCCTGAGGGAGTATGTCAAGACCGGCCTAGTGTCCCCTTACTTAGGAATCAGCAACTTCTAGCCGACCAGCCCCGTCACTATGATGGCTCGGCCACTAATAATATTTAGTTCTCTTACCGTATCTAGACCCTTAAACTATGGGGATTTGTATTTTTGTACCCTTCAAAATATATTCAAGTTCATCTGTTTATGGAGTTAAAGTTCTGGTGGCATACTCCTTATTTTGCATGGATAGAGGGGTGCCCCCGACAGATATAAGGGTTATCCTGTCCGCTAGATCACAGAGGACCAACGGTTGGTGGGCAAAACTGAGTACAACTGAATAGCCAGGGTTAGACACGAGGGAAAAAACGTGACTCACGATACGCTTGTGCGGTGCACGGGGCGGTAGCGGACACGTGTGGCCGTGCACGGTGCATTATAGTACGCGTTGCACGGTAGTGCAACAAAACTTCGCTTCCCTTCTCCTTTAATAGAGGCCTCCCCACTCCCACTCATCACGCACTCGCTCACTCAACCGACTCCACTATCCCATCACCTTCTGCAAATGCCCAACAAAACTCCAACCACGCCAGCGATGGAGAAGAATGGCGCGGTGGCCATCGGCGCCTCCAAGGCCGCTAGCGAGGAGCCCCTGTCCCTGTTCCTGTATCCGCCGTAGCCACCGGCGAGGAGGCCCCCGCTGGTCTCGGACAGATCTCGCTCGGCTAGGACCCCTACGAGGAGGTTGTCTACATAAGGCCGGAGAACCCCTATGACACCAGCATCGCCGACCCATGGTCTGAGGTAACCAAGGTTTTCTCCCCTTCCCTTGTTCTTCCCCCGTTCCCATCGTTGGATGCTAGATCGTCTGTTATTAGGGCTCAGCTGTTCGTATTTGTTACACTAGCTAATCCTCTTGTGTTAGATCTCGATTTTCGATGAATCCCCTTGTTCATAGTTGGGATCAGTATTCGATTTGGTTTGAGATTTGGGGAATAATCGGGAGATCTGATTCGGTTAATTTATGCAAAAAATCAATCCCGATAATCAAAGTATCTCAATCATGTCCTTATTTCACTCTACCGAAAACATTAGAAAAAGGGCGCCCTCATGGGAGTACGCTCCGTGACGCTGCTCGTGGCAGCACGTGGATGATTTTGGTGTGTCCCGTCGAGTGGGGGTGTCTTGTTTTCTCGACACGTGTAGTTCTTGTAGCACTTCTGGATGTTTGGGTTGGGGCGTTCGGCGGTTTTGTTCCATCGCGGGACGTCTCCCGGTTTTTCCGTTTTGTCGGTTTTTTCTCTTTTCCGGTTCGTATGAACTGCGGTTTGCATTGCTTGCACTGCTTGTAGGAGTTCTAGTTACTTGTAGGACTGGAGGCAGTGCACAATAATCTGTCTTGGCAGTGGCACAGTGCTATGGTTACTCTTTTTTGGTCCTATTTTTCTCTTTGTCGATCTTTTTTTCTCTTTTTCGGTAGTTAGTATATGCTTTTATTTTTTTACTTTTATTTAATTTTGTTTGTTTTCTTTTATTTACGGGCAATGGAGATTTTGTGGAGTGTAATGGGAGGGGTCCTACTTTGAACTCCTATTTATCTATACTTTGAACAAAGTCTTTTAAGGTTACTGTTTTCAATGCTATTGTGTTTTTAATAGAATGTGAGGGAGTGCAGTGTCTAATAAAAATGGAGGCGGTTCATCTATTTATACCGTGAACATCTGCGCTTTGCTGGTAGCACAGTGAGGCAGTGCACCGGTTGTAGACTTAGCAGTTCATGGAGTGCCCTGCTTAGCATCTGCTCTGTGCTAGTCCGTGCACTGCTTAGAAAAGAAGTTCGAGTGGCTTGCTGGTAGGACATAGAGGCAGTGCATAGCTTGTATCCTGAGCAGTGTGTGGCGTGCAGTGCTATGCATCAGGAAGCCATGCAGCGCTTACAGGAGGAGTTCGAGTGGCTTGCTTGTAGGACAGGGAGGCAGTTCATTGTTTGTATGTTCAGCAGTACACGGCGTGTAGTGCTGAGCATCTGCGCTTTGCTGGGCAGTGCACTGCTTACAGTAGGATTTCGAGTGGCTTGCTGGTAGCACAGGGCCGCAGTGCATTGTTTTTATCTTGGGCAGTGCATGGCGTGTAGTGTTGGGCATCTGCGTTGTACTGAGTCATGCACTGCTTACAGGAGGCCACGCATTGCTTATCGGAGTAGTTCGAGTGGCTTGCTGGTAGCACAGTGAGGCAGTGCACCGGTTGTAGACTGAGCAGTTCATGGAGTGCCCTGCTCAGCATCTGCTCTGTGCTAGTCCGTGCAACGCTTAGACTAGAAGTTCGAGTGGCTTGCTGGTAGGACATAGAGGCAGTGCCTAGCTTGTATCCCGAGCAGTGCATGGCGTGCAGTGCTGTGCATCAGGAGGCCATGCAGTGCTTACAGGAGGAGTTCGAGTGGCTTGCTTGTAGGACAGGGAGGCAGTTCATTGTTTGTATGTTCAGCAGTCCACGCCGTGCAGTGCTGAGCATCTGCGCTTTGCTGGGCAGTGCACTGCTTATAGTAGGATTTCGAGTGGCTTGCTGGTAGCACAGGGCCGCAGTGCATTGTTTGTATCTTGGGCAATGCATGGCATGTAGTCTTGGGTATCTGCATTGTACTGAGTCGTGCACTGCTTACAGGAGGCCATGCACTGCTTACTGGAGTAGTTTGAGTGGCTTGCTGGTATAGTGAGGCAGCGCACCGGTTGTAGACTGAGCAGTTCATGGAGTGCCCTTCTCAGCATCTGCTCTGTGCTAGTCCGTGCACTGCTTAGACTAGAAGTTCGAGTGGCTTGCTGGTAGGACATGGATGCAGTGCATAGCTTGTATCCCGAGTAGTTTGTGGCGTGTAGTGTTGTGCATCAAGAGGCCATGCAGTGCTTACAGGAGGAGTTTGAGTGGCTTGCTTGTAGGACAGGGAGGCAGTTTACTGTTTGTATGTTCAGCAGTGCATGGCGTGCAGTGCTGAGCATCTACGCTTTGCTGGGCAGTGCACTGCTTACAGTAGGATTTCGAGTTGCTTGCTAGTAGGACAGGTTCGCAGTGCATTGCTTGTATCTTGGGCAGTGCATGGCGTGTAGTGCTGGGCATCTGCGTTGTACTGAGTCGTGCACACCTTACAGGAGGTCATGCACTGCTTACCGGAGTAGTTCGAGTGGCTTGCTGGTAGCACAGTAAGGCAGTGCACCGGTTGTAGACTGAGCAGTTCATGGATTACCCTGCTCAGCATCTGCTCTATGCTAGTCCATGCACTGCTTAGACTAGAAGTTCGAGTGGCTTGCTGGTAGGACATAGAGGCAGTGCATAGCTTGTATCCCGGGCAGTTCGTGGCGTGCAGTGCTGCGCATCAGGAGGCAATGCAGTGCTTACAGGAGGAGTTCGAGTGGCTTGCTTGTAAGACAGGGAGGCAGTTCACTGTTTGTATGTTCAGCAGTGCACGGCGTGTAGTGATGAGCATCTGCGCTTTGCTGGGTAGTGCACTGCTTACAGTACGATTTCGAGTGGCTTGCTGGTAGCACAGGGCCGCAGTGCATTGTTTGTATCTTGGGCAGTGCATGGTGTGTATTGCTGGGCATCTGCGTTGTACTGAGTCGTGCACTGCTTACAAGAGGCCATGCACTGCTTACCGGAGTAGTTCGAGTGGCTTGCTGGTAGCACAGTGAGGCAGCGCACCGGTTTTAGACTGAGTAGTTCATGGAGTGCCCTTCTCAGCATCTGCTCTGTGCTAGTCCGTGCACTGCTTTGACTAGAAGTTCGAGTGGCTTGCTGGTAGGACATGGAGGTAGTGCATAGCTTGTATCCCGAGCAGTGCGTGGCGTGCAGTGGTGTGCATCAGGAGGCCATGCAGTGCTTACAGGAGGAGTTCGACTGGCTTGCTTGTAGGACAGGGAGGCAGTTCATTGTTTGTATGTTCAGAAGTGCACGGTGGGCAGTGCTGAGCATCTGCGCTTTGCTGGGCAGTGCACTGCTTACAGTAGGATTTCGAGTGGCTTGCTGGTAGCACAGGGCCGCAGTGCATTGTTTGTATCTTGAGCAGTGCATGGCGTGTAGTGCTGGGCATCTGCGTTGTACTGAGTCGTGCACTGCTTACAGGAGGCCATGCACTTCTTACCGGAGTAGTTCAAGTGGCTTGCTGGTAGCACTATGAGGGAGTGCACCGGTTGTAGACTGAGTAGTTCATGGAGTACCCTTCTCAGCATCTGCTCTTTTCTAGTCCGTGCACTGCTTAGACTAGAAGTTCGAGTGGCTTGCTGGTAGGACATAGAGGTAGTGCATAGCTTGTATCGCATGCAGTGCGTGGCGTGCAGTGCTGCGCATCAGGAGGCCATGCAGTGCTTACAGGAGGAGTTCGAGTGGCTTGCTTGTAGGACAGGGAGGCAGTTCATTGTTTGTATGTTCAGCAGTGCACGGCGTGCAGTGCTGATCATCTACGCTTTGCTGGGCAGTGCACTGCTTACAGTAGGATTTCGAGTGGCTTGTTGGTAGCATAGGGCGGCAGTGCATCGTTTGTATCTTGGGCAGTGCATGGCGTGTAGTGCTAGGTATCTGCGTTGTACTGAGTCGTGCAGTGCTTACAGGAGGCCATGCACTGCTTACAGGAGTGAAGTGCATTGGTTGCAGATTGGGCAGTGTATATAGTGCAGTGCTGATCATCTGCGCTTTGCTGGGTCTTGTACTGCTTATAGGATGTGATCGATTGGCTTGCTCGTAGCATAGGAGGCGGTGCATTTGTTGTAGCTTGAGCAGTGTGTAGTATTCAATTTCCAAGATTCACATATGCAATATTAGAAGATGATTAAAGTGCTCAACTTACTGAGTACATTCATTGACATTACAGTAGATTAAAGATGTTCAATTTACTAAACAACACGACGGGTACAATACACTTCAGCACTAGATTAAACAAGAAAAGATGACTATTTGAACAGTGTTTTCCCAAGTTAACCACTAGATGACAATCTCAACAAAGTTAAGACCAAGGTGCTCCTGCATATGCTCTACTTTAATGAGAAGTAGTGATGCCCATCCAACATCAGCAGCAAATGTGAAGTCAGACCATCTTGTGGTGAAGCTGACACGTCCATTGTCCCTTTGTACAGTATATGCGCATGCAATATAATTCTCTTCTTCTCCTTCAAGATCATGTCCTTGTCTGTACAGATGTGCTATGCCTTGAGTTGGGTACCTGAAACCATCTACAGCCTCAATTGGCATGAACTGCAATAAAAAGAAAAAAGTCAGTATTTTAACAAGCATTCTAAATTAACAAGTTCACTAAATTATATGTTTAATCTAAACATAAAATATTATTAAATATGTGGAAACTAACCAGTGCATTATGGTCATGGTTATCCATATTCATCATGTGTACCTAGAATTGCTTTTCATCTTTACTTTGAAAAAACTGATGTTCTGTGACATGAAGATCTTTGAAAATGCCAAACAGGATTGAGGCCATTTGCTGCTCAGTTAGTGCATTTATGTCTGAGAAGATGGTCCTGTGCATAATGCTTCTTATGGATGTAGGCACATCTCCCACCTCTGATGAATGAGAGGAAATACATGTTGACTATTAAAGAATGTTATTATGATGAAATTGTAGTAGGACAAGGAAAAACTGCATGTGCAAATTATTTATAGTAAATAAGAGAAATACCAGTTACTTCATGAATCTTTTTCTCTTCACCATTAGAGTAAACAGTGACATGAAATAAGTTGGTCAAGTTCAAACCAACATCATCAAGTTGGTCGTCATCATATTCAAAATGCACTACATCTCCAAGTGCTATATCATAAACCCTCATCAGGGACTTCCAGTATGGACCACAAATTATTGTCCTATCATTAGACTTCTTGAGAAACAAATCAAAATTCCTTAATGCTTCACTGTCTGCAACCATCCAATTATTTGGAGTGAAATCATTCAGTCTTTTCCTAAATGACATGGCACTACCTGAAGGTAAACAACATGGTTCAGTTCATGTGACAACAAGACAGTACAAGAAACATTAGATAAAATGAAAATTTCGAACTTTTTGAATAAAACCTTCGAAAACTTTCTCCTAAATATGTAAAAACTTACCACACCATTGATGGGAAAACCTCTGAACAATGTTAACCTGGAAGCTGGTTGCTCTCCTCTATGCCCTACCACAATTGTTGGCAGGTTGGCCGCACACTGTACAGTCCATTCCAAGAAACACCTGATAAAATTAATAATGCATTTAAGGAGTGAACTGTGCATTAACTCCTAATCTAGAAAGTGTCAAACAGATCATTTATAAGGCATAAATTACACCATAGTATTACGGGGATAAGATGATAGAAAGAACACATAAAGGATTACGAGGAAACTAAAAAAAAATTGGAAGTGTGATGCAAAACTCACCGTCGATTTGTACTAAGACAATGGAATGGAGATTAAAATAAAAGAACAAAGCTTCTTGAAATGAAGAAAGAAATAAGGATTAGAACTCAAACCAATAAAGAAAAGGAAAGGGATACGGAATTATAGGAGAAAACTCGATCGGGAGGGGACGAACTTTTCTGAGAAACTGTTCTGCTCTGAGGAACTGTTCTCGGGAACTGTTCTCGGGAAATGCTCTGGACGTGCGTAGTGGGAGAGTGGTGGAGAGAACTGAACAGGGTCCCTTCGGTTTCCCTGCATTTATAAATCAAGCAACTAAAATGGTTAAGTCCTAACGCTTCGACGTGCTGTTCCCCCGCCCACTGTCTGAGGTATCCTATCGTTTACCATCTGAGACTGACAATCCCTCTGTCCCTATGCAACAAAATTGAAAGTCTGACAGACTAACAACAAATCTGAACTTGTACATCTAGGCAGTTCATGGTTGACACTTTCGGCAGTGCATATTATGTTTTTTTATTTACGGGTAATTGAAATTTTATAGTTCATTTTACTCAAAGTATTATACTTTTTATGAAATTTCTACATTGAGTACTGCATAGTTTATCTGTGTACATTACCATATTATTAGTTTGTTGAAGTGCCCTAGTATTGTATTATGTTGAACTGCTCTATTTTTACTGCAGTGTCATGCATATTGTTGTTCGCAACCTTGGTAAACTTAACTTTCGATCCGCGTTTGATGTTTCATTCGCTGAATTGTTAATTGCATTTACATTAGGCATAGTATTATAGCTTTGGTCCATCTTTGGTCTTGGATGATGTGTGGGGTGTGTTTTATTGTTGGTAGGTGAGACGACTGTTCAATGTGTATAAGTACATTATAAATTCAGACGTCGATGCTTAACATTTCGCATTCTAGTACCAGTTCCTCTTCTACTAGCTGGTTTGTTTTCCTCTAGACGGTTCTTCTTCCAGTTCTATTTTTAGTTCTTTCTGCCATGGATCCAATGAGGAAGCCTATGTCTAGAAAGCAGCAGATAGCTCTTACAAAACGTTTGGAAGCTGCTGAGCGGAGGAGATAGGGCTCGGAGGTCGCTCCCCTGCTGCCCACCATGGTGGATTCCTTTGCCGAAGGTTCGCCGTCGTCTCGATGCAACCGTCGCAAGATCGACGAGTCCGGGTTAGTTTTGCTTTTTTTTATCTTTTCTTGTATTCATTTCTAAGTTTTCGAATTAGCTTTTTGAAACTCTTGTTGTGTCGTTGACATTTGGAACTTACATATAGGGCTTACTCCTCTGGTGTTCATGGTTGCTCGCATTTGGCATCTACTCCGTCGCCGTCTATTCCTATGGTGCATCCGAGCAGGCAAATCAATGTGCGTGTATTTGTATGTTGGCTATTTTTTAGTACGATCAGTTCTATTTACACTAAATCTTGTTGTGAAAATATTATGATTCATTGCCATTAGTTACGGGAGTTTCGGATGGCAGTAATCATGTTGATGCAGAATATCAGAGGCTTCGTAATGAACTTGCTGCTGAGAATGCTAAGGTATCAGAATTGTGTGTCAAGCTCTCCGAGAAGGAGGCAGAAAAGATGACTATTACTGTAGAGTGTGACCGTCTTCGACACGAAATCGTCAGAATGCAGCACGTTGTCGAAGATGCTGCTATGATGAAGGTGGAGCTGAACAAGTATAAAGCTGGCACTGTAGCCTGGGACTTAGAGCGGGATACTCTGACGATGGATATGGCTCATCTACTAGCTGATAGACAAAAGCTTGCTGAGCAATTGGCCGACATGATAGCCAATCATTTTGAAGACATTGAAACAACAAAAAATGCACGTCTTGACAGGCTACATGCAATGCAATCTCTGAAGGACATTCTTGAGCGCCGTCGTAACTGTGCATGGATGACATTCACAAAGAGGTCAAGGAGCTTGATAAGAAACTGTCCAAATAACTTGTGAAGCGTCTTCCATATTTTAAATGCTAGCTAAATTTGGCCTATCATGTTGTAAGTGTTTGTAACGGTGTTTATGAAGAGCACTTGATGAATGTGATGGAGCAAGATTGTATGTAATTTAGTAAGTACGTACGTGCAAGTGTCTGTCTGTCAGTGAATTTTCTATTTGCACTGCTCTGACTAGCTACGG
Source organism: Avena eriantha (assembly GCA_910589775.1). Lineage (NCBI taxonomy): Eukaryota > Viridiplantae > Streptophyta > Magnoliopsida > Poales > Poaceae > Avena > Avena eriantha. The sequence continues at coordinate 361,359,087 of OU342745.1, read as the reverse complement.
TGCACTGCAGAGTTCTTTCTGTGTGTGCTATACAGCTTATTTGTTCTGCCTTGACTAGACTGGTTGCACTGTCGTATTTACTCATGTACTCATGGTTCTATGGTAGTGCAAGGATATCTATTTAGCCAGTTTTTGAAATGATCATCTAAAAGCAGTTTATACTCTATTGAGTGCACTGAAAATATAATTTTCACACATAGGGATGGAAGAGTGTTTTTAGTGGTGCATTCACTACCCACGTAAATTTAGGTACACTACCTCGTACATACGTATATTCTGCGTTGTGCTGATTTTTGGCACTGCCTTATTTACTTATGTATGCAATTTGTCCATGGTAGTGCAAGGATACCTATGTAAGCAGTTTGTTTATAGACTACTTAGATGAAGTTTACACTGGGTTGATTAGTATCGTCATGTGGAAGTAGTTTATACTTGGTTCAGTGTGATGAAAATATAATTTTTACACATAGCTATGCAATTGTTTTTATCGCTGTATGTGTTTGTGATATGCACTGCTCACATAGATGCCAGTTATTATTTGGTTCATTGTGATGAAATTATAATTTTTACACATAGCTATGCAAGAGTGTATGCAGATGCACTGGCCCATAGATGCCGATACACTGCAAATAGATATTGCACTACCAACGTAAAATCAGAAATCAAGATATCTGTCACAGATTAATAAGCATGTAGTTACACCCACAGATATTGTTATTTCCTTTGCCTCTATTTAGTTAGACGCAATATGTGCATGCAATCAGGTTTAACGAAATAATGTACATGTTTCGGAATCTTCTTCTAATCACTTAATGTTATTGCAATTTGTGGCATCTCCATGTCTGGGCCCAACTCCCACTACTAGGAAAACGCATGTCTGTGGCGCACCTATTTTCCCCTTCCGTGGCACACTAGGGGTGCGCGACGACTTCTGCGCTACGGCTCAAAAGTGCCCATAGCGCACTGCCATGTGCGCTACAGGTATCTCGAGTTAGTGGTAGCGCACTGTCTTGTGCGGCACTACTGTTTTCTCTGTGGCGCATGACATAGTGCGTTACTAGTATCTAGTTAGTGGTAGCGCACTGCCTTGTGCGCCTCTACTGCTTTTCTTTTGGCGCATGACGTAGTGCGCTACTAGTATTTGACCACGTGCGCCACCAACATAGTGCGCCACTAACCAAGTATATGTGCGCCACGGCTGAGCTTTTCAAAAAATAAAAATAAATACTCAATACAGATGATATTCAATACAGATTATATACAATACAGCTGATATACACAGATATACAGTACAAAAATAAATACACAGATATACAATACTGAAATCAATACACAGACAAGATAGAAACAAATACATATAGACAAGATAGAAATAATACACAGTATGAGTTACATTATTTCGATCAAGTTACAAAGTAGCTAGTGATGACATGAATACATGTCTCAACCAAGTTCGAGCTCGTAGAAGCTCGCCTAGACATCTAAAGTAAGAACATGCAGGACAGACAACCAAGGACGATAACCATCCCCGCGACGGAGGTATAGGTCTTCATCCGGTTCCTCGTCCTAACTCCCGCTAGATAGCGCGCGTATCTAGCTTCCGCCTCCGCCATAGTGTTGTACCCTTTGTAGCTATTGCCGCTGAAACAGTGCACCTGTCTTCGGCAGTCTTCCCAATCATCGTAGACTCCGGGAACCCGTCCCTTGTACATGACGTACCATGTCATCTAAAAGTTGGCAATAATAATTAAATGGTGGGTGAAAAAACAAGTAAAAGTCGTATATAAAGATATACTTATCAAATAAGGTAACAAAGTAAGCAAAAATACCAAGTAGTAGCATGTACATGTCGACACACACAAGTACTTGTGGGGATAAAGAACTACAACTAGACCAACACATCAAGACTTCTGGATCGGCTCAGGGAACATGAGGGCGCCTTGTTTCGTCATGAACGCCCTATAGTCACAAGTGATCTACTACGTCACGGTTATTCGGGGGTTTGCCTCCGTAGAAGACCTCCCCTGAAGTCATGACATCACGGCTGATGATTGCCCCAAACTGTTGCTGGATGCGATACATCTCTTGTCTAATATCTGAATCATTGATCTTGGCCTTGACTTCAGCCCACCGTTTGAGATGATCTGGCAGCGTAGAATTCTGTTGCTCTAGTAGGAACGCCCTCATGTGATGGAGTGCATAGTAGGCTTCCTTCTGACTGCCTGCCGGCTGCTTCACGCAGGGGAATTCCGTCACATGGGTGAAGACGTGCCTGCCAAACTTGAGCTTCTTACGCACGAAGGTGGCGCCTTCCGCTGAGGCATAGCCGGTGAGAGCATCATCCAGAACTTCCTTGATCTTGTCGTAGTTTTTCTTCTTTTCTTGACTCCCTTAGTCGAAATACGTGGCTTGCGAATGTTTCAGCGACAAGCAGATGAGTGTGCAGTGTTGATCTCTGCGCAAAACAATTCAAACAGAATGTGTTGGAAAAAGAATGATGAAAATCTAATAAAGCATGTTATGGCGGCGAGTGAATAATGACTTACTCAGGAAAGAAAGGCACGAGAATGTATTCCTTTGTCTTGTTCGCCACCAAGATGCCTTGGAGGTACGAGGCCATGAATCTCCATTCAATGGTGCTTCCCAAGCAGCCATCACGCATGTAGTAGGGGTCCACTATAGCGATGCCTGGGGTGTTGTCTCTAATGATCTGAATGGCCAGGCTGAGAGAAAACAGGCGTACCATGGTATAGTGCAGCGGATACAGGTGGAACATATAGAAGATGTCATCAATCCGCAGGAAGAACAGATTCACGAGGACATTATTGACAAAGCCCAAGCCTCCTGGCACCACGAACGGGTGTGAGGGATCTTTCTCCGCAAGAAGGCGTCTCTCTCTCGTCAGCACACCGTCATGCACACTCCTCATTTCTGAAGTGGTGAGCCTGAGCAATTTCTTAGTTAGCATGGGATCACCCGCCACATGCATCCTCCACATAATACCCTTTGGTCTTGGTGGCCCGTCCTGAAACCTGATCGGATTCGCAGTTGACGCCACCGGCTGGCTCGAGCTGCGAGATTTTCTTTTCCTGGTCTTCTTGCCTTTTGGGAAGTGGGTAGGCACCACAATCTGAGCATCGATCGCCCTATGTAGTGTGTCAGGGCTTAGAACAAAGGGCCGGTTGGATGTATCCGCTGGCTCGGTGAAGGTGCAAGCTGGAGGCGTCTCTTGAGAACCAAAGAGACGTTTGTTGCAAGTGGCTTTCTCTGCGGGGCCACCAGCTAGGTCTTCGTTTAGGTCACCGGGGAAAAGATTAGTGTTGATGAAATCATTGAAGTAATCTTCGTCATCCTTGTTCGGATCCTGTGCCATGGTCATGTCAATATGACCATCCATATGCATCAATACAATCTTTTTTGAGCATGCGTTTTACAATATTTTTTGAGCTAGTGTTTTATAATCTTTTTTCCCTTCTTTGTCGCGGTTGAATAATTTAGCCCTAGCACTTTTATGTTTCTTCGCTCGAACGGGCTACCTTTTTTGGGTAAGGTTGTCCTTTTTCTTCTTGTGATGTATGTTTCTTCATCGTAGTCGTTGTCATCTTCAATCTTTGGATCACCGTACTAGTGGAAGTCTTGCTCGTTGGTGACTCCATCCATTCCGATGATGTTTCTTTTTCCTCTCCTCACGACAACACGGCTAGGCTTTGTCGGGTCGGTAATAAAAAAACATTGGTCCACTTTGCTAGCCAGTACCCACGGTTCATTTTTCGCGGCGACGTGCGCACCAGCGGCCTTGGATTTGGCTGCTTCGGGTATTAACATGGTTGTGAAATACCGGTCTTCTCTTTCGACGCTCTTGGCCCATCTGACACGGAACATCGGCACCTTTTCTCCATAGTAGTCGAGCTCCCAGATCTCCTCGCTCCTTCCGTAAGATCTTTCCTTCATGTTGTCATCGGTGTAGAATTCCGGTGTTACGCCTGAGTTCTGATAGTCACACTTGTTGTCCTTTTCCTCCGTGTAGAATGTGTAGCCGTTGATATCATACGCCTGATAGGTCACCAGGTTGTGCATGGGTCCGTGCGACAAGGTGAATATGATGTTTTCCTCCGCAGAATGCGATTGCGGGGGGATTATCTAGGAGCGTCTGCCTAAACCAACGCGTGAAACCTGAGTTGTGCTCTTTGATTATTTCTCCCTGCGTCCTCTGTATGCCCCGGTCACTATACTTATTCTCGATTGACCTTTTGTGCTTTTGTACCCAAGGATCGACCAGTTCTAAATGTTGTAGCGCGACTAGGTTTGCTCTATCAAAGTCTGCGCGTCGACAATCGTAGTCTGCACGTCGAAAAACTTGCAGAGCCCAAACAATGTTTCTCGGACATGCTCGTCCATTATACCTCGTAGTGCAACCGGAAGTATCTGCGTCATTAGCACGACACAGTCGTGAGACTTCATCCCACTAAACCTCTGCTTAGCCTCATCTAGGTACCTGCTTATCTTGCCCGCGTAGCCGTAAGGAAATTTGACTCCTAGAAGGCACTTGAAAAACTGTTTGATCTCATCCTGGCTTAGTGTGAAGCACGAAGGGGGGCAGTAATATTCGTTCTTCTTGACCTTTTTACCCTTTCAATGACCTTGTGTCGCCTCCGACTGATGATCATCGTCATCTTCCTGATCATTAGGAGTAGGGCGTCCTCCGTGAAGATCCTTCCGGATGCCCATGAATATCAAGTCATTCCTTGCTTAGGACCATCTTTCGTCCTATCTGGCATGTTGATTAGGGTGGCGACTAGACTCTCGCACACGGTCTTCATGATATGCATGATGTCAAGGCTATGAGGCGTGCGGAGAAACTTCCAGTATGGAAACTCCCAGAAAACGGACCTTGTTTTCCATACCTTCATCAACGGCTTGTCTTGTTGCCTCTTTCGCTTATTTCCCGGTTTAGGCACTCTTTCCAGTTTTTCAGCAATCCATCCACTTCTTCGCTGCTCCTCCGCTTTGGGATTCCTCGGGTCTTAGATTTTCCATTGAACAGATCTCCACGTTTTCTCCATGCATCATTCTTTCCAAGCCACCTTCGGTGCCCCATGAACACGGTTTTCGAAGACCCTGGATATTTCTCTAGTTGGAGATAGGTCATGTTATCCATGCACCTAACGCATGCGTAGAATCCTTGGATAACTTGCCCCGAGAAATATCCGCAACCTGGATAGTCTTGCACCGTAGTGACTAATGCGGCTCTCATAGTGAAATAATCTTGTGCGACAGCGTCATACATATTGGCTCCAGATTCCCATAACATGGCTAGCTCCTCTTTCAACAGCCCGAGATATAGATTGATGTCGGTACCAGGTTGTTTTGGCCCTTGAATTAGCATACTCATTTGTATGTACTTTTTTTTCATGCACAACCAGGGAGGGAGGTTGTACATCCATACAAACACGGGCCATGTGTTGTGCGTGCTGCTCTGGCTACCGAATGGATTGACTCCATTGGTGCTTGCACCTAGCCTGATGTTTCTCGAATCTCCACCGAATTCTGGGAATTCGAGGTCTAATGCTTTCCACTGGCTACCATCTGAAGGGTGCGTCAGCAGCTCGTCCTTTTCAGGGTCATCGTCATCTGCTGGCTTCTTTCTTTCCGCATGCCAGCGCATGAGATTTGCTTCCTTAGGGTCTGCGAAATAGCGCTGTAGACGAGGAGTGATAGGAAAGTACCATACCACTTTTCGAGGAGCTTTCTTCCCTTTCTTGTATCGACTAACGCCGCACACCGGGCATGTGGTTTTCTCCACGTCCTCGCCCCGATAAATGATGCAATCGTTGATGCAGACGTGGTATCTAATGTGCGGTAGATCAAGAGGACACACGATTTTCTTGGCATCCTCGATACTAGTTAGACACATGTTCCCCTCCGGGAGAGCATCGTGCCAGAATGCCATCATATCGTCGAAGCTTGCGTCAGTCCATTTATGTTTTGCCTTCATCTCCATAGCCTTGAGCGTTACATTCACCCTGGTATCATCGGGCTTGCATCCTTCATACAATGGAGTAACCTCGTCTTTCTCAAGTTGCGCAGGCTTGGCTTTCTCTCTAGCGGCATCCCTGGCGTTACTCGTCTGCTTGAGAAGCAGTTCTTGAACATAAGGGTCCCGCACCCAGCCTGACGTTGTTCCATCGTCTGCTCTAGCATCTAGATCATCATCATCCTGGTCTGCTTCCGCACCTTCACCATCTCCAGGAGACTCTTCTTCATCTCGCCCGTCCTTGCCGTGATCATGATCATGTTGCCCGCCTTCCTCATTTTCTGCCGTCCCATTTACGGCCTCATCGTCTTCGTCATCACTTATCCACCGAGTGTAGCCATCCATGAAACCATGGCGGAGCAGGTGCGCCTGCAGATTTGCGGAATCTGGGTCGATCAACCAATTGAGTTTGCATCTTCTGCACGGACATCTTATCTCCGTCATGTTATTTGGTATCATGTTGGCCATCGCACATTTCAAAAATCTAGCCACAATGCCTTCGCTCATTATGCGGACCATGGTTGCCTGCGCGGTGTACACGGTAGAATTAGAAGTTTATTACAACGACAGAACCAATGCATGCATGCAATGGTCGATGGAAAATTTTGGCATGACCTATCCTAAAATTTGGACCTTTGCGAAATGCCAAAGTCTTGCCAAAATGGAAATAAATTAACATTTTGGCAAAACAATGCCAATATATGAGAGAGCATGCATGCATGCTCTCCAAACACATGAGAGCATTGATCCTCTCCATAGATATGTGACCATATCATCCATACACATAAACAGATCCCTCTTACATAGACAACTTACCGAGACGAGAGACCGCGAGAAGATCTCGAAGGAGAGGTGAGAGACCGAGAGATGGTGGCCGGAAGGAGAGCCTTCCTCTATTATGTATGTAGCATCCAAGGTAAGTTTTACAAGCTACAAATGGTGAAAGAGTGGAGAAATTGAGGGGGTAAGGAGGAGGGGGGCGAGATCCAAAGAGGAAGAAGGAGGGGAAAGTGAAGTGGGAGATGGTGGATCTAGATGTGCAAAAGGTTATCTGCCAAAATGTAGCAGGCAGCACGCACATCCATGGCGCACGTGGCGTGGTGCGCCACAGGCATAACGAACAGCCGTGGCACACATACCACCCATGCGACACAGAATTGTTTTCCCAGTTGCACAGCAGTGTGGCCCGATTTGACCTGTAGCGCATGGTGCCCAAGTGCGCCACAACTACCGGTCACACTCAAAGTGCACTAGCCATAGGTGCACTACGGCTATGTGGTATACGGCCGGCAGTGCCCTGGCCCACACACATCCGTGGCACACCGCGCACATGTGCGCCATGCTTACTATAGTTACCCGTAGGGCACCTCTATGCAGTGCGCCACGCCTATTTTAGCCATGGGGCACCACTGGCACGTGCGCCACGGATGTGCGTATTACCTATAGCCGTTTTCCTAGTAGTGTCCCTAAGATCTGCTGGTAGGTTCTTCAGTGCTTGGTTAGATCTGTGGAACAACATTGTGTACGGTTGTTCATCTCTGATACAGGAGATTGTGTCCTGATAAGTATTGTAAAGTCTTGTTAAGTTTCAAGTATATGTAATCAACATTTTTGAAAAATTTCTATCTAACTACTTCTTACACTTGACGTCTTTCCTTTTTTCTATAATTTCACCATTCTATCTCTGCAGGTAATATAATGTCCACAATCCACATGCGTCTTCATCTTGTTTTTTAGTTCTGACGTAGCGTGCACTTTTGAATGATGCACTCCATCTTGGCAATGTGTCATCTTTGTAAATGCACTCTAGCACTTGTTCGAACCTACTTAGCTGTATATTGAAAGATTATAGTGACATTGTTAGATAAAAAGGCTAGTAAGTTCTGATATGTTTTTTTTTAGAAATAACACTCTTACTCTAGTAAAAGTTTTCTAGTAATGTCTACATTTTTGTAGGAGTCTTACCATAGTTTGTCCTATGTTACTGTGGTAATCTTGCATCTCTGTACTGTTATTGTATGCGAAGGAGTCTATGATCTCAACCTTTGGATTTCGAGCAGACCCATTAAGACATAAACTAAAAAATGTTTCTTGCAATGAACCGGTAGTAGTATCTATGTATGGAAGTAGATATAATACTCAAGTAAGTTTTAAACATGTGGTAATTTTTACTTTTATGAGGTGTCTTAATACTGAATATAGAAATTTATGCTTATTTCTAAAATAACTCACTGTGCCTGCTTTGGTAAGGTCGTCTATTCCTATGAGGTAATCAATTATGCGTGCAATATCTTCAGGTTCGAAATTTTTGTTTTTGTCCATAAAATCTAATACTGATGTTACCTGTGTGGGTAGGATTACCCTTAAACCTTCCTGGAAAAGATATTTGAACTCATCATTACTTCTCCATGTGTGGATGACGACATCTAAAAATTCATTGTCTATCCATCCATTCTCTTTGAAACTGTCTGCTTGTTCATGTGCAGTATATGTCAGATTAAAATCTCTTGATACATTGGATCTAGTTGTCTTGATAAATAGTCTCCTGTTGTATTACAAAAAACAGGATTAGTATTACAGGGGTGTTAGTTTAGATTAGATCAAAAAATATCTAGGCTAATTAAAAGAGTTCTAGCTGTATCAAGTTAAGCTTTAAACTTACTCTCCGTAATCTGGTTTTGATGCATATTCGATTAGTTTTTGCCGTACTTTCCTTGCATTCTCTGTTTCTTTAAATTCTGCTGGAATGAAAACAAGTCTTTCTTCTGGATTTCGATTTTTCTGTTCTTCCATGGAAAGCTTCCACCTTTTTGGATTTCTTCTATATCTTTCTCTGAAGATCTCTTTCTCCTTAGTTTCTTTCAGTTGTATCATTGATTTGTTTGACATCTTGTTTTCTTTCTCTTGAATTCCTAGCAATATATCTCTCTTCAAATCCTGGAAATCTCTTCTTGTGGCCTGTAGATGCAGCAAATTTGTAAATACTTGTGTTGCACTTGATAGTAACAATGTTATGAAACAACATACTGTAATATGAACAATACTAGTCAAAAAATTGTGTAAAGGATTACCTAATATTCTATCATTTAATGTTTCGATGTTTACGTTGAAGATGTCTAATGTCAGCATCCTCATGAGAAGCATTTCCTTGTAACCCAGAATATCTTTTTTTGTGAATTCCAAAACGTGATCTCTGGTGCAGTTCTCGATCATATAGAGCATGAAGAACCCACAGTCACATCTGCATAACGTTTTTCGTTTTAGTTGTTGTCAGATGGTTAAAAGTCGACAAAGATAAGTAGTTCAATGCAAGACTATATTTTATGTTATGTATGAACATTTACCGTTATCTTGTAGAGGCATGTGTTCATATACTACCTCAAAATCATCCAGCGTTTGGACTTTTGCTTCTGTTGTTCCAAAACGTTCACTCCACAATGTCTTTATTTTTCTGATCAATTTTGAGCATACTTTTTCAAGATCAATATCCCCTGGCTCTCTCAACGAATCATAAATTCTGAACTTCTTCTCCAAAATATCTACTATCAATTTGAACCAGTGACCTACTGAACCTGAAGTTCCGTTAGGAGGTCACTTGAGAAAAGGAAACATTATCTGCATGAGCAATTATTTAAAATTTGTTAACATATTTTTTCTGTTTAAAAAATGAATATACAATCTTGTATTTTCGCAGTATGGTGTTCTTCAAGTTGTCAAAAAATATACTGTAATGAACATTATTGTTCTACTTACTAGTTCGTATTTGTCTAGACGGTCTGCTGCATCTGGTTTAAACAAGTCCTCTATCCAACGCATACTTCTTTTATCGTCTTTCACTACTCTAATGTTAATAAGTTTTTGCTACAAATCAACCGTTAGTTTGTTTGCTCTTAATATATAAAACCTTTGTTTATTATTTACAGTTGCTTTTTCTGTAGTACTTACAGTTGCTCTGTAATGAATAATTTTCTTCTTCGACTTGGTTCTCCTATGTTGTTCTTCAAGATAGGTTAGCACAAATGCACCCTCTGTATCACCTAGCAGCCCTTCGTTTTTGAAAGCACTTGATATGTAATACAGTGGCACCTTCATATTGGTTTTCTCGTGCTTCAAGATATAACAAGATCTGTAGAGTGGAGTAATTTTTATTATAACACAGTATGGTTCTGAAAAAATATGAAAATTGCAAAATGATAATTTTTAAAATCATGTCACTTTAATATAGATGTATCTTCTTTTGACAGTTTTTTGTCTGTGAACTTGCATATCAGGTTATATAATTTTGTCCATTCTGATTGTATTTGCCTTCTGTCCTTGTTTGCTTGGTCTCCACTATCTGTATCTATGGAAAGAAAAAATTGTTAATGTGTGAAAAAATGAAGTGCAGAAAAATCAGTGCAATGACTGATGTTAGGCAGTGCATCAGAATGGTAGTTCGATGACAGTTCATTTACAGTAGTTGAGGCAGTTTACTGGTTCAACTGTCGTGTATGACAAGTGCAAATGGTAGACTGGCTAGTACTTGTAACCATAATCGTTCATACAAATCTCTTCATGGTCATTATAGCCAGATTTTTTGATATGTTTAGCAAGCTCTATTTTGCAAGTGTATCTTTAATTTATTTACACCAATAGAAACATGGTATGTTTACAAATGAATTAAATTGTTCAACAAATTAATTTTCATAGAGACCTTATGCTATCAGATTGGTACTGACTAGCAGTAAATCTTCTGCTTTGTGTCCAACTTCACTGTCTTTAACTTTGATTTTCTATTTTTCTTTATCTTCTGTCTGATGTTCCTCTTGTTTATCCTGTTCCTGCCTGTTCGCTATGTCAAATGAGCGTATGCTTGTTTCTGCTGCTGCTGCTTCGTCAAAGGGGGTTTTGTTGTTTGTATCTCCTCCTGCGTTCTCCTACAATCAGAAGTTTATATTAGTTCTTTGTTGAATTGTTATGAATGTTATAACCATCATCAGATTTTTCTTTTTTCTTTATATTATAGCAAATTGTCCCCTTTCTACTAAATGAGCGTCTACCTTTAGAGATTTGTCTTTTGTTATTGTTGATGTTGCATGCTCCTGTCCTTCTGCTGCAGTTTCATTATTGGTATCATCTGCCTGATTGTCCAATCCATTTAGAAATAAAAATACAGCACAGTTAAACTAGGAGCAATCATTCTTATTATATCGTGCAATAACTTGCAATAGGTATATAAATTACCTTTGTAGCTTCGATCGTTGTGTCTTCTGTTTTTTTAGACGTATCAACACTGCCAGAGTTGTTTTTCTCAGTTTCATTCTGCGGCAATGAACATGATGCAAGATCTTCCATTCTGACAGGTCCTCTTTTTGTTGTTAATCTAACTGCTATATCTTTCGTCGACTCCATGTACTACTTAAGCTTATCCATTGAGTCTAGAATTTCAAGTCTTGCTCTCTTGGCATCTTGTCTGTAGTTACTAATGAGGCCTAGTTCGTTGTTAGTTTCTAAATTTTGACATATGTTTTCTAGGTTGTCTGCAATCTGTCTCGGGAGATCCATTGCGTGCTGCATCTTCTCAACATCTGTCATGAGACCTCCGATTGGATTTGGCTGGACAGAAGGTTCTTCAGTTGGAATGTTTGAGTTGTCTCCGACAAGAACTATTGCATACTTGTTCTTCCGGTTCTCCTGGTCATTATCCACCACCGTATTTGAGGAACTGTTTTTCTTTATATGAAAACCTTTGTTGTAGTGCTGCAGCTCAGAACTAGTCTTAACCTGTTTCATGTGAAGAGGATAATTTAGATATTTTTATGCTCAATCTTATTATGTTACGGAACTAAATCAGATATGCAATAAGGAAATACAAAGATACATATTACCAGTATGTGTACTTACATATTTCAATGCTCCGAAATTCCTGAATCTTATGTTTCTGTCTATCCTTCTTCACAATGGATGACAATAATTCATTGTCAAGAACATGTAGCCGTGGTGTTTCAATCGTGTTGATTGAATTCTCACACCTTTTAGTGTCCAGATAGACTATTAAAGGAAGAATTGTGCATCCCTCAGCTCCTTTGGTATTTGTTTTTTTAACAGGACCCTTACCCTTTTTCTTTTTTCTGTTTTTCTTTTCTGCAAAAAAATTCTGAACTCCTCTCTTCACATCCACTACTACGCGGCAGATATCCATTTTTTGAAGCTTCTTGTAGTCTTCATTGTGTATCATTCCTGCCTCTCGGCCTATCCTTGCGTGTAGAGTGGGGCAGACAATACTCTTGAAAATGAACAGAAATATGCATTGCATTGTGAAAGGACTTGTGCCACCTTTCTTTATTTGCATATACAAATCATTAAGTTGAACTTGTTTTGTCGCTGTTATTCCAAGTTATTTCCTTGGCCATTTTAGAGCTTCTGTGTTACCATCCAGTGATGGTAATGGAGTTGCGTTAGGTCCGTCAAGGAAGCCGAACACTGATTTCACAACTTTTGGTGTTATTTCAATGTCCACGCAGGCTCCTAGTTCCATTACCATTGTAACTCTATCAATTTTCTCGTATAACCACAAGATCATTGGCCGTGACAGGTTGGATGTTACTCTGTAATTAAACAGGAATCACCACCCAACATTTGATAGCTCGGTTTTTTGATCTTCACTAAGGACCTCTGTAAGCAATTGTTGAAATATAGGGTGGGCTCTAGGCCCATCTAACAATTTCTGAAAAATCCCTAAGGGCCCATTCATGCTTGGCAAGGCAAGTGGGAGGGAGTTTAGTCCCACATTGCTAGTGGAGAGACATGAGCACCAACATATAAGGTGAGCTCTTCTACCATTTGCATGTGGTGTGAGAAGAAGAAGAGGAGCTCCACACGCGCGCTCCTCCTCCGACGCACGCACGCCCGCCTCGCCACGACGCGCGCGCGCCGCGGGTTGCGGGAATCTCGCCGAGCCGATGTGTTCTTTTTGTCACACGGAAACGGGATACAAACGGTTGTAACTGAAATGCTAATGAGGCTTAAACGTTTTGTCTTAAGTGCTGGGGTTAACATTTTGTCTTAAGTGCTGGCGTTACTAGTACTTTATTATAGGCGTTTCAGTCTTTCATTGCGGGCGTTTCTTTCCGTTGAACCGTCCTGGCATGTGCCTATATATGGAGAAGGTCGTCCTCTCTGGGAGACACAGAACAGAACCATCTGCCTCCGCCTCTTGTCATTCCTCTCACTGCTGCTGCCTCCGGTGATCCCACCCCGTCCGCTGCGTACACGGCTGACGGGTGAGCAGGCCTCCGAAACCACGCCCTCTCGAGATCCTGTACGGGAGAGGGGCGATTAGGTTTTTGGTGAGCGTCTCCTACGCGACTGCTCGCTAATCTTCGACTGCTTCCACTACATCAACGTTTTCTTTCGTCGCCATGGCTACCATTGGTGATCCGGCTGCCACTGAGAACAGGACAGCCGACGAAGCTACCGCTGCCGCGACCGCTGCCGCTTCGGCCAATTGGCCTACTGGAGGGTACTACATGCTTATCCCTCTTCTGCTAATTTCGATGTGCATAGTACTAGTGATTTCTGTAGATGTCTCTACGATTTGCCTAGTACTGCATAGTTACATAATCAAGTATCAGCGTGTCCACATCATGTTCATGATTTATTCCTGGATTAATATAATCGGAAAAATGCCTAGATTCCTAATAATCCAAAAACCTAATATGTGTAGGCATTTTTCGATTCAAGGTTTTGCTGCTGCACTGAAACCTGCCCCGTTTACGGGGACGTACTTTAAGCATTGGCAGACCAAAACCACCTTATGGCTCACGGCGATGAACGTGTTCTGGGTCACCGGTGTCACTCCCACTGGAACGATTGCTCCTGATCAGGAGAAGGCGTTTACGGAGGCCACCGTCGTCTTTGTTGGAGCCGTTCTGAGCGTGATTGGAGATAAGTTGGTTGATGCATATTTACATGTGCGGGTCGCCAAGGACTTGTGGGAGGCACTCGAATCCAAATTCGGTGCAACTGATGCTGGGAGCGAGATGTATATTATTGAGCAGTTCCACGATTACAAAATGGTTGAAAACCGTTCTGTATTGGAACAGGCTCATGAAATACAATGCATCGCAAAGGAGCTTGAGCTCCTGAAGTGCGAGTTACCGGGCAAATTTGTCGCGGGATGCATAATCGCTAAGCTTCCTAATTCCTAGAGGAACTTTGCCACCACTCTAAAACATCAGAGGCGTGAATTCTCAGTAGAGGATGTCATCGGCCATCTGAGTGTTGAGCAGAATTCCAGGGCAAAGGACTCGCATGGAAAAGGAGAAGGGATCTCAGTTTCCAATGTGGTACAGAAGAACTTCAACTCCAACAAGTCCAAAGGGAAGATGGGTGTCCAACAGAATACCGACTTCAAGAAGAAGGGTAACAAGACCTTCAAGAAGGATAAGAAGAACAGTGGCTATTTCACTTGTGGTTCGGAGGAACACTGGGCTAACAAGTGCCCACACAAGTTCAAGAAGCCAGGGCAGGACTCTAAGACTGCCAACATGATCGTGAGCAACAATGAAAGTGGAGCATATGGGTACGGTAATCTATTTACTGTATTTTCAGTTAGCCAGTCTACCGATTGGTGGATTGACACAGGTGCAAATATTCATGTGTGTGCTGACATCTCATTGTTTTCTTCTTATCAGGTCACAGGGAAAGGCTCCGTACTGATGGGGAACGGCGCGACTGCTTCTGTTCATGGTGTTGGCACGGTCGATCTGAAGTTTACTTCGGGAAGGATCGTGCAGCTCAAGAATGTGCAGCATGTCCCCGCCATCAAGAAGAACCTCGTTAGTGGCTCCCTTCTCTGCAGAGAAGGTTTTAAGTTGGTCTTTGAGTCTAATAAAGTAGTTGTTACGAAATATGGACTGTTTGTTGGAAAAGGTTATGAATGCGGAGGTCTGTTCCGCTTTTCCCTTGCGGATTTTTGTAATAAAGTCGTGAACAATATTCATTCGAATGTTAATGAAACAGAAGTTTGGCATTCACGTCTTTGTCACATTGGTTTCGGTTCTATGACGCGGTTAGCAAAACTGAATTTAATCCCGAGTTTCACTTTAGCCAAAGGTTCTAAGTGCCATTCGTGTGTGCAAGCAAAACAACCTCGCAAGCCCCATAAAGCTGCGGAGGAGAGACACTTGGCACCGTTAGAACTCATACATTCTGATCTGTGTGAGATGAATGGTGTGTTGACTAAAGCTGGAAAAAGATACTTCATGACACTAATAGATGATTCCACTAGATTTTGTTGTGTATATCTGTTAAACACTAAAAGTGAGGCTCTACACTACTTTAAAATCTATAAAGCAGAAGTTGAGAATCAACTTGAAAAGAAGATTAAACGAATCCGGTCAGATCGTGGTGGAGAGTATTTCTCTAATGAGTTTGACTCTTTTTGTGCGGAACACGGTATTATTCATGAGAGGACGCCTCCCTATTCACCTCAGTCAAATGGGGTTGCCGAACGGAAAAACCGTACTCTAAAAGATTTGGTTAACGCCATGTTAGATACATCGGGTTTATCCAAGGCATGGTGGGGGGAGGCTATATTGACATCATGTCATGTCCTGAATAAAGTTCCGACAAAAGATAATGAGATTACTCCCTATGAGCAATGGGAGAAGAGAAGAAGAACACTCTCATACTTACGCACATGGGGTTGTTTGGCGAAAGTCAATGTGCCAATCCCCAAAAAGCGTAAGCTTGGACCAAAGACTGTGGATTGTGTTAATTTGGGTTACGCTAAGAAAAGCGTCGGCTATAGATTTCTAGTAGTGAAATCTGAGGTACCTGACGTGGAGGTCGGTACAATTATAGAGTCTAAAGATGCTACATTCTTTGAGGATATTTTTCCTATGAGAGATATGCCAAGCACTTCTAGACAGGAATCAAAAGAGACTCCTGAGCCTGCCATTCCAATGGAATATTATGAAGAAACACCTGATGAAAATCTTGAGGAGGACAACGAGGAAACCCTTGGTAGGGGCAAGAGACAAAGGACTGCAAAGTCCTTTGGTGATGATTTTCTCGTATACCTCGTGGATGATACTCCCACTTCCATTTCGGAAGCCTATGCATCTCCAGATGCTGACTACTGGAAAGAAGCGGTCCGTAGTGAGATGGATTCCATCATGGCTAACGGAACATGGGAAATCACTGATCGTCCCTATGGCTGTAAACCATTGGGATGTAAGTGGGTGTTTAAAAAGAAACTTAGGCCGGATGGTACTATTGAAAAGTACAAGGCTAGACTTGTGGCTAAGGGTTATTCCTAGAAAGAAGAGGAAGATTTCTTCGATACTTATTCACTTGTGGCCAGACTGACCACCATTCGAGTGTTACTCTCTTTGGCGGCCTCGCATGGTCTTCTTGTCCACCAGATGGATGTTAAGACGGCTTTTCTGAATGGAGAGCTAGACGAGGAAATCTATATGCAACAGCCCGATGGCTTTGTGATAGATGGTCAGGAAGGAAAAGTGTGTAAGTTACTGAAATCTCTATATGGCCTGAAACAAGCACCTAAGCAATGGCATGAGAAGTTCAACATAACTTTAACATCTGCCGGCTTTGTTGCTAATGAAGCCGACAAATGTGTATATTATCGCTATGGCGGGGGCGAAGGAGTTATACTATGCTTGTATGTCGACGACATACTGATACTTGGGACAAACCTCCAAGTCATCGAGGAGGTTAAGTCATTTCTATCTCAGAATTTTGAGATGAAGGATCTTGGTGTGGCTGATGTTATCTTAAACATTAAGCTGCTGAGAGATAATGAGGGTGGGATTACGCTTCTGCAATCCCATTATGTTGAAAAAGTTTTGAGTCGTTTTGGATATTCGGACTGCAAAACTTCTCCAACACCATATGATCCTGTGTGCGAATCCGAAAGTTTGAAGGCACAAGTAAGGATCAGCTGAGATATTCTCAGATCATTGGTTCACTCATGTATCTAGCTAGCGCTACAAGGCCTGACATCACGTTTGCTGTGTGCAAACTGAGCCGGTTTGTTTCTAATCCGGGTGATGATCATTGGCGTGCTGTTGAAAGAATTATGCGTTATCTGAAAGGTACTATGAACTACGGACTTCACTATACCGGGCAACCGTCAGTACTTGAAGGGTATTGTGATGCGAATTGGATCTCTGATGCTGATGAGATGAAAGCCACAACGGGGTATGTGTTTACTCTTGGAGGTGGTGCTGTTTCCTGGAAGTCTTGCAAGCAAACGATCCTAACGAGATCGACAATGGAAGCAGAATTAACAGCATTAGACACATCTGGTGTCGAAGCAGGATGGCTTCGAGATCTTTTGATGGACCTGCCAGTGGTTGAAAAGCCAGTACCGGCTATTCTTATGAACTGTGACAATCAAACTGTAATTGTCAAGGTAAAAAGTTCAAAGAACAACAAGCAGTCCAACAAACACATAAGAATGAGATTAAAAGCTGTCAGAACTTTAAGAAACTCCGGAGTGATAGCATTGGATTATATCCAGTGGGCTAAGAATCTGGCAGATCCCTTTACTAAAGGGCTATCACGTGTTGTGATAGAAAATGCATCGAGGGAGATGGGAATGAGACCCACATGAGTTGCCATGGTAGTAACCCAACCTATGTGATCGGAGATCCCGTGAAGTAGGATCTGGGAAAACAAGCTAGTGGTTAACTGAGGAGAGTAGTTTACTAACCCACTACGCTGGATATACAATACTCTCAGAAACTGTATGGCAGGTTGATTTTTGTCTTAATGTGTTCCAAAGCTTCTGTAAGCAAGATGCTATCCTACAGAGCGATCTTTGGAGGAACACCCCTATGTGAGCCCGACTGCTGGTCATAGTCTATGAGATTGGGGTGTTCTCTAGTAGCTCATGAATAGGCCAGGAGTATGACTAATATGCTCCACTCGAGGGGTCATCCTTCGGCAGCCTAGTACTGGTAAGATTTTTAGTGAAACTCCTTTACGCCAAACTGACAATTCAAGGCATAGTCCATTGCTCAGTTGTAAAGAAGTGTAGCTATTTGTTCTAGGTGGATGTTCAACCCTAACAGGTCTCCACTGAAAATACCGGTATATCAAAACAGTGTTGGGAATAGAGGACAATACCATGGGCCTTAGGGATCTGGTGGGGGATTGTTGAAATATAGGGTGGGCTCTAGGCCCATCTAACAATTTCTGAAAAATCCCTAAGGGCCCATTCATGCTTGGCAAGGCAAGTGGGAGGGAGTTTAGTCCCACATTGCTAGTGGAGAGACATGAGCACCAACATATAAGGTGAGCTCTTCTACCATTTGCATGTGGTGTGAGAAGAAGAAGAGGAGCTCCACACGCGCGCTCCTCCTCCGACGTACGCACGCCCGCCTCGCCATGCCTCATCTCGCCTCGCCTCGTCACGACGCGCGCGCGCCGCGGGTTGCGGGAATCTCGCCGAGCCGATGTGTTCTTTTTGTCACACGGAAACGGGATACAAACGGTTGTAACTGAAATGCTAATGAGGCTTAAACGTTTTGTCTTAAGTGCTGGGGTTAACGTTTTGTCTTAAGTGCTGGCGTTACTAGTACTTTATTATAGGCGTTTCAGTCTTTCATTGCGGGCGTTTCTTTCCGTTGAACCGTCCTGGCATGTGCCTATATATGGAGAAGGTCGTCCTCTCTGGGAGACACAGAACAGAACCATCTGCCTCCGCCTCTTGTCGTTCCTCTCATTGCTGCTGCCTCTGGTGATCCCACCCCGTCCGCTGCGTACACGGCTGACGGGTGAGCAGGCCTCCGAAACCACGCCCTCTCGAGATCCTGTACGGGAGAGGCGCGATTAGGTTTTTGGGGAGCGTCTCCTACGCGACTACTCGCTAATATTTGACTGCTTCCACTACATCAACGTTTTCTTCATCGCCATGGCTACCATTGGTGATCCGGCTGCCACTGAGAACAGGACAGCCGACGAAGCTACCGCTGCCGCGACCGCTGCCGCTGCCGCTTCGGCCAATTGGCCTACTGGAGGGTACTACATGCTTATCCCTCTTCTGCTAATTTCGATGTGCATAGTACTAGTGATTTCTGTAGATGTCTCTACGATTTGCCTAGTACTGCATAGTTACATAATCAAGTATCAGCGTGTCCACATCATGTTCATGATTTATTCCTGGATTAATATAATCGGAAAAATGCCTAGATTCCTAATAGCAATTTGTTGAGCTCTTTGAGTGAACACCTTATTGTGTAGTTTGTGCCTGTGTTCTTGCGTATCTTTTTGTCACCTATTGTCAAGGTTCCTTGAATCATATTCTTGCTCTGATCCTTGCGTTTGCGTTTTCTCCCAGCTTCCTGCATGTAAGATTTTATGCTGTCAGTTCATGCTATGGATTTTTCAAAATGAATGTCATATGGTTAATTTATTTATGTAAATTTTTACTAACCTGATTATCCAATTCTCCTTCATTTTCTTCTGTATCACCTGCATCATCATCATCTTCTGTTTCAGATTGTGTTCCCTCTAGAAGAATGTTGTACTCTTCATCATCGTCGTCACTGCTCTCATCCTCATCTGTGTTGTTCTCTTGCTCTTTCAGATGTCCTTTTTCTTCCTTTGATATTCTAGATGCTCTCCTCTTTTTTTCCTAAGGGTTATCTTGCTCTTCTGGTACTATTGCTTTCCTCTTCTTCAATCTTCTTGTACTGGAATGTAAATCTACTGTGGTACTACTGTCTGGAAGCTAAACACTCAGTGGGATTGGGTCATCCTGGGGTATGTTTTGTTCATTTTTTTCATCATCCACACTTTCTTCAGAGGTTGATGCAAGAGGTAGTTTCTTCTTAACTTTATCCAGGTTCAATTTCCTTTTCTTTACTGCTTTCTTTTTATTTTTCTTCTCTGCCTCTTCTGTTAGTTGATCTTCCACTTGCCATTCCTCTGTGGGTGTTTCTGTGCAGTCCACACTTTGTGATGGTGTTATTGATAGCTGGCTGGTGTGGACCTGACTGCTGTCCTGGTTATCTATTTTGGGGCAATATTTTTCCTTGCTATATGAAGAATAAACACAAATAATATGTACTTTTACTTTGTTTTACAGCATTACCTTGGGTCAGTAATGACTTTTTTCATCAGCATTCGTATTATCAGGTATGCTCTGCAAAGAAGTTGTATTAAATAAATGCTATTTCTATATTTATGTAAGTGATGACTACAAGGTATGTTGTATATTGCTCTATACCTTCCCAGGACTAGGACTTCTGTTGTCCTCCATTTCACCTAATAATTAAATAATATTTTAGCATAAGACAATTCTTAATAAGTGTGGCAGAAAATTAGTAATTCTTTATGCAATCTTCTAATCCTTAGTAATTATTTTCACTGATTCGATGTTTTAATATATTTGTCTATCCTTTCTATATACGAATTTTGTTTCCCTATTTTTCTCAATAATTACTTACGAAAAACAACTGTACATATGTAATCTCTAAACTGTTAGTCACATATGCTTTGTATGGCGATAAGTAACTGAAATAAATGAATTAAAAGTGGAGTTAGATGGTATGTACTATAAATTTTACTTTCTGTTACAGATTTGTGAAGAATCTAGTGTTAAACCAGAATTATATGATTTTGATTGATATTAATTCAGCGTACCTCTTGTTGTAGGTTCCTACGCTTACTTGTTTCTTGAATAAGAGGAAGCAGGGGCCTTCCGTCGCGCTCTCGCCTTTCGCTGTTTACCTTTTTTGTGAATGTATCCTCTCTATCGAGATCGCCGGGGAGTTCCGTTCCAAATCGGTGCAGGTTGATGAGGACGAACTTGCTACCGTCGGAGGATTGTTTGGTGCGGGCGGTGGTAGGTTGGATTTGAAGGGTTGGACTAGATTCCGTTGGGGTGGGTCGGCGGGGGCGGGGTGATCTGGGGTGGTTGCTGTTGGCGGAGCGTGTTGTGTGCTATTGGTGTTGGGGGTGTGGGAAGGTGGTTATTTTCACGGTTGCCGGCGTTGAGCGGTTTGCTCCTGGTCGACGGCGATGACAGTAGCAGAATGAGCCTGTTTTCCGCGGGTTTTGTTTCTTCGGACTACCTTTCTATGGGTCCGATACTAGAGGGAACACTAAATCATGTATGGGGTGGTAGTTTTGGTTGCTCTGCCTTGTTTATAAGCAATGCATTGCCTTGTGTCTGCTTAATTTTGACGCCTCGGGTTATCGTGGGTGATCTGCCGTAATTTTATTTGACTAACTACCTTATTAGATTTCATTGATGCACTGTATCTAAGTTGTACGGAGTGTACTGCCTAAGTTGTAATTCGTGCACTGCTTTCTTATTGACCAATATATGTTTACTTCACTTTGCTTGCACATAGTTTGTATTTGATGTAAGTCCTATTTACTTTAGTGTTGGGGGAGCGACATTGTATTCTCTTGGTCGGGTGCATTGCCTAAGTTCTATTTACTTTAGTTCTGCCATTTGCACTGCCTAGGTTTTAAAGGGTGCACTGCCTAATTTATGCGCAGTTTTGTGTTAACTGCTTCTACGTTGGCGTAAGCACTGCCATAGCCGGTAATATCAAAACGTGTGTTTTGATAAGTTTTGCACTGCCGGTCATACAGTTTATGTACTGCCCTGTTAATTTTTTTTCACTGTGTTTTTGGCTTTCGAGTTCTCAGGTTTTGATGCACTGCACAAGTTCTGCCATTTGCACTGCCTAGGTTTTAAAGGTGCACTGCCTAATTTCTGCGCGGTTTTGTGTTAACTGCTTCTAGGTTGGAATAAGCACTGCCGTAGCCGGTAAGGTCAGAATGTGTGTTTAGATAAGTTTTGCACTGCCGGTCATACAGTTTATGTACTGCCCTGATAAGTTTTTTTTCACTACATATTCGGCTTTCGAGTTCCCAGATTTTGATGTACTGCACAAGTTCTGCCCTTTGCACTGCCTAGGTTTTAAAGGGTGGACTGCCTAGGTTTTAAAGGGTGAACTGCCTAACTTATGCATAGTTATGCACTGCTGATCATACGGTTTATGAGCTGCCTGAATATTTATTTGTTTTTGTCCACTATGTTTTCCGGTTTCCTAGTTTTTATGCGTGGAGTCATACTGACTGATCTGCCTTAACTAGTAAATACACATTACCATTGAGTGTTCGTTTATGCACTGCATTTTTACTTTTATTTGCATTTTTATTTATTTTTGTATTCTATACAGTTAAATGATGAGAATAACCATCATAATCCTACACAAACTAGAATATTGTATTTAAAATGGATATATGATTTGTTTTACTGGAATAAAAAATTCAGAATGCACAGATCATATATAATTACACATTGTTCAAAGTATTACACACACTAAGCAGGGTTTCAAGCTTTTTAATATGACATTGTTCGGAAAACATCAAACGCTAAATCAAATCCACATTTTATATGTGGTTATCAACTAAAATCACCAAACTGATATAATATCGTAGCCACGCTACGAAAGTCTTTACTGAATTCACATTTCCTTCTAGCCATCTTCTTGCTTCTCTGATCTGTCGACATCTTCTTCTGGACTGATGTCGTATTGCTCCTTCTGCCATATCTTTTTGGTATCCTCTGATGGACCTTCTTGTTTATGTCGTTTGTACGGTTTATAACCTCCATGACATCTGATGCAGAGCTTGTCATCCAAGATCTGTTTATCTAAACCGAGGAGATTCCTGATGAATGTTATGCTCTTGTACAACTCGTGTGTGACATATCCATCTATTGCTGAGTAATGCAGATTCTCTGGCGGCATTGGCTTCCACTCCCATATGTCATGCATGTTTGAGTTACGGGCTAGTATCTTCATCTGAATGCAATGAGCGTTGCTCCAAGATTGGACATGCCATCCCTGTGATTATCTCGTGGCACTGACTTGAATATATCCTGTATGTCGACGTGGTACTCGTCAGGGATATCAAATTTCTCTTTCTGCATCATCTTTATGTCTGTCCTCTTGTCCACACTAACGAACGTGATATGTTTTTGTTTTAGAAAATCCCATAGCCCCTATCATTCCTTAGTGCTCCTAGCGTAATGATACACTAGGACGTGCTCCCTCATGGTGAGTTGTACTACGGCGATGGTTTGTTGTTTGCCTCTAGGAGTGTATTCGAGGTCGAGTCCTATGTACCTGCTGTTGTCGTCTTGTCAAGTAAAATTTGATCATTTAGTAAGTAGCAGAATCTAGTGAAACATGTTTGATTCCTACGGCGTGAAGAATAGGAGTAGGGGAAAATGTAGGATCACATTTTCCATGCCCACTCTAAGGCTCCGTTTGGCTTCTTTGCTTTTGTCAAACGAAAATATTCTAAAACCATAGTATATCAACACCGGGCAATTAATACTACAGTTTGCACAAAAACATAGTATTTGTAAAAAAATAGGTCCAGACCTCTTTCTTGAAACGTGCAAAAAAACCTCAGTTTTTGCAATACCATAGTTTTGAAAATTTTGTGTTTTACTGTGGCCAAACTCCCAAACTATTGAAAACTACAGTATTTTTACATACTACGTTATCTTCTGAATACTGAGAAAAAACAGCATGTGCCAAACAGGAAAAAACGTATGTATGGGGTTACATTAATTCGTATTACAAATAGTTTGCTTGATCATAGGAAAAAACAATGGATTCTGAAAAAGGATGTATGGGGTAAATGTTTGATTCGAGTGAAAACTGGTTCAAAGTACTATTTAGGAAAAGGTACTGCAAAATTTCTGCATAATTGGATCAGTACTAACCTCGTCAAGCCAATCTTCGTACATTGCGAGTATTTTGTCGACAGTGGATTCCTCGTTGGTGTACACCATAGTAAGAACCTTCGTTCCATGAGAAGGAATGTGATGAATCTCCATTGTCTGAAGCCCGTCGTCCATGGGAGGAAGACGTCCGGTTCCACGGCTTGAATCTGTTTATTTCTGCAGTAGTAAACATTGATAGATCTAATAAGAACAAGTATGTGATGGACTACAAAATAATATATAATTATGCGCTAGATAGACACCTTGTTCTTTTGAGTTTCATCGCTGCAAATGATGAACTAGTGCGCCATTGTTGCAACTTACGCCTTTACCGCTTCCACGACTCCTCGTATCCTTATAACCAACCGATCGTGCAAATCGTGCTAGTAGTTATAAAAAAAGACCCACTACGAAATTGTCCATACAAGACCTCAAAACTTCGCAACCATGTAACTGTTCCTTATATACATTAAAGGCCCACTGATATAGTTCACAGGCCCATTGGTAGTTGCAACATATCACTACTTTTGTAAAGTATTATGCACTGCCTCATATTACATAAAATACAAAAAACTAATTAAAAACACTACATTTTAGACCTTAAAAGTACGTAACCAAAACTCTGCTTCTTAAACACACGCCTGTTATGCACAGGCCCATTTGATTTAGTAACAAACTTAAGGATCCGACAGTTTGTCAGCCGATGGACTTTTAACTAAAAGAGCCCCAACGTTAGACAAACAACGCAAATACTTCTTTGTTGCTTCCATACACTGTTGATAAGGAGATGGCAATTTTAAAGCAGGCAGCCCAGGAAAAGGAGCACTGCCTTTTAACTACTGCATTTCAAACATGCTATGCACTGCCTTGGTTTGTAAGATCCGGATGTATATTAATAAAGGTCATGCAGTGCCCGGTATGATGACTTTGGATCGGATTTCTTCCGTGGTTACTGCTGAATCGATGGAATTTTGCGAAGTTCAGATAAATTAATAGTCTATCCAAATCAGGAGATATTTTACAAGATTTGAATGACATTTATGGATATATAAAGAAAAACGTAATACAAATCTAGATCCCCTAATCGTCTTCGTCGCTGTATATGTGGATGACGTATGATGGACCTGCCTCGTCGTCGTTCGCCGCCACCGCTAGAGCCACAGCCGCTTGCGCTACTGCTGCCGCTGTCGCGCGTTGGTTCCTCCTCGCCTCCACTGCCTATCAAAACTGATTGGTCATCTCCAGAACTGCTATGCTGTTGGCCTCATGAATGGCGGCCCTATGCGCCGTATAGGCAGCGACCCTCTCGCGGTTCCGAGCATCCTCCCTCCTCTTTTTTTCCCTTTACAATGAGTCGACCTCCTCCTTCTCCTTCTTGACCTCCTCCTTCTCCTTCTCCGGCGCCGCTGGAGCAAAGATACTCTCGCTCTCCACAGAAGCGAGGAACGCGGTCTGTTCCTCGCGGTTCCTTGCATCCTCCCGCCTCTTCTTCTCCTTACCGAACGAGTTCAATTTTGTTGAGGTTGGCGGTAGCATCATGTCGTAGGATTGGTTGCTGTTGGCGGAGGAAGAGGCGTATTCATGTAGGTTATTGTAGCTTTGCTCCTTCTCCGTAGTGGCTACCACACCTTGAGCCGTGACCGACTCCTGTGACGAGACCTCCTCTTTCTCTTCTTCGTCGTCGGAGCTAGGCGGCGTTGGAAGTGGTATGCGAGCACCCAGAGGGAACTTGGCACAACAGGTGGGAAGGCGGCGAGGCATTATGAAGTCGGTGGTAGGTATGTGAGATCGAATAGTTATCCCTGGTACTTATGCTATTTAGAAGTATGAAGAGGTGCCAGCACTATTTATAAGCCTGAGAGGAGTACAACTCACACCAAATCCATAATGCCTCGCTGCTTGGGTGCTGCGCTATCTTTAATAACGCTGACCGACCGTTTTTAACACATGCGCAGGCAGTGCAGTGACCGTGGAATGGACTACACCTACCATGCACACCAAGATACATTGCGTCTCTTCGCCATCCAGGAAGGCACTACTATTGACATCTATATGCACTGCCTATGTTGACTGCATGTGCGGTCTGTGTAGTGTGTTCTCCACCCGCGATGAGCATATGGTTGTGCAGAGCGTATGCACTGCATCCTTATGCTGGAATGCACTGAACCTGCCATGCAGCCGCATATGCACTGCCTGTAGAAATCTTGTGCACTGCATCCGTAGGCAGGAGTGAACCGCCCTTTCTTACAATATGCACTGCCCCTGTGGAGTGCATGTCGTGTTCTGCAATATAGTGTTGTGCGGTATATGCACTGCCTAGGTGGATTACCTGTGCGGTCTGTGCAGTTTGTTCTCCACCCGCGATGAATGTATGGTTGTGCATAGCGTATGCACTGTATCCTTATGCTGGAATGCACTGAACCTGCCATGCAACCGCATATGCACTGCCTGTGGAAATCTTGTGCACTGCATCCGTAGGCAGGAGTGAACCGCCCTTTCTAACAATATGCACTGCCCCTGTGGAGTGCATGTCGTGTTCTGCAGTATAGTGTTGTGCGGTATATGCACTGCCTATGTGGACTGCATGTCGTGTGCTACAAATAATTGCACGCTTATACAGCTCATACCAAATCCAGAATGCCTCGCCGCTTGGGTGCTGCGCTATCTTTAATAACGTTGTCCGACCGTTTTTAACGCGTGCGCAGGCAGTGCAGTGACCGTGGAATGGACTACACCTACCATGCACACCAAGATATACTACGTCTCTTTGCTATCCAGGAAGGCACTGCTATTGACATCTATGTGCACTGCCTGTGTTGACTGCATGTCATGTGCTGCCCTGATAAGTTATGGTTGCACTGCCTGTGCGGTCTGTGCAGTGTGTTCTCCATCCGCGATGAACGTATGGTTGTGCAGAGCGTATGCACTGCATCCTTTTGCTGGAATGCACTGAACCTGCCATGCAGCCGCATATGCACTACTTGTGGAAATCTTGTGCACTGTATCCGTAGGAAGGAGTGAACCGCCCTTTCTTACAATATGCGCTGCCCCTGTGGAGTGCATGTCGTGTTCTGCAATATAGTGTTGTGCAGTATATGCACTGCCTAGGTGGACTGCATGTCGTGTGCTACAAATAATTGCACGCTTATACAGCTCACACCAAATCCATAGTGCCTCGCCACTTGGGTTCTGCGCTATCTTTAATAATCCTAACCGACTGTTTTTAAAGCGTGCGTAGGCAGTGCAGTGACCGTGGAAGGACTACACCTACCATGCACACCAATATACATTGTGTCTCTTCGCTATCCAGGAAGGCACTTCTATTGACATCTATATGCACTGCCTGTGTTGACTGCATGTCGTGTGCTGCCCTAATAAGTTATGGTTGCACTGCCTGTGCGGTCTGTGCAGTGTGTTCTCCACCCGTGCTGAACATATGGTTGTGCAGAGAATATGCACTGCATCCTTATGCTGGAATGCACTGAACTTGCCATGCACCCGCATATGCACTGCATGTAGAAATCTTGTGCACTGCATCCGTAGGCAGGAGTGAACCACCCTTTCTTACCAAATGCAATGCCTCTGTGGAGTGCATGTCGTGTTCTACAATATAGTGTTGTGCGGTATATGGACTTCCTATATGGACTGCATGTCATGTGCTACAATACAGTGCTGTGCCAAGTGTGCAAGACTTTAGGCACGTGCGGTGGACACGGACACGTACTATTCATTTAGAACGGATGCACTGCCTGTGGAAATTTTGTGCACTGCTCTTTAAGTATTTGATATAGTGATGTGTGGACGGTGTAAGATAACGTGCAACGGCAGTGCATTCACCATGGTATCTAATCGACTTTCGATGCAAACTGGCATATGCAAAATGTATCCATTGCATACATAGTACTGCCCGTATAGTTTAGATTGTACTGCTGAGGGAGCTATGCAATATAACGTGGTTTGGCAGTGTATCGCCTAGCATAAAGGTCATACACTTATAAATGTAGCATCAGGCGCATGGTTGCCCTTCCCATCCCGACCTAGTCGTCCCCAGCCGCCAGGACTAACAGAGAGAGGTCGCCTCCTATTCCCATCTCCCCTCCCTCTCAATTGCTCCCCTAAAAACCATCAGATCTGAAGGATTTCGCCGTTGTTTAGCTCCCCAATCTCCCTCTCAAGGTATGCTCAACTTATTCCCTCGTTTTTATCCTATAAATCTTGCACATTTTAGTCTTGTTTCTTTCGAACCATAGTTCTAGATAAGATGTATTCATATTTTTGGTCGATTCATATTATAAATTGTACAGATAAAAAAATTCGACAACGTTTTAGATATTAAGTTTTTTGTTCAATTTGTATATATATGGAGATATTTAGTTTTTAGTTAGCATTCAATGTGATGATGCAATGAGGATACACTTTTAGGTTGATTATGCTTATGTACTTTCATTTTCTTATTGATTAGTTACAATATGATTATGAAATGAAGGGTTGGGGTGGTGTGATTTAGCCTTCTGGTATATGAAAAAAATATTTATTTGTGCTTCCTACTTGGCTCACTTACTCCATCCCTAAAATTAATTTATGTTCATTCCAAATATGATGCCCTTTTTTTCTCTTAGCTAGCTTTATCATAAATTAATGAGTGCTTTTCATTTTTTAGGACATGGCACTGTGTCAGGTTTGTTTCATAGACTGTAGTGATGAAACAAAATCAGCCTCTCTATTCCTTGTCTGTCTTGTACATGGTCGATTTCAGCGTTCATTGGTATGCATATAATTCTTGCTTTTTACATTTACTGAATTTTCTTTCCATACAATTATCATTTATTTAATTATTTTATTCAATTTAGACTATCCCATGCAATATAAAGAGCGAATTCAATAGAATAACAGGACAAAGCATTGAGTTTCAAGCTTTTGGGCGAATTTATGTTGTGGACGTGCGCAAAGAGCGAGCAATGACTCTCCTTGCAGGTTCTTCATGGAGAAGGTTTATTGCTGAAAACCAAATCGACTCTGGTGTGTATCTAGTATTTTCAATGGGAGCTCCTTGTCCAAGTATCGCTATTATGCATATGAACGATGAGGGGGATGAGGACGAGGATGATGAGACCGAGGATGACGAGTGTGATGACGAGGATGAGGGCGAAGAGGGTGAGTCTGATGAGGAGGATCGGGAGGATGAGGAGGAAGAAGGACCATTGGATAATACAATTGTTGCTCAGAGATGCAAGCTTACCAGGAGTGAAAAGTGATATCTTCTCCACATCATTCCTTCAAAAGAATTGTACGTTGGCCCAGCACTTGTTACTCGCTTGACCAGGATGCATGTTCGCCGTCATGATATGGTATGTTATTAGTTATCATTTTTTTCTACTTGCCTTTTTTTATTGCTTGTTAGTTATTAGATTCTAACTTCTACAACTTAATTAGAAACTACCTTCGAGAATGGTTTTTTCTCTTGAAATTGCCGAAGAAGGCGTTGCTGGAGTACGGCTTGGTGCAAATGGTGCCGTGAGCTTCATTTCGTACAAGACAGGGAGTGATGGTCAAATTATCTTCAGCACCCCTGAGTGGAAGACCTTTGTTGAATGTCATCATGAATGTCTTAAAGTTGGGCAAGCAATTCTCTTCACTGGTAGGACCACTTTAAACTGAAACATTAAGATAATGTTTGTCATTGACATCATCTTATATGATGACTACAGTTCCTTCTGATTGCTTTTAGTGCAGATGTAAGTTGTGTTGAACCGCTTGTTGTTATGAATCGCTTGATGTATGTTTTGAACTGCTTGTTATGTGGTAATGCATTTCGTTATTTCTATTGATTTTGTTTGATGTGTTGTGAATATTCAACTGGATGCATCAGAATTCGTTTCAATTGTCAAATGTTCAATTAATTTTTTAGGAAATTTTAACTTGTTAATGGGATTTTGCTTATTTATTTACAATTAACTTGCCTGCCTTCGAGACTAAATTAGGAATGTACATATGAAATACAAGTATACATTCATATGCTGTAATTACAAATATTATAGAATAATGATAAAAAGTAGTTTAATTTATACACACACACATTAATTATAGTGTACTCCTAATATAATATACTAGATCATAACCACTTTTGTGTAACTGAATTATAAGATTGCTAGCAGACCGTACTCACATAATCACAGTCTTTAGCTAAATTTAGTCTTCTTCATCGTCGCCTCTCTTCGTCCACCATTCATCGTTCTTCGTCCACCTGTCGATATCTGCTGCCAGACACATCGTGTATTCGTCGTCCCACTTATTATTATTATCAACTGATGGACCTGCCTCCAAAAAACGTTTGTATGATTTATATCCTTTACCTCCTATACACCCGGTTAACAGCCTATCATTGAGAATTTGTCTTCCTAAACTAAGGCAGTAGCTGCTGAATGTTATTCTCTTGTACAACTCGTATTTTACATACCCATCTTTTGCTGAGTAATGCAGATTCTCCATTGGCACTAGCTGCCACTCCCTTTTGTTATGCATTTCTGAGTCACTTGCTGCTTTCTTCATCTCACTGTATGATGAATCCATGAGTACTGCTGCAATACTAGCCATGCGGTACCTGTAATTGTCACCTTGGAATGTATTGAATATTCCCTGTATGTCTACATGGTACTCTTCAGGGATGAAAAACCTTTCTTTCATCAACATCTTTGAATCAGTCCTCTTGTCGATGCTAATGAAGGAGATCTATTTTTCCTTGAAAAATCACGGAGTGCCTGTCATTTTTTCGTGGCCCTAGCGTAATGATAAACTAGGACATGCTCTCTCATGGTGAGTTGTACGACGGCGATGGTTTTTTCACTTCCTTGAGCAGTATATTCAATGTCTAGTCCAACGTACCTGGTCTTATCCTAGTGTCAAATGAAATGTGATTATTAGTACCAGAGTCTGGTGAAATGAACACTAGAAGGATATAGTTTAGAAGTTGTATTATTGATTCTTATGACATGAAAGACGTAGGAGTATTGATAATGTAGGAATGCATTTCCTATATCCACTCTAATCCTGTAGAGATTCATATGATACACAGTATATTTCTTTCTACCGTTGGAAAATCAAGGGATTCTGATAAAATATGTATGGGTTGATGTTTGATTCGTATCTAAACTAGTGAAAAGGACTTGTTAGGAAAAAATAGTTCAAATTAATATGGTAAACTATTTTATATGAATCAAACTACCTTGAATTCATTTGTGTTGTAGTCATGCATAATTCATATGCCAATCGTTTTAATAGAATCAGACAGTAAGTTGGATGGGTACAAACCTCTTCAAGCCAAGCCTCGTACATGGAGAGGATTCTGTTCAGCGTTGATTCCTCGTTGGTGTACTCCACAGTAAGAACCGTCGTTCGGTGAACAGTAATGCTATGAGTCTCTGTGGTCTGAAACCCGTCGTCCATCATGTCTGGGACGAAGACGTCTGGTACCACAGCTTGAATCTGTTTATTTCTGCAGTAGTAAACAAGGATGGATCTAATAAGAACAAGTATATGATGGACTACAAAATAATATATAATTATGCGCTATATAGACACCTTGTTCTTCTGAGTTTCGTCGCTGCAAATCATGAATTGGTGCGCTGTTGTTGCAACTTACGCCTTTACCGCTTCCATGACTCCTCGTATCCTTATAACCAACCGATCGTGCAAATCGTGCTAGTAGTTATAAAAATTAAGGCCCATTACGAAATTTTCCATACGATACCTCAAGAGTTCGCAACCATAAAACTGATGCTTCCATACAAGAAAGGCCCACTAATACAATTCACAGGCCCATTGTTGTTTGAAGCATAGCACTGCTTCTCTAAAGGATTATGCACTGCTTTATTTTGTTTTATCCTGATGTATTTTAATTCAGTTCAGGTACTGCCATCGATGTTAGTTATGTACTGCCCTGGTTCCTCTTTTATTTTTTAATTCCCTGATTCATCTGTTATATTGTGATTGCATAGATGTACGAGTGGTCTATCTTATAGTCTATAAGAATAATATGTAAATTATTTCAAAACAAAAGAAAAATATGTAAATGTTCTACTGTTTTTGTTAAGTAAAATATTTCTAGTTGCTAAGTTTGTAGGATATATAGTGCAATTCTTTTTTTAAAGCATTGTTCCATTGAAAATCCGGTACAAAACTATTCTTTTGAACTACAGTAGATTGTTCTAGAGTTTCATGGTTATTGTGTCTAATGTTTTTTATCTTATTTGCAAAACCGGTGTAATGGTATGTATGGTTGTAGTCAATTTATCCTTTTTATACCAGTAACTAACAAGTGATGCCATGATACAAAAAACTTTCCTCTATAACTTTATGTTAAGTTGATAAGAATACAAAATCTGCTCTATAATTTCTTACATTTATTATGAGTGAACTTTTAATTCTGAGTCTGTCTGCTACAAAACAATATTTGTTTCATGACCTGATGCTGCTGCTTCTCCTGCATAAAGTAAAGAAACATTGTTAGCAATCATTTTTATAACATGTATGTAGAGCAAACTATTTGGGCAATCCTAATTGTAATGTTTTAAATATTATGAAATTTAAAACTTGCCTTGGCTCTTGAACTTGTCCAGTCAAATACCATTGTAGACGGCCATGTCCTTTTCTAGGGATTTTTGAACTGCTTGTGCCTTCCTTTTTATTATTGCTTCTGGACCGATCACTGTCGAGATCTTCATCTTGAACGGTGCTTTGTCTTGTTCTGACTGTTCTTATCACTGGACTTTTCGTACCGTTACTTTTATGTACATTGAAATGTACTGAATTCACAGGGCTGCTTCTTGTTTGTACATTCCTCTCAACTGATGCTTGAGGTCTTTCGTGGCTTGACACAGATGTCTGCATTGGACTGCTCCTTGTAATCACTGTTCTTTTTATTTGTATTTTTGTACTAAACTTCCTCTTTTGATTGTTTCCTGCTTCTGCCGTTCTGCAGCTTCGTTCTGAATGACCATAACTTGGAGAAACATTTCCATCATTTCCACTGAGGTTAGCATCTGTCTGAGGGATTTCATACATATTCACAACATTCCGTGTGGGATATGGATGAGATCTTTTTCTTCTGATGTCAAACTTTTTTCCATCAATCCCTCGTGTACAATTGCTTTCTTCTCTTGATTTTCGTGTTGTTCCTACTGAACTTCTCCTCTGCTTCTGTTGTTTTGATATCATCTGCATCACTTGTATCAAGCATTTTATTTTCACGACTTAACAAATATCATGTCCAATAATTTTCCTATTTTCTAAGTCACCAGCTATAAATTTCAAATAATACTTACTCTATATGAATCAGTTGAGTTGCTATCACTTGATGTTGCTGATGGAGTTTGTTGATCCTTCTCTTTCCATACTCTTCTTCTTTTCTGTGGAGTCAATTTTTTCTTTAGAAAAAGCAGACAAAATGTTAGTCTTGCGTGGTTACAATCAGGTTCAAGATATGCTGTAATAGGTATGATTGTGTAAAATTAGCTTACTTCATCTGTACTAGTGTTGTCAACATAACTGTGTCCACGTTTTCATTTACTTTTCTGTCTTGTATTTTTCTGAAAAAATCTTCTCTTTGGTGGTGTCAGGTCGTCCTGAAGATTATTTGTTAAAATATTAGTTCGACTTAATGTATCGAATATTATTATTTTTTTACAAGAAAACTTACACCGGTAGCATCAGTCGTCTCGTCATCACTGCTTGAAGTTGGACTTTTCTCTGTTTTAGCTTTTGATCTTATCTTGCGCTTCTTTTGGATCATTCTGCCCTGCAAACAAAATTTTATATATAGTTCAATAACCTCAATCTGCAATAGTAAAAGCTACATAGATATAATTTGTCGGTAGGTACAATACTTTGTAAAATATAAGAAAAAATATTCATGTATATATATATACCTCTCTCTCCTTAAGCCAGAATTCACATTTAGGTTTTGTGTGCCCTCTCTTTCCGCAGGTACATCATTTTCTTTTTGTCTGCTCTGACCCTGGTTTTAGTCTCTGTCCTTTTTTCCTACCCATTGTTTTTATGATTGGAGGATCTCTCAACGCAGTACGAATTGTTTCATGTAAGTTATCGATGCCATCTGTCATGCCCTCTATGTTGCTTTGCTCATCCTGGTCTACTAAAGCATTCACTTTCTTCTCAATTTCATCGATACACTCTACCAGAACTTGGTATGATTTGTCTGTACTGCATGCTTTTGAGATGATCTTAGCAAAACGAGTCAACTCAATCACATAACGTATTGGACCTGCTGCGTTGCTCTTGTTACCGTCAGGAAGACAAAAAACATAGTTGGATGGATAATGTGGGTTGCATCTTTTCCATCTAGGGTTCACAAAACTGTCTGGCATCTTATGTACTAAACCAAGACGTACCACAATCCTGAGAACATGACAGCACTAGATTCCATCCCTTGACATTTTTTTGCAGTTGCATGAGAAAATCTTATTCTCATTATCCACTTCAACTATAAAAACATTTATGTTGAAATCTGGATGTGTGACATGACTTCTTTTGGTCAGTTCGTATTTCATTCCTATGCCAGTTGTTTCTTCTCTTGTTATTTCCAAAGCTGTGTTATCTGCTAGTTGCTTCTGAAACTTGAGAAATATGTTTGTAGTGTAAATGTTTATTGCACATGTCTCAACTCCATATCTGCCCCATGTTGGTGATGTCTTCTCTGATGTCCTATTCCTTTTCCTGTCGAGCGCACTCAAGCTTTTCTCCTAAATTGCCTCATATGAATCTAGGAATTTCAGTATTGTGTCTGTGTGGTCGACATAGTCTTTCCACATGGAGTTGGTGCTCTCGCTTCTTGTAGTTGACGAGGAAAATGGATAGAAGCAGTCCATGAAGTAGGCTGGTACCCAGTGATCTCTGATATCCCATAAATCTAGAAGATGCTTGTTGTTTGCAATTCCGTATTTTTCCAATACTTGCCTCCAGCATTTTTCAAACTCTTCTATAGTCAATGAGTTCTTTATCACATGTCTTAGTTCTTCCGACAGGCCTTCATTTCTTGGCAAAATGCTAGCAAGCTTTTCTAGCATCTTTTTGATGATGTGCCACAGGCAGAACCTGTGGATTGTGTCAAGCAGTATATTCAGTTCATCAATTGCTTTCTTCATTGCTCTGCACTAGTTAGTGATTATGTACTTTGGTGCTTTACCACCCATTTCCAAGACAAAAGTTTTGAACAACCACTTGAACGTTTCAGCTGACTCGGCCTGCAGGAGACCGATCCCAAAAAAAACAGTGTTTCCATGGTTGTTCACGCCAATGATTGGTGCAAAAGGCATGTTGTATACGTTTGTCTGGAACGTTGTGTCGAATGACACGTATTCACCGTATAGTTCATAGTTCATCCTGCACATTACGTCTGTCAAGAAGATGCTACGAACGGCGTTTGTGTGGTTAGTGTCGAATTTATATGAGAACTCGGGAACCTTTGATTGAAGACGGGTAAACCTCTTCAAGCATTCCTCTATATCTTTATTTCTGCTGTCTTTCTTGTCAGCATACTTAAGGTTTGACACGTCTTTGTCGTCGAAACCAACTCCTATTGTTAGAAGTTTCATTCCACTGTATATTTGCATCACTCTCCTCGGTGGAATCTTTCCAAGGTGTAGTATACGTATGAATTCCTTGTCTTGCTGTGTCATTGACTTGTGGCATTTTGAAAACCTGATGAGCCAATCTGTTGGGTGCAAAGGGTGATTGTGGTCTAGTTTTACTATTTTGTACATCCATCCTTTCTCTGTTTTCTTTACCACAATGGATACAGGGCAAGAGCACCTGATAGTAGAACTTGTTTTCCTTTCTTTTACAACTTTCTCACTTATTTGAGTCTGACCTTGTTTTGTGCGAACAAATGTCTGTTTAATCATTTCGCTTGTTTTCTTGGAGTTAAGGCTGGTGTGCTTTCTTATATAAAACCCGGTTTTCCTTGCATACAGTGCAAAGAATTGGAAAGCATTTTCCCTTGACTGAAATTCCATTCCTTCTTCTGGTGTCGTGGCATCACCAATTTCATCCATAGCTGGGTATTCATTCTGAAACATTCTGTCCATCTCTAACTCTTCTTCCGTAGGTTCTCCTGGATTAATCTCTTTTTTAGGAATAGTGTCATCGCACTGGGGCACAGACTGCTCATTGCTCATTGCTTCCGAGTTGGTGTTAGTGCATACAGTTTCTATCGGTTCCTCTGAACAATTAACATTCTGATGACTTGTATTCTCTTCTCTTTGTTTGTTCAACATGCTGGTTGAATATCTCTTGCCTACATCAGAACAAATAGGTCTATCAATGCTTCCACCTTGTGACTCTACTGTACTTGTAGCGATGGTTGCTAGCTGCACTGGAAAAAAATGTTGCTGACTGGTTCACTTGCAACACTCTGCTCATCTGTAATCTGTTCATGTGTGATCTTCTCTTCTAAATTTGTTATGCTACTCTCGTATCCAGGATATGCTGTCTTGCTTTCGATTTTTTTCTCATCTTTGCTCAGCACTCTCCTATCATGGCAATTTTGAACAATCATGCTTGTTTTGAGTACGTTCATTGTGATGATTGTTTTTGTTTTGTCTTCTGCAGAGCTACCAGCATACCTTACTAAAGCTTCTCCTTCTGTGCCACTCATTGCCATTCCGACAGCTATTAGGTCGATGTTTGCGTGTGTCTGGCCATTCTGTGTTAAAGTATTCGTGAGGTTTATCTGGCTTGCAGGAGCTGCTTGCACTGTATCTGATTTTTTCTCGCTGTACCTGAACTTAATGTTGGTTACTTCATCTGTGTCCTTTGATGTCATTGTCTGTGCAGAAGATGCTGTAGTAGTACCACTGTTTTGTTGCATTGAGACCATCACATCAACTTGCACCTGACAAAACAGAAATAGAATAAAATAATTGTTAGCAGTACTCATTCAAAATTATTTTCTTTTTTAATTTTTTTACTGATTGCAAGAGCAAACTCACCAAACTATTCTCATTGCACTTTGCATCTTTCAATTTACAACTAGTCTTGACTGCACTGTTGCCTTTCACCGAAACACCTGATTCATCTTTGCATCGTAGCTTTGTTATACCACTAGGGTCTCTGGAAATTACTTGTGAAGCAGACATTGTGATGTTAATTTTTTCCAGCTTTGGCTTCAAGTTTGCGCGTGCTGCGTTACATCTTCGTACAATTTCTGTTGACGCTACGAGAGCTATCAGTTTCTGCTCACGCTCTTTATCCCACTTATCGTGTAGTGCTCTAAGACGTCTCTGCCATGATATAATTAATATAGTAGCACCGTAATTATTCAAGGTAAATATTTTGATTTTTAAAGCATTTAAATAAAAAAATTCATATATTATTCTTAAAAGTATATATACCATCCTGAATTGATGTGCAACACGTTCTGTTACGCCTGGAGCTTGGAATTCCGCACCTTTCATCATTTCTATTTCAGCCAATGTACGATCATTCAAATGAGATAATCTGGGTCCGTGCTGAATTTTGCAATTTGGTGTAATGCAGCATATATCGCATTCTCTAGATTTAGTGAAAAAAATAACTCACAGGAATCAATACTCTGCTTACGTATCTGTAACATCAACAATAATAATCTATCTGCTATATAACTTATATAAGTAGGCTTCGATGCAAAAACAATCAGTTGAAATATGTATGCCGAAATATTTTGAAATTTACTGTGGTATTATTTCCTCCTTTTACCTTTTTTGCAACAACCACCAACAACCTTGCTGATTATATACATAATAATAAATAGTATTTGTCAGGAATAGCTGAATTATATTTAGAGCATAGTTTTATTGTACATCGACTGAACTTCTCAATGTATTGTATAATCTCTTGCTATTAAGTACATAGAGTAATACATTACTTTGATAGAAAATGAACGAATTGGTGTAGCCTACAATTGAAGTGATTGATCCACTGTGAAAAAGTTTTTTTGATTACACATAGTGCTATCTGCTGCTCAAACTACATGCGTAGCAAATGGTCATGTAGTTTCGTATGTAACTATTTCCGCTATATCAATTGTACTACACTATGATGGTTATTAAACTGTTCCCATCACTGTAGAAACTATGCTCCGTGCTTTAAAACTAGGAAGTTATATCTCCATTGAATCCCAGATAAAAATCAGCTACGTTGTTGGCAAATTTTTTTCCAAAAAACTGTTGCGTTGTCGCTACAATGTAGCTGACGGCCATGTCTACCATGTAGAGACGAAGTACAAGCTGAATCGCCTCATCACATATATCCCTAGAATTTCAATCGTTTGAGCAGGTTCGATATCTGGTTACCTGATTTGCGGCGCCAGTGATGACGACGTCTCTCTCCATTGCCTTGCCTTGGTGAGATGGAGATATCTTACTGCTTGTTTTGAAGCGTGGTTGAAACTTTCCTTAGGTCGACATGCGGGCGGCGGCGGCTGAGAAAGTTATGGGTTATAATAGTTTGAAGAAGATATGTTTTCCTACCTTCCCTTCCTTCTTTAAACACCAACGACGGGTGGGAAGGTTTTATCTCCCGAAAACAAGTTGTCTGACAGGTGGGTCATAATTCAGTACGAAAATGCATTGCCCCTTTTCCAATAAGAACACTTTAGTATTGATAGCGACATATATGCGGGGTCTACTGTCTAACCAGTCCTTCGTCAGGGGAGAGGCAGTACATTTGTGCTGGGTTTCGTGGCTCTGTTTATCCGTTTTGCACTGCTCATATACAACCACCAATGTGCACCGAGATGCACAACTCATATACAACAGATGCATTGACCGTGAGTGCTTTGTGATACTGCTTTTATAATGCCATGGACAACGAGATGCAGTGCCCGTGAACTATATATGAAGTCCCTTACAAGTGCTTCATAATGCACTGATCATCAAATAAAAAATGAGCTGCCTATGTGTTGTACGCATGGTGCAAGATAACAATCTTTGGCAGTGCACTCACCTTGCAATACACCCCACCAGTTTTGTGAAACTCCTTTTCAAGGAGTTCAAAGTAGCATTTACTATATGTTAAAAATGAAAATACGGAGTATTTCTTTATGTTATTAATGAGTTATGTATTAAAAAACGTACCATCTTAGCTTTGTGATACTGCTTTTATATGCAGATGCACTGCTTGAATACAAATCTTGCACTACTCGTTGAGTACTTCGTGATGCTGTCATTATAATGCCATACACACGAGATGCACTATCCTAAAGACGTAGATGAACTGCCTTAGAAATGCTTTGTAAACTGTTATGCGCAAAGGTGCAAGATAACATGCGAGGGCAGTGCACTTAGCGTGCAATGCACCCCGCGTGCTACACACACTCATATGCACTGCAGGTAAACAAAGCATGCACTGCCCACGGAGCGCTTCAGGATACTACTATAATAATAAGGTTAAAAACAGGTATGCACTGCCATTCGAATACGTACGAACTGCCTTCCAAATGCTTCGTAAAGCGTTGTACGCACGGTGCAAGACAAGTTTCTATGGCAGTTCAATGACCGTGCAATGCACCCCACCTGCTATGCGCAGCGATGTGCACTGCCAGTGTACGTAGTATGCACTATGTAACGTTATCTGTATCGACGTAGACTTTTGACGCGTGGGGTATTGTTTCAATAACGAGGACCTTTTCGTCTTCTCCTACAGTGCACTGCTCGGTGAAAGATAATATGAAATGGCAGTGCACTAGCCATGCAATTCAATCCCACCTGCTATATACACTGAGATGCACTGCTCGCTGATTGCATCGTCATACTGTCATTACAATGCCATGCACACGAGATGCACTGTCCTAAAGATGTAGATGAACTGGCTTAGAAATTTTTTGTAAACTGTTGTGCGCAAAGGTGCGAGATAACATTCGAGGGCAGTGCACGTAGCGTGCAATGCACCCCGCGTGCTACGCACACTCATATGCACTACAGGTAAACAAAGCATGCACTGCCTACGGAGCGCTTCAAGATACTGCTACAATAATAAGGTTAAAAACAGGTATGCACTGCCATTGGAATATGTATGAACTACCTTCCAAATGCTTCGTAAAGCCCTGTACGCACGGTGTAAGACAAATTTCTATGGCAGTTCAATGACCGTGCAATGCACCCCACCTGCTATGCATAGCGATGTGCACTACCGGTGTACGTAGTATGCACTGCGTAACATTATCTGTATCGATGTAGACTTTTGACACGTGCGGTATTGTTTCAATAACGAGGACCTTTTTGTTTTACTCCTACAGTGCACTGCTCGGTGAAAGATAATATGAAATGGCAGTGCACTAGCCGTGCAATTCAATCCCACCTGCTATATACACTGAGATGCACTGCTCGTTGATTGCATCGTCATACTGTCATTACAATGTCATGCAGACGAGATGCACTGTCCTAAAGATGTAGATGAACTGCCTTAGAAATTTTTTGTAAACTGTTCTGCGCAAAGGTGCGAGATAACATTCGAGGGCAGTGCACTTAGCGTGCAATGCATCCCGTGTGCTACGCACACTCATATGCACTGCAGGTAAACAAAGCATGCACTGCCTACGGAGCGCTTCAAGATACTACTACAATAATAATGTTAAAAACAGGTATGCACTGCCATTGGAATACATATGAACTGCCTTCCAAATGCTT
The DNA here is from genome assembly GCA_910589775.1 of Avena eriantha. Taxonomy (NCBI): domain Eukaryota; kingdom Viridiplantae; phylum Streptophyta; class Magnoliopsida; order Poales; family Poaceae; genus Avena; species Avena eriantha. The sequence goes on along the minus strand of OU342745.1, from coordinate 361,318,607 downwards.
CGTAAAGCGCTGTACGCACGGTGCAAGACAAGTTTCTATGACAGTTCAATGACCGTGCAATGCACCCCACCTGCTATGCACAGCGATGTGCACTGTAGGTGTACGTAGTATGCACTGCGTAACGCTATCTGTATTGACATAGACTTTTGATGCGTGGAGTATTGTTTCAATAACGAGGAGCTTTTCGTCTTTCTCGTACAGTGCACTGCTCGGTGAAAGATAATATGAAATGGCTGTGCACTAGCCATTCAATTCAATCCCACCTGCTATATAAACTGAGATGCACTGCTTGTTGATTGCATCATCATACAGTCATTATAATGCCATGCACACGAGATGCACTGCGCTGAAGCTCTGTATGATCTGCCTTAGAAATGCTTTGTAAACTTCTGTGTGCAAAGGTGCAAGATAACAAGCGAGGGCAGTGCACTTAGCGTGCAATGCACCCCACGTGATACGCACAGTCATATGTACTGCAGGTAAACAAAGCATGCATTGCCCACGAAGCGCTTCAGGATACTACTACAATAATAAGGTTAAAAACAGGTATGCACTGCCATTGGAATACGTATGAACTGCCTTCCAAATTCTTCGTAAAGCATTGTACGCACGGTGCAAGAGAAGTTTCTATGGCAGTTCAATGACCGTGCAATGCACCCCACCTGCTATGACAACGATGTGCACTGTCGGTGTACATAGTATGCACTGCATAACGTTATCTGTATCGACGTAGACTTTTGATGTGTGGGGTATTGTTTCAAGAACGAGGACATTCTCGTTTTTCTCCTAAGATAATATGAAATGGCAGTGCACTAGCCGTGCAATTCAATCCCACCTGCTATATACACTGAGATCCACTGCTCGCTGATTGCATCGTCATACTGTCATTATAATGCCATGCACACGAGATGCACTGTCCTAAAGATGTAGATGAACTGCCTTAGAAATTTTTTGTAAACTGTTGTGCGCAAAGGTGCGAGATAACATTCGAGGGCAGTGCACTTAGCGTGCAATGCACCCCGCGTGCTACGCACACTCATATGCACTGCAGGTAAACAAAGCATACACTGCCTATGGAGCGCGTCATGATACTATTACAATAATAAGGTTAAAAACAGGTATGCACTACCATTGGAATACATATGAACTGCCTTCCAAATGCTTCATAAAGCGCTGTACACACGGTGCAAGACAAGTTTCTATGACAGTTCAATGACCGTGCAATGCACCCCACCTGCTATGCACAGCGATGTGCACTGCCGGTGTATGTAGTATGCATTGCGTAACGCTATCTGTATCGACATAGACTTTTGACGCGTGGGGTATTATTTCAGTAACGAGGACCTTTTCGTTTTTCTCCTACAGTGCACTGCTCGGTGAAAGATAATATGAAATGACAGTGCACTAGCCGTGCAATTCAATCCCACCTGCTATATACAATGAGATGCACTGCTCGTTGATTGCATCGTCATACTGTCCTTAGAATGCCATACACACGAGATGCACTGTCCTAAAGATGTAGATGACCTGCCTTAGAAATTCTTTGTAAACTGTTGTGCGCAAAGGTGCAAGATAACATGCGAGGGCAGTGCACTTAGCGTGCAATGCTCCCCACGTGCTACGCACACTCATATGCACTGCAGGTAAACAAAGCATGCACTGCCCACGGAGCGCTTCAGGATACTACTACAATAATAAGGTTAAAAACAGTTATGTACTGCCATTGGAATACGTATGAACTGCCTTCCAAATGCTTCGTAAAGCGTTGTACGCACGGTGCAAGACAAGTTTCTATAGCAGTTCAATGACCGTGCAATGCACCCCACCTGCTATGCACAGCGATGTGCACTGCCGGTGTACGTAGTATGCACTTCGTAACGATATCTGTATCGACGTAGAATTTTGATGCGTGGGGTATTGTTTCAATAACTTGGACCTTTTCGTTTTTTTCCTACAGGGCACTGCTCGGTGAAATATAATATGAAATGGCAGTGCACTAGCCGTGCAATTCAATCCCCCCTGGTATATACACTGAGATGCACTGCTCGTTGATTGCATCGTCATACTGTCATTATAATTCCATGCAGACGAGATGCACTGCGCGAAAGCTCTGTATGATCTGCCTTAGAAATGCTTTGTAAACTGTTGTGCGTAAGGGTGCAAGATAACATGCGAGGGCAGTGCACTTAGCGTGTAATGCACGCCGCGTGCTACGCACACTCATATGCACTGCAGGTAAACAAAGCATGCACTGCCCATGGAACGTTTCAGGATACTACTACAATAATAAGGTTAAAAACAGGTATGCACTGCCATTGGAATACGTATGAACTGCCTTCCAAATGCTTCGTAAAGTGCTGTATGCACGGTGCAAGACAAGTTTCTATGGCAGTTCAATGACCGTGCAATGCACCCCACCTGCTATGCACAGCGATGTGCACTGTCGGTGTACATAGTATGCACTGCGTAACGTTAGCTGTATCGATGTAGACTTTTGACACGTGGGGTATTATTTCAATAACGAGGACCTTTTTGTTTTTCTCCTACAGTGCATTGCTCGGTGAAAGATAATTTGAAATGGCAGTGCACTAGCCGTGCAATTAAATCCCACCTTCTATATACACTGAGATGCACTGCTCGTTGATTGCATCGTCATACGGTCATTATAATGCCATGCACACGAGATGCACTGTGCTGAAGCTCTGTATGATCTGCCTTGGAAATGCTTTGTAAACTTTGTGTGCAAATGTGCAAGATAACAAGCGAGGGCAGTGCACTTAGCGTGCAATGCACCCCACGTGCTACGCACACTCATATGCACTGCAGGTAAACAAAGCATGCATTGCCCACGGAGCGCTTCAGGATACTACTACAATAATAAGGTTAAAAACAGGAATGCACTGCCATTGGAATACATATGAACTACCTTCCAAATGCTTCGTAAAGCGCTGTACGCACGGTGCAAGACAAGTTTCTATGACAGTTCAATGACCGTGCTATGCACCCCACCTGCTATGCACAGCGAAGTGCAATGCCGGTGTACGTAGTATGCACTGCGTAACGCTATCTGTATTGACATAGACTTTTGACGCGTGGAGTATTGTTTCAATAACGAGGAGCTTTTTGGTTTTCTCGTACAGTGCACTGCTCGGTGAAAGATAATATGAAATGGTAGTGCACTAGCCATGCAATTCAATACCACCTGCTATATAAACTGAGATGCACTGCTCCTTGATTGCATCGTCATACTGCTATTATAATGCCATGCACACGAGATGCACTCCGCTGAAGCTCTGTATGATCTGCCTTAGAAATGCTTTGTAAACTGCTGTGCGCAAAGGTGTAAGATAACATGCGAGGGCAGTGCACTTAGCGTGCAATGCACCCCGCGTGCTATGCACACTCATATGCACTGCAGGTAAACAAAGCATGCTCTGCCCACGAAGCCTTTCAGGATACTACTACAATAATAAGGTTAAAAACAGGTATGCACTGCCATTGGAATACGTATGAACTGCCTTCCAAATGCTTCGTAAAGCGTTGTACGCACGGTGCAAGACAAGTTTCTATGGCAGTTCAATGACCGTGCAATGCACCTCACCTGCTATGCACAGCGATGTGCATTGCCAGTGTACATAGTATGCACTGCATAACGTTATCTATATCGACGTAGACTTTTGACGCGTGCGGTATTGTTTCAATAACGAGGACCTTTTCGTTTTTCTCCTACAGTGCAATGCTCGGTGAAAGATAATATTAAATGGCAGTGCACTAGCCGTGCAATTCAATCCGACCTGCTATATACACTGAGATGCACTGCTCGTTGATTGCATCGTCATACTGTCATTATAATGCCATGCACACGAGATGCACTGCGCTGAAGGTCGGTATGATCTTCCTTAGAAATGCTTTGTAAACTGTTGTGCGCAAAGGTACAAGATAACATGCGAGGGCAGTGCACTTAGCGTGCAATGAACCCCACGTGCTACACACACTCATATGCACTGCCCACGGAGCGCTTCAGGATACTACTACAATAATAAGGTTAAAAACAGGTATGCACTGCCATTAGAATACGTATGAACTGCCTTCCAAATGCTTCGTAAAGCGCTGTACGCACGGTGCACGACAAGTTTCTATGGCAGTTCAATGACCGTGCAATGCACCCCACCTGCTATGCACGGCGATGTGCACTGCCGGTGTACGTAGTATGCACTTCGTAATGTTATCTATATCGACGTAGACTTTTGACGCGTGCGGTATTATTTCAGTAACGAGGAACTTTTCGTTTTTCTCTACAGTGCACAGCTTGGTGAAAGATAATATGAAATAATAGTGCACTAGCCGTGCAATTCAATCCCACCTGCTATATACACTGAGATGCACTGCTCGTTCATTGCATCGTCATACTGTCATTATAATTCCATGCACACGAGATGCACTGCGCTGAAGCTCTGTATGATCTGTCTTAGAAATGCTTCGTAAACTTCTGTGTGCAAAGGTGCAAGATAACAAGCGAGGGCAGTGCACGTAGCATGCAATGCACCCCACGTGCTACGCACACTCATATGCACTGCAGGTAAACAAAGCATGCATTGCCCACGGAGCGCTTCAGGGATACTACTACAATAATAAGGTTAAAAACAGGTATGCACTGCCATTGGAATACATATGAACTGCCTTCCAAATGCTTCGTAAAGCGCTGTACGCACGATGCAAGACAAGTTTCTATGACAGTTCAATGACCATGCAATGCACCCCACCTGCTATGCACAGCGAAGTGCACTGCCGGTGTACGTAGTATGCACTGCGTAACGCTATCTGTATTGACATAGACTTTTGATGCGTGGAGTATTGTTTCAATAACGAGGAGCTTTTCGTTTTGTCGTACAGTGCACTGCTCGGTGAAAAATAATATGAAATGGTAGTGCACTAGCCATGCAATTGAATCCCACCTGCTATATAAACTGAGATGCACTGCTCCTTGATTTCATCGTCATACTGCCATTATAATGCCATGCACACGAGATGCACTCCGCTGAAGCTCTGTATGATCTGCCTTAGAAATGCTTTGTAAACTACTGTGCGCAAAGGTGTAAGATAACATGCGAGGGTAGTACACTTAGCGTGCAATGCACCCCGCGTGCTATGCACACTCATATGCACTGCAGGTAAACAAAGCATGCTCTGCCCACGAAGCCCTTCAGGATACTACTACAATAATAAGGTTAAAAACAGGTATGCACTGCCATTGGAATACGTATGAACTGCCTTCCAAATGCTTCGTAAAGCGTTGTACGCACGGTGCAAGACAAGTTTCTATGCCAGCTCAATGACCGTGCAATGCACCCCACCTGCTATGCACAGCGATGTGCACTGCCAGTGTACATAGTATGCACTGCGTAACCTTATCTATATCGACGTAGACTTTTGACGCGTGGAGTATTGTTTCAATAACGAGGACCTTTTCGTTTTTCTCCTACAGTGCACTGCTCGGTGAAAGATAATATGAAATGACAGTGCACTAGCCGTGCAATTCAATCCGACCTGCTATATACACTGAGATGCACTGCTCGTTGATTGCATCATCATACTGTCATTATAATGCCATGCACACGAGATGTACTGCGCTGAAGGTCGGTATGATCTTCCTTAGAAATGCTTTGTAAACTGTTGTGCGTAAAGGTACAAGATAACATGCGAGGGCAGTGAACTTAGCGTGCAATGCACCCCGCGTGCTACGCACACTCATATGCACTGCCCACGGAGCGCTTCAGGATAGTACTACAATAATAAGGTTAAAAACAGGTATGCACTGCCATTAGAATACGTATGAACTGCCTTCTAAATGCTTCGTAAAGCGCTGTATGCACGGTGCACGACAAGTTTCTATGGCAGTTCAATGACCGTGCAATGCACCCCACCTGCTATGCACGGCGATGTGCACTGCCGGTGTACGTAGTATGCACTGCGTAATGTTATCTGTATCGACGTAGACTTTTGATGCGTGGGGTATTATTTCAGTAACGAGGAACTTTTCGTTTTTCTCCTACAGTGCACTGCTCGGTGAAAGATAATATGAAATGATAGTGCACTAGCCGTGCAATTCAATCTCACCTGCTATATAAACTGAGATGCACTGCTCGTTGATTGCATCGTCATACTGTCATTACAATGCCATACACACAAGATGCATTGTCCTAAAGATGTAGATAAACTGCCTTAGAAATTCTTTGTAAACTACTGTGCACAAAGGTGCAAGATAACATGCGAGGGCAGTGCACTTAGCGTGCAATGCACCCCACGTGCTACGCACACTCATATGCACTCCAGGTAAACAAAGCATGCACTGCCCACGGAGCGCTTCAGGATACTACTACAATAATAAGGTTAAAAACAGGTATGTACTGCCATTAGAATACGTATGAACTGCCTTCCAAATGCTTCGTAAAGCGTTGTACGCACGGTGCAAGATAAGTTTCTATGGCAGTTTAATGACCGTGCAATGCACCCCACCTGCTATGCACAGCGATGTGCACTGCCGGCGTACGTTGTATGCACTTCGTAACGTTATCTGTATCGACGTAGACTTTTGATGCGTGGGGTATTGTTTTAATAACTAGGACCTTTTCGTTTTTCTCCTACAGTGCACTACTCGGTGAAAGATAATATGAAATGACAGTGCACTAGCCGTGCAATTAAATCCCACCTGCTATATACACTGAGATGCACTGCCTCGTTGATTGCATCGTCATACTGTCATTATAATTCCATGCACACGAGATGCACTACGCTGAAACTCTGTATGATCTGCCTTAGAAATGCTTTGTAAACTGCTGTGCGCAAAGGTGCAAGATAACATGCGAGGGCAGTGCACTTAGCGTGCAATGCAACCCGCGTGCTACGCACACTCATATGCATTAAAGGTAAACAAAGCATGCACTGCGCACGGAGCGTTTTAGGATACTACTACAATAATAAGGTTAAAAACAGGTATGCACTGCCATTGGAATACGCATGAACTGCCTTCCAAATGCTTCGTAAAGTGCTGTACGCATGGTGCAAGACAAGTTTCTATGGCAGTTCAAGGACCGTGCAATGCACCCCACCTGCTATACACGGCGATGTGCACTGCCGGTGTACGTAGTATGCACTGCATAATGTTATCTATATCGACGTAGACTTTTGACGCGTGGGGTATTATTTAAGTAACGAGGAACTTTTCATTTTTGTCCTGCAGTGCACTGCTCGGTGAAAGATAATATGAAATGACAGTACACTAGCCGTGCAATTAAATCTCACCTGCTATATACACTGAGATGCACTGCTCGTTGATTGCATCGTCATACTGTCATTACAATGCCATACACACAAGATGCACTGTCCTAAAGATGTAGATGAACTGCCTTAGAAATTCTTTGTAAACTACTGTGCACAACGGTGCAAGATAACATTTATTATATGTTAAAAATGAAAATACGGAGTATTTCTTTATGTTATTAATGAGTTATGTATTAAAAAACGTACCATCTTAGCTTTGTGATACTGCTTTTATATGCAGATGCACTGCTTGAATACAAATCATGCACTACTCGTTGAGTACTTCAAGATGCTGTCATTATAATGCCATACACACGAGATGCACTATCCTAAAGACGTAGATGAACTGCCTTAGAAATGCTTTGTAAACTGTTCTGCGCAAAGGTGCAAGATAACATGCGAGGGCAGTGCACTTAGCGTGCAATGCACCCCACGTGCTACGCACACTCATATGCACTACAGGTAAACAAAGCATGCACTTCCCACGGAGCGCTTCAGGATACTACTACAATAATAAGGTTAAAAACAGGTATGTACTGCCATTAGAATACGTATGAACTGCCTTCCAAATGCTTCGTAAAGCGTTGTATGCACGGTGCAAGATAAGTTTCTATGGCAGTTTAATGACCGTGCAATGCACCCCACCTGCTATGCACAGCGATGTGCACTGCCGGTGTACGTAGTATGCACTTCGTAACGTTATCTGTATCAACGTAGACTTTTGATGCGTGGGGTATTGTTTCAATAACGAGGACCTTTCCGTTTTTCTCCTACAGTGCACTGCTCGGTGAAAGATAATATGAAATGACAGTGCACTAGCCGTGCAATTCAATCCCACCTGCTATATACACTGAGATGCACTGCTCGTTGATTGCATCGTCATATTGTCATTATAATTCCATGCACACGAGATGCACTGCGCTGAAGCTCTGTATGATCTGCCTTAGAAATGATTTGTAAACTGCTGTGCTCAAAGGTGCAAGATAACATGCGAGGGCAGTGCACTTAGCGTGCAATGCACCGCGCGTGCTACACACACTCATATGCACTAAAGGTAAACAAAGGCATGCACTGCGCACGGAGCGTTTCAGGATACTACTACAATAATAAGGTTAAAAACAGGCATGCACTGCCATTGGAATACGCATGAACTGCCTTCCAAATGCTTCGTAAAGTGCTGTACGCATGGTGCAAGACAAGTTTCTATGGCAGTTCAATGACCGTGCAATGCACCCCACCTGCTATGCACAGCGATGTGCACTATCGGTGTACGTAGTATGTACTGCGTAATGTTATCTGTATCGACGTAGACTTTTGACGTGTGGGGTATTGTTTCAATAACGAGGACCTTTTTCGTTTTTCTCCTACAGTGCACTGCTCGGTGAAAGATAATATGAAATGGCAGTGTACTGCTTATAAACATAAAATGCACAGCCTACGGAGTGCTTTAGGATACTAATATAATGTTGGTAAACAAAGTAGAGCTCTGATATGTGCGGTCTTGGTTTATTAATAAGGACCTTCTTTTTTCTCAAGAATCACCGGTTGTGGCAGGCGGATATAGCGTTTAACGAACACTGCTCTCTCCTTGTTCTTCTTTCAGGGTTGTTCTTCCACATTTTCAAATCTAATTTTAGTGGCGAAGTTCATCTATTCATCTTGCATCCCTCCATGCGTATGTGATTCGTTGTATCCCAGAAGGTTGATTTTCTGTCTAGCTCACTTGTAGATCTCTGTATTATGCATATGTTTAGCTACTTCATATAAATCTTTCCGTGCTCACGACGAAAGTGTTTGTTGCTAGCTATATATTACTTGAACATCCATAATTAAGAACGATATAGGACAATTGTTGGTTAAGCACGCTTCAATTTCTGTTTATTATTTCATTTTATGATCATTGTATAGTGTTTGCGAGGTGCTTTTTTTTAATTTCGAATTATTTTTTTTACTGGTTCTATCCTGTGTCCTGCGTCGAATGTATAACTTTGAAATCTAACATACATGACTTACTAAAAAAATCTATACCTCGTTAACTGATAACTTTTTTTACCCTGTCGACAGAAAAAAATCTCTTACAGAAATGGCTGATTATGTTTTCACCACACAGTTATCTCTTCCAAAGTTTATAAAACTTGTGAAAAGGCTGAGTAATGACCAGAAGGTTTTGCTAAGGAGCATACAATTTGATGGTATGCTTGGTATGTGTTGTAAAGAGTTGCCAAGGTCACTAGTTTTGTGGCTTGTTGCTTACTTTAACGTTACTACAAGAAGTTTTGAATTTCCCAACGGATGCGGCTTTGAACTGAAGCCCTTTCACTTCAACAAGATACTTGGCATCCCCTTTGGGGGTAGAACCATAAACAAGGCGTGTCCGCAAAGGATATGCGATATGGTCAGAGAATTAACTCATTGTGCAGGGCCAACAGCAACTATTAGTGAGCGCGTGTCCGCAATGGATATGCGATATGGTCAGAGAATTAACTCATTGTGCAGGGCCAACAGCAACTATTAGTGAGCTCGAAAAGATGATTACTCCTAACCTGGTAGGATCTCAGTTCAAAACATGTTTTGTTCTATTTGCAAACACTGTTATGTTGTGTCCGAGCACATATGATGGAGTCAGTCCGGACTACTTCTCTGCAATTGGAGTGTCTGCTGCATTCAACAAGCTTATTGGCTGTATTGACACTTTCCAGAAAAATGGTTCGAAAGGTGCACTTGGTGGTTTCCTTCCAATTATTTCGATTAGTTACCCACCATGATAATTATTTTCTATAATATTAGTTGTCAGTAGTTTCTGTGGATTTGTTGTTTTAATATGGTTGTAACAATTTTAATGCAGGTAATGTACTTTGAACTACTGGACACAAATGCTCTTCTTCTAGGCCATGCACTGCCTAGAATATCTTTCTGGTCAACTGAAAATATGGAATTATATGAGAGTCTTGACCAGATGCCTCATCAACAAAACGTTTATGGTGTTCACAAGGCAATACTCCCATAGTTATTCATATTATGTGCAATTATTACTACGGTCTTGTTGCTTCTTACTCATATTATTGTATTGTATTTTCTGTTTTGTCCATGTTGAATTGCAGTTGAAGGATATAAATGAACTGTGTTTTCTAATGCTGAGCTGAATGAAGAGATAGTTCAGAATGTTACAACTTTCATTGAAAAGTTTGTAACAGACCCACTTATGCATGCGGAGGTAAGAATTTTTATAATCTTCCCAATTCTTTCATTTGTGATCATGAAGAATCTTCTTATGTTTGTGTTCTACATATACATTGCCTACTTGACCTTAAGCATTCATGTTTTTTATTTCTCGACCTTGTTGTAGTAGAGTATTAAATTCTCTCATCGTTTCATTGTACGATTTTTCTGCCTGCTTTAGCTACTTCCTACCAGGATGAACATTCTTTCTAAAGCTGCATGTTCTACTAGGTTTAATTAGGTAACCATACTACTGGTATTTGATCATAGTGTTACCTATTCAGTTATCTCAGCAGTGCACTGTTATATTTATGATATTAAAAATAGGCGATAGCGATAATGCTTATAATATGAAAACTTCTAGGCTGCCAGAGAAATACAGGCCATAGTGACGGACATGTATGCTGACATGTTGTCTGCGATGAATCTCAATATGAAGAGCAATATTAGAAAGATTTCTAGAATATCTATGCTCAATCATGAGAACAGGGGTATGTACTCTACACCTCAAGGGTCCCTATGCGCAAGAGAAGATAATGAGCGTGATGTTGAAGACAAAGGCAGTGTGCTGGATAAATCAACATATGGGCTAACATCTGTATGTAGAAGGCTAGCAGAAGACTGTGAGCTGCTTGTCAAGTTAACTTTTGCGGACCAAAGTTATGGATCCCCTGAAAATATGAAATATATGCAGGAGTTGGAATCTTGTTGCAAGGCCCTGGTACATATGTTACCGACAGGTGATAATTTTTCCATAATTGAACAATTACCAAAGATGAACTCTGAACCAACAGATTGTAGTGCTACTGATGACGTCCTGCGATCAGATGAAGTGATAATTCCTGTCGCAAATTCAACGTAATCCATGCAATCTGTCACAGAATATGCAGGTCAGTGTTCTGGTAACGGGATGATCGCTAAGCCTGCTGCAGCTTCAAATTGTGTAGCAACAAGTGCAACTTCAGTCGAAAATCAACAAGCTCATATAGTTATTTTTCAGGGCAACACTAGTACAGTATGTACAATGACTTCCATTACATGTAATGGTAATGAACCCCGGGCAGAGCTTTCGTTAGGAACAAGGTATACAGAGCATGCAAGGAATGAGGTGGACACTGCAGATACAGTTCATGTGTCAGAAGCAGCATCTCAATGGAACAGAACTAATGCACAGATTGCCGTGTTGGCTGTTTCCAATGACGTGTCAAATACATTTGACAATGAAGAGAGATCAAGAATTCAGGTGCAAACACGTGGTTTCGATCATAGCCATTTTTTACATTATGAGTCAGCAACTCATTGCAGACAAGATAATTTTGATGAGAGACTTCTGGTTCTGTACGTACATTTCGTGATGCTCAAAAGATGGGCTTGAACCACCTTAAGGTATAGATCGGTGCAGAAGCTGCTGGTTCGGTGTATGCTGCATCGTCTGACATTACTAATCCAGTTACGGTTCCCGTGCCAAAACTGGATATTGGAAATTATGAAAGACAGCTACAAATTTCCAACCCACAACATGTCCATGTGCCTGGTCCGGATGTTTTCAACCGCTTGAATGCAAGACTTTGCATCCCAAGTGCGGAAGTAGGACCAAGTCATCATGCAAGTGATCAAGAAGAAGAGAGGCAGCCTGCTGCAAATGGTACAGATACATTTCAGCTCTTACAGAACTCCAACTGTCTCGGTGAAAAACGGGTGGTTGCGAGATCACTTTAATTTGAGTTTGATCTTGTTTCTGATGATCGCATTACAAAGAAACAGAAGACAGAAGATAACAGTGATGATTCGTTTTCTTTCTAGGAAGGAACTGGTGAATTTTGGACAGAAGTTTCAGATCTGGATGACCTTACGCAGAGAGCAAAAGAAAAACCCGTTATCACTTCAGCAGCCCAGCCTGAAATAGAAGCTAATCCAACACAACTTAACTGTTTGTCAAGTGAAACGTACGGACCAGCATCTGCAAATGTGCATTCATCTGGTATTCAGCACGATGGACAAGTCTCTGATTGTTATGATTCGTATGGTTCTATATCAATAAGTGGCAGCACGTTAGTGGCAGACATGTCTATGACACTGAAAAATATAAACCTAGGCAATGACAATGGCGATGCGAGAACATTCTCCCATTCTGTGCAGCTTCAGCAGTCTGCCAAAAGTTATACACCAATTAGTGGAGCTTCTGCCACGAAAAATTTCTCTGGAGAAACCAATTCCAGCATAAGAGGTTCAAGTACCGATCATGTATCTGGAGGAATCAATTCCAGCATAAGAGATTCACTTACAAATGAAACCACTAATAACAGGAAAAGGTATAACGATAAGACAACTCCTAATTTTGCAATTCAGATACCAAGTGTCAGCAGCATCACTCGCAGTGAAAACATCTCTGCTAAACACACGCAATGTTTGGTCGATACTATTAACAAGTCAAACAGTAGCACAACCTGCCATCCAACTTTCTACTGGAATGCTGGATTAGGAGAGAAGTATGTGCAATCGGAGCACGTTGTGCAGCAGGCATCCACACAAGGGACTAACATGTTGAACATCAGATGGTCTACAGAGACAGCAAGATCGGATAAGACTACAGAACAGGACAAATCAATGGATGGACGTGGCTTCATAGAGCAGGTCGGAGGAAGCCGAACAAACTCAGGAACAATATTGCAAGACAATGACTCTGAAAATCTAGGACATACAAATCGAGATTTTCATACATCAAGTCAGTATTCAAATTCGTGTTCGCACATAGAAATCCAATAGCAGTATGAGGCAACGCATGCTACTACTGGGATGGAAGTATCTCAGAGCCAACTACCAGGAAGTAGTTACTTTGTAAGCCTAATGCACCAAGATTATAGTCCTCGGCGTAACATTGCTAACAGTCAAATGTCGAGTATGCCTAGGTCAATTTTGAGAAATACTGGAAACCAACAACCCAGCTACACAAGAAGTTGTCATGAACGAGAAAACTCTCGAGACCCTAGAATGCAGCATAATGATGTATCATTCCGCGCCGGTAGACCATCATTTGAGCAGGAAGCTTGCAGAAGACATGTCTCTTTTGAATCAGCATCCATACCAAGCATTGGATCAGGTATGCAAACAAATAGTGCTGACAATGCTGAAACAAGAACAGGCATTAATCGCCACGGAATGACATATCCTGCTGTGAAACAATCAAAAGATGTTCAAGTAGCTTTATTTGAATTCATAGTAGAGACCACTCCGAATCAAAAGGCTAGAAGGTAACGTTTTGTCCCGCATACTTTACTATGAAAATATATTTAATTGTTTTCATCGCATTGTAATAATGGAGTATTTCGATTCTATTTTTTCTGTATTCAACCAGCGACAAGGTGGTTCTGTGCAGGAAGAAATGGGCTTGCCAGAGAGTGTTTCGTTTATCAATGCAGGTTTATGGAAGTGTGAATTCACATGTAATGAACTATATGGCAATGTTGGTCATGATAGAGCAGAAACACAACCTATATAATAATCAACACAATCATGAATTGTTCCCAACCGGATACATCATGATGCACGAAGATGCGGTAAGCGCAGTTATAAAGTTTTTTTAGTAACACCCGTTCTATCTATACATGTTTTCATGTGCGACTGAACACGCATACATCGATCCATGAACACGGAAATTATGATATCTACTAACTGGTTTCTTTTTTTTCTCTAAAAAATTATGTTATTAGCTTTTGCTCATAAGGCCAGAATTTAATCCAAGATCGTTCAAACGATACTTATCAGAGAATCACATTGGATGGAACCTGGCGAATGTATCAATGGTAATTTTTAAATTTTAGTGTCTATGTTATTTTCTAGTGACATTGTTTTTAGATCTGCAAGCCAATTGTTTCGTCTCTTTGTTTGTTTAGATCATCATACCTCTATGGACAAATGATGTGTGGTATGCCGTGATTGCTGGCCTTCAAGGTCGGAAATATGATATTGTTTGTTCGAACATCATGAACGAGACTATTGAAGAGGAAGTAGCCATTGTGATAAACAACTTCAAGTTTGCGTTTGAAGAAGCATACAGTTTTTCGTACAGGCTTGAATTTCGAAATATGAGAACCACACCTGTTCAGTGGATATCTGACAATGAAAACTAGTTAAGTATCGTTAATACTGCGTGATCCTTGCCCTATTAAAAGTTACATATCAAACAAGCAACTGAAATATGGGTCTGTCTATGAAATGAGAAGGAAAGATAGCAGAGTAGGTTTGCTGAGGTTGCTCAAATCTTACGATGGTGTTGTTGACCATTGGTTCCAGTCTGTAAATATAATTTCGAGGAAGACTTAATTTCGTACTTGCACTAGTTTAAAACAGCACTAAATTAAAATTTATTTGATATGAACTTTTATTTGTATAGACTGATACTAAAGCCTTGCGAGAACAGCTGACGTTTGAACATGGTTTTGTCAAAGTTCAATGAAAAGTACACAAGAAAAATTAAGGAACTTGTCAAACAATACAGATGTATGTACTTCTATAATTGCACCAAAATAATAACTATTTATTCAGTGTCTATCATCATTCAGTGAAGTTTTATTTGTTTTTTGTTTGATTCGCAGGAGTGATGAATATGATGAATAATGCTGCTTCATTCAGAAACAAATTCCTGACGTACGTTTCCGGTATGACTAGAAATTTATCGATAGAATTGTTGGCACTCCAAAAATTAGTCCGAATTAATTGTAATAGGGATTAGTAACATTTAAAATTTTAAACCACTATCGAATCATTAAATTTATAAATTTGTTTTGACAGCAGTTTACAAAGCCTTTTTAGGGCAGTTCATCTACAGTTTTGGGGCAGTGCATCTCATGTGCATGTCATTATAATGACAGCATCAAGAAGTACTCAACGAGCAGTGCATGATTTGTATTGGGGCAGTGCATCTCAGTGTACATAGCAAGTGGGAATGGCCTTTCATATTATCTTGCACCGAGCAGTGCACAGTTTGTGAGAAATAAAAAGTTGTTTATTAGCAAAAACACATACTAATGCACGCACTATCTATACTATAAATATAGCACTCTCATCTATACTGCACAGCACTTCGTTCAAACGAATAAGAAACTAGTATTCATTATTTTCAATTAAAAGCAATATGCAATCACGTAAAAAACGAGCAAATTCGGAGCGCTTCAGGATAATACTAATACAATGCGGTTAAAGACAGGTATGCACTACTAATGAAGTATATATAAACTGCCTTCCAAATGCTTCATAAAGTGCTATACGCACAGTGCAAGTCAAGATTTTATAGCAGTTCAATGACCGTGCAATGCAACCCATCTGCTATGCGCAGAGAGGTGCACCGCCCGTGTACGTAGTATGTATTGCTGAATGTTATCTGTATCGATGTATACTTCTGACATGTTGGGTCTTGGTTCAACCTTTACGTTTTTCACCTAGTGTGCACTGCTTGGTGAAAGATAATATGAAATGGTAGTATACTATACGTGCAATTCAATACCATCTGCTATATACACTGTGATGCACAACTCGAATATCAATCATGCATTGCTGCCGATGTACGTAGTATGCACTGCGTAATGTTATCTGTATCGACGTAGACTTTTGACGCGTGGGGTATTGTTTCAATAACGAGGACCTTTTCGTTTTCTCCTACTGTGCACTGCTCGGTGAAAGATAATATGAAATTGCAGTGCACTAGCCGTGCAATTCAATCCCACCTGCTATATACACTGTGATGCACTGCTCGTTGATTACATCGTCATACTGTCACTATAATGCCATGCACACGAGATGCACTGCGATGAAGCTCTGTATGATCTGCCTTAGAAATGCTTTGTAAACTGCTGTGCGCAAAGGTCCAAGATAACATGCGAGGGCAGTGCACTTACCGTGCAATGCATCCCGCATGATACGCACACTCATATGCACTGCAGGTAAACAAGGATGCACTGCCCACGGAGCGCTTCAGGATACTACTACAATAATAAGGTTAAAAATAGGTATGCACTGCCATTGGAATACGTATGAACTGCCTTCCAAATACTTCGTAAAGCGCTGTAACGCATGGTGCAAGACAAGTTTCTATGGCAGTTCAATGACCGTAGCAATGCACCCCACCTGCTATGCATAACGATGTGCACTGCCGGTGTACGTAGTGTGCACTTCCTAACGTTATCTGTATTGACATAGACTTTTGATGCGTGGGATATTGTTTCAATAACGAGGACCTTTTCGTTTTTCTCCTACTGTGCACTGCTCGAATATCAATCATGCACTGCTCATTGGGTGCATCGTGGTACTGACATTATAATGCCATACACACTAAGATGCACTGCCCATGAATCATTGTTCTGCCAACTAGTTTACTATTGAACTGCCCTTTAAAAAAAAAGATTTGCACTACCCTAGAAAAATCTTAATAAAATTGGGCATTACAACAGTTATTATGGACGACGGGAGACACGGTTCTCCGTTATTGTATCTAATTAGCCTTCATCTGCTTCCTCTACTATCCATCATCAGAAGAGAAACAACTATTCCGCAGATTGCAGAAAATCTGCATCGGGAGGAACATGCGGCGCCGTCCTCTTTCCGAGGTAAGGATTCTCTATAGCAACTTAACAAAACATCCCCATTGATAAGGATTCGAGATCATACCTGCTACTACTAAGTTGCGAAGAACTTACCGCTCTTACTTGGTCTCATCCCTAGAAGAGAAGTAACTCTTCCGCAGATTGGCGGAAAATCTGCAGCAGAAGGAACCGTCGGCACCGTCCCTCTTTCCGAGGTAAGGATTCTCTATAGCAACTTAACAAAACATCCCCATTGATAAGGATTCGAGATCATTCCTACTACTACTAAGTTGCGAAGAACTTACCGCTCTTACTTAATAGCAAAGATTTCCTTGTAGAATCATTGATTCGTCGTCCATACTATGGAAACCTTGGTATTGAGATCAAATCTAACGATAAACTGAAAGACTATTATAGTCTAAATTAGTTTTCAAGTTTGTTTCAGCGAAATACGATTGTAAACAGTATTTAGTACTGTATATAGATACATCCAATTCAACAGACTTTTGATATCCTTTATAGGACGGAGGGAATAGGTTAGTAAAATTTAAATATCGAAATCCTATCTTTCTATATCTAATACTACCTCCGTTTCAAAATATAATATGTTTTAGCTTTGTTAATGAAGTGTATCTAGACTTATTTTAGTGTGTAGGTTCATCAAGGTGTGGAGTGGACATGGATACTAAAAGGGGTCTAGATACACTCATGTCAAAAAGCCAAAACATCTTATATTTTGAAACGGAGGGAGCATTTCGTTACTACATCATATTTTTTCTATGAGAATCCTGTTGCATAAATCGTACGGTAAGGAAAAAATATATTTATTATGCACTTGGAGAACATACACAATATTTTTCACAAGTAGGATCAGCTTCGGTAAATTATATTTTACTGTTACTTCAAGTCAATTCTGATATTCAATGAATGATTAGTAATGCGTTCTGGTTAGTTTAATTTTTTTCTCAGTTTTTAGTGCATGCATAATTTTATAACTACTTGCACCTGCACCTGCACCTGTCATATTCTACAACTTGATGTTACAACTGTACAGCTAGGTGTAGTTAGAATTTAAAGTTTAAATTAAGCACGTCGAATTGAAGTGCTTCTGCTGGTCGGTTCAAAAATTATAACGTGAAATAAGATTGGTATGTCTCTTCCACCAGGAAAAATGAGCTCTTGTAATGCTAGCGATGGAGAATCTTCCGACGGTATGACACAGACTGACGATGAGTTTGATGTGTCAGAAAATGAACTTAACAGGAAGATTGAGAATTACAAAATAAAGCTGGAGCTGAAAAAGAAACGCAAAATAGGTTCAAACATCAAAGGCGGTGTACGTAAGAAGAAACGAAAGATTGGTGGAGAACAACATGGCAGTCCGAACAACCAGAATAATGTTGTCATGGTAAGCTTACGTAATGTTAATGCATGTCATATTCCTTAATCGAGACTACAGTCTGCACTAAGAAATTTAGAAATAAGTTTATCAATATTTGATACGTTTTTTCTGTAAACTACTAGGATATGTCCAAAAATCAACTGATGGCAATTGAAAAATATACAAGGGACAAGAAGAAGCCCATAGTAGGACTGGATCAAATTACACAATAAGGTGCTCTCTTAAAGAGCTCAACAGATTGATTAAACATGATCTGAACAATCTCCAAAAAGTAGAGCTCATGAAGATTGGCTGGGGTTTCAATCCTGGAATACAAGCTAGATTCAAACATAGTAGGCCCCTGATTATTAAGCTATACAAGAAGATTGATGTAGAAACTCTGAAAATGGAGTTTGCCGGTGGTAGGACTATAGCTCTAACAGCAGATGCAGTGCATTCTGCCCTTGGTCTACCCAACGGCATTATAAAGGTTCCTCGGTCCTTCAGAAGCTAGCGATACCTTTGCTTTACTGTGGCTTAAGAAGAAATTGGGTTTGGGAGAGAGGGACACTGCAAACGGTGCAACACCTGACCCGTCATATAAAAAAGGGTGCAACGGACAAGTTTACAATGAAATGCATAATCCTTGTAATCTGCACAAAGCTTATATGTCCAGGTTTAAACAACCACATCAGCCGGGAAGTTGGGGGTAGTGAAAAGCCTTGATATCGAGAATTCTGGAAAAATGGACTTTTGCCAGCTTATAATTGACGAGATCAAGAGGGCAACAATAAAGTTTCATGTTGATGATATGAACCAAAGTGTTGCCGAAGGTTGCGCAGTCCTTCCTCTAATAATATACCTGGATTCGCTCAAGTGCAGAAAATCACTTATGACAAAAGAAACACCAAGGATCAAATATCTAGACAAATTAGATCTGCTTGCTGTATTCAAAGCGGGTGTCATTGAGAAAGAGAGATGGGGACGACTGAATGTAAGTATTCTACTTGACCTTATCTTGTTTCACATAAAGAATCATTCTATCAAATGAACTATTTTAAAATTACCTCTTCTGATAGTTATTCACGATCCATGAAAATAATATTTGATTATTGTTTGCAGTGGAAAAGCTGTGACGAAAGAAGCTATTATTTGAAACCTCCTGTGGCAGAAAAAAACTTGTAACAAGATAACCTCAACCTCTAACAGAGAATTAGAGGGTTCAGGAACAAAGTCCCAGAGGCTAGTTTAATGCATGGACAAGTATATAGGTATACTGCTAGAGGAGGAAGCAGGTGATGAAATCATAAGTGATGATACAAATGCTGCAACGATATGTAAAGAACTTACCATGAAGCACAGGGACCTGAAAAGAAGTAAACTGGAAGCCATGGCTAACTGCTTTCGAGCATCCCATCAGTGTGCAACTGCCGTGCTGAGATGTTTTGATAGATGCGAGAATGACCTGAGCACGTTGCAAACATTTTAGGCACTAGTCTAATCAAGCAATCAAAGCATACAGCCGAGGCAATAACTCATGACCTTAATGTTGGGAACGAATGCTCTACTACAGGCAAGTCAGCAGCGGTAACAGTGAATAAAATGGATTTAGCTCACAACAACACGCCCTGGAATTTTGACGATAGAGGAATCATGTACATGGACAGAATAAAAAATATAGCAGAGCACCAGAAGAGGGGCACGGCATTGTCACCACAAGAGCCTTGGATGAACATGTTTGTATATCTTAGACGTGTATTTAGCTACTTCGATCACACGAGCACATACAAATAACATCTATGAAATAGAAGTGTAACGTAACAACTTGTCCATTTTTTATATTTTTTACTGATATATTTGTGTTGGAGATATGCCCAAGAGGCAATAATAAAAGTGGTTTATTATTATATCTTTGTGTTTATGATGAATGTTTACATCCCATGCTATAATTTTATTATTAGGAAACACTAATACTTGTGTGTTTTGTAAACATATAAGTGTCCCTAGTAAGCGTCTTGTTGAACTAGCTTGTTAATTAATTGATAATCATGGACTTAGGATGTGATTAATAACAAGGTTATATCATTAGGAGAATGATGTGATGGACATACACCCATAGTAAGCGTAGCAAATCAAGTCATTAAGTTCCTATTGCTATAAGCTTTTAAAATGCTAGTACCTAATCCTTTGACCATGAGGTTGTGTTAATCACCATCACCGGATGGTACTTTGATGACATCAAACGCCGCTTCGTAACTGGGTGGTTATAAGGTGTCATTAGGTATTCTGAAAGTATGTGTTGAAGCGCACGGACCACGAATTGGGATTTGTCCATCCATATGACGGATAGATATGCTCTGGGCCCTCTCGGTGGAATGTCATCTAGTTAGCTTGCAAGCATGGTGACTGGATCACAAGGGATGACATATCACGGAACGAGTAAGAGAGTACTTATCAGTAACGAGGTAGAACTAGGTATGGAGATGCCGACGATCAAACCTCGGATAAGTGTAGTATCGTGTGACAAAGGGAATTGGTTTCGTATGTAAATGGTAATCGATCACGAAGTCATCGTTGAGTATGTGGGAGCCATTATGGATCTCCAGGTCCCCGCTGATGGTTTTGATAGGAGATATGTCTCTGTCATGTCTACATATTCACGAACCGTAGGGTGACACACTTAAGGTTCGAAGTTGTTTTATAGATATGGAATGTGCGTTGGAGACCGAATGTTGTTCGGAGTCTCAGATTGGATCCGGGACATCACGAGGAGATCCGGATTGTCCGGAGAATAAGATATATATTGGGGATCATTTTCTGAGTTAGGAAATGTTCCGGAGTATTTGTATGAGGATTCTAGAAGGTTTCGGAATGTTCCGGAAGGTTCTGGAAGATTTCTTGGAGTTTGCTGCTTGAAAACCAAGAAAGGGATCAGGAGTCCTTGTGGGGCAAGACAATGAGTCGTGGGGGAGGAGGACTCCTCCCCCCCCCTCCCCAATCCGCCGGCCATAGGAGGGAGGGGAGTCCTACTAGGACTCCCCCTCCCATGGCGCCTCCCCCCTTTAAATAGAGGGGTGGGGGCGCCACCTCCAAGCCCTCCTCCACAACTCCAAATCTCCCGCCGCCTCTCTCCTCCTCCTTTCTTCTTCTGCTCAGGCTTAGGCGAAGCCCTGAGAATTCTCTACTCCACCACCACCACCACCACGCCGTCGTGCTGCTGTGATCCGTGGAGAAGATCTACTACCTCCGCTACTCGCTAGAAACGAGGAGAGGAGGTCGGCTTCGACTCTGCACTGTGACCGACTGCGGAAGCGCTGCCGGACGCGGCGCCGGAAGGATCGTCCACACGATCTTGAGATCGACAAGTGATCGACTACATCAACCACGAGATCTAATCTCGTAACGCTTTCGATCTACAAGGGTTAGTACAGATCTATCTCGTTGCACATGTCTAATAGATTAGATCTTGGCTTTTATCTAGATTAGATCTGGGTTTTGTTTCGTTCTTTGCGATAGAATTTTTTGTTTTCCATGCTACGAACCCATCAATTTGATGTGTTATTCAGAGTTGTTCTGCGTGCATGGCAACACCGACACCAGTAACAACGCATACTATGGGAGAAGGAGAAGACAATTCTAAGCAATTTGAAACTAACCAACAGCCATCAACCGACACACAGCTTAGCAATGGTCTTGTTGTATTCTGTAGATATGCTGCTAATAGCAAAATTACTAGTGGGCTTGACAGGAAAACTACTGTAATAATGATGCAGAGGAAACTCGTCTAAACAAGTACAAGGATGCAACAAAGCAACTGTAGAGCCGAGGAAGACAGGTTAACCACACAGTTCAACAACGGTACTGTCACATTATGTCAAGATGCTTGGTTTTTTACATTAGACGATGTTTTTTACATTAATAACATGTAGGAGGAAATAACACCGTTTTTTACAAATATTGCTGTAGGTGTGACCATTTTGTTACCAGAAATTACTCCACAAAGAGGTTCCTCTAAACCGAGGTCGCTTTTGTTGAAAAAGCAATTCAAAAAGGACATCCGCATGACACAGCTGATGTAAGAACACAGATTGACAATACACACAACCTCGTGTATCGGATCAAATGCCACGGATAAGATGCAACTAAAACATTTCGTTGCCAGAGCAAGGATTAAGAACACCTATTACAAGGAGCAAGCTCTTGGTCATAATTCCCCAGATAATATCAAATCTTACAAGAGGCCTCTACAAAACATCTTAAAACTTAAGTTGCCTGTGTACGTTTCCCCCACATTTAGGTACAAGGGAGACGCCGCAGTTGCTCGTAGACTGGTACTAAGCAAGGGTTTTCTGGAGAAGAATGAAGAGTAAGCACCAAACAATGCTTTGTGAATTCCTTTAGTAAAATATATGTGTATGTTGTCACACAATCATGGATCCTAGTTTTTATATTGATCCTTTTATTTTGTCTGTAGAAAATCTCAGGCTGGTTATGGTGAAATATTCGTCAACTCTGGAACAAGGCCTGGAATTACCAAAATAGGACTGCAGCAAGGCTTGCAGCGTATTTCAATGGAAAAGGCAAGCTTGATGATGACATGATAGACTTCATAATTTCAAGCTGGCGCAGTATCCCGAGTACAAATGTCTGTTCAGGAATCAAAGGATATACTCTGCCACTAGGGTAGCTCGTTTTTATGTGACATTGGGACAAAGGAGAATTTCACAATTCTACAGGAAAAGATGAAATTTATCAGTTTGAAGCCGTCTCCAGGATTGAACAGTTCAAACTTCTAATAGGAATGCTATATGATTGAGAAAGCTAAGATGTACGTTCTTTAATACATAACTCATTAATAACATACAAAATATTCCGTATTTTCATTTAGAACATATAATCATGTGACTATTTTCCTTGCCCATCACAGATATTTCTGCCTGTTGACATTTGACAATCACGTGTCTACTTACATCCTAACAACTACCCCAAGGTGGTCGCATTGAGTTATTGACCACACGGGATTACAGAACACAGAGAAAAGATTGTCTAAAACAGCTTACCACAATCAAATTGGGGAAAAAATGGTGTGGTTTTTTTACAGTTATATCTTTATATATAGATAAAGACAATCTGCTTAATTTGAAAAAATTATGTCACTAACTATGCTCTACATACTGGTTTTTTTTTCAGCTAAAGAGATTTGGCAAGTTCGTTGATGAACTCTACCCGAAGAACAAGCTTCCAAAGTGGGAATATTGTATCTAGATCAAAACATGTGAAGGTACAAAAATGAGTTGAAGACATGAATGGTTTTGGATTCTAAAGAGCTTGAGAACGATAACGGCATTCAACTTGTACATGATCTTAAAGATGTAAGTAATGCCAGTTTTGAATCAATAGTTTTTACCAAATACAAATTTTGATTGACATTAACAATATATCTTGTTGATTCGTTTGAACCATTCGACCAGATGGCCGCGAGCTCGGTCATAGAGGAGTATCTGTTCTGGGCCTGTTCTCCTCCGAGGCCAACGAAGCAAAAGATGAACTACCAGAAGAATTGAGAGCTTTGCACCTAAGTTGAGCTAAAAAAACAACGATGCTGTATATTGTGGTTTATAAAAAACGATGAATTAATTTGTTTATTATGTAGCAGTAGAGTTTGCTATTTTCCAAGTAGTGCAGTTCTCTGTGGTAAAGAAAAACAACTTATCCCCATGTATTACATAGGCACAACCGTCGTGCCGGATGCAGATATTATGCACTATCTGCGCTTCCGTGTTTAAAATAAGAGTTTGTAGATAACTAACCTACCTGTCGACATGCAAATGATTGTTGTTCAGACCATGAACTAGTAAATGGTTTTCGAAATGAAATTGTTTACAGTAAAAGACATTTGATATTCCGTTTGAATCTTTTGGACGAATCACTATGAGATATACTACTTGATTGCCGTATGCTTCCTTTTCTTGGCTGTCACGAGAGAGCTAGCGCATCACGTCATTCTCCATAAGTTCATCAATCTTTCCCGCCGTCTTTCGATTAGTTCATCAATCTTTCCCGCCACTAACATGTATTGATCCCGCCATGCAGGAAATTTAGCAACGCTGGATTTCTATTTATAGCCATCAACATTTGTCTAGCTGCAACCTGTAACCACCCTATCCAGAATTTTCCCCATCGCCAACAACGCCACCCACCTTCGCCCTTGTCGCAGACCCAAATGGAGCAAACTCCGCCAGCTTTACACCTTTCAGATCAACCAAGAGATGCTACGCGCATAGATCTGAGT